>OY728126.1:1212775452-1214025452 GCA_963277665.1 Viscum album | reverse complement strand
AACCCCACAAACACGTTCATTCATCATTCATCATTACAATAAAATTCCATATAAATCACAAAAAATAAATTCAAAAAATTTTATAATATTACACATTAATAAGAAATTATATTTCCAATATTATTTATTATACATTATGATGACTCCAACGAACTCAAATTAAAATAATAATTCATTCCTAATGGGAATTCTCTTAGTGATCTGGATTATCCACTCGGTAAACTTAAAATTTTATATTTTACATGATATCTATATTTCTATAATAAATCACAAACCAAAGTTCATGTTAATGATTTTTATGTTTTGAAACATGAATCTAATTATAAAAAATTTCAATTCATAACGTAAGTTCTTTTTGATATGTTACCTATAATTCCTAATACAACACATCAAATGGACAGATAAATAATTGTAAATATTAACCCCTTAGAAAAACATTCATGGCCACACCAAGGAAAAACTCATAAGAGTGTATGATTTCCAATAATAAGCTCTACCAGTTTCCTCCCCAAACTATATAAGATTTATCTCTACTGCTATAATTCATTATATAATCTATAATAACTTGTAAATTCTCTATCATATGCGACATGGTATCCATATAAATAAAAAAACATCACAAATATTTATCAAACATAGCGAATACCCAGTTGTTGTTTTAAACAATGCCTCAAAAGTTTTTATTACAAAAGGTGGAATGAAAATTTTTATCATAAGAAAACTACACCAGTGATAAATATATATTCCATGACCCTCTAAAATCAATGAATGATACTTTAAATGAATCTTATATGGTTAGTTCATCCATTCAGATTGTTAAATTTTATTAGTATAAATGTGATGATAAGGAACAAATGAGTACTAAAGAAATGATAAAATAACTTCCAAATATATTATCTAAACCATGATTCATAATCAAACACTATTTTTATTGGAAATCTATGATTAATCACTAATCCTATATAAAAAATCCTTTCAAAAATATATACTGAACTAAATAATTTAGTTGGTATAAAATTATAAAACATCATCAATATATCCATAAGAGCCCAAATTGAATTATATCCACTCATTTTTGGAAGACATTAAATCAAAAAAATAGAAATCTACTCCCAATTCCATTTAGTAATTTTTAGAGTATACAACATTAAATTTAGAAATTATTGTTTGATTTTCATTTAGTGGTAACAATTATATTTATAACTATATTTATTAATGCATCTATTAATTTCATATCACCATAAATAACTTTCTATGTGTGTGTTTACTTTTCAACACTCATATGTACAACTAATATAAAAAATTGAAATAATGCATTACTACTTCCTATATAATCAAGATAAAATACAACCATCATTGAAATAATACATGATAAAGTTCATCCTTAGAAAAAGCATTCAACGCATTAATATTCAAAATTTATAATCTATATAGTTCAACATCAGGGTTTTCTAACATAGGATATTTTATCTACTATAACATTTAGGATGTCAAAATCAAGTGATAAAGACAAGATGAACCATCCATTTCTTCATATATAAGATAGAAACATGATGATTACTCCATCTCATTCCATGTCCTGATCATCTACCAAGATTCATCATTAAGAGACTTCTATGTAAATGCCCCAACTTCCATATTACCCATTCTAGGGGTATATTTGATCTCAACAACATAATATTATTTAAATTTAAAGTACCAACTCCACAAAAATATCACAAATTTCTATTATTCTTATATCTCATGATATTATGATCTATATAATCCAAAATGTAATATCCAGGAAAATAATTCTTTTATAGATAATGGAATTCAACCTTACGAAATTTTCTATATCATTGGTAGTATAATTATTTTAATTATTATGTATCTGCAATGATATATAAGAGAAATTAATTCAATCTTATATTAAGAAAAATACAAGACCATGATGTGATCCATCATAATGAAAATCTTAATATATTCCATCCTTGGGTAATTGAAAAATCAACTAAAATCTTAAAATGCACTTTATAATTAAAATATCAACATGACATAGGTTTTTCAAAGAAAAAAATATCCACTTTTTATGGAAATATAATAATGTAATCATATTCAACGAATAATGTGGTATGAAACTTTTTTAATAACCATATAATCCTAATAATCTTCTATACTCAGAAATATTTTTTTCCCAGTTATTCCAAATAATCAGCTCAATCATTTCTACGTCTTCTACAAAACTATGATCTAAAATAAAATTTCCAAGAAATGTAATTTCAAATGTCTAAAACTGACAATTATAAATATTTTAATACAACTAATTCTCCCTAAACAACTACAAAACACCCCTTAGATGATATGTCAAATCCTTATAAATATTTAAATATACTAAAATATAATTGATTAATGCTACTAAATAATAATATATATTAGGTTTAAATAGATTATTGATGTACCACACCAAATATTGGGGTTTTCTTAACATGAAATATAATCAATAAAATTTTTAAATGTATATATTTAGAATCAGAATCCATTTTAGAATTCCATTTTATCCTTAACTCTCATCCAATAATATCTATATCATAAATTAACCCTTCAAAAACAACTATGCCATTATTATAAATTAAAAAAAATCTATATTAACTACAAAATAATGATACATCATAGTCATATGATTCATCTACTGACAATATGTATATAATCTCCAGTTCTCAAAGACCTTATTCTTCATGAATAACACCATAATAGACCATAGTGACACCAAATATTGTATAAAAACTCATTATAACTACTCATTAATATAGTTTCTCAATTATCAATGTTTCATAAGATCTATAAAATAATCCACCATATAAATAAAATACATTCCTATAATATATATTAGAAAAAAATGTAAATTCCCCACCATAGTGGTAAACTCCTAACCACCTCTTGGAATAAATCACTGCAATCCATCATAGCTAGGTGACTATTCTCCATATTCACTTTGGTTTCAGAACAAATCACACTTTCTTACAGAGATTAAACATCCTATGGATCAATATTCCTCTACACTAAATAAAGAGACCATTACTTAATAAAAAAGGAATTATCGTCATCCAAACTAGAGAAAATCATCATCCATTAATAAAAATCTATACAAGATTGTATTTAGTAGAACCAATTCATTCCATGAATAAAATCACATTATTACAATAATAAAAAATATTATTCTATGGGATTCAATATATCCCATTATGTATCTTATAAAAAATACATCAACGGACCTCATTCAAACTTCTACTTGTGTAATAAACACTAATAGAATATGGAGATTCCGTATCAAGATATATAACACATAAACTAAGGATGGAGTTTAAAATAATGAGAAGTATTCATGTCAATGAATATAGAATCAAGAGGTGAGTAAATGAAATTTTTACCACTAAACACATTTGGTCCATTCACATATTGAACATCCAATGCATGGAGTTTTTCTTAGAAAACATGAACTATATACTATTACATCCACCTCCATCTACCACTTCTCTATCCGAATTCTCATTATATCTATCCTATTATCATCTTATTAAACCCCCTATTATATCTTCCAAAATGGTGATATTTCATATTACTATTACCAAATATTCTACTAAGGATGATTCTGAACATGATGAGGTGGTATATCTACTATCAAAATATACCCATGCATCACCTAAGTACTCAAAAAATGATAGTAATACTACTTAGGGATGGATAAACCTCATTTCACCAGGGAAAATAGAGTTGGTTCCCTATTAACCTCACCAAATGTATGATATTGTGTCAGAATCATGTTATATTGGCCTCACATGTACCGAAAATTCTAGAAAAATAATGAATATCTACATAAAACTCCACATCATGATATACTCAGGTGGGTACTACCATGGATATATCACATTCTCATGTAAAAGTTCTCTTACATATCGACATTTTATAATATCATTATAAATGAACATAAGAAAAATATTTCAAACTATCACTGAATATCATGTATCAAATCCCACAAAAAATTAAATGATATATTCTTATATCTATATATATATTCAAAATAATTTACAATTAGATGCATAAACCATATTCTTAACACATAAATATAAGACTTACGCAGTAATACGACTAGAAACACCAACTATTTCTCAATCCTAATGGTCTCCAAAAAATATAACAAAAAAATATTAATATTTATCCAATTTGATCCTAGACCCAAATCATCAAAAAAATAAATGCATCCACCATGGATATTTAAAACCATAAAAAAACACTTCCAAAAGAACATGTTGCTCATATCTTATATGGATGAATTCAAAATCTATCTCAACTTACCCTAACAATCATTTTATATTCATGATTGATAATAAACAACTTATATGACAGACATGTTTTCTTTTATAACTCAGTCAATACTGGCATCAAATACTTCTGATATTCTATTTCTTCTCTCTAACTCACAACCATATGTTTTTTACTTTATTCCCCCTTGTTTATTGTCATGTTGGAATCCTATAATCAATATAACTATACATATAAATAAAAAACATCCCAAATATATATATATATATATGTACTCACATACGGAATTTTTAGTCACACAACCATGTTATACATGTGTCTAACCTCCTATACTCACATCAATCACCCTCACATGTAGAATATGATAATGAAAAATATAAACACAACTATAAAAAACTAAAACTAAATTATATTTGAATTCACATATATCATGATACAATAAAGTTAGTAAACTGTATCCTAAGAATCGATCCATTGATTGTAATTTACAAATACATATCATTTGGTATCATTTCATTCTTGGTGAAATCCCTTATCTAGTTCACAAATTAGTTTCAATTAATATTTATACCTTATTACCCTTTAAATACATACCCATGACAACACAAAAAACTACTATAAAATCACTCACTTTGATACCATTCTTTTACAATACAGTTCCAATAGGTCTAATTCTAATCAAAAATGAGCTAGATTATGGCCCCAATTCCTAGCTTTAGTATTCCATGGGTTTGAGACTACCAACAAGTATTTTTCATCAAAATATATAGAAGGAATTACCTATTAAAAAACCACACATCATAATTAATAAAAAATTGAAATTGAACTATAATAAAAAAAATACATTTTAATGAAAATTATTTCAAACAATGTTAAAACAAAAATGAAGAATATAATAATAATATCTACAATCATCTATAATCCATATGAATTTTATAATAATATCATGACCCATCCCTCCAGGGCTCGTATCGTGACTACAACAAACCGCCTTCCATATTCCAGGGGCTGGCGACTAGCACCAAAAGCATAACTCCCTAAAAACATGGAAGGCATTACCTTTATAAAATGTAAACACACATTACTAGAGTACAAGAGGAAGAAAACACTATGTAATGCAGTATAAAATATGTGTTGAAAGTACAAGGGTACGGAATAAAATCCCAAAAGAAAGGTACAACTACAACTCAAAGAAAGTACAACTGAAATGACAAACAGCTTGAAGATGGATGTAGCTCATGGATCTTCCTCCGAGTTCCTACCTGAAGGGTAGGTACATATGTCCTCCTCAGCACTCCGAGTCTATAGGTCCACTCTTTGTGCCATCACACCGAGTGTCCACCTCCAAGTACCGTCCAATCCTCGTACACTCTTCTTCTGTTAGCTTTGTTCTTCGTCAGCATCCAACACAACGAGGTGCAAGCATAGCACGTGCAGGGGCGAGTATAACGATACTGAGTTGGGACCCTCAGACCCTAAAGGTCTCACTAAATCCAACAAGGATAAACCACAATGAAATATCTCAACAGATAACCTTTACTTATGTATATGCCCATACATATACCTATGTTATCATGTAACCCATCACAATCATGAGGAAAAAACAAAGGTCATTGACTCAGCACAAACTAGGGTTTTCATTATCAAAACCACAACTAATGGAGGAATCCTCCACTATCTAGTATGTTGGCCATGTCGCGACTTCGATGCGCTACTCACTAACCATATACTGCTGAGGTAATCCTCCTGTCATGTACCGCAGGTCTTCTGCCAAACCCGGCGCTCCTCCGTTCTGGGTTTTCCGCAGAACCGGGCGCTCCCCCTAATAGTCGTTAGAGGTAATCCTCCTATCGAGTACTGCGGGTCTACTACAAAACCATGCGCTCCGTTTAATGTGGTTCTGCCACCAAACTGGGTGCTCCATATCGAATCACTCTGAGTCGAATCGGTCAAGCAGTCGTCAGGTCTACAGCTACTAGGTCTTCGCACTCTGTATGCCCGTCTCCGTGAGGATCCGCTACATGAGCTACTGGTCAATACACCAAGAGTCACAATGTCTCACGTAGAAGTATCACAAAGTACCACCTCATCATAGGGGTCTAAACACAATAGACAACACATCAATCAGACGCCCGGTCTTAGAGTTATTGGTTGTTCCATTTCAAGGGCACGGTTGGATTTTAAGCTAAGACCAGATCAAATATACTCAAACTGCATCCGAACCTCAGGTCGATTATGCCAAAGGAACTTTCTCATAAAAAGGAATCCAATGTAGTTTACGACATGTCATTCAGACATCCGATCCTTACGTTATAAGCATTTTCGCTCTGTCGGCCCGATTGGTTTCGGGATCTATCCAATCCGGCCATACCAAAACGTCGCTGAAACATTGAGTGTAATATACTAAAACGACCGTTGCGATCTGAGTAATCGCAAACAACTGATGTTGCATTGATCAGAGGTCTGTAGCTCATGTTATGGGAGATTAACGAAAAAAGGTCCAAAAAGGGTGGTCTGGGTCCGGTCCGACCCGGCCCAACACACCCTGGGTCAGCCCGAACCGGGTTAACCCAACCCTGGTCTGGGTCCGGCCTGGCCCAGCCAGGCTGTCCGAGGGGGGGAGTGGGATAGCAGGCACGACATTAAGCCGGACCTCCTCTTTTCGGGAACAGCTCTCTCGTTTCGGATCCACCCGCCGCTGCGGCTCTGCGGCGGCGGTCTATTCCGGCGTGGCGCATTGCAGCTGACTTACACTGACCACCAGACACACTTTGGTGGTCCGTTCTCCCCAACTTCTGTGTTTATGATTATCTCGGTACCCGAACTCCACTGCAAAAGCTCGAAATCGCCGTTGTGGTCCCGCTTCATTGTCGCACATCAATCTGCGCACAGACGAACAACCAGCAGAGGGTCTAGACTTGTTGTTTAGCCTATGCCCTCTACATTAGAGGCTCAAACCGTAGTTCATCATAAAATAATTCCCAAGTACGAAGGTACAATACACATATATAAAATTATACAAAAACAACCCCCTACCTCGTAAAGACATTGCATGTCGTCGAACCGTAGAAGACGACCGTTGTGGTAGATGGCATCGTGGAGAATGATGTACGGGAGAACAGACGTCGTTTCTATAGACGTCAGGGTGTTTCCAAAGATTAATTGGTGTCTCCTCTCTTGCCGTATAGAAACAAAAGGAATGCACGTTGTCGTTCTTCATGTAATTGTTGTTCTTCGTCGAAGAGGGTGTAGCTCTCTTTTAATCCAAAGGTTCCACCAAAATATTTTCCCAGAAAATATTAAAATGTGGCTTTCCCCGTTTTAATAAACTTGACATGTATTCAAAATAATTATAACTCTTACCAAATTAATTAATTAATTTGTGGTGGAAATATTTTTAATTCAATGGGTTGGCTTATTAATGACCAAGTGAAAGGTGATGAGTCCTGCAATTAAAGGGGGAAGTTGCCATGAATTAAACAAGGGATTAAGGGAGTTTGAGGGGATTTATGGGGAGATGAAAGGTTGGGGATTCTGTGGGCCCACAACACAAATATCCACACATTGGAAGTTATGGGGGTGTGGGACCCACCAATAACTTCTCCTTTGTAGGATATAACCACCATGGATAAATAACATTTTTGTTCTACAATTTTATCTAACTATTTCCAGTTTCCCCAAAAATTAACAATCAACCCGCATAAAACACAAATGCGGTAAAGGTACCCTTAAGAAATTACTGGTGTGGTGAGTTCATCGGTTCCCTCGGATATTAATCCCAAGCACCAGTTCAAAAGTTAGAATAACCTGCATGTACGTTAACTGAACATACCTGAACAAAATTTCAAAAGTTGATTCTGGGCACACCAGGACTCGGAATCAACTACCGTCAGAAATCACAGACTCATAAAATTTCAAAGTATTTATGAAAAAAAAATTCCTTGAAATTTACTAGTCTTTAAATTACTCCCACCTCAGGGATTTACGTCTCCGTAATGGTACAACACATACTAGGAAAACCAAAGGGGTACAGAGAATGCATCTGAGCCTCCCGCTCCCATGTGCTCTCCTAGAGGATCCCGTGTTTCCAGTGAATGGAGACCAGTGGAATCGATCATCCACGTAGGACCCGCTCTTATCGATCCTCAATTTCCACTGAATCCTCCGCGAATGTCTCCTCATCATCGATGCCCAACTCCTTATGATTGATGATGTGGGTCGGGTCATGCATGCATATCCTTAGTAGAGATACGTGGAAAACATCGTGCACACAGTGAAACTGAGGTGGAAGGGCCAGGAGGTAAGGCATCTCGCATACACTACCGAGCACCTGGAATAGTCCAATGAAATAGTGTGATAACAGAACACCCTAGCCAAATCTCCGTAGACCTTGTCGAGGTGAGACCTGTAAGAAAACGTGACCGCCATCCTCGAACTCCAGTGGTCTCTGTATCCAATCAGCATAGGACTTATGTATGCACTGTGCAGTCTTCATCCACTCTTGGATGTTCTGCACCTTCTCCATCGTAGTATGCACCATCTCTGGTCCTACAAGAGCTGCTAAGATTTCCCTTTTTCCGAAAAGAGAAATCTGGTCTGATCCCCCGGATGAAACACATCCTTTTCCTAATATAGTAAATCCTGACAGTAACGGTACAATTAATGTCATTTATAACATTGTAAAGACTTGACGCTACCACCAAGAGATCGAACATTTACTCTCACCTCCAAGGGTTGAGTCACACTGTCGGCATCAGTGCATGGTTACAGGGTCTCCTCTAGTATAAAACTCGAATATGAGGTTCAAGTCAACAGTCTAAACCATAACATCTTAGTATATAAACACAAAAAGGAAGGAAAGAAAACGTCACAAGTACAAGTGCATTTTATTCTTCAGCTCTAAGTATAAAGACACAAAGAAGCCACAACAACGAATTTAACGAAGCTAGAAGAGTCATGAACAAAGGCATATATGCCTAGGACAAGTCCTGCTCTTATCCACCTGCTACCGGAGATCCATAGTCACATGCTTCACCTGCCTGATGCTTTGCTCTCCCATGTCCACCTATTCCATGCAGTCGAGGTGGACATCCTGGAGGTGGTGGTGGCAACTCCTCGAAGCGTCGTCCACCACCAGCTCCACAGCCAACTCCTCTACCTCAGTCTCCTACTCCATGCGGTATGTAACACCCGAGATTTTATGAGTAATATTTTGTTTTTATGTTATATATATTTCATTAAAGTAATCTTTCACTACACACTATCTTGACTTACTTTACACGCAATCTCAACCTTCCTCGATAGCTTGTGTTGTATGCAATACCGAGTTTCACTAAAAACGATATGCTATTAAAATATTATTAAAACTAGCCGTTATGAATAGTAATAACAACTTTTTGAAATTTTATAGATTTTATTTTTCAAAATGGGATTCATTTTTGGATTCGGAATACCGAAATTATCCTAGGGTGAAATTTTGGTATTTTTCTGAAAACATTCAATTTTTTGATGAATAGTGAAACCACTAAGTGGTAGGTTAAAAACTGAATTTTGCATAAAACTTAATTTTACCGCTTCTGTGATTGAAATTTCGAAAATCCGATTGATACGGTTGATATCAGTAAGTAAAATGTGGTTCAATGAGATAAAAATAAGTTTTTGGTGAATAGTAACTTTTTAATTTTTTTTACCGCGGTTAATAGTAAATAGGGTAACTAAGGGAAAATATGATATTACTATTACCCTAAAACATGTATTAATTCTATTGGATAAGTGTAATTCGACCAAAAACGACCTTATGAATATAATATGACCATTTAGGTCCACTTGGATTAGATTATGACATTTAATATTATTTTATTTAATGAATAGTTAAAATAGTTAAAATCAAAGTTTAATAACTAAAAATTTTTTAATATGGGGTTATACATAAGATAAATTCGACTATAATTATTCATTAGAAAGCTAAAACGATTTCCTACATAATGATATTTTATTTATAATTTTTAGACTTTATATAAATTAATTTATTTATGACTCAACGATGATGCAGTAATTACCCTTTTAAGGAAATGTTAACATAATTGATGTTATAAATGCTCAAATAAATGTAATTTGAGACTTTTTATGAATTAAACTAATTTTCTAGGTTACTATGATATATTAGTGTTGATTTAATCAACTTTTTTTGAACATATAATTTTGTTATGACTTTCACAAAAATCATATATCAAATAGTGTCAAAATTGACACAAAATAGTTTTTAAATAAAATATTATATTATTAATTGTACTTTTATTCCTAAAAATCTAAGATTCGGCCAAATGACTCAGATAAGGGTATATATATTAATAATAAACAACTTGGGGTTTGTTGGGTATGTTATAGAACGTGTGTTAACTATATAGTGTAAGAAAACAAAAAGTCATGGAAAAAGTTAAATTATTTAACTTAGAGTTAAATCTAATTGATAAGGTTAAAATAATAACCTAAACATATCTAAATCATATTGGTTGATAGTATTTCGACCCATCCCCACTTTACCTTCGAAATAAAACACTTTGGAACCATTATAAACCGATTTTGACTTTAATATAAAATAATATTTTGAGATATTCCTAAGGTGCCACTCTCCTCCCTTATAAAAGGGCACCTCCTCCCCCTCCTCCTCGCACCAATTTGAGCACTAATGCTCTAAAAACCCCTGAAAAAATCCCTTATCCACATTCCTAGAATAATCCTAGAGGTCCTGGTCTTCTTAAATGACCAATCTTAGTTCCCTAAGTGGAGGATTCAAAGAGGCGTTCCAAAGAAGAGGTAATATCCATTACCGATCTTTTCAATTTCTTTCTTCTTCAACTTATTCTTATTTATTTGTTTAATGATAAAGTAATAAAATCATTATTACTTACATACTTATATGTTATTATAAATATTAAACAGCCCTAATTCACCTTCTATCCGTCCTACGGAAAAATGAAATCACTGCACGTGCGTACATACAGAATACCGTCTCCACGCCGTGGTGTAATCTATTTTCCTCCATTACCTTACAAGGATGGGTATAATGGTGTAATGAGTAACTATATATGATTATAATAAAGTGATATTGATACTGAAATAGTATAAATACACTTAAATACAATTCCACGACCATGGGAACAATATCATCGCTCGTGCGTACGTACGGAATATCGTCTCCACGATGTGATGCGACTCGTTCTACATGATCATCATTACACAGTAATTATATAAATGAATTGAATGAATAAATATTATATATGTTACACTAATACCATTCTGGATATAAGGTATCTATAACCTTAAAAGACGGATAAGAATTTATTCGGCAAAACACGCATAAGAACAAAAAGGCAATAAAGACCCGAGTAACAAGTAACAATGAAATATTACTAATAAGAAGCTAAGAATATGACCATATATGATATCATATCAATATGTATGATTCTGGAATAAGTCAATAACATTATTTAAACTATTATACATGAGCTTCGGCACGTACAAAGAAAATCGGACCTAAGGTAAGGGAAATATCACAATCTCATTTTTATCCAAGATTGTTTATACTTTTGTATTTAATGGGGTGTATTTTATCATCCACATCCATGTTTCCTCAATATGTAACGTTATTTCTATCCATCTACAATTGTTTAAATCCAATTTTACCCTTCGGTGAGTTTTTAGTAAAAGATATGAAAGGAATCTTTTGTCGTTTTTCGTACGAGGTACTTTTTGACTTTTCCGACAAAAGTACGAAGAATGTTTTTTTAACTTATACGGCAAGAATGGATTTTTAAAACATTATTTCCAAGAAGCTTCCTTTAAATGTTTTCGATTTTATTTTTAATCAGATTCTTTTAGTTTAAAATTGTATGACATGTTAAGAAAGGAAAAGTATTTTTGAAGTAGAAAGGATATTTCCCTCAAGAATGGAGTTCAAATGTTTTATCAAAATTATTTTCCATATAAGATAATACAGGGTTCTATTTTTATCCCTATTATTACATTGATTTGATTATGTTTTGAGGAATTTTTTTTATGAAGTCATTTACCTTATATGATTTGTTTTATGATGTCATGATGTTTCAAGAATTCCATTTCTGTTACATGTGTTATGCGATGATGTATGATTTATGATTAAGTGGAATACATAAGAAAGGATTCATTATAAGATGGGTGGGACCTATATCTACCTCCAATTCCTTGGGTAATGATTTATATCTCATGAGATAGACATGGCTGGAGCGGAAGGTTATTTCGGTTCAGTGATATAGGACTGAAACTAGGAGTGAAATCGGTTCAGAAATGGACTTTGTCCGCTAAGATAGTCTTGGCAATGAGTCATGAATAAAAAGAAATGATTTTCCATGATTATGTGTGCATTCCACAATGTTTCAAGTTTTATGTTATGATTATGGGGATCTCATTTTCACTTCTATGATTTATTACATGTTAAGATATTATGATCTCTTTTGCAGGTTATGATTTTCAAAAAGATATGATATGATTTTTATTTCCTTTATTTTCCCTTGTTGAGCATTTGAGCTCACCCTTTTTTTGTATGTTTTCTTTTCCCCAGGTCAGGAAGATGGATATTAAGTATAATATGCTAAAAGGGACCCTGGATATGATGAAATAAATTGGAGACACTGTAGAAGATTTATGAACCAGTTGTTTATGTTTCCCAGTTTCTAAAGACACTATACCTATACGGTCCTTTGTGGTTTTGTCATATGTTGTAATAAGTGTGCTTCAATTTTGAAGTATTAACAATGTATGTAAAGTATGGGTCATTATATTTGGTATCAGAGGAATGGTATAGTCATCCTTTGGAAACTAGGATGTGAAATCCTTAGTAAGAACCCTAAGGATAAGTCTAATCATAGAACACAATCTTAGTATTTTAGAAATGGCCATGAATAACCTAGGATAAGACCTTAGGTGTGAAAATTTTATTCTTGATTTATGTGGTTTTCCTATTATAATTAGTGTTTCTCACACTATTCTTCTTGGTTTTAGTCAATGGCTGGAACCTGAAAGAACCATGTTAATGCGGAATGTGATGGGCATTGCAATGATTGTCCCCCTGAGCAACCAAACGATATGGGAGATGGAATGCAAAATCTTGTAGCCATGCTCACACAACTTTCTCAAGCTATGAATCATGCAGGACTTCAAAACGAGCAAAGGAAGGAGCAACATTCTATTGAATCCTTCATGAGGCAGCATCCACCTTCTTTCAGCGGGTCTACTGATCCATTAGTTGCTGAAAAATGGATTAGTACTACTGAAAAGATATTTTCAGTTCTTCAATGTTCTTAACATGATAAAGTCATCCTAGAAGTGTATCGTTTGGAAGGAGATGCTGATCAATGGTGGAATCTTGTTAAGAATAGGAGGCAAAGGGATGAAATTGAGTCCATGGAATGGGACGTGTTCAAGAACTTATTTTTCAATAAGTACTTCCCTCGTATTCTCTGAACAAAGATGGAGAAAGAGTTTCTTGAACTGAAGCAAAGGGATGATGAATCTGTTGGTACCTATGAAGAAAATTTTACAAGACTTGCAAGGTACGCTTCTGGTATTATTATCCAACCTGAGAGTAAGATCGATCGATTCTTTAGTGGCTTAAAACCAAGTCTTCGAAGGGCGTGAGCCATAAGGGACTTCAATAGCTACGAGGAAATCATTCGATGTGCTCTCAAAGTCGAGATAGATATTGGAGTAACCCATCAGTCATATGGGTTTGATAAGAAGAGGAAAATGGAATTCAAAGGAAAATATAAAGAGCACACTAAAAAGAAGATGTGCTTTCCCTTATGCTCAATGTGTGGAAAGAAACATGGAGGGAGTTGTCTTAAAGGGACAAGTAAATGTTTCAAATGTGGAAAGGAAGGTCATCGGTCATTTTAATGCTGCGATAATGGGAAGAAGATGTCTAATGATGCAAACAAATGAATGGATACACAGAATGAACCTACTACACTTCAATGATTCAAGTGCAAGGAGATGGGGAATTATGCCAATCAATGCCCAAATCCAAGGGTTGATGATGATGGTCGAAGTCAACAAACTCTTAAGGCTAAAGAAAAAGTAAAGTCACATGCATTTTCTATCAGCGATGTGGAGTACGATAACGAAGTGGTGAAAGATACACTTACCATCCACTCTAAAGTAGCAAATATTTTATTTGATTCTGGATCCACCCACTCTTTTATTTCTGAAGAATTTTCTACGGGTATCACCGTATTACCTCAATAATTAGATGTTGAGTTAGCTGTGACAACACCTAATGGCACATCAATCGCATCAAAAGTTTATAATTCTTCTTCGATCGAAGTTTGTGGGAAAGTGCTTCCTGCAAATCTGGTGATCCTTCCTTTAGTGGAATTCGATGTGATTCTTAGCATGGATTGGCTTTCTTTATACGGAGCTCATATCAATTGCCAAAGATGGGAAGTCACAATTCATATTCCAGATCAATCTATGATCGTCTATCAATGCAAGGATGAACATAACCTTCCAGTGGAAATTTCTTCAATTTTATGGGTATTGATTCCACTAAATGAAGGTTATTTATCTCAAATGGTTCGTGAGAAACTCGCGATTAAGAATATGCTCATCATACGGGAGTTTGATGATGTCTTTTCTGAGGAATTACCGGTTCTTACACCAAATCGTGAAGTTGAGTTTTCAATAGAACTCGTACCGGGTGCTGTGCCTATTTCAAAGACACCTTATAGAATGGCCCCAATTGAGTTGCAGGAATTCAAGAAGAAACTCCAAGAGAATCTTGATAAGGGATTCATACGCCCTAGTGCTTCACCTTGGGGAGCACCTATTCTATTTGTTAAGAAGAAAGATGGATCAATGAGACTCTGCATTGAATATCGAGAACTTAACAAGATCACTATTAAGAACAAATATCCTCTCCCATGCATTGATGACTTATTTGACCAACTACGCGGAGCTCAATACTATTCCAAGATTGATCTTCGTTCAGGGTATCATCAATTAAGGGTCAAAAGGGAGGATATTCCAAAGACTGGTTTCTGTACAAGGTATGGACACTATGAATTTATAGTGATGCCATTTGGTCTTACTAATGCCCCTGATATCTTCATGGATCTAATGAATAGAGTCTTTATAGACTATCCTGATCAATTTGTGGTAGTCTTTATAGACAATATTCTTGTCTATTCAAAGTGCAAGGAAGAGCATGAAGATCACTTGATAATTATATTGAAGACCCTGAGAAAGGAGAAGCTTTATGCAAAATTTACCAAGTGTGAATTTTGGCTTCAAAATGTTGCATTTTTGGGTCACATAATCACAAAATAGGGGATATCTATGGATCCAGCAAAAACAGAGGTTATTGAAAGATGGTCAAGACCAACAACAGTAACTGAGATCCGATGTTTTCTTGGTTTGGCTGGATATTATCGACGTTTTGTAAAATATTTTTCACAATTATCTAACCCAATCACCAAGTTGACTCGGAAAGGAGTTAAGTTTGTTTGGACAGAGGAATGTGAAGAGAATTTCAAGGAGATGAAAAGAAGGTTATCCAGTGCACCTGTGCTCACACTGCGTTGTAGTGGAGAAAGGTTTATGATATATAGTGAGGCATCCAAGAAGGGATTGGGGTGTGTTCTTATGAAAAATGATATGGTGATAGCTTATGCCTCACGACAGTTGAAAATCCATGAGCAAAATTACCGAACACATGATTTGGAGTTAGCTGTGGTAATCTTTGCATTAAATATTTAGAGGCATTACCTTTATGGTGAAAGGTGTGATATTTATACTGATCATAAAAGTTTCAAGTATATTTTCACACAAAAGGAGTTGAATATGCATAAAAGAAGATGGTTGGTGCTGATTAAGGATTACGAATGCTCAATCCATTACCACCCTGGGAAAGCAAACAAGGCGGCATATGCATTAAGTCTACAAGACCATGATAGTTTATCCACGATGAGGATCACAAAAGATCCAATATTTATGGATTTACAAAGGATGGATCTTGGAATTATAATGGATGGGGAAAATCTTATCTTTCTAAAATGAATGTTCAACCATCTATACATATGATGATTAAATAGGCACTGAAAGAAGATGTCGAGTTACAAAAGAAGGTGAGACATGTTCCTGAGTTCAACCTTGATTGTGATGTGATAATAAAGTTCAGGAATCGGGTTTGTGTTCCTCCCATCCCCAAATTAAAGAAAGAGCTGCTGGATGAGGCTCATAGTTCTTCTTTCTCTATTCATCCTAGAAGCACGAAGATGTATAGGGACCTGAAAGAGTACTTCTGGTGGGATGGCATGAAAAGAGATGTTGCTGAATATGTCTCTCGATGCTTGGTTTGTCAACAAGTTAAAGCTTAGAGAGAGAAGTCTAAGGGGATGTTACAACCATTACCCATACCCGAAGGGAAATGGTAAAACATTACTATGGACTTTGTCACAGGACTTCCTAAAAAATCCAAAGGCGATAATGCTATCTGGGTTATAGTTGATCATCTTACAAAGTCTGCACACTTCATTGCTGTTAGAGAGGATTTCTCTTTAGATCAGCTTGGCCATGATATATGTAAAGGAAGTGATAAGATTGCATGGAGTACCCCTTTCTATTATATCTAATCAGGATCCGAGATTTACCTCGAAGTTCTGGCGATGTCTTCATCATACTCTGGATACAGAATTGTGTTTCAGCACTGCTTATCATCCTCAGACAGATGGTCAGTCTGAGAGAACAATTCAAACCCTAGAAGATATGTTGAGAGCTTGCTCTATGGATTTCAAAGGAGGTTGGGATCAACACCTACCTTTGGTGGAATTTTCATATAATAATATCTTTCACTCCAGTATTCAGATGGCTCTTTATGAAGCTCTCTATGTAAAGAAATGTAGGACTTCAACTTGCTGGGATGATGTTGGGGAAAGAATGCTATTAGGACCTGATCTCGTTGATGAAATGGAAGAAAAGGTCAGATCTATTCAACAACACATAAGATCAGCTCAGAGTCGATAGAAAAGTTATGCCGACAACCAAAGAAAAGACCTAGAGTTTGAAGTGGGTGATAAAGTGTTCTTACGAATATCTCCCTGGAAGAGGGTTATGAGATTTGGAAAGAAGGGGAAGTTGAGCCCTAGATATATCGGTTCTTTCAAAATACTAGATCGTGTTGGCAAGGTAGCTTATTGATTGGCGCTTCCACCGAATCTCTCTCAAGTTCACGATGTGTTCCATGTATCTCTCCTGAGAAAGTACATACCTGATCCTTCACATGTACTCAGCTCAGAAGTTGTACCGCTGGAGCAAGATCTTTCTTATAATGAACAACCGATAGAGATTCTGGATCGTAGAGAAAATGTACTACGAAACAAGACCACTCGATTGGTGAATGTTTTATGGAGGAACCACCAACTTGAAGAAGCTACATGAGAGATTGAGGATATGATGAGGGAGAAGTATCCTCATCTGTTTGTTACAAAGTGACGAATTTCGAGGGCGAAATTCTATTTAAGGGGGGTAGAATGTAACACCCGAGATTTTTATGAGTAATATTTTGTTTTTATGTTATATATATCATCAAAAGAATCTTCCACTAAACACTAGCTTGAAATACTTTACACGCAATCTCTACCTTCCTTGATAGCTTGCGTTGTACGCAATACCGAGTTTCACTAAATAACGATATGGTATTAAAATATTATTAAAACTAGCCGTTATGAATAGTAATAACCAATTTTTGAAATTTTATAAATTTTATTTTTGAAAATGGACTTCATTTCTATGGATGGAATTTCGAAAATCCGACAGACACGGTTGATATCAGTAAGTAAAATGTGGTTCAATGTGATAAAAATAATTTTTTGGTGAATAGTAACTTTTTTCTTTTTTTTTCCGCGGTTAATAGTAAATAGGGTAACTAAGGGAAAATATGATATTACTATTACCATGACACATGTCCTAATTCTATTGGATAAGTTTAATTCGACCAAAAACAACCTTATAAATATAATATGACCATTTACGTCCACTTGGATTAGATTATGACATTTAATATTATTTTATTTAATGAATAGTTAAAATAGTTAAAATCAAAGTTTAATAACTAAAACATTTTTAATATGGGGTTATACATAAGATAAATTCGACTATAAAAATTCATTATAAATATCAAAAGATTTCCTACATAATGATATTTTATTTATAATTTTCAGACTTTAAATAAATTAATTTATTTATGACTCAACGATGATGTAGTAATTACCCTTTTAAGGAAATGTTAACATAATTGGTGTTATAAATGCTCAAATAAATTTAATTTGAGACTTTTTATGAATTCCACTAATTTTATAGGTTACTATTATATATTAGTGTTGATTTAATCAACTTGGTTCGAACATATAATTCTGTTATGACTTTCACAAAAATCATATATCAAATAGTGTCAAAATTGACACAAAATAGTTTTTAAATAAAATATTATATTAATAATTGTTATTTTATTCCTAAAAATCCATTATTATGCCAAATTACTTAGATAAGGATATATATATTAATACAAAACAACTTGGTGTTCGTTTGGCATGTTATAGTATGTGTATTAACTATATAGTGTAAGAAAACAAAAAGTCACGGAAAAAGATAAATTATTTAACTTAGAGTTAAATCGAATTGATAAGGTTAAAATAATAACCTAAACTTGTCTAAATACTATTGGAAGATAGGATTTCTACCCATCCCCACTTTACCTTCGAAATAATACCCTTTGGAACCATTATAAACCGATTTTGACTTTAATATAAAATAATATTTTGAGATATTCCTACGGTGCCCCTCTCCTCACTTCTAAAAGGGCACCTCATCCCCCTCCTCCTCACACCAATTTGAGCACTCAATATAGTCCAACCCCTGTCAAAATCCCTTCTCCACTTTCCTAGAGTAATCCTAGAGGTCCTGGTCTTCTTCAAAGACCAATCTTAGTTCCCTAAGTGGAGGATTAAAAGAGGCATTTCAAAGAAGAGGTAATATCCATTACCGATCTTTTCAATTTATTTCTTCTTCAAATTCTTCGTCTTTAGTTGTTTCATGATAAAGTAATAAAATCAGTATTACATACCTACTGATATGTTATTATAAATATGAAACAACCCTAAATCACCTTCTATCCATCCTACGGAAAAATGAAATCACCGCGCGTGCGTACGTACAGAATACCGTCTCCACGCCATGGTGTAATCTATTTTCCACCATCACCTTACAAGTATGGGTATAATGGTGTAATTAGTAACTATATATGATTATTATAAAGTGATATTGATACTGAAATAGTATAAATACACTTAAATACAATTCCACGATCATGGGAACAATATCATCGCTCGTGCATACGTACGGAATACCGTCTCCACGATGTGATGCGACTCGTTCTAATGATCATCATTGCATAGTAATTATATAAATGAATTGAATGAATAAATATTATATATGTTACACTAATACCATTATTTATAGAAGGTATCTATAACCTTAAAATAAGAATAAGAATTTATTCGGCAAAACACGCATAAGAACAAAAAGGCAATAAAGACCTGAGTAACAAGTAACAATGAAATATTACTAATAAGAAGCTAAGAATATGATCATATATGATATCATATCAATATGTATGATTCTGGAATAAGTCAATAACATTATTTAAACCATTATACAGGAGCTTCGGCAGGTACAAAGCAAATCGGACCTAAGGTAAGGGAAATATCACAATCTCATTTTTATCCGAGATTGTTTATACTTTAGTATTTACTGGGGTGTATTTTATCATCCAAATCCATGTTTCCTCAATATGAAACGTTATTTCTATCCATCTACAATTGTTTAAATCAAATTTTACCCTTCGGTGAGTTTTTATTAAAAGATATGAAAGGAATCTTTTGTCGTTTTTCGTACGAGGTACTTTTTGACTTTTCTGACAAAAGTACGACGGATGTTTTCTTAACTTATACGTAAAGAATGGATTTTTAAAACATCATTTCCAAGAAGATTCCTTTAAATGTTTTCGAGTTTATTTTTAATCAACTTCTTTTAGTTTAAAATTGTATGACATGTTAAGAATGGAAAAGTATTTTTGAAGTAGAAAGGAAATTTTCCTCAAGAATGGAGTTCAAATGTTTTTAGAAAACTATTTTCCATCTATGATAATATAGGGTTCTGTTTTTATCCCTATTATTACATTTATTTGATTATGTTTTGATGAACTTATTTTTATGAATTCATTTACCTTATATGATTTGTTTTATGATGTCATGATGTTTCAAGAATTCCATTTTTGTTACATGTGTTATGCGATGATGTATGATTTATGATTATGTGGAACACATAAGAAAGGAATCATTATAAGATGGGTGGGACCTATATCTCCCTCCAATGCATTGGGTAAAGATTTATATCTCATGAGATAGACATGGCTGGAACGGAAGGTTATTTCGGTTCAGTGATACAGGACTGAAACGAGGAGTGAACTCGGTTCAGAAATGGACTTTGTCCTCTAAGATAGTCTTGACAATGAGTCATGACTAACAAGAAATGATTTTCCATGATTATGTGTGCATGCCACAAAGTTTCAAGTTTTATGTTATGATTATGGGGATCTCATTTTCACTTCAATGATTTAATCCATGTTAAAATATTATGATCTCTTTTGCAGGTTATGATTTTCAAAAAGATATGATATGATTTTTCTTTCCTTTATTTTCCCGTGCTGAGCATTTGAGCTCACCCTTTTTTGTATGTTTTCTTTTCCCCAGATCAGGAAGATGGATATTAAGTAGAATATGCTAAAAGGGACCCTAGATATGATGAAATAAATGGGAGACACTATATAAGATTTATGAACCAGTTGTTTATGTTTCCCAATTTCTAAAGACACTATACCTATACTGTCCTTTGTGGTTTTGTCATATGTTGTAATAAGTGTGCTTAAATTTTGAAGTATTAACCTTGTATGTAAAGTATGGGTCGTTATACGGTATGCCTCGATCGAAACTATGCCTCTCCCTGGGAGATCCCTCATCTATCTTCTGATTGTCTGTATGGAAGGTCGGACAATCACGTGCCATGTGACCAAGCCCACTGTAGGAGAAACAATGTATGTCCCTGGTATGCCTGGATTCGTCTCCACTTTTGTTACCCACCCAACTGATCCTGAGTCGTGTAGTCTACCGCCTATTGGATTGCTCCTCTTGGACCTCTGCGTCATTATTCTTCTGCAAGCTGTAGAATACTCCGCTTCATTTCAGCTAGTAGTGGGTTCCGCTGCTGGAGATGGCTCAGCAAGGAAACTCTCCACTTGGAATGCTCGATCCAACACCCCCGTCTGCATCAGGATGTTGTGGGAGACAACTGAAGCTCTAATCATTCATAGGAGTCCCTTCTTAAAGGTCTAGTGCTTCCTGAAAGAGGCTGGCAGCAAGGATCACCATGATGTCGGCTGGTGTTCCTACCAGTCTAAAGACTCTGGCCACAGCCTCCTGCCAATCCTCAGCCGCCTGTGGGTTTGTCTCTCCCCAAAACCTAGGCGGCCTTTTGCGCTGGAACATGTGTAGTGCACTGAAGTGGATTGAATCTCCAGCTTCTGGGGATGGTGGCATCGGTGGACCAACAGGAAGTATTACTGTTGGTGCCTCAACTGTAAGAGGTTCATGTACTTTGACCTCATCGCTCAGCAGGCTTCCAGTACGTACAACTCTCATATATTATGCAGGTCGTCTACGGGGAGGCATCGTGAATGAAACAGATGCGACACAGTCAAATACTATACCAGGTGAGCTGACCTGGTTTGAGATGATGTAATGAAAACCATTTAAAACACACACAATCATTGTTTCGTGCACTAAGTCGGAAATCAGAAGTCAGGGTCCTGGTGTACGGATTTGTCAGTCGCCCTCACTAACACTGGACTCCATAAACTGAAAACCACACATAGTACCCTTAACACTATTTCTTCACAGAAAAGAAATATCAAATTCATATGTTCTATAGTAGAAATGACATGATCTGATACAAATTTGTCACGACCCGTCCCCCGGGGCCCGTATCGTGACTACCCCAAACCTACCTTCCATTGGCCAAGGGCTGGCGACTAGCACCAAAGGCGTAACTCACTAAAAATTGGGAAGGCATTGCCTTTATAAAATATAATCATACACAACCAGAGTACGAGAAGAATAAAACACTATGTAATGAAGTATAACAAACGTGTAGAAAGTACAAGGGGTTGGAATACAAGCCCAACTGAAAGGTACAACTACAACTGAAAGACAAACAACTGGACGATGGAAGAAGATCCTTGATTGTCCTCAGGGTTCCTACCTGAAGGGTAGGTACAAGTATCCTCATCTGCACTCTGTGTCTATCGGTCTACTCCGTGTGCCATCACGCCGAGTGTCCACCTCCGGGTACCATCAAATCCTCATACACTAGGCCTCAGACTGCAATGTTCGTCGTTTGCATCCAACACAAAGAGGTGTAGACATAGCCGGTGCAGGGGTCATAATGACGATACTCAGTAGCGACCCAGAGACCCTCAAGGACTCTCTAAATCCAACAAGGATAAACCACAATGAAATATCTCAACAGATAACCTTGACTTAGCTATATTCCCATACATATACCGAAGTTATCAAGTAACCCATCTCAATCATGAGGAAAACACAAAGGTCATTGAGTCACCTAAAAACAATATTTTCATTATCGAAACCACAACTGCGAGAGAACTCCTCCTATGTCTAGTATAGTGGCCCTGTCGTGACTCCGAGGCCCTACTCACTAACCTTAGAATGTTTAGGTACTCCTCCTGTCGAGTACCGCGGGTCTCCAGCCAAACTGGGTTCTCTTCCGTTGTGGGTCTGCCGCCATACCGGGCGATCCCCCTAATAGTCGTCAAAGGTACTCCTCCTACCGACTATCGTGGGTCTATTTCCAAACTAGGCGCTCTGTCTGCCGTGGGTATGCCACCAAACTGGGCGCTCCATCAACTGGGCTAGTCGAATCACTCCTAGTCGAATCGGTCATGCAGTCGTCGGGTCTACAGCTACTAGGTCTCTGTACTCCGTATTATCATCACTGGGAGAATCCGCACCACGAGATACTGGTCGATACTCTAACTGTCACAACGTCTCACGTAGAAGTATCAAAAAGGACTGCCTCATCATAGGGGTCTGAATGCAACAGACGGCACATCCATCAGACACTGGGTCTAACAGTTAATGGCTTTTCTGTTCCAGGGGCTCGGTTGGGTTTTAAGCTAAATAAAACCCGACCATAGTCCAACTACATCCAAACCTCAATTGGAGTATTCCATAAGAACCTTCTCATAAAAATGAATCCAATTTAGTTGAGGACACATCAATCGGACGCCTGGTCTTTAAGTTATAAGCATTTCTACTCCGTGGTCCCGGTTGGTTTCAGGTTCGAACCAACCCGGCCGTATCCAATCTTCACCAAACCATGAGTGTAATATACCAAAACTACTGTCTCGATCTGGGTAATCCTATAAAACTAAAGGTGTGTCGATTAGAGGTCCATAACTCATGTTATGGGCGATTAACCGAAAAAGGCCCAAAAAGTGGGGTCAGGGCCCGGTCCGACCCGACCCAAACCACCCTGGGTCAGCCGGAACCAGGTCGCTCGGACCCGAGACTGGGTCAGGCCGATAAGGGTGAAGTCCGGCCTAGCTGGTGCGGCCCGGCCTGCGGATGGCGCGACCGGCCATGCAGGGGGGTGGGGGGAGGAAGGTGCGGCCCCTCGGACAGCTGGCACAACATTAAGCCGCGCCTCCTCTTTTTAAGAACAGCTCTGCCGTTCCGGTTCCACCAACTGCCGCAATGGTATGTTCCGATGGCGTGCCGTCGCCACCTTCTTTAGACAACCGGATGCACTCTGGTGGTCTGTTTTTTCCACTGTCTACGCCTAAGATCATCTCGGGACCCGAACTCCACTACGAAATCTCTAAATCATTGGTGCAGTCCCATTTCACCATCACCGTCAATCAACACACAGAAAAACAACCAGCAGAGGGTCTGGACTTGTTCGTTGGCCCGTTCCCTCCGCGTTGAGGCCCAAACCATAGTTCATTATAAATTAATTCCTAAGTAAAAAGGTACAATACTCATATATAACATTATACAAAAACAACCCCTACCTCGAAAAGACATTGCATGTCGTCAAACTGCAGAAGACGAGTGTCGCTGAACATGGCATCGCAGAGAATGGCATCGTGGAGAACAGACGTTGATTCCGTGGACGTCAGGGTGCGTCCAAAGAGGAATTGGCGTCTCCTCTTTTGCTGTGGATAAATGAAAAGAAGGTGCATCGTCATTCTTCATGGAATTGGCATTCTTTGTCGATGAGGGTGAAGCAATCTTTTAATCAAATGGTTCCACCAAAATATTTGCCCAGTAAATAATAAAATGAGGATTTCCTAAATTTAAAAAACATGCTATGTATTAAAAATAATTCAAACTCTTACCAATGTAATTAATTAATTTTATGTGGACAATTAATTAATTCAATGGGTTGTCATATTAATAACCAAGTGAAAGGAGAAAAGTCTAGCAATTAAAGAAGGATGATTCCAAGAATCAAACATAGGAGTAAGTGAGTTTGAGGGGAGTTATGGGGAGTTGAGTGGTTGGGGCTCAAGTGGGACCCACCTCACAAATATCCACACATGGGATGTTTTGGGGGTGTGGGCCCCACCAATATCTTCTCCATTGTAAGATATAACTAATGTAGATATGTAAAATTTTTGTTCTACAATTATATTTAACTATTTACAATTTCCCCAAAAAATAACTCTCAACCAGCATAAAATGCAGCTACGATAAAGGTCCCCTTAAGAAATTACCAGTGTTGTGAGTTCATTGGTGCCCTGAGATTTCAATTCCGAGCACCGGTTGAAAAGATAGAAAAAACCACAATTATGTTTACTGAACTTACCCGAACAAATCATCAGAAATTGATTGCGGCCACACTGGGCCTCGGAATTAGGTGCCATCATAAACTGAAGACTCGTAAAATTCGAAAGTATTTAAGAAAAAATATTTCCTTGCAATTATTTCGTCTTTACAAATACAATCTACCGCTAACAATAAGTACACTATTTCATTAGCTATGTTCTCCTAACCCAACTATTAAATATGTAATGGTAATTAACATAAATATGCATACATACAATAACTGATATATATTTATAATGTTGGGGTGATTATATTAATGTCCTTATTATGTTCCTCCCTATATCTCCCATTTTTCCATGTGAATGATGTATAATAATTCAATAGTATAACGAATAAAAAAATTTAAAAAATCAAAAAACACAAAACATCTCTTAAAATACATCATGAAAACCGCTTCACATTTACACCATATAATAAACCAAATTTTAAACAAAAACACTATATCATCATCCATCTATCACTACATAACAACCATCATTGATCCTCATATATGAATAAATATTTCTTCCGCCAATAATGTAATCACTAAAATATTCTCAAATATATGTCCACCCATTTGGAATTCATCTATACATCACCCTTACCAATCTTTTATCCGCTTATAATGAAATCATTATACATATATATCAATAACCATATCAGTTTTTTGATATCCACCATTAAGGAACATTCTATAATATCATCACTATAAATAAGTATCATTCCAATAATATGTAATGTTAATGAAAATTAAATCCTAGTTATAAATTGGATGAACATTAGAAGAAATCCCATAGAATATGGAGGAAAATATGGTAGAGGAAATCACATAAAAATGGATCATTTATGATAGAAAAATCCTTTAATATATGATAATAGAGTCCTTGTCAGAGCGCATTTTTTAAGGGTTGGATTCATCTTTTCATGATTTTGTGTAAGATTCATGATATTGTGGGTCCTTGGTGCTCAAATAACACTTATGGTAGGGTGGAAAACAACATATTTAATTTATGTTTCCTAAAAAGACTCAGTTCTTTTATAACAGAGTGATATGGTTTCTTCATGGGTTGCATAGTTCCATCACGAGCTACATGTTTCTTATACAACTACTTATGATGGAGATATGGTTATGAATAGATGAATGTAAATACCATGAACAATTTTTAGAGAGGTATAAAATGATACATCATAATTATTCATGTATTTATGAAACCACTTCTAGAGGGGAACAAAAAAAATTTCAAAGTGTTTGACGTTCATGAACCTTTAATGAAGTCATCTAGGTAATTTCCAAGTTTAATATAATAAATAAATTATTGAAAATATACCCACAAATATTATTTATGATGATTATTTTCTTTCATGTGGTCTCATTATATCTAACTATGTACAACCCTTTTCAAATCACTCTGGTTCAAGATCCTTTGTGGATTTATGTCATAATGTTAATTCACATATCATATACAATAGAAATCATTCATGGATGAAGATTAAGTCAGAACCTTTGAAATCGTGGAATGAATGAATTATCCACCACCATATGATATTTACCATACCATGTAGAACTAAAATCATATGATGTAAATATGTTTTATAATTAAATTATACAGTCATATATATAGTATGTGATCATGAATTATCACTCAGAGGGTTGGTCACATTATGAAGTAACCAAATTTATTTTAATCCTAACTCTTCCACGTCCTTTAATGAACTTAGATCAACTATATGGGTTGAATAAACCCAAATTACCATCATGGAATAACATTTCCAAGAATATGTTTCCAAAAAGAATATTCCAGCAAGGCCTTCGACATGACCTCCAAATATGACTAACTATATCACACAGATCCACAAACACCTTTTCCATAATGTATTCCTTTAATAATGTACATCTCTTGGGAAATACTACCCTATTTATAGGAACCTTAAGAAAATAAATATATGTATTCCCTTGTTAACAAGGGTTCCTATTATTAGGATACCATTAAAACATCCACTAGTTAATGATATTAATTCTACATTCTCCAAATTTTATATTCAATCATCATAATCACCTAATGAACCCCTTTTTTCTGCTCAATGAGATTTGGAATAGGCCATGACCTCCTTCTAGGTGTAAGACCCAAACCATTCTTTCATCTAAATCACAAATAAATTTAGTAACTTTTGGGATACATATTCATAATCCCAATAGGAATCCATCCTTCTCTCCTATAAAGAAATATATCAAATGGAAGGTGTAATCCCCAACTCATCCTTACTAGAAAAATTTCTCATGCATTAAGTCATACTTCATTATTTTGTTTCGAAAAGAGAGGACGTTTAACTCACATAATTGGATTACTACAATGAGTAACAATTCACAATTCCAAATATTAGTATACCATACATAAGACCCAACTCATCTTCATGGGAGCATATCCCAAATATGACCTTCCCAATAGGGCTATAATCATTATAAGTAAATGATTCTTCGATGATCTATTTTTCCTTTGATCCATTATACCCTCGCACTTGTTTTGTTTCTAACATTTATGATAAACCATGGATGACTTCTTCAAATGAATTCCCACACCAACTCATTTCTAGGAACTGTTCATGTAGTAGTACCATCACCATGATTTTATAAATTACGACATACATAATTACCAATTGATGTTAAACTATATGGATTAGTTCCCTTATACGACCTTAAATTATAAAACTAAAATTATATTAGATTTGATTCTTATGAAATATGATAAGTAAAATTTCACTCTAAAGTTCTATCCTAACACATCAGTAGTTCTTTGAAAAATTTAAATTAAAAGGAACATTACTTATTCATAGATTCATGAACATAAAGGAACAAATGTGGTCCTTTTTAAACAACCTTAATATATTTGATATACCCCATTAAAGGGCACCAATCTATGTCGATTCTTTTTCCATTCGTATGGATAAAATGGAAACCCTTCTAATGGTCCAAATCCATGTACCAAAAAACATTCCCAATCCTTTAGGGTCATTTAATTATAGAAAACATATCTATAAGAACATAAAACATTAAATAATCAGTAATATAAAGAATTGTGTAGACCCACATGAAATATGTAGATGTTCTCATCAACATTGGGTTTCGATCTATAAAAAATGGTCTAATAAATAAATTTACTTGGATTTGGGAAGAATTAATATATATATGTATATATATATATAATATTAGAGTCTTAGATTAGTAAACTGTCCCACCCCAAAATTGGGACAAATTCCAAACCATATATCATGTTGACCAATTCACATCTCTAAGAATTTGTTGTAAATTACTAATATACACCTACCATTGTAATATGGTTCTACATCAACAGCAAACAAATTCAAGGACATTTTGTGTTAGAAATAATATTTTCCAACCCAATATGAATCCATCACCTATGAAATGACAACTTTAACCCTTGAAACTTTTTTTTGGTACTAGACATGCATGATTCATATTTTTTGTTTCTATATAGAGGAACCAAGCTATATAACACATCAACCCCAATATGGAATTATACTGTGTATTGTGCCTTGTAAATATTCTATGATAGATAGGTAACAACAACGACACTCCATAAACTATTTATCATCATCAAATAAGGAGTTTAATGTATGCCTATTTCTCAATAATGGTTGTTTTCTAAAATGAAAATATGTTATTTTCACCGATAAAGTGTTTTAGATATTGGTAGTGACCACACTGGTTATGGATTTTCACCTAAATGGTGTTATTTTATCCTTTGATCTCGTAAAATAGATCCTTCAGTCAATGAAGCCCCATATACCATCCCATTAATTATTGTACATAGTGAATATTTTTTCACCTATTAGCACATTAAATTACTTTAGTGTCCTATCCATAGAGTGTGAAAACACCCACCTCCCTTATAAATTATAGATAAAGGAAAAAGAATAATATATTCCAAAAACTATACACGAGTCATCCAATATGAAACCTACTAGGCAACATTACCATTTGTACTGTGTGACCATAGATCATCAAGAATATTTTATGAAGGCCCATAGAGTAATCATGACCCCATTCACTCAGGGTACGGAATATAGAAATTGGTCTTGTTATGGAAGTAATAAAATTAATATTATGGAGCATTTTCATATTCATTTTCTCATTGATGAAACCCTTACTCGTATCCTAAAAGAAACTATGAAGTATTCTCCTACCCCAACTCACACATTTCAATCCAACTAATGTACCTTATCAATGACAAAACACACATATCATAATATTATAATGCATCGAAGGGGAAGAAACATAATTATGTACTTTTGTAAATATTTGGAGATCATTGGAATATCCCAATATCTACTCTGTATTGGGATCATATTCCACCTCACTTTGAGGAGAATTGTCAAAAAAACCAAGTGAGTAATGAATTATATGTGATCGTATTATATAACATGTTCTAATGGTTCACATTATCCTATCTCAAAAGTTACTCAATAGTAGTATCATACCCCTACCTCTACTAAATAGATTTTACAGAAGTCCTAGATGTAAAATAGGTACACGATGATATTTCTACTACCACAAGAGATGATTGAAATAGTTTAATACTGATTAAACATGGTTTATTTTATATACTATTCAATGTATATGAATCCCATTAGCATATCTGAGATGAATATATTGAGCGGTATAAAAATTTTCATATATTCATCAACGATTGGTTTTATTGTATCTAGATAGTGGATAAAAAAAGTTATTGGATGACATCAACATTCCTTCTAACATGTTTAAAGTATACCAACTTACACCAGAAGTTATCCATGTAATTAATTGATATAATCTGATGGAAGGTAGTGGGTCACCTATGAGGGTCCATATAAATATGGATATTTTTCAATACTAGGAAAATAGTACATGATTAAGTTTTTGAACCTAGTAACATGGACATGATTATATATTATCTCTCCTCAATGGAATAATATATCCTTTGATTTAGACTCTTCCATGATGAATGATGAAATTCATGAAGTCCATTAACGTCATTCACCTATAGATCAGGAATCTATCAACTCGTCCTCTTCAAGAGAAAGATTATATATAATTGGATTTTTATACTATGGTACCATGATCAATATCTCTGGAGTACCACCATATGGTACCCACTATATAGGTCCTCACTATGATGATATTAATGTTTTCTTCGTAGGTCTTCCTCATAGCTACATTTTTGGAGGTAATTCTCACAAGGTGAATATCTTCATTTAAGGAGGCACTCACCTTTCTAAGTCACCAAATATTGGTATTCATGAAGGTACTTCCCGAGGAAGTCATACAAATCACCATAGATGTCCTCCATTGGTTATATATTGTAAAATTCGTCCCTGTGATAGATAAAAATCCACAATATATATTTTACCCATGATTATGGATTAAAATATTAATATTGAGGTCCTCTCCTTAGTTTTCATTGTGATGGTCCTCATTGAAATTATATACCTTATCAACTAGTTTTCCATTTTCATAAAATGATTATAAAAAATATTCCCTTATTTTGAGAGGCCTTTGACAAGTATAGGTCAAACACACATTGCAACTCTTTATTAATCAATGTTTTTCACATCTATAATTTGAAAATTTGTGTGCAAACCTTCATCTTTTCCACCCCTAGATCATGAATTAATTCATATGAAAAAATAGGTTCCATATTCTCTTAATCATTTTGATAATGTAGTTAATAAATGACCATTATGGTCAGATCTGTTCAAGGAATCCATATTGAAATATGGGAATAATAGCAAGATTATATTGGAGGGGCTGAAAAAAGGAATATATTTTTCATGTTTTTTCCAAAGGTCAGTCAATTGAATAACAATAGAGAATCATTAAATTATTAATTCATACTTAACTACATTAGAGATCATGGATAATTCTCAACTATCTCAAAAAAAGAAATATCTTCCTTATGGGGAGTATGATAATTACATAAAGATGCTGAGAAGTGTTTTCCTTCAAATAAAATTACATTTTTTTGAGGAAAGAAACCCAAATTCAAGAAATAAATATGATAACACTATTATTCCTACAATAATAATATTAATATTTTTTACGAGATAATCATAGTAACCCCACCCGATATGGGAATTAAATATTGGGGTGAAAATGGAGAACTAAATCTTACTCCATACAATAGTTAAAAACATCATCTATGAAAGGAAAATGAAATCCATTTATCTCTAGAAAAGACTCAGTCTTGGGTTAATTATATTATTATTCATGAAATTGAAACTTTATACTATCTATAGATCCTATAAATTAATTAATATGTGGATAATTCCAATATTATGATATTCCCTCGAACTCCTAGGAAGGTGAAATATGCATCCAATTTGGGGAAAGTGAATCCCATAACTATAAATAAATCCTCAATCGAGAGTAGATAAAAATTTGAATATTTACTATATCCATATCTTGATAATGTAAATGATATAATATCCAAAAATTCCACACTTGATATATCTTCTGTATCACAAAAGGAGAAACCCCTTCCCCTTGAGATGTGGTCAGTTTTTCCACAACTCCATCCACATGAATCTAAATATCCCAATCAATGACATGATACGATTTTGTTGGATCCAATAAAACCCCAACCTATAGGATTGGGGGAATTATTTACCGCACCTCTTATATGATATTTGGTCATCTCATTATAGGTATGATATTCATTGGAAAAAAATATTAAAAATTTCCCATTGTATGATCAAACATAATCATTGGGGATGATTTCAATCTAAAGTGATAGGTATTCCCTTATGATACCCATATATAATTCTTTAATATAAAATAATTGGTGAGGAACTGGGGAGCATCATAAGGTAGATGTTCTAATATATGATATATATTAGGAAAAGATCATGTGGGACAACACTTTATCTTTCAAAGGGTGATAAATCCCTTCAATACTCAGATGTGATCGAGGATATAATTCATATTAATGTATTTTCACAAGTAACATCCATTCAAGCTTACATTACAAATAATACATAGCATGAAAATTTTGTACAACAACATGGTATAGAAACATAAATAAAATATATAGGTCACATAAATATACATGAAAAAAGGATTGGATAACTAAGTCGAGAAGTGGTCTAAAAAACTAGGTGTTCCTTTGAATACATAGTTTCCACCAACTCAGTAATCCTCCACTAATGATCATGGAAAAACAACCATATAACCAGCCATAAAATAAATAATCATGTAATACAAATTTCTAAGAGAATATATATAAATATGTTATTGACTTAGTGAAATTCCTATAGTCCTTTTCTATAGTAATGTAAGAACATGAGGGGTGATGAGTGCTAGAGAAACTACTGAGAAATCCCTAACATGAGTGGGAAGATGAAACTCATCCTCCACATATATTTTATAATATAACAATCACAAAATTAATTATAATACACATTTATATCACCACATGATGAATTTAGTGTCTTGCAATGCCCCCATGATGTGAATAGTTAATAAAAAAGATGATAAAGATTCATAAATGTATCAATAATACCCTAGAGGTATCAACCTTATTCTAGTTTAAAAATCTACCAACATAGAATTTTACAAACAAGGAAGACCTATATTATAAATTCCTCTACCAATTAACCTCTACAATAAGAAAAATAAGAAATACATGATCTCTCATTTTGAAAGACATTTCAAATTTAGAGTTTTTTATATTTCATCACTAAATAGAATAGTCTAAATTACTCCATGAAAATAGATCTTCCTTAACAGATGTTATTCATGATATATATAAGAGGTCATTGGGTTGATATTTAAACACACATTATTCCACTGAAATAACTGGTTGGATTCTTGGAGTTTATTTTGATAGAATAATGACCAATTGATTCTATAAGATTATCTAAGGTCATGTCTCAGATTATAATAGGACAAGGACATAATTTTAATAGAGTAGAGAGCATGACCATCATTCTCAATATGGAAGCAATTCCATATCAGTCTCCCACGCTATCACAATATGAAATAGGGGGACCCCCTAAATTAAAATGGAATAAAAGAAACCATAATCATGTTAGACTATAAAATAAAAGTCATTAGAATTTAATGGATCAAATTAATAAGTATGTAACATTTTAAAGAGAAAATGTTTTTGGAATCTTTATTACTAATTTTGAAAACAAACTTCTTAAGTTATTCATGCAAAAAAACCAAATGAATTATATCAAATTGATGATAATAAATATTTTCCCAACCATTATATAGTAGGGTATATAATGTTATGTTTATTTATATTCAAAGTCAATATTTATATGATCTTTGGCTTTAGGCTTGTGAAATTTCGTAATCCCGTAACACCGATGGCTTTTTCCGCACATGTCCCACACATGATATTAGAAGAATGGTAGGTCAATCCAAGTATAAGTTAATAAAAATTTAATTCTTATATGGTTATGAAATAATTAAATTGATCATATGTTAATTTCAGGGGGGGTAATTAAATCATCTTACAATTACCCCAATTACCTTTTCAATGAAAAAATTAGTGTCCTTTGGCATCAAAATCTATTTTTGAAAATTTCAGAAAAATAATAATAAATTAATAAATTAAAATTTTAAATTACTCATTAAAATGGTATCAAATAATACTTATTTTTCTTCTAACATTATTAATTAAATTATGTTCATTAGAATCAATTTTATTATTTAAATTGGTATAAAGAAATTTTTTTACAAAAATAAACTTTTTTTGAGGAAGTGTTTTTGATCGAGTATTTCATATTTATTTGAAAACAATATTCTAACAATAATATAAATTAATATGAAAAAATGTATTCTATATTTACAATAAATAAGAATAAATTTATAAAATATCTCTTTTTTATTTCTGGTAATGATGAATAGTAAACATAGAAAATATTTTTTAAATTGGTAACTGAAAATCAAGTAATTAATGTTAAAAATAATATAATTAGGGCTAAAAATAACTGTAATACTTGTATATATTATATTGAATGAATTTACTTAAACAATCCTCGTTCATGATTCTAATTCGTAGATATTTTTATCCATTTTTATTTGAAAATTATTTATGTACTATTTATGTAAATATAATGTAAAAATTGAAAACCTATTGTGTTTAGTAAATATAATAAATTTTAGAATAGATAAAAATAATGTTTATTTATAAATATTTATTTATTTAAACATAATTTGTTATCATGGTAATATAATTTTAATTTTTATCATTTATATAATTACCTTGTATTCATACTCAATTACAATACCATGCTTGTGATACTATTTGTAAAATCAAGTAAATAGTTTTAAAAATTATAAAAGTATTATTATTTGGATGTATTATAGATTTCCAAAAAATTTATATAAAAATATAAAATATTAGAGGATTATTAATGGTTTTATATTGAAATCACAATACAATATTCTTCTCTTAAAAGTTAAACTAATTAAATAGTGTCAGAAATACATTAATGATATTTTATGAAAATTAATAATTTATTATACTATTTAAAAATAATAATAATATGTAAAAGGAAAACTAATCATAGAAATGGTCTATAATATTATAAATATACAATCCATGCTCCAATTTTTTCCATTTAAGTTAAATGATATTCTTTTATTTTCAAAAATGTATTTTTCACAGTAAAAGTTAAAATTTGATAACGAACATGTTAAAATAAATGATAAGGTTTAACTTTTTATCTAAATACTTATAAAATTTTTTATATGATTTAATAATGACTATATGCACCTTATACTAAATTTAATGACATTTTTTGAACCATTTTACATGGTTTATAATCATAAAATATTATAATATTTTATTTGTTTCCAAATATAAAATTAAGGATATTTTATAATAATCAATATTTAATTAAAATTATTAATTTATTAAGAATACTATAATCCTGCCATTTAATTTTATATTGTTTAAATAGAGAACCAGTTTTCATTTATGGGTTATTTTTCCATTATTATTAATTTTATTGATATCAAAATAATAAATAAACGTTGATATCGTGGTATTTGTCAAAATGGATAATGGGGGATAAAACAAAGAGACAAGGGTGAAAACATATTATAATCATATAAAAATTTTACTAGATGATGGGATATAAAATTTGAACCATATTATAATTTTATTATATCAATTTTGAACCATTTTTAAAGTAATGTTAATTAATTTTAATTTAATAAATTAATAATTTTCTAGAATGTTCTTCCCTCAATTTTAAAAAGGGTACCTCCTATCACCATAACTACACACAACAAGATATATTAGTACTATATATGTCATACCCAAATAAATTTATTATCATATATGAAATTATATATATTTTTTATTTTTTGATGAATACCAACTTTATTTCGATTATAGTGTAATAAAAATGAGATTTTCCAATGAATAGGTTGGGAATTTTAACAGAATGATTTAGTTTTATTTCTTCTTATTCCTCATTAAAATTTTCATCAAACATGATGATATTAAAAAAACAATTATCTACCATATAATTATATTTTATTATTTTAATGGATTGACTTATATCTAACTCATCTTCCATTGGAAGGGAAATAAAATAATCATTCGTGTGGATGATATACTACCACCACCCAGAACAATTAATTACTATTCCTTACCACATCCCATGTAAGGTTTTTATGATGTATTTAATATATATATATATATAATCATGATATAATTATCATTATATAAGGTTAAGATGTCATCTATTTTCTTACTACTCTAACTTTTGAAAAATGTTAATGCCTTTCATGAATATGTGTAGATTACCACCACCATGAAGTGATGTGATTCATTTATCATCAACACCTAAAATGTATGGTATATATAAATTTATATTAAAATATAATAGTATATTTACGATATAAATATCATTATTTAATGATGAAATAATACTTTCCTTCTTTATTTTTGTTTTTTGAAATATAGAAATGTTACTCATGAATTCGTATGACCTACCATCTCCATGATTGTTATGTGATTCATTTTTCACCAAAATAATACATTAATGGTTTTAATAACATAATTACAATATAAAATAATAATTATTTAATTATTATTATTATGTATATGATATAATAATGGCTTCTTTTACCATGTTCTACATACCAAAGTCATTTATCAACTATTCACGGACCGTCCTCAAAACAACCAATGTATAATTAATTGAAACATTAATTAAATATAAAATTAAAATAAATTAAATATGTTTTTTATAATGTAATTATCATTAAAATGTATCTTTATAAGTAAAATATAATATCTAATTTTATTATATGTGAGTTAAAGGAAATGCATGGTATATTTACTAGAGGTAAGAGATTTTGTCTCAAAATCCATTCGTCCATCCATAATTTTATGTTACCATATAAATTTATTTTATATGATGTATATATTGAACCTTTTACATGTGATATAATGAATCCTTCATACATCAATATAGTTTTTTTTAATTTACCTTGATTCAACTTTTGGGATTTTATTATGAAGTTACCAAGTTATAAGGGATTTCATTACTCAACTTCCATTAATTGAGTTAAGTCAATATTATATGTAAAATTACCTTTGTTTTCTCTATGTTCTATTTACACTTTTTATGTGTATTTAAATTATTAAATCTTCATATTTATATATATTAATTCTCAATTGAATGATATAATTTTTTAAAGTTTATTCTTCTCAAATTCTATTTCCATTGAAAATACGTTAGTGATATTATCATATCTTCTTTACGAGGTGTATATACTACCCCATTGAAATGATATATAATTAATATACATATATTCATGATATTTTAATATTAATTTGATGTTGTTGTTTCATGGCTATTATGATTCAAAAGTTATGAATGTGTTAAATGTCATGTACTTTAGTCCCTTTTTTAATCAAGATTTCTTTCTTGAATTCACAATGATAAGTTCTGTAATCCTTATTAGAAAACCCATTTGATTTTATCAATTTGCTAGTTATATTTTTATATTACATATTTTCCTTCTTTTTTCTAATTTTATAAACTCAAAAGCTTGAATGAATTTTTTTTGACAACGGGTTTTATTTCTCTCTTTAGTAAATATTAATTTTTATTTTATACAGATGTTTTCTAAAACTATTTTCAATAATTTACATATTTAATAATAAATAATTTATGAAGACAAATTTAAGGTCAATTTGATTTTATTTAAAATAATTTAAAAAAATTATAATAAAATATTTCGAATCAATTTGTTTTTTACTTTATATAAATGTTATAATGGAATGTCTTTTTTGAAATATATGGAATGATATAATTTTTACACCATTATGAATGTTATTTTAATTGTAGATTAATTTATAATACATAATGTGCATTATAATGGTAATTAGTTTTCTTAAAAGTTTGTATATTTGTGTTAAATAATTCTAAAAAAATGTTTATTTTTCCTTGTTCGCAAATAAAGATACAAATTTTCTTTTAAAATGTATTTTCCCTTATGTCATCATCATTTTACGATAAAAATGGTTCACTAGGAAAATAATCTTATGATACCATCCATATTATATATAGGGAGGTATTATGATTATTTTTTTAAAGATATTATCATGAAATACATTTCTTTTTTATGGGTTAAGAAAACATTAAAGGAATACTGGTCATTGATTGTAACGCCCAGACCCCATTTGCCCATTGTCGGTGCATTATTACATAACATTGGTATGATCACATGAAATATCAAGTCTCTAAAGACTGATTAGTTTACTAGCCTTGGAATAACTAGATACATTAATATTGTTTAAATTACATCATAAAATGAAAACTACAACAATATAGTATCAATGGTCTACACTCTTATCCCCTCATACTATCCCTGCAGGTCATTCAAAAATTACTTCTTCAAATCCTGGAAAAAATAAAACAAAGAAAAGGGTTGAGCTCAAATGCCCAGTGAAGATAACAAAATAGCGGAAACATTCATAAATAAAAATAAACATTTAAGGCAATGTAAAACTAAAACCATGGCCTTTTAAAATTGAACATCAACATAATATGGCAAAAATAAAAGGAAATAATGCCATTTACATATTCACATGGATATTCTACTAATCAAATAATCACATGCAATATCAATAACCACTTTCATAATGATGGAATGCATAATGTCAAACTATCATAACCACAGAGCCAAGGCCTCGTTCCAAGACTACAAATAAGATTTTTTCAAGTCCTTGTGCCAATACACTAGTTTGTCTCATAAGACCTACCGATGAATCGAGGAGGTATATCGGACTCCTCTCGTCACTTATTAAGTCCAATGCATTCCTCATATAAACAGGTATAAACATAACATAAACATTCGTTTTAAAACTAGCATAAGAAATGTCAATGCTTTCTTCATAAACCATGATTGGTATAAAAATAACACATCCAAAGTCAAACATATCACAAAAACATCAAAAAAATATGGAATTTTTTTATCATAATAAATCAACTCCAAATAAACATAAAATCCATCAAAGGATGTTGATATAGATGAAATCACAACTCTTTTTAAAGAAATATCTTTTCCTATTTTGAAATAATTTAAGAGTCACATAATTATAAAATAAAACTTTTACGTTGAATATTTTCTTATAAACTTGTATGGGATGCTTTGAAGATTTTATAACTGCGGAAAATAGCCACCCTGCCGTGTAAGTTAAAGAAACATTCTTACCTTAATTCTGTCGAAAAGGTTAAAAAAGAACCTTGTTTGGAAAATGACAGAAATATTCCTTTATAAACCACTTATAAATTGTCAAAAAATTATATAAATGACTTTAAACCATATTCTTGTAAATAGTAAAAATGTTTTGAAATACATTTTTAAGAAACATGGATGTGGATGATAAAGAAATCCCAATAGATTATTAGTTATAAACAACCTCGGATTATGAAGAGATTGTGAAATTAACCCTTACCGTGTACTTTTCATTAGATAAGGGTAGGATAAAATACTGTATAATGGTGATATAATTGTTAATAAATTATACAATAATCATATACAATAATATGATATCATATACGATCTTTTAACATTGATTTGTTAATAATATCTCAGTATTATCATTGTTTCAAGTGTTAACTTACTCATTTTATTTTATATGTTTTTTATAAGCCCTATTTTTAATGGATAGGTTGTATATTATTCATATCGAGAATGATATCAAGATTTTATATACTATTATTAATCATCAAATGATAATTAGACTTGAATGGATAATTGGGGAATGAATCTCATCACGTTCGTGGAGACGATAGCCCGTACGTAAGCATGAACGACCATATCATTCTTTTGATATTAAAATAATATATAATTGGTTGTTATATCATATATACAGAATCAATATCATGTTATATTTATTATTTACATGAATTAAACATCATTATTATACCCATCCAAATAATAATTATTGAATAACAATTACACCATGACGTGGAGATGGTAAGCCGTACGTACGCACGTATGGTGACATGTCATTCAAAGGATTCATAGAATAATGAATATGGTTTTACCATATTTATAGTAACATCATTGTATATATATGATACTGTAGTTATTAATTTTGAATGGTAATAACAAAGAAATAATAAGTTGAAGAAGAAAAGAACTTGAAAGAGGGTGGTGAAAACATTACCTCTTCTTCGGGTTCATCCTTTTGATTTGATCAAAAGGACTCCTTAAGATGGCTTTCTAATAAAACTAAGGCCTCTATGTTGAAGTGAGGGAATTTGAGAGATTATTTTGGCAGGGGATGGCTGAGTCAAAAAGGCTTTGAATGTGTGAATTAGTTAGAAGAGGGAGTTCCCTTTTATAAGAGGGGTCAGGGGAACCTTTGGAAAAGCTAGAAATATTTTTTTATAATAAATTCATATTCGGTTTCTAATGGCTCTAAAGATGATTATTTAATGTTTATAGTGGGGATGGGTCGAAAAACACTCAACCAATAGATTTTAGATAGGTTTGGGTCATTATATTAACCTTATCATTTAGTTTTAACTGCTAGTTAATTAGTTTGACACTTACCATGTCACTTTGTATTGTTTTTATTATATAGTTAATAAACATACTATATACCTCCAAGAGACTTCCAAGTGGTCCATTAATGATACACCTATGATGATATATGTCTCTTGGCCGAACCTTATATTTTTAGGAATTGAATATCAATTAATAATATAATATTTGTTTTAAAAACTCTTTGATGTGAATTTTGACACTATTTGGAAAATTTATTTTTGTGAAAAACATAACAGAATGATTACTTAAAAAAAAGTTAATTAAATAAATAATAACATGTAATATTAATCTATAAAATTTTTGTAATTAATAAAAATACTAATATTATATTTATTTGGGTATTTATAATATCAATTATTTTAATTTTTCACTATTATTGTAATTACTGCATCATCATTATGTCATAAATAAATTAAATTATTTAATGTATAAAAATTATAATTAAAAAATAGTTACGTAGGAAATATTTTTAGCTTTTTAATGAATATTTAAAATCTAATTTATCCTATATTAAAAATGTTTTAGAAAATAAACTTTGATTATAACTCTTTTAACTCTTCTTTGAATTAAATAATAATAAATGTCTTAATCTAATCCAAGTGGACCTAAATTATAATATTTTATTCCTAAGGTTGTTTTTGGTCGAGATACACTTTTCCAATAGAATTAGGACATGTGTTATGATAATATTAATATCATTTTTACCCTTAATTACCCAATTTTCTTTTAACCGTGGTAAATTTAAGTAAAAAGCTACTATTCACCAAAAAATTATTTTCATCTCATTGAACCACATTTTACTCCTTGATATTAACCGTGTCTCTCAGATTTTTGAAATTCCACTCATAGAAGCATTAAAATTATGTTTTATGAAAATTTCATTTTTTTAACTACTACTTAGTGGTTTCACTATTAATCAAAAAATGATGTTTTTCAGAAAAAAACAAAAAATTCACCCTAGGATAATTTTGATATTCCAAATCCAAAAATGAAGTCTATTTTGAAAAAAATTTTATAAATTTCAAAATGTGGGTATTACAATTCATAACGGCTAGTTTGATTGGTTGTGGTGTGTTAGAACTCAATGTTGCGTACAACACATACTATTGCATTATTCAAAGAGAAGAGTACCATAGAAGTTTAGGGTGTTACATTCTCCTCTCCTTCAAATAATTTCATCCTCGAAATTTCTAGAATACTACCACATGAAATGACTCGGGAGGTTCTTCATCATAAGTTCATCGGGTTCCCACGTTGCCTCTTCCATCTTATGGTTTCTCCACAAGACTGTTACCAGACGAGTCGTCCGGTTTCTTAGTACATGTTCTCTCATATCAAGAATATTGACGGGCTCTTCACAATAAGGCAGATCAGGTTTCGGTTCTAATTCCTCATGGGTGAGTACATTCATTGGGTCAGACATGTATTTACTCAACAGAGATACGTGGAACACATCTCGGACTTTGGAGAGACTTGGTGGCATTTCCAATCGGTAAGCTACAGCCCCAATTCGTTCTAGAATTTCAAAAGGTCTGATCTACTTGGGACTCAATTTACCTTTCTTACCAAAACGTATGACACCCTTCCATGGAGATACCTTCAGGAAAACATGATCACCGAATTGAAATTCCAAATCCTTACTTCAATTATTGGAATACCTATTGTGCATACTTTGAGATGCTTTGATATGGTTTTGGATTACCTTAACATTTTTCTTCGTTTCCTCCACCAGTTCTGTGCATCAATTTTACTTTCACCAATGTCATCCCAACAGGTTGGTGTGTGACATCTCTTTCCATATAATGCTTCATATGGTGCCATCTGAATACTCGAATGGAAGCTATTGTAATAGGAAAATTGTACTAGAGTTAAATATTTATCCCACATAACCTGAAAGTCATGTGAGCAGGATCTCAACATGTCTTCTAAGGTTTGAATAGTTCATTCTGATTGTCCATAAGTTTGACGGTGGTAGGCAGTGCTCAAATGAAGTTCAGTATCCAAGGCTTTCTGAAGGCTTTTCCAGAATCTTGAAGTAAAACGGGGATCACGGTCAAAAACAATCGACATGGGTACTCCATGAAGTCTGACAACTTCATCAATATATAGTCTTTCTAGCCATTCAAGTGGTAAATCTTCCCTTATAACAAGCAAATGTGTTGACTTGGTAAGACGGTCAACAATGACCCATATTTCATCGTTCCTTCTAGGATTCTTTGTTAGACCCATGAAAAATCCCATTGTAATATTGTCTCATTTCCCCTCCAGTATGGGAAGAGGTTGCATGACTCCTCTAGGTTGGTGCCTTCCAGCTTTCACTTGTTGACAAACCATACATCATGACACAAAATCAGCAATCTCCCTCTTCATGTTGTCCCACCAAAAATGTTCCTTCAAATCTCTATACATTTTGGTGCTCCCAGGGTGTATAGAGAAATTGGAACTATGAGCATCATCCAACAATTCCCTTTTTAGATCTGGTATATTGGGAACACAATGTCTCTTCCCGAATTTCAAAATTTTGTCTTCATACACAAAGTCTCTCAATCTCCCATCATTCACTGCTTTAATCTTCTTTTTAAATTATTCATCACCAGTCTGAGAACTCTTAATCCTTTATAGTAAATATGGTTTGGCAAACATTTGAAAAATCATTTATGTTTCACCAACCCTTGTTATTCACATTTCCATCTTGACTATATCCATGAAAATTGGATCCCTTTCAATTCTCATATTGTTCAAAACTCCATGATATTTTCTACTCAAAGCATCTTCCACCTTATTTGCCTTCTCGGGGTGGTAGTGTATCGTACAATCATAATCTTTGAGTAATTCAAGCCATATCCTTTCCTCATGTTGAGTTCTTTTTTTTGAGAAAATATACCTCAAATCTTGTGATCAGTATAAATCTCACATTTTTTACCATAGAGTTACTGCCTTCATATCTTCAAAGAAAATATCATAGCTACTAACTCAAGATCATGAGTAGGATAGTTTTTTTCATGAATTTTCAACTCTCGTGATACATAGGAAATAACACTATCATTCTGAATAAGGACACAACTAAGTCCTTTCTTCGATGCATCACTATAAATAACGAAGCCATAATTCCCCGATGGTAAAGTCAATATAAGAGCATTGATTAATCTTCTCTTCAGTTCATTGAAAAATTCTTCACAATCTTTTGTCCTAACAAATTTAACCCCTTTACGTGCGAGCTTTGTTAATGGGTTAGCCAACAGGGAAAAATTCTGGACGAAACGTTGATAATAACCTGCTAAACCAATAAAACTATGTACCTCAGTTATACTCGTCAATGCAGGCCATTCATGGATTTCCATGGTCATAGAAGGATCAACATAGATTTCATCATTGGACAAAATATGGCCATGAAAAAAATCTCATGACGTCGGAATTCACACTTGCTAAACTTCACATACAATTCATGTCTTCTCAGAGACTTTAGGAAAATGCGCAAGTGATTTTAATGATCTTCGTAGTTTTTGGAGTATTCCAAGATATCATCAATAAATACCACCACAAATTCATCTAGATATTCCTAGAAAACAACATTCATCAGATCCATGTATACAGAGGGTGCATTAGTCAATCCAAAAGGCATTACTGTAAACTCGTAACGCCCGTACCTGGTTCGAAATGCTGTCTTCGGAATGTATTCCTTCTTCACACACAACTGATGGTATCCAGATCGAATGTCAATCTTTGAAAATTATTGAGCTCCATGAAGTTGGTAAAATAAATAAAGAATGCGAGGTATGGGATAATTGTTCTTTATTGTTATAGAATTGATCTCCCTATATTCGATACATAACCTCATAGATCTATCTTTCCTTTTAACAAAAAGAATAGGGGCTCCCCATGGAGAAACACTAGGGAAAATAAATCCCTTATTTCTCAATTCCTCTAGATGTTTCATTAGTTCAACTAATTCGACAGTGGCCATTCTATAAGGGGTCTTCGATATAGGCCTTGATCCAGGAATTAAATCAATGGAAATCTCAACTTCTCGTTCTGGTGGATGTCCAGGTAAATCTTCTGGAAACACATCTACATATTATTTCACAATATGTACATCCTCTATTTGAATATTCATTTCCTCACCCACTGTAATTTCATTTCCTCCTCCCCAATAATTGAATTTAGTTGAGGTACTAGGGGTTGATATAGATAAGAATTAGGTGGTGACAATTCTGCTCTAAAGGTAAGGTGTTCCTTATCATCATCATTAAAAATCATAACCTCCTTCTTCTTACAACAAATATTCGCATTGTAGTCCAAAATCCAATCCTTACCGAGGATTATATCAAACTCAATCATAGGTATGTTTATGAAATCAGAAGATAAAGAACATTTATGTGCTATAATGGGGGCTGATTCACAATTCTTTGTTTCAATAATACTTCCCTTAAGAGTTTTAACTGACAACTCTCTTGTTAAATAAAATTGGAAAAATATAATTTTCATATCAAACTGGGGAGATATGACACAATGCGAGGATCTAGAATCAAATAATGCATTTTCTAAACTTGAGGAAACCATTAAATTAACTGCCACCATGTCTTTCGTAGCTTCTACCTCAGCAGTAGTGATAGCATAAGCTTGCCCTTGATCTATTGGCCTTTTCTAAGGTATGTTCCCTTGACGGTTAGGAAATTCATTGGCATAATGTCCCATCTCCCTGCAATTGTATCATTGGACATTGGTAGCTTCCTTCTCCTCCTTGAAATCACGATCTTGGTGGCCTTTTTCACCACACTTTTAATAGACTTCCATTCCTTTTAATCATGTTCCAGGATGTTTCTTCCCAAATTTACTGCAGGTTGGATATTCAACATTCCCCTTCTTCCCTTTATTTCCATTCCCAGATTGATCTGCAGATCACTTCTTCTATTTCTTTTCATTATAGTCATAAAACATAGAGAATTTCTTTTCTCTCTTGATAGCACATGAGACAATGTCTTCGTATGACGAGAAGGATTGTGAGACTAATGCTCGACAGAGAAATAGTTTTAACCCATCAGAGAAACGATCAATTTTACTTCTTGGGTTACATATATAATCTCTATCATACCTAGATAACTTTGTAATGTTAGCCTCATACATTGTGACATTCTCATCCTCCTTTTGTCTCAGACTCAAAAATTGCCTTTCCATATCTTCTCGATTGTCGTGAGGAAAGTATTTTTCTAAAAACAGATCTTTGAACTCCATCAATTCGATATTTGATACTTCATCATCTTCCTTCGTGTTTTGAATCAATGACCACCATTGATCAGCATCTCCAGTGAGGCGGTAAACTGTCATGATAACCTTTTCCCTTTCACTACATCCCAAAGCCTGAAATATTTTCCCTAGGGAACTTATCCATTGCTCAGCTACAAATTGATTTGTACTCCCATTGATTGTTTGTGGTTGTTTCCTCATGAAGCGATCTATCATTGATCCTCCACACACTAGATCGGGGTGCTCCATAGGGGTATGGTTATTATTCATACCCTGAGTGAGTTATCCCAGTATGGTGATTAGTTGATCAGCACCACTTGCATCACCTGCTCCACTATAATTATCTTGATTAGGAGGGAAATCCCTAAATGGAGTACGTGCATTGATACGGTTACCATTTCTTCCACTAGGAACCATTTCTAAACAATAGAATAAACTAGATCTGTTTATGAATCAAAATACATAATTCCATACTTATAATACACTTAACATAAATTGAACTATTTATGGATATAATCCATAATCATAAAAATGTTTTCTTTGAGGAAGTATATACTCATAAACCCTTCATAATGATTTGTAACGAAAATGAGAGTTATCATATGTATATCCCCCAAGTGTGTCGTAACCAAGAGTGCATCAAGGGCCGTTGCTGTGCACCAGATCCCATTCGAGTCTAGATCAAAGAGGTGTTTTCAGGTTTTACCCCTAGGTACGTCTGTGCCAGAGCCGCCTCTACCTTCTTGTATCCAGACAGGGATGTATTTCTCGGAAATCCTACAAAATCTCTACAATACAAAAAATCTAGAAAGTTCTTCTATACTTATCCTCAAAGTCCATCTTAAATCAATGTGCTCTAATTAGAGTTTTTCTAAATCTAGATTCCAAGATTTGTACTAAACTTCCACTGATACAAACTATAATGCCCCAACCCCAGTTTCCCAGATTCGGTGCATTATTACATAACATTGGCATGATCACAAGAAAGATCAAGTATCGAAAGATCAATTAGTTTATTAGACTTGGAATAACTAGATACATTAATAAATAGTACGTTACATCATAAAATGAAAACCACCACAATATAGTCTCTATAGTCCACACTCGTATCCCCTCATACTATCCCAGTAGGTCATTCATAAATTACATCATCACATCCTGGGAAAAATAAAACATAGAAAAGGGGTGAGCTCAAATGCCCAGTAAGGATAACAATATAGATTAAACCTTCAGAAATAAGAATAAACATTTAAGGCAATGTATAACTAAAACAAAATCATTTTAAACATGAACATGAACATTGTATGGAAAAAAAATTATATAATCCCATTTTCTTATTCACATGGATATTCTACTAATCGAATAATCACATGCAATATCAATAACCACTTTTATAATGATGGAATTCATAATGCAGACTATCATAACCACATAGCCAAGGCCTCGGGCCAATCCTAAAAATAATATTTTGTCAAGGACTTGTGCCAAGACACAAGTTTGTCTCATTAGACCTACCGATGCATCAAGGATCTATAGCGGGCTCCACCTGTCACATATTAAGTCCAATGCATGCCTCATATGAATAGCTTTAAACATAACATAAACATTTCTATTAAATCTAGCATATGAAATGTCAATACATTTTTTATAATCCATGAATAGTATAAATATAACACACCCATAGTCAAACATATCAAAAATCCATCAATACAATATGGATTTTTTGTATCATTATAAATCAACTCCAAATAAACAAAAAATCCATCAAATGATGTTGACATAGATGAAATCAAAACTCTTTTTAAAGAAATATCTCTTCCTATTTTGAAATAATTTAAGAGTCACAAAATTATAAAATAAAACATTTACTTTGAAAATTTTCTTATAAGCTTGTAAGGGAAGCTTCAAAAGTTTTATAACTGTGGAAAATAGCCGCACCAACCGTATGATGATAAAAAAAACATTCTTACCTTTATTCTGTTGAAAAGGTTAAAAAATCACCTTGTTTGGAAAATGACGGAAAGATTCCTTTATAAACCTCTTATAAAAAGTAAAACAAGGGTATACATGACTTTAACCCATATTCTTGTAATAAATAAAAATGTTTTGAAATACATTTTTAAAAAACATGGATGTGGATGATAAAGAAATCTCACTAGATTATTACGTATAAACAACCTCGGATAATGAAGAGATTGTGAAATAAACCCTTACATTGTACTTTTCCTTGGTTGTGGTAGGTCAACCTCATGTATAATGGTGAAATAATTGTTATTAAATTATACAGAAATCATATACATAAATATGTTATCATATATCATCTTTTAACATTGATTTGTTAATAATATCATAGTATTATCGTTGTTTCGGGTGTTAACTTACTCGTTTTATTTTATATGTTTTGTTACGTAAGCCGTGATTCTCAATTTTTCATATACAGAATGATATCAAGTCATTATATACTATACTTAATCATCAAATGAGAATTATACTTCAATGGATATGATGGGGAATGAATCTCTTCGCGTTCGTGGAGACGGTAGACCGTACGTACGCACGAGAGACAATATCATTCTTTTGATATTAAAATAATATATAATTGGAAGTTATATCATATATACAGAATAATTATCATGTTATATTTATTATTTACATGAATTACACATCATTTTTATACACATCCAAATAATAATTTATTGAATAACAATTACACCACGACGTGGAGACGGTAAGCCTTACGTACGCACGTATGGTGACATGTCATTTAAAGGATGGATTGAATAATGAATATGGTTGTTCAAAATTTTTAGTAAAATCATAGTATATATAAGATAATGGAGTTATTATTTTAGAATGGGAATAAAAAATAAAGAAGAAGTTGAAGAAGAAAGGAACATGAAAGAGGGTGGTGAAAACATTACCTCTTTTTCAAGTTCTTCCTTTTGATTTGACCAAAAGGACTCTTTGGGTTGTCTTTATGATCAAACTAATGCCTCTAGGTTGAACTGAGGGATGTTGAGAGAGTATTTTGGTAGGGTTTGGCAGATCCAAAAGGCTTTGAATGTGTGAATTAGTGAGAAGGGGGAGTGCCCTTTTATAAGAGGGGTGAGGGGAACCTTTGGAAAAGCTATAAATATTATTTTATAAAAAATTTATATTCAGTTTCTAATTGCTCAAAAGTTTATTATTTAAGGGTAATGGTTGTAATGGGTCGAAAACAACTCCACCAATATAATTTATATAGGTTTGGGTCATTATATCAACCCTATCTTTTAGTTTTAACTCTTAGTTAATTAGTTTGACACTTACCGTGTCACTTTGTATTTTAAAATTATATAGTTAATAAACATACTATATACCTCCAAGAGACCCCCAAGTGGTCCATTAATGATACACCTATCATGATATATGTCTCTTGGCCGAAAATTATATTTTTAGGAAATGAATATCAATTAATAATATAACATATGTTTTAAAAACTCTTTTATGTCAATTTTGACACTATTTAGAAAATTGATTTTTGTGAAAATCATAACAGAATTATTACTTCGAACAACATTAATTAAATAAATCCGAACATTACTTATTAACCTAGAAAATTACTTTAATTCATAAAAAGTCTCAAATTATATTTATTTGGGTATTTATAATATCCATTATTTTAATTTTTCACTATTATGGTAATCACTGCATCATCATTGTGTTATAAATAAATTAAATTATTTAATGTCTAAAAATAATAATTAAAATAACATTATGTAGGAAATCTTTTTATTTTCATAATTAATATTTACAATTTAATTTATCATATATTAAAAATGTTTTAGTAAATAAACATTGATTTTAACTCTTTTAACTCTTCTTTGAATTAAATAATAATAAATGTCCAAATCTAATCCAAGTGGACCTCAATGATAATATTTTATTCCTATGATTGTTTTTGGTTGATATAGACTTTTCCAATAGAATTAGGACATGTGTGATGGTAATATTAACATCATTTTTACCCTTAATTACCCTTTTTACTTTTAACCGTGTAAATAAATGTAAAAATTTACTATTCACCAAAAACTATTTTCATATCATTGAACCACATTTTACACCTTGATATTAGCCATGTCTCTCGGATTTTCAAAATTCCTCTCACATAAGTGGTAAAATTAATGTTTACGAAAAATTTAGTTTTTTAACTACCACTTAGTGGTTTCACAATCCATCAAAAAATGAAGTTTTTCAGAAAAATTACAAAAATTCACCCTAGTATAATTTTGATTTTCCGAATCCAAAAATGAAGTCCATTTTGAAAAATAAAATTTTAAATTTCAAAAAGTCGGTATTACTATTCATAACGATTAGTTTTATTGGTTTTGGTGTGTTAGAACTCAATGTTGCATACAACACACGCTATTACATTATTCAAAGAGAAGTGTACCGTAGAAGCTTGGGGTGTTTCATTGAAAATGTTGTTTAACGGAAAAGTGAATGATTAAAAAAATTCTCTATGAATGATACATGCAAATTATTGATGATGATGGCTGAGCCTAATATAACACATATAAATAGGTTATCCTGATACATATTATATGAATGGGTGTACCCGATAAATATTATACAAACTAGTGAGCCCAATAAATAATATACGAACCAGTGATCTCGATATTTATCTCCAATTTATTGGGTAATGATTATAGAGTTGACTGAATATATGTACCTACTAGGATATTATGGAGGTTATAAGTTAATAGGTTACTCATATGACATTATGGATATTAACCATGTATGTTTATCCAATATGCAAGGGTTCCTCTAATTGTTCTATGAATAAAATGTTCCAATATACGAAAAAAAATTCTTTATACATTATATGATTTTTTATAAGATAATTTGATCAAAATTTATGCAAAATGATTCATGATTTTTGATTATCATGACTCATTCCAACTCAAAATATTTATTTTATTAACAAGTTGATAGAAAAGTGTATAATAAAATGGTGGTCTAAAGAAATGATGACCGAGGGAATCCCTGATTTCATGATCCATCCCATAGGGTGGAAATTATCCAAAAGAGAAAAAACTCAACAAATGAAGACCCTTAGGAAGAAAACGAATCCCTCAAATCATCAACAAAGTTACCTTGACAACAATTATGAATTGACATCATTTTATTTGATAATAAAGATATATATTCCAAAATTTGGTAGGAGATGAACCACATAGGGGAGGAAACGCCTATAAGGGAGTCAGAGATGATATTGGTGTCTATTTAAATTAAATACATGGTCATGTTCTTTGATATAAAAATTGACAGACAACTACGCATGACCATGTTTTCGAACCAGAAGGAGTTTCTTGACCATAGAATGCACTAAAATCCTAATCCACTTAAACAGAAGAATTTTGTACAACACCACCTCCACACATTCATCCCTGATGGATAGAACCATCAATATTCTGCTTATGGCTGATGGGTGGAGCCGGTGTAGAATGTTCATTGGTTGGATGGGATGATGTAGGCCTGAGGTGGGATGCCCAAGAAGGAAGTGACTTAATGACGGTGCTTCCCTAACCACCTAATTAATATGTCCTACTAGATCTAGCATTGTGCACCCTGTTATCACTAATATAGCTATAGAAGCTATGTGAGAGCCATTATATACCTGATTTCTAGCCATCCATGACCTACAATAGCTAATTTCCAATAGAATCCCCCAACCTACTCCTCTTACATGTTATCGAGGAAACCATAGAACTAGTTATGAAGAAATGATATAGGAGAATCTATCACCTGGATGGGATAAAAAATCATATGCAGGCTTCTATATATAACATTTCCCCTTAAACATTGTATGAAAAGATGCTCCACAGACGCCACCCCCAGAAATGAGCAATTAAAACACTTCAAGGCCAAGTGAATGCCCTTAACATTAATTTCCATATCCAAAGGAATAAAATCTTTCCAAATTATACACAATAAGAATTTAAAAATGGATTAATATCATTAAACCATAAGCGAGAACCCAATATATCACTGCCCAATTGGGAGTGCATGTATTCCCATATGCTTTAAATGATATATTTCAGTACAAGGATCCTTAAATGAAACTTCAATTCGGGCACTCATGAAGGTGGATGCAATCGCACACAACATGTTAAGATGAGTTGAGGACAACCTAAATAATGGATGACCACTGGCATCACAGATTGAAATATAGGGAGCAAGTTAGCTTATAAAATCCATGATTCCTCCCCGAACTGCATTTCTAGAATATAATATCCCCTTTCCCCAAAATCCACTAAAAATGATCACAATGTGTAGAATAATAGACAATCGGTTCCTTCCATAACATAGAAGGGAGTCTTTCATTCTCCCAAGAACCAAATCCATATTTCTCATGGATAAATTGATCCCACAAAGTGTGACCCTCAATGACCTTGTAAAAGATATTTCCTTGAAGAAGATTATAATGACTCTTTTTTTTGTTAAATATTATTCAATGTCACATGTTTTATGATCCATTATTTGATGTCTATTAATTTAGTTCTGTTATACTATATTACTTTGATTATGTCATGATACCATTATAATCGTATAGATTTTATTGATGTTATTTAAATATTATTTCATATGATTACTATTACTGAGCATTTTTTGTCATGACTATTTTGTATATTTTTTCACTAATTTTGAAGAATGATTATAATTATATTATTCTCAATTAGGTTACCATATGTGAAGAACATCGATAGAGATGATGTATATTTTTAAACTAGTTTTTTATTTATCTAATTATTTCATGTATGTGTATATCGTAATTACTTAAAATTTTAAACTGAAAATGTTATTTCATATAAAATAGATTCAATGATTTCTTTTTTTTATGTCGGACAGGGTAATGGAAGATCGTCTAGAGGGTGGTGAATAGACCAGATTAAAAATTTTAATCAATTAAATTTATTCTTTATCAAATTTAATTATAAACATTAAATAGCAGCGGAAAAAAATAACGCATGGATGTTTTTTATAGTAGTTTAGTCCAAGGTGGGAGTACTCTACTCATATACCGCTCTACATGGCGAGAGATACATATGCAATAAAAATAATTTTTAAGGGGGGATCATACCTCTATTACAAAATCCTTTTCTAGTTGAGGGATAACCACGACATTGACTCTTGTGTGGAGAGTCACAACCCTTACATCCAGACATTAGATACAGGGAGTCAAAACCCAAATAGTGAAGACTTTAGATACAATGAGTCACAACCCTAAGATCCTTCCATTAGAATCCAAGAGTCACAACCCAATGTAAAAGAATAACAAATAATTCTTTTGTGTGCAAAAGGATAAATAGATAAATAAGAGTGTGAGTGAGAGATGGGATGTAGTGTTACAGACTGATAACCAGATGAAAGAGATGAAAAAAATTAAATCACAGTTCTGGTTCTTGAGGTTTAGAGCAGTACATCTCATCAATGCAATTGTAGTTGAATCAGAATTAATTCAGCACTTGAGAAACCGAGCACGTGGTGATGCAAAGTATCACAGGATGTTGTAAATGCACAATCGATTCAAAGATCACAGCACATTCACTTTGTATTGTGTTTTACTCTTCCTATAAGATAAAATGATATATATAGAGAATAAAAATACCTAGAAGGTGAAGTAACTCTGATTCCTTTGAATATTCAAAATTAATTGAGTCAAGAGCTCCCATAAATATCTCCATGAAAATAGCAGCATTGTTGCTTCTTTATTCCCAACGAATAAATATCTAATAAATGAATTAAAAATATTTTGAATATGAATTCCAATAAAATCTCTAGAATAATAAATTCATTGAATGTTTTAAAACAGACTCTTAAATTCATTTAAAATTATTTAAATGAAGTCAAAATAGTTCTTGAAAACTAGTAGTAGATTCGTAAATTAAATTCAAACATTTGAATTTAAAAAATCTTGAAACGTCCAAATTTATTTGTAAAAGACGTTGAAGAAAATTATTAATTTTTCTCTCTCAATATATCACCAAATAAGGTAAAAAGTATTTCATTACCATCATTATATTTAATTTGGATTTAAAAAAATGAAAATCGTTTAAAAAATCCATATATTTGCAGAAAAATAATTTTTAAAAAAATGCACAGAATGAACAGTAACTTCAAAATGAACAGTAACTTCGAAGAGAACAGTAACATTGGAGTAATTTCAAAATGAATATTAAAATAATTTATGTTATGAACAGTAATGTATGGTATGAACAGTAAACCATATTTTTGTATGAAAAACAATGATACATACTTTTTTGAGATAAAAATGAACAATACTTTTGAGATAAAAAATGAACCATCCTTTTGAGATAAAAAATGAACCAAACATTTGACATAAAAATGAACCATAATATTGAGATAAAAATTAACAATACTTTTGTGACATCAGAATGAACCATACTTTTGTGAGAAAAATGAACCATAATTTTTTGAGAAATTTGGACATAATGTTTTGACAAACTTCAATGAATTTTAATGGGATCTTAACAAGAGATTCAGACATTGATCAAAACTATTTATTTTCAGAAAAACATATTATGTTTACAAAAAATTAACCAATTAAAACCCACATTTACAGATCCTAAAATCATCATAAAATAGAAGCAATACAATTCTGGAAAAACTGCTACAACTTAACAGCATAACAGAACATCATGTAATTAAATGTCCGTCCAAAATATAATTTTAGTTGTTGATGTAAACTAATGAAATTAAGATAATTTTTTTTTACATTGAATCATGTTTCATGTATATCATATAACCATTGAATATACTGTAAGATAAATACAAAAATGTTTTAAAACAGTGAAATGTAGTGTTTTTTAAACCATAATAGAAAGATTATTGAATGATTAGACATATAGATAAGAATTTTCAAACATCCCCATTAACTAATAATTTATAGATAAATATATTATCTTTACAACTTGATATGAATCAAAAAAATACAAATAATATATATTATGATATTATCAAAATACAGAATGAAAGTAATCAGAAAAATTATTTGAAATAAAATTAATAGAAATATGCACATGCAGAAAGAATCTCCCACTTTTTGTTTGATTATAAAATCAAAACATTAAAAATAAAAATTAATTTTTAAAATGTTTAAAACCAAATTATTTCTCTCCAAAATTTCTCTCCAAAACTTCTCCCCCGTTTTTTTAAATAATCATAAAGTAAAAACATGCCCCCCTAAAAAATGCAACAAATAAAATTTAAAATTCCAACATACCAAGAGAAAATTTAATTTTCTCTATCTGAGTAGAGTCTAAATGATTTGTCAAAATATATGCAAGATGATTTTCTGAAGGAATAAATTCAAAAACAATATCACCCTTAGTCACATGATCTTGAATGAAATTAAATCTAAGATCAATATGTTTTGTTCTAGAATGTTGTAAGGGGTTTTTATAAATAAAAATTGTAGATGTAATATCACAATAAATAGGTAGTTTGTCAAGATAAATACCAAAATCACATATAGATTTATTAATTCATAAACATTGAGCACAACTACTATAAGCAGTGATATACTCAGCTTCATGCAGTAGATAAAGCAACATATAATTGTTTCTTATATGACTAGTAAATTAAACATTTTCCCAAAAATTGACACATACCTGATGTGATTTTTCAGTCAGTTCTACAGCCTCCAAAATTAGAATAAAAATAAGATGATAAATAAAAACAATTATATTTTGGATAAAATAAACAAGAATCAACAGTTCCTTTAACATATATAATAATTATCTTCACAGCTTTAATATGACATTCTTTAGGATCATCTTGAAATCAATCACAAAAAAACTAAAAATGATATCAGGTCTAGATGTAGTTAAATATAACATGATACCAATCATACCTCTATAAACTGTAAAATAAACTAATTTACTAGATGCATCACTATCTAATTTACAATTATTACCCATAAGAGTTTTCAGGGATTTAAAGGAATCAAGACCAAATCGTATAACTTAATATTTTTCATATATAGATTGATTATGAGAAATTACATCTTTCCCTTGAGAAATTTTAAGTCCATGAAAGAACATTAATTCTCACATTAAACTCATGTCAAATTCAGAAGACATCAATAAATAAAAATCATTAAAAAGTATTTCACTATATGATCCAAAAACTATATCATCAACATAGATCTGAACAATTAAAATATCATCATAATATCATTTAATAAAATGATTTGGATCAACATTTTCTTTCTTGAAACCATTTTTTAATAAAAATAAAGAAATTCTTTCATACTAAGCATGAGGTGTGTGTTTGAGACCATATAAATCTTTATATAATTTAAAAACAATGTTGTGAAATTTTTCATTTTCAAAACTAGGGGGTTGAGAAGCATAAACATCATCAGTAATAAAACCATTTAAGATAGAACTTTTCACATCCATTTGATATAATTTAAAACCTTGAAAATTGTAAAGGGTAAAAAAAATTGTAATTGCCTCTAACCTGGAAATAGGTGAAAATGAATCATCAAAGTCTATACCTTATTCTTGAGAGTGTCCTTGAGCAAAAATTCTGGTTTTGTTTTTTATAATATATCCAGATTCATCGAGCATGTTTCTAATGATCCACTTAGCTCCAATTACCTTCTTATCTTCTAGAAATTATACCAAAGTCCAAACAGTATTTCTAACAAACCAATTTAATTCATCTTGAAAATAAACAATCCATTTCACATAATTTAAACAATAATTAATATTAAAATGAAAAAAATTAGAAATAAAAGTCGAATTGGAAGAATAATTTGAAATAGAAATTATGGTTTTGACACCAGAATCAACATTTCCAATTATATTTTCAACATGATGATCTTTGTGAATATTCAATGTTCATGGATTTGGTTTAGAAGGAGTATGCTCCTCCTCAATTAATTCATTCTTATCTTGAGGAATATCATCACCAAAATTAAAATCTATAAAATCATCATTAATAACATTAGAATCAGAATTGATTTTATCATTATTTTCATCAAACATAAGAATAATGTATTCTTCAATAACCACCGTTCTTTTATTATAAAATATATAAGCATTACTGTTATTAGAATTCCCAAATAAATACCTTCATCACTTTGAGCATCAAATTTTTCTAAATTAACCTTTGAATTTAAAATAAATATTATTCATCAAAAAACTCTAAAATAACCAACATTAGGATTTTTATTTTTGAATAATTCATACGTAGTTTTCATTAGAAAAGGACTGAAAATAATTCTATTTGAAATATAACACGCAGCAAAAAGATCCTCAACCAAAAAAATATCTAGGAATATTATATTCACTTAACATAGTTCAAGACATTTCAATAAGAGTTCTATTTTTCCATTCTACAACCCCATTATTTGGTGGTGTTCTAGGAGCACAAAAATTATGAAAATTTCCATTCATTTCACAGAATTTTTCAAAATCTGAATTATGAAATTCACCTCCTTTATCACTAGGAATAGAAATAATCATAGTACCATTATCATTTTGAACTAATTTAGAGAAAGCAGTGAATTTAGATAAGGTAACATTTTTATGAGATAGAAAATATACCCAAGTAAATCTACTATAATCTTCAAAAATAACTAAATTATATTTCACTCCACCATGGATAGAAATTTGAGTCGGACCAAATAAATCAAGATGTGCCAACTGTAAATGCATAATAGTATTTATCTGATTGATAGGTCTAAAATAAATTTGTGTTTCTTCCCTTTCATGCAGGCGTTAAAAACATGAAGTTATTCTTTCTTCCAAGAAGGAACCTGTAAAACATTCTCATGATTTGACAGCTTATTCAATAATTTGATATTATCATGTCCTAAATGTCGGTGCCAAAGGATGCAGTCATTCTGTACAACATGCAAACACATTACATGTTGGATTGATAGTTCAGAAAAATCAATAGTATAAATATTATCTTTTTGATTAGGATAAAATAATATGGAACTATCTTTAAAAAATAAACATTTATCATTTTTAAATTTAACTTCCATTAAATAATCACATATTTGTTATATACTAATTATATTATCTTTTAAACCTTAAACATATAAAACATTGGAAATAAATTTAGAATTTTGAATACCAACTTTACGAAAGCCTTTTACTTTGCCTTTGGAATTGTCTCCAAAAGTAATATTTCCTCCATCACATGTGTTGTGTGAGGTAAAATATGATGGGTCTCCAATCATATTCCTAGAGAATATATTTTCCATGTACCATATAAAGTTATTGAGACATTGATGGAATTTTTCTTATCAAAATCAATTAATTGACTATTTTGGAACCCAAGCTACTTTGGGTCCAATAGGATGAGTAATAAATTTTTTAGATAATGATACATAATATAAACATGTATTGTAAGGTACTCTTGATAACAAGGATTGTGTAATATTAGTTTTTTTAAATCCTAAATATTTTTAAAATCTAATTGAGCAGTCATTGGAATATTGACCATTCATGAACCATTTAAAACAAGTAATAGTTGAAGTACAACCATTTTTACTTTTAACAAAATATGATATATACATTTGAGGTAATATTTTATCATAACCAAAACAATATTTATTTTTATCAGTCATAGTCAAATATATCATCTCCTGATAGTTTTCATGACCTTGAATAAAAGAAGATAAATTTTGTTTAAGATAATCAACTTTATTTTTCAAATTGTCATTCAAATCTTGAGCAGTTTTCAAATTATCATAAACTGTTGAATGAGAAGTAGAAGCACTGTTTGTTAACTTTTTATTTTCTTGAAAAATTAATTTATTTTTAGAAATAAGTCTTTCATTATCTTCTTTATGTTTATTATATAAATCATTATCTTTGATAATATCTTTTCTTAATCATTCAATTTCATTATTTAATTAAAAAACATTGGGGTTATCAGATTCATATTCAGAAATAGATCATTCAGAATAATAACTAGAATTAAAAATCTTATCCAGTGATTCCATTAAACAAAAGTTAGACGATTCTTTATCATTTCTAGAATGTTTACTATAATCAGATTCATTAGTACAACTCCAGCTGGATGTTAATGACTTTTTATAATTCTATTTTTATTTGTCTTTACTCTTTAGTTTAGGGAAATCAGGTTTTATATAACCTTTCTTCCAGCACTCATAACAATTTACATCTGAATAATTTATATATGTATCACCTTTCTTATCTCCCTTATATTATTCATTTTGGGGGTTTTTACTAAAATGGTTTTTGAAACCTTTTTTTATTCTTTTGTAGAATCCAGTTACAATCTAATCCATGTCTTCTTTTTAATTTCTTGTTGATCAAAATCAGAAGAGTCCTAACAAATAACATTTACAGACTTAAATTCTACACCATTTCTTTTCTTTTTTGTCTCCTCGTCGGTAATGTTCTTCAGTTCCAATTCATATTTGAGTATTAATCAAATAATTTCATCAAGTGTGTACTCTTTGAAGTTTTTGATTTCATCAAAGGCCTCCTTCTTTGCATGCCATTTCTTTTGTAATGCTCGTAGGACTCATTCAACAAGTATCGGATTTTCCAGAGATTCTCCATGTGAATTTATTCCATTCACAATGCTTGTGAATCTATGGAGCATTTGGTTTAATGTTTCATGTACCCCCATCTTGATGTCTTGATACACCACACGAATCATTCCATGCTTTGTTCGGAACAATTTGTCAGAGCCAAGGTCAGTAACTTTCCAAATCATCCAAATCTCATGAGATTTCTTGCAAGCAGACACATGACTAAAAACAATTCTGTTAATAGAACAATATAAAATATTAACAAATTTATAATTTAAGAAATATCTAGTAGAATCAATTCCTGTAAGATTATATGGATTAGCTTCAGGATGTGTGTATTGTTTTTACATTATAGACCAATGTTGAATGCTCAACTGTTTGAGGTATGCCTCCATTTGGGATCTCTAGTATCCATAATCATTTCCATCAAAATGTGGTGGCTTATGAGGAATCCAAGAATCATTCGGGTTTAATCCTGCAATCTTATAAGATCTTATTCCTTAGTCTGTGAGGTCAAGGAATAGGTTAGAATAATAAAATATATTAGAAAACAAATAAAATAATTGGATAAATTCCTAAAGGAACAACCAATGGTACCATCCATTATTATAATGAAATATAAAGAAAGATCAAAACTATTCTTAAGACGGTTACCCTCTGATACCAATTGTTAGTTTGGATAGGGTAATAACAGATGGTCTATAGGGGGGGTGAATAGAACAGATTAAATGTTTTACTCAAATTAATTGATTGTTTATCAATGTGAATTAGAAAGGTTAATTAACCACAGAAAAAAATAACACAAGGATGTTTTTAAAGTAGTTCGGTCCAAAGTGGGAATACTCTACTCTTATACCTCTCTACTCAGTGAGAGATATGTGTGCACTAAAAATAATTTTTAAGGGCGAATCATAACCCAATTACAAAATCCTTTTCTAGTATAGGGATAACCACGACACTGACTTTGGTGTGGGGAGTCAATAACCTTACAACATTACGTTAGATACTGGGAGTCACAACCCAAACTCTCATTTTTTAGATATAGGGAGTCACAATCCTAAGATCCTGAAATTAGAATTCGGGAGTCATAAACTGAAGAAAATGAATAACAAATAATGCTTTTGTGTGCAAAAGCATAATAGAAAAATAAGAGTGCTTGTGAGAGATGGGAAGTAGTGTTACAAAATCAGCACCAGATGAAAGAGAAGATAAAAATTAAAGCATAGGTACTGGTTCTTATGTTTTAGATTAGTACATCTCATCAATGAAATTGTAGTTGAAGCAGAATTAACTCATCACTTGAGAGACCGAGCAGGTGGTGAAGCAAAGTGTCATAGGATGTTGTAAATGCACTTTAGATTCATAGTTCACAACACTTTATATTTTTATTAACTTGTAATTTTTATTGCAATGGAGAATGATAAATATAGAGAATAAAAATATCTATCAGGTGCAGTAGCTCCGCTTCCTTTGATTATCCAAAATTAATTGAATCAAGAGCTCCCATAAATATCTCCATAAAAATTGCAGCACTGTTGTTTCTTTATTCCCTTATAATAATTATCTAATAAAGGAATTCAAATTTTTTTTAATAAGTCATCCAATAAAATCTCTAGAATAATAAAGTGATTGAATGATTTAAAAAAACACTTAAATCTATTTAAAATGATTTAAATGAAGTCAAAATTGTTCCTCAAAACTAGCAGCAGATTCTGAAATTAAATTCAAACATTTGAAATTAAACAATCTTGAAACGTGCAAATTTATTTGTAAAAGACGTTGAATAACAATTTTAATTTTTCTATCTAAATATAGCACTAAAAACATTAAAAAATATTCATTAAAATCTTTATAATTAATAATGAATTTACAAAAAAAATCATTACAAAAAAATCCATATATTTGCAGAAAATCGATTTTTAAAAAACATGAACCGAATGAACATTAACTTCGGAATGAACAGTAACTTCAAAGTGAAAAGTAACTTCGGATTGAACAATAACATTAGAGTAACATTGTAATGAATAGTAACTTAATGAAGGGTATGAACAGTAATGTAGGTTATGAATAGTAAACCATTATTTTGTAACATAAACAATGAACCATACTTTTGTGAGAAAAAAATGAATCATACTATTGAGATAAAAAATGAACCATAATTTTGAGATAAAAAATGAACCATTCTTTTGAGATAAAAAGGATCCAATCTTTTGAGATAAAAATGAACCATACTTTTGTGAGATAAAAATGAACCATACATTTGTGAGAAAAATGAACCATACTTTTGTGAGAAATCTGAACATAATGTTTTTACAAACATAAACAAAATTTTAAGGGCTCCTAATAGTAGATTCAGAATTTGGTCAAAACTAATGATTTTTTGAAAAAATTATTATATTTCCAACAAAAAAATAAGAGATTAAAACCAACTTTTACATATCCTAAAATCATTAAAAACTAGAAGCCAAACAATTCTGGAAAAATTGCTACAACAAAACAGAATAGCATAACTTCAAGTAATTAATAGTCCATTAAATAGATATTTATAAACAATGATGTAAAATTATAAAATCAAGATAAACATTTTATATTTCTATAATTTCATGTTTCATGTAAATCAGATAACCATAGAAGTTGCAGAAAAATAAATACAGAAATGTTATAAAATAGTGAAATGTAGTGTTTTTAAAACCATAGTAGAAACATTATTGAATTTTTAGAGAACTAGATAGTCTTTTTAAAACATACTCATTAACTAATAATGTATAGATAAATATATTATCCTTACAACGCGTTAATAATCAAAAAATCCAAATAATTTAACTTACGATATCATCAAAATAGAGAATAAAAGTAATCAAACAAAATCATATGAAATCAAATTAAAGGAAATATTCACATGCACAAACATCCTTTAAGTTTTGTATGTTATGTATGGTTGAAATTGGATTTCATTTATCCATATCAAAGGAATAAATCAAAAATAACTTCATAATATTGGATCTGAGAGTATGGATTCAAGTATGTTATAGTTACACCAATAATGTTGTTATTCGAAATATTCATTAAATGGATCCCATTATTGTATGGGGTAATCTTAATGAGGATTACATATTTCTCATCAATAAAATTGTTTCAGTGACTCTTGATCTAGGAATTAATTTATAAAAACCTTTCATTAAATTCACATTATTTCATAAATTATAACAAAATTTCGCAAAAATAAAATCCAATGATATGGAGGGTAGTTTCATTATAATAATAGTTATGTATGTACGTTATATTAAATTTAGAAACAATATATTTATTAAAAACTCCACATAGTTCTCTTAATTTTACTACATTTTCTAAGACATATTAGGATAACCTTGGGAAAATACATAATGAAAAGGGTAGGCCAAAACCCTAGTAAGTGATTAAACATATCAATAATGAATAACATAAGAGTAATGTGTAATAACATGTTATCGAAAATATAATGAGGATAATCATGAAATCATGTAATAATAGGTGAAACCATATTATCACAAGATCATATGTATTATAATACAGAATATGGAAATGAAACCATAAGATCATGGTATTATATTCATGATAAAATGTCATTGAGTAATAAATAATAAGCATATGTCATATATACTTGCCAAGAAAATATATTATAGACTAAAAAAGTCACAATCATCAAATTCTTTAGATATCCACCATTATTACATAATTTTTATAGGCTAACCACATGACCACCATACGTAGTGTGCTTAGGCTAACCACATATGCACCATACATGAAATGTAACGAGAATATAACATTAACCATTGCATTGGAGGGATATAACAAATGAATATATCACAACTTATGATATAATTTGCCATAAATTGTATAAAATTATGTGTTCCCAAGAAATAAATAGATACCACACATAAATAATAGACATTATAAAACCCATGAGATGAATGTGGATTTCATAATATTATTATTAAGAAAAAATAAAGGTTATCTCATATTGATTCCCATGAGAATAAGGAGTAATATTTTTTAACAAATTATTAATTTAAAAAAGGATAATTGGTCTTAAATAAATAGTTACATTTTATAAAATTCAAGAGAATCATCTAGTGAAGAATGATTGGAGGTAAAACACATTGACGTACCTTTATGAAATATGTAAAGGATATTTTCATGAAGGAAAGAGAAATTCATTTATAATAAAACAATAATTGAACCAAAAGGATTATATAAAAAATATTTATGATTGTTACAATTAATTCATTGTTTAAAAATTTCTATTTGGGTGATTCTTGATAGGAGATCAAAAATAACAATCTTATCCTAAATCAGCTTTACCTAAAATTGGTCATTTTAAATGGAAATAAAAAATTTTATTACCCAAAAATTAAAAATAAAATTAAAATAGGTAAAAATTTCAGGGAAATATATATAATATTTAAATTGTTACATGATTATAATACAGACAAAAAAGGGTGAAAATTAATGGAATTATGTAATAGGAAATACCCAAAGGAGGGTTTGAAGATCTCCTTTTAAACTTTGAAACACCTTTTTTGAAACCCAACAACCTAAAAAGAGAATAAAACATTCTTTTTATAATAGTTCATGGTAAATAGGTAAAAAATAAGAGATAATACATAATTATGTTTCTTATTAAAAATAAAACTTCAATTGGAATGGAAAATATTGATAATGGGTGGAAACTATTGTATAAATGAATGAGAATTATTCAGAATATAATTTCATATTGAAAAAGAATTAGAACTACCAGTATGGTATAATCTAATCAAAAAGTGATTCCTTACGATATAATAATGTTATATAAAATTAAATTATATTTAATTTTAATGAAATCATTATATCTCAATAAATCATATGGCGTTATAACAGACCCTTAAAACATTAATGATTTTTTAATCAAATGTCATTAGAAGCATGAAAATAAAATCACATTGTTAATCTGATGTATTATATAATAGTGTAAGAAACAAATCATGGTAAATATATACACCATATAAATAGTAAACATTTGAATAATATTAAATCATTACTCAATAAATGAAAATTTATATTAAACCCTAATTACTGAATATAAATTCAAATAATACCCCTTGGAAGAGAGAAAGGTTGATATTTAAGGTAATATAAAAAGAATGAATATAATTAATGATATTATATATAAAATTGGTATTATATAAACTGTTAAAATTGAATTAGTTTCATAAAATAATTTTTTTATCAAACAAGCGTTTTTTTGAGACAACATTGTTACCATTGTTTGAATGAATTATGCATTTGCAGTTAACATCTTTCCCCTAAGAAGTTCTCCAGTAGGAAACTCTATAAGACTACATAGAGTGATATTTTGGCCTGAAAAAGGATTCAAAGTCATGGGTAGGGAATTTAAGGGAGACTATTGTTGATTATTTCGATGAGATAAGGGCTTTTAATAGGTGGATAAAAGGTGAGGGGTGGTCTCCATTTATAATTGAAGAAAAGGGAATGTTTGTAAATGGTCATAATTTATCAATGATATCCCTAAATTATTGAATTAATATGATAAAAAAATAGAAAATAATAGTATGGTGATATACATAAAACCAATAATCCCTATTGAATTTAATATTAAACATGTTTTTCAGATGTTAAAGGTAATTCACAATGTCTAAACCATTTCCCCTAATTTACAATTTTCATGATGAATCCACTTTTACAATTAAAAAATAATTTAAATGGACAAAAATAAATTAAAATTATTTCATAATTTGAAAATATTTATTTCAAATTGGAAAATAATTTTTTAATCCAAATTTTTCATTAGTTTTTAGAAATTAATTTAATTATTACAATATATATTGAACAAAACCTATTTTAAGAAAATATTGTATTTTAAGCAACATATTTTTTTTAAGGATAAAATTATAAATTTTATTAATTTAAAAAATATTAATGTTTTATTATTATTCAACATACACGTAATAAACCATAGATATATTTGACCAACTAAATTAACTAGGTGAATATTTTATTAAAATAAACATACAAAAAATTAATAGTAAAATATTAACACAAATTTATATTATGTTGAGCATAAGTTTTATATACAATAATAGAATTTTAAAATACTAAATTTAACTCTATAAAATATTTTTTTTATAAAAATTGTTTTAAAAAAATTCTGGACTATCTTGTGTAATATTAGCATAAAATTAAGAGTATTAGAATGATTGATATTTTTTTCTATTCACCTAAATGTTTATCATAGCCTAAAAATAAAGAAACCTTTATATAATATTTTCATTCTAAGTTAAATTGGTTTTCATTTTTAAAAATTAAAATTATAAAATTTAAATATTCCATTTCAAAATAAAAACATGAAATATAGTGAAATATATTTTCGTTGGAAAATAAAATTTTAAAATAAATGTTGTTCTGATTATAAATTTATGTTAAAAATGAATAAATATAACATTAATTGATGTTATATTTTATTAAAATCCTCATTTTACTATATTATAAATATTTTTATATAATGAAAAGTATAAGTCCTTAAAATATAAATTCATAAACAAAATAATCAGTTATATAAATTTGGGTTAAATAAACATTATATAAATACTGAATATATCTCACAATTCGGATACTTCTATTCATATCAATATATTCAATGGATATGTTTTAATAGTCTAAACATATTTTATATTAATTTCTGTTCGGTGTTGCAAGTGGGGAAATATGTCAAGCATGATTGACTGAATTAGTTGGAAACATATATTAAAATATTTGGTCATTATATACCCACACATAAATAATTTACAATCCTTATAATTTCAAAACACATATAATGAAGTCACCACAAACTGGTAGTTTATCATTGATTGATTTATGATATGAAGTCAGACTTCTCTATAAGAAATTTCATATAAGCCCTTTTTAAAAATATTTAGTCCATTCCAAATGGAAACCTAATAATTGAAGTAGAGATAAATCAATATGGTAAAAAATTCCTCAAATCAGAATGATGTTTTATATACTATGGATATAATAATTACCCCCACCAAATTTTTGCTATTAATATCTCAATACGTAGTTGGTGAAATTTTTCATATCATAATATATTGATAAATCTTTAGTGAAAACCACAATATACCTCAGTAATAGTTCATACATATTATTTTCCATCTTCCCATGATCATAGAGGTGGTTAAATTCATTTTAATTATTTAACCATTTTATTAGTGCATTGGGTTTCCTAGTGACCTAATTTGTCACATATAAAAAATAAAATCATTATAGGATCCTTAGGAAGAACATTATCTTCTTTTATTGTTTCCATTTTTTCCTTGATAACATGTATCTTGATTCCCTCCTTTAACACAAGTAATGAATCTTCTGATCCACTTGAAGAAACTCCATGGCACATATTTCAATAGTTTTGTAATATTTGTGGTAAAATATTCCTTATTTCATCATTTTCAATTAATGAATTTCCATGATTAGATATTGATATATTCATTACAGTATTTTGGATTTCAACTGTGCTAACATGATAAATCAAATTTCATGACTGTTGTTCTGGGGTAATCTTAAAGTATCTCATTCTAGATCACATTCTTAAGGGATTTTTATTGAGGAAGTATTTTCATTCTACCTTTCAGCTAGGATTATAATGGTCCCTTATACCTCCATCCATCACTAAAAATAAAAAGTGTTTAGAATGAGTTATAATATATTATAATTATATGATAAGTAACCAGATAAACAAAGTGAAGCTTAACCTTTTATTTTCTCACATTATAATACCATCTTGTTTTCATACAATCCATTTAGTTCATTTTACATATCACATTTTCATTATCATATATCCTTTATATTTTAACCCATATCATTCGTATAATATATAATATCATCACAGTTTCTACCAAAATAATTAATGATTCTACCTAGTTTACTTAAGGTTCAGTTCTCGTATACTGCTCACCATAGTCCCTCAAAGTAATTAATAAATCACTCCTTCTTAGCAGTTTAAAATGTTCATATGTTTGACAGAAGCATGTCATTAATGGTTGCAATCCCAAGTGTGATGTTATTAATATTTATCATGCATCTTTTTATGAATGAGTTACTACCCATCATTACCTTTTCATTATTATTAGCACTAGTAAAATATTTACATGATCCAATATGCACTTCTTTATCCATACTGATTTTTATTTTTAGTAAACCACATATTCAATTATTTACAAACATTTTAGGATCACGTATTACACTTAATCACATTCCTTATACATTTACCAACATATTTCAAACATTTTTACTTATCCTAATATATAGAAATTACTAAACCATTATCTAACACAAAATATAACAACCCAGCCCTTAAAAAATATTTATTTTTTGATTTATAACATATGTTACCAAAAATAAAATCATAGATCTTGGGGTCCTATGTATTTCGAAGAATAGATACATAAATATATCATCATAATCATTAAAATATAACTTTATTTCAAAATCTACATATTGATATTAACATCAATATAATTTATAAAACATCATAGGATACCCTATGGAAATACCATAATGAAAAGTGTGAGAAAAAAAGCTAAGTAATGGAATAAACAAGGTATTAAAGAATAAGGTAAAATTCAAGAAGAAAAACATGATATTATAAATAAAGTAATCATGATAATTAAATTAGGACATAATGAAATGAAATCGTAAGATCATGGAACTATAAGAATGAAAACACCACATATGGAAATGAAATCATAAGATCATAAAATAACAATCTTATAGAAACATCATTAAGAACTACATCATAACAATATTTCAAAGATAACCTCCAAAAAATCAAAATATAGGATAAAATTCATAATAATCATCCTATTATCTAGATAAATACCTTATTAACATTATTTTATTAGGATGATCAAAAATGAACTATACATTGTGTTCTTAGGCTCACTATATACAAACCATATGTGGAATATATTAGGATATAAACATTACCCAATGCATTTTAGGGATATAATGGAAAAAATTATCAAAACATAGGCTTAGAACTATCATATAATTACCAATATCATTTACTCTGAAAAATTATTTAGAAACCATACATAAATCACAAGCATGATCAGAACCATGAGATGAATGTTGGTTTAAAAATGTTTTCTCCTATCATAACTAAAGGATATAAAATATAGTTTTCAAATATAAGAATAAATTAAATCATTTTGAAAAATAATAACATAAATTACTATATTAGGTCTTAAAATGTAGTTCAATTATTTCAAATGTATGATGATGATCCAAAGAATAATGAATGAATTTTAAATACATGGTAAGATATTTATTAATTAAATAAAAGAAATTTTAAAATAATAAAAAGAAAATCATATCCCCTAAAACTAGAATTTTAAAAAAAGTATTATATAAAAAATACATATGTTTTATAGAACCAATTAAGGGTTTCAAAATAGTTTAGGGAGACCATTCATGAATAGAGACCATGAAAATGAATGTTATATTAAATGAGGTTTGCATGAAAGAGGGAATTTAAAGGGGAACAATGTACATGAATAACCACATTAGTGAATATGATATTCAACTTGGTATATATAACAACCCAAACATTTTGTGGTATGTTTCTATTAAATAATTTATATTCATTAGACAAACTATAATTCACGATTCATTGATTATTTGCGAAGAAAATATTGGTTATTAATAGGAGAATGTCATAACCAAGCCATTAAATTTAAATTTTCAACATCTTTGTTTTGAATTTAAAAAACAGTCATCTATGGTTTTGATCATTATGTTATATAGAGACTGATATAATTGAAATGTTTTTTCTACTGAATAGTAACATACTTTAAGGAAAATTAATTTTAATAGTAATATGTCTCTTAGTGATAGTAAATCATATTATTATTTTATTTCCTTAAGGTTATAATGTTATGAGATGTTGATAATTTTTCCATGGTGTTAAAATGAGTTATAGATATAAAATTATTATTTTTGAATATATAATGATTTTATTTATATATTAATTTAATAATATTTGGTGATTTAATTTTGAAAAATGGAGTTATTTTATGAATTATACAAGTTGGAAAATCTTTAGGGTGATTTTTTGGTATTTTTCTAAAATAATTGAATTATTGGGAAGTGTAAAAATACAGTTTTGAGTTTTTCTTATGGTTAATGACACAAAAATGATGTAATAATTAAAATAAAATGATGGTAGACTTTTTTACAATAAAATATCAAATTAGGTGTCACTTTAGGAAAATACCATGGGTAAATACCATGGGAAAGCCCATGGTTTTGTAAAAACCAATAATGATGAATCTTTCAAAATTATTAAGAAGCTCCATTTAATTAATTATAAATACAAACTAATTCATTCATATTATTAAATTAAAAACTCATTATCCTAGAATCTATTGTTGTTTTACCTTCCAAGGAGTCCTCCCAAGGTGTCCTAAAGCCCCCGAGGTCACAACCTTCAGGCCACCTCGGAGATTTTAGGCCACCCCAAGGCCTTCAGGGCATAGAATCTACGCATATATACCAGGAAGATTACAAGGGACAAGGCTCCAGATTATGATTAAATGTAGGATCATTCCCAAGAGAAGAGAAAACAAGAATTTAAATAATTATAGGATATTTAATTTCCATCTGTACCGGCCATGTGCAACTCTGTATAGGACAACTAACCGACCAACCATGTAAAGGTGAAGTGTGGTTTTCATGACATTTGTATGGGAGGGGAAGTTCCTCTTTTTCTTGTATGAGTGATTCCATTAAGACCTATGAGTCATGTAATTGTCTCTTTATCCTTTTTTCCATGTAAGGGTTCCACCTCACCCCGTGAAAGGGGTATTATAATATATAATAAAAAAGAAGGCCTTTGGGCCATTTAGGCTTTTATTTCAAGTTCCCTTATTTTATGTTTCTTTCTTTTCTACCCAAATAAAAATTCAATGATTATAACAGTACATTAAATGAACTATAATATTATTTTACTAATGTAATATTTCATCCCCATCTCTCTTCCCCCCATCCTCTTATACCAAAAATGAAAACATTGTCTGAGTTCTGTTAATTTATCACATTCATGGACAACAAGTTCTTAATTTCTATTACCATATTAAATTAGTGCCATGAATCCAATTATATTGCTGAAAAAGATACAAATATATGTATTTAACCTTATATAATGTTCATTAATCGTAATACATTGTTTATATTAATTAATAATACAATATAAGATAATTATGCACAAAACCGCCAAGTTAATCCAAGCGTTTATCAATAGCATTGGTCATACAAGTCATCCTCAGGGTATATAACCCAAAAACATTATAAGATAATTTATATTTATATAATTTCACTAATAATATATATTATAAATATTATATGTCTTACCACATTTGAAACAAACATCCATTCATTAATAAAAGTAAACCGATCATGAAAACCAAGGAAAAAAATACTTCTAAAACCATAAAATTGAACCTCTTAAACCCATAAAAAGGCAATGAGTGAACCATTTATGGTTAAAATATATCAAGTAAATGTAGAGGTGGTTCTGAACATTTTTATTTATGAATATTAATTTAATTATTCCAGTCATTATGATCAATAGAATAACACATTTAGGCATAAGGTATGTGGTTTCTTATCTCACTTTTAATTCTGTGATATTTACATTGTTCGCCAATTATTTAATAAATGTTTTCTATTGAGTAATACAATATGATATATATTATCATTATAATTTTTAAATTCATGTTATTTTGTGATTCATTTGTTGGTTTTTAATTTTTGTTCATATGAGTCGATAGAATACATCATGGTAGGAACGTTGTCCCCATTTCCATTTCAATATCATATACTTGGTATTCATCACCTAATCATTCATATGTGGAGTATCCACATACCATTTTAAATAATTTATTCAATTTAATTCTTATAAATTCTATATATTCGTATTCTGGTTTCATCGATATGATTATGTTCTTAAGTTGTATAACCTTTTACATACGTCGTTTTTTGGAATTTTTTTAACAATGGAAATATTGATGAATGAGTATATTATATGCTATATGGATATCCAGAAGGCATATTGTACTAATATAAAATCTTTGTATAAATAATTATTTGTACTTTCATTGAATTGAGGGGCCCATTATAGCCCCTCTATGAATCAGTATATCTCATGTGACAAATCAGATGGGGAAAACCCTTCGAGTTTGTTTCTAAAAAATCGAATGGATTTATACACACAAACTTAAATTCTATCGACGATATGGTGATATCATGTTCTAGATACATGACATAAAACTGATTAAGATATCTCTTCATTCCTTTTTAGTTATTAGTATCCATGAGTCTTTCACTATGACCAAATCTATGGATGCATTTTCATTCTCATTTTATCAATGGTGTGTGTTTTTTTCTTCATTCACCATGTTATAATGACTCTTCCCATTTTCAGATGAATCAATTATTTTCGATTCATGCTTCTGGTATTTATAACCCTTACAAAGAATTTTATCACACTATTTTCATTTGTTTACCTTAAATAGTTTGTAAAGAGGAACAATCTATTGAGTTCTAGTTGATGTAGTTTATTAGTTATTGGTATGTATTGTATTTTGTTACCTTTATCAATTTAAAATGGGATAAATGTATGTATATATTTTCTTAAATACTTCTATATTGGTTGTTCCTTTTATATTTCATTCCTTTTAATCATACCAATGTAATAAGTAATCAACTAGATATGGGTTTCTGTGGTTAGGGCATTATAGTCGGTTTAAGTGGATATTTTTTGGAAAACTTGGAAACTTGATTTAGAAAACATTTATTAGGGAACAAACCTCAAAGATATTACATAAATAAAAACATACATGAAATTCCTTGTATTTTGGTAAGTAATATATTATGTAGTTATTTCAATCATATAAATCCATGTGTGAATACTAGAAATGGGTGTGGTTCTGGCACAAATGAATATTGTAGCAAAAACTGTAGCATGGAGTTTCAGTATTGACACTAGATATCTGGGTTCTCAATAATAAGCCTTATAATCCAACTAGTTTGACATTCCTAGGGTGTATGCAAAAGATAATTATCATTTTATTTACAAACCATTATGAAGTATTTAAATTTAAATATAAATACTGTTTATGATTACAATATTAGTTGTGCATAAGTTTTTAGATTATCATAAGTGACTTCTAGTTACAAATTTTGAACAATTATCTAATTTGGTGTATGACATTGTTTAGTGATAGAGCATAGTAAAATAATGTCAATAAATATCAGAAGAAAATGTAGGTATTTCCTCACTCGGTAATTAAAAATAGTCAATTTTGTAGAAGATCAGATCATGACCATATTGGGACCACATACTCAGGATGATACGAATAACAATTATACACCTTTACTGGGTTGTTTAATGTGGCATAAGATTCCATCTTTTAGTTAGACAACTAATTTGGTTGTATATGAGAAGTTGATCAAGACCCATGAAAATATATTTCTATCTTTTAGATACAATGAAAAAAAGGTAGTACATTAAATATATTGCCTCAGGGGTGATGTTAATCGATGCTGGTACATGATACAAAATACCATAGAGTAAGATGAAATTGAATATATGGAATAGATTAATTTCAAGGAAAAATTATTTTAAATTTTTTCCCTTGTTAACAATGAATAGAAATGAAGAAGAGATTACCTAGCCTATAGAAAATGGTAATAATAGAGTGTTGTGAAGTACGAGGCTACCATAACATGACTAGATTGGTATGCTATAGATTTATTATGTGATTCAGAAGGCATGATTGATAATTTCTTTTAAGGCCTTAAGCAATTTCTTTGAATGGGACTAGCTTCTATATAATTTTCCTCATATGATAAAATTTTCTTATGTTCCATAAAAATAAAGAAGGAATTATCTTGATAAAATGTTTTCAATTGAAATTATGATAAGAATATGAAATCTAATAACAACTGAAAAGCCGAAGCACCAATTAATATGAAGGGAATGAATAAATTTCCATAATGTGATAAATGCGGAATGAATCATACAAGGAAATGATTGAAAAGCATGGGAGTATTCTATATGTGTGTAAAAAAAGGGACATTGATCTAGTGAAAACAAGGAGAAGAGGAATGTCAGTGGCTTTTAGTGATACAATTGTAGAGAGATGGGACACAATGAAAATTAATGTCCTAAGATCCATGGAAACAGAGCATAGAGAAGGCCACGAGAGAAAGGGAAAACTTGTTTGATTAAAACTGTAGTGGTTGATGTTCCTAATTGTATGGTGCTTGTATATTTATTTTTTCCTCAAACATATCCCATCAAGTATTTGATTATAGATCATTGTATTTATTTATATCTTCCCAAATGTCCAAGAAAATTATACATGTCCAATTTTATTTAATAAAATATTTTTCACTAAAAACACCAAGGGGATGTATCATTATAATAAAGATGTGCCTATTAGACCCCATCATGACAAATTCCCATGCTTTAGTTACTAACCTTATCATCGTACCAATGATTTAAGGTGATATAATTCTCAGTATAAATTGGATGTCTAAATATGATGTGAAAATATATTGCATGACGATGGAACTTACAATTTTTGAGAATGGTGTAGAATCCCATATCATTATAGAAGAAACATAGCCATATTGTTTTTATCTATATCCACCACCCGTAGCTCAACGGAAGGAAATTATTGGAGATAAAGAGAACACATTATCTAAGGGAGAGGAATAAAATCTACAAATTGAAGATGTACCTATTGTTCAAGAATACTTAGATTTATTTCCGTAAGAGTAACCTAGACATACTCTCGAGTGGGATGTTGAGTTATCTGTTGATCTTATTCAGGGAGAAAGTCCTATATCAAATACTCTCTTTAGAATAGAAATTATGTAATTAATGGAGGTAACGAAACTACTAGAGGAATTGAGTGATAAAATATTTATTTGACCTACTATTTCCATATGGGGAGCCCATTTCATCTTTTTCATGAAGAGAGATGGATCCCAGAGGATGTACCAAGATTATATGGAAATTAATGTTTTTAAAATACATAAAAAGTATATTCTTCCCAAAATTGATGAATTATTTTATAAAATTCATGGATCCCATTATTTCTCGAAGATTTAACTTCGATTTGTATATAATTATATTTGTGTTAGGAAAGATTATATTCCAACAACCACATTTCATATATGGGGATTATGAGTTTACAGTAATCCATTTTGGACTAAAAAATGATCCATTTATTTTGATGTATATAATGAAGAGTGTATTCAAGGAATATCCTGATGAATATTTGTGGTATTTATCAATAATATCATTCTATACACTAAAATATATGACGACCCTACGATTCACATTCAGATTATTTTGAAAAATTATAGAATAATCAAATTATACGGGATGTTTGACATGTGTGAATTTTGGCTCCTATCAGTTTATTTTGTTGGCCATATATTCACTTATGAAGGAAAAATTGTTGATCCTATGAAGAAAAAGGCAATCCAAGAATGGACAAGGCCAATGAACATAACTAAGGTACGTCATTTTATTGGATTAGCGGGTCACTATCGTATTATCATTCAGAATTGCACCTCATTGACTAACACACTAACGAATATCACACATAATAGGGTTATGTTTGAATGGATGAATTAATATACATAATTCCATGAAAATGGATAATAATTTTGGTAAATACACCAATTTTGACTCTTCCATTAAGAAATTAGGGATTTTTTATATATAATGATGCATCAAATAATGGACTAGGTTGCATTCTTACACAACATGATATTGTTATTTCTTATTCATCAAGGAAGATGAAGATGAAGATGAAGAATTATCCTATTCATGATCTTGAGTTCGCAGCTATAATTATTGCTCTGAAAATATGGATCCATTATCACTATAGTGAAATATGGGAGATATATACATATTAGAAGAGTTTGAAATAGATTTTAACATATAAAAAATTCCACACGAGAAAAAGGAGAAGGCCCAAGTACCTTAATGAATATGATTTTTCAATACACTACCATCAATGAAAGGACAATAAGGTGGGAGAGGCATTAATTAGAAAAGGAAATGCACATCAAACCCAAATAAGGATTGAAATAGATCCCATATTCATTGATCTACTAGATATGGATATGGAAATTTTTATATAAGGGGAAACAACATTCCTCTTTAAAATTATTTATAATTATTATTTACTAGAGAAGAATAAAAGATATCAATCCAATAATGATAATTTAAAATTGGAAATTAATAATGTTATTGAAGAATGATTGGAAAACATAGTTTATGTGGATGGATTTATGAAATTTGGGAAGGGGTTATGCATTCCATCAATATCTAATCCAAAAAGGAAATTGTAAGATGGTTCCCATAGCTCATATTTCTCTACAAACTCTAGTAGAACTAAGATGATTACATATCTGATGGAAAATTATTTGTGGGATAAAATTAAGTGAGAAATTGCTGACTATTTGACAAGAATTCAAATTTGTAAACAAGAGAAGGCTAAGACAAGATTTCAAGTTTGTAAACAAGTGAAGGCTGAGAGATAACATCCTAGAGGGTTAATGCAACCCCTAACAATTCCTATATAGTAGTGGGATTAAATTATGATGTATTTTTTCATAATACTATAAAGAACACCTTGAAAAAATGAGGCAATTTTAGTAATTATTGATAGTCTCACAATATAACAACATTTCTATAATGTAAGAGATTATTTATCACTTGATTAAATTATAAGACATTATATTAATGATGTTGTAAGACTTTATGGTGCACCTTTATATATTGTGTTAGATTGAGAACCCTGGTTTACATCTAAATTCAGGATATGTCTCTAAATGGATTTGGATACTGATCTCTATATGAGTACTGCATATAACCCCCCAATGCGACAAATAGTATAAAAGGACTATTAAAAAAATGGAAGACATGTTGAGATCATTATCTCTTAAGTTTCAAGGTATGTGGGACAAATAATTTCTATTTATTGAATTTTATACAATGATATATTCTATTATACCATTCAAATGGAATCATAATAATCATTACATGGTAAGAGGTGTCGAACACCAACTTGCTGGGATGATGTTGGAGAGATGAAACATATGGTCCTAGAACATATCAATGAGACAAAGACAATGGTAATGAAAATTAAATCCCATATTAGAACATCCCAAATTTGTAAAAAGAGTTATACTAAAAACCAGAGAAATGATTTGGATTTTCATGTATGCGATCATGTCTTTCTAAAAGTACAACTGCAGAAGGGTGTCACATGGTTCAACATGAAAGGGAAACCGATCCCCTGGTACATCGGACATTTGAAATTATGGAAATGATATAATATATAGATTACCATTTATCAATTCCACCATGTATATCCAATGTTCATAATGTCTTCCATGTGTCATTTTTTAGTAAATAAATGTGGGACCCAACATATGTACTCACCAAAAATGAAATAGAATTGTATCATAATTTGTCAAACTGTAAAGTGCCTATTGAGATTCTTGACATAAGGGAGTTGGAATTGAGAAATCAGATAACTCGAATAGTAATGGTAAAATGGAGAAACAATAAAAGAGGTGAGGAAACATGGGAACATGGGTATGTTATTAAAAATAACAATTGATATATTTTTAGGGAGTAATATACACGAAAAATTTTGAGGATTAAATTTCCAAAGGTGGGAAGAGTATAACACACCAAAAATTTTATACTATGTTTCTCTTAAATACATTATATTCATTTAAAAACCTATATTTCATGAATAACTACGTCTATTTTAATCAACCCTTTTTTATTTATAGGATAATATCATAACCTATCCATTAATGTTTTTTTCTACATATGTGTATTGAATTTCAAAAAACATTCATCTATGGTTGTGATTAGTGTGTTTTTTGGAGTCTGATAAAACCAACATTTTTTATGATGAATTGTAACATAATATTATGAATAGTATTATGAATAATAATATGACCCTTATGAATATTAATTCATTTTATTATTATTATTTATTTATTTTATAAGATAATCAGATGTTGATTAAATTGTCAAGGTGTTAAAAATGAGATATAGATTTAAAATTGTTATTTTTGAATAAATTTTTATTTTATTTAAAAATAATATTTATACTAATTATAAAATTATTTTTAAAAAATAGTATTCATGTTTTTAATTCTATATGTAAAAAATAGATCGGGATAAATTTTGATATTTTTCAAAAATACATGATTTTTTCGTTAATAGTAAAATTATAGTTTTCTATTGTCATTATGATTAATGTAATAATAATGATGTAATAATAAATATAAAATTTTTGTCTACCTGTGTACATTATTATATGACATAATGTGTCCTAAGTGGATAAAAATATGTGTAAACAAAAAGTGAAAGTCCATGGTTTTTCAAAAACCACTAATGATGTGTCCTTTGAAATTAATAAAAACCATCATCTCATTTACTATAAATACCCACTCATTCCTTTATTTTGTTTCATTATAAAATCTATATGCTAAATTAACATATATATATACCTTTTTAGGTGCTCTCCCAAGGTGACCTAATTCCCTCAAGGTTCCAACCTATATTTTTATGGAGTTACTCTACAACGTAAGGGAATCTACAACCATTCTATTTTTAAAGCTTTGATTTAATGTTATTCCTTTTAATATTCAATTGGATTATGTTGGGATATGTCATAACATATACCAAATTCCATCCATAATATGAAATAATCCTTAGAGACCAATTATCTCTCATCAAAATATTTCTTGAATTTTTAAGTGACGTCGTTAGGCTGCAGAATTTTTGTGAGGGATTTTTTATTCATTCATTTATTTCTTGTTTTTTTGGTATTTCTTCATCTCCCCTAATACATATTATATTATAAATCAATTAAATAATATAAAATTGAATTTTATTATTCCAATTGAATATTCTCTTCATAATCTCTCTTTTTCCCCTTCTCTTATACTAAATATGAATACACAATCTGAGATGTGTTAATTTATCATATTCAAAGATGAAGTGTTCTCAATTTTTATTACCATAATAAATTCTGTTCATGAAACCATTTTATGGTTTAACTAGATCATAATATATGTATTCCATATTTTTTAATATTCTGTAATCCATAAACAATCATTATATAAAATAATAATACAAAAAAAGATCATTATGTATAAAACTGCCATGTTAATTCAAGATTTTATCATTATATTTTATCAAAAAAGACATCCACATGGTATATAACCTGACATCATTATCAGTTAATTTTTTTTTCTATATGTTCACTAATTATATATATTAAAAATTCTGGATGATCAAACACAATTAAGATGAACATCCATTCATGAATATAAGTAAACCGATCAAGAAAACCTAGGAAGAAAATTCTTCCAAAACAATAAAATTGAACCTATTAATCCCATAATTAATGAAATTAATGAACTTAATATGGTTAAAATAATTCAAATAAATGTAGTGTATTTTAAGTAAATATTATTCATGGATGCTAAATATTATTGTTCTGCTCATTAAGTTCAATAGAAGTACACAATCAGGCTTAATATAAGGGGTTTCTTATCTCTCTTTTAATTCCATGAGATTTCATTTTCTGCCACCTATATCGTGAATGTAGTGTATTTTTCACTACCATTTGTTAAATATTATCATGATTCTATTTATATTCATGGTATTTTTTGATTTATTTGGAGGTAAATTAATTTTTGGTCATACGACTCGATTGACTAAAACCATTTAATGGACTTTGTCTAAATTTCCATTTCATTGTCATTTAATGGGTATCATAAACCTAATATTTATTATTTGGTGTATCCACAGATCATTTGAGATCATTTTTTTAAAACTTTATATATACTATAATTCCATATTATGGTCTCATAGATATGATTATTTTCATAATCTGTCTACCCTTATACATTTGGTATTTATATGGAATGTTGTTACAAATAAGGAAATATTGATGAATCTGTATACTATACTCCATAATGATATTAAGAAGGAATCTTTAAAATTTATTAAATAAATTTATAATTAATTATTTGGACTTTAAGTGATGGGAATTTCCCTATATATCCCATCAAATCATCAACATTTATCATGGGACAAAGCAATTCGTGAAAGACGTTTTGGTTTTTTTTTCCAAAATATCATATGGGTTTCTGCCCACAAACATAAACCATTTCGACGGTATAGTTGAATAATGTTTCAGATAAATGAAATATAATTAATAATAATATCAAATTATTAATTTTTAGTTATTATTATCAATGGTTTTTTCACTATGACACAATATATGTACGTAATTTCATTTTCATTTTATTAATGGCTTGTGATTTTCATTTATTCTCCAGGACAAATAGAATTTTAAAATTTCATGAAGACACAAATATTTTTGATTCATGATTAAGCTATTTGTAACCCTTACTGATCATTTTAGCTCACCCCTTTCATTTATTTACCTTTTACAGTTTAGGATTATGAGACCATTTATTGGGATCTCGTGGATGTAAATTATTAGTTTTTGTTATGTATTGTATTTTTTCAGATTTCTATATGTAATATGAGTTACATGTATGTATCTAGTTTGTTAAAGACTACAAAACTAATCATTATTTTTGGATTTAATTCCTTTTTATCATGCTAATGTAATAAGTAATGCACATGCTCTCGGTTTCTGGGGTTGGGGCGTTGCAGTATATTTGTGAGAGAAATAAAAATAAACATATAATATCTACAGGAAAAGAATATGGAATATAAATTGAGAATATGAAACGGGATTTGTAACCATAACTGTCTAGAAAGAGATATAAAATATAACTTTTTATTTTCTAAAATACCTTTTATGAAATTCCACATTCTAAAAAATAATAAAACATTGTTTTTTGAATAGGATAAGATAAATATGATATTAACATGATATAATAATTAGTATTTTTTTCTAATTTTTAAAAATGGATGGGAAATTATGGACAAGGAGGAGGATGCATTCATTTAAATGTATAAGAATTATTCATGATGTTGTTTCATTTTAAACATGTTTTTTTCTCAATAGTAAAAAATAATAGAATCAAAAAATAAACTACATAGGTAGATTTATTGAATACCAAATGAAATCAAATAGTAAATTCAAGGAGTAACAAGATAAATCAAGATATCATTTTTATTAAGGGAAAACCCTTATGATGTTAGTAATTTTGGAATCAAATGTCATTGAAATAATGAAAACCATGCAATAATATAAATCACAGGAATTAAATAATGTAGTATGAAAACAAAATTTAGAATTATGTACACTATATATATAATAAATTGGTAAAAAATATTAATGATTTTCTCAATAAAGGAAAATTGAGATAAAACACATACAACTTTAGAAATTTTTTAATAAAAATGCATGAAAGAGTGAAAGATTAATGTTGAAGTTAAGATTACATTATTAAAGGTAATCCATGAAATTGAATATAAAATTGAAATTAAAAACATATTTTAAATTTAATAAGGTTCATAAATAACATATATATAAATAAGTATGTTTTGATATGAAAGTGTTAATTGTGTCTAAAAGAATTCTTTAGTTTCTCTTAATATACATTTCTTTATTATTTTCCCTTGGGAAACAACTTATGACTACATATTATTGTATTTTGGTGAACACATGGTTTTAAAAAAAATTCTTAGGGTGTTTAGAAGATACTAGGTTTGAGTTTTAGTTGATCCAAATCATTGAAATGGGCAATGAAATGGGGATGATGAGATATCATTTAATTAGTGATGAAAATGGTTCTTTTGTAAAAATTCATTTCTTCTCATGTATACCAGTCCATTATTCATGAATAAGTGATAAAAAATGTCTAACACCTTTTTTTTTGGATTGACATCAATATTTTAATCTCCCAAAAAGTAAATATTTTATATCTTTTTAATATATTTTAGGTAGTTCCAAAAGATTTAATATTTTTTTGCTAATTTACCAAAACTAATGTACCTACACTTTTATAATTGGTCAATATTTTAGATTTCCAATATTAATATTTTTATTATATAATAAATTAAAAATATTTTATTTAAACATTTTAAAAAATTTATAAAATAAAATTTAAATGGGTTTATATAAAATTTCTTTAGTGATAACACATATTACATAGAAAACCCGTTTTTAGGAAAAAAATATAATTTAAACATTAGAATTATTTATAGGATTATAAAATCAATTTTATTGATTATGTTTAAGTTATAATGTCTATAATTATTCAATAAATAGTTAATGAACATACAAATAAGTCTTAAATTTTTTTAACCACATGAATATCTCGTTAAAAGAAGACGACTACAAACATATTTTGTTCAAAAATAAATAATTTTTTTAAGACATTAAGCATGACTATATTATATCAACATAGTAGTTTTAAATATATAATTTAACATCATAATATTTTTTTATAGTAAAAAGTTGTTCAGAAAAATTCATTTCATTCATGTATGATAATGTCATAAAAGTTGCAGTATTAGTAAAATCATTATTTTTCACCATTAAAATAAAAATTCATTATATCCAAAAATAAAAACAAAATAAATGTAAGATACTATTTTAATTATGAATCCAAAAATTATCTTCATTTTATCCATTTAAATTTCAAAAATTATATATTTGATATTTATTCAAAAAAAATGTAGTGATAATTTATTTTATAAGAAACCAAATTTTTGAAAAACAAATTTATTTTATTCATAATTATTTAAAAACAATTATAAATATTTAACTATTAAATATTTTATATTTTTTAAAATAATCATTTAATAATTATATAATCATTTATATTTAATAAAAATCACAACTTATTCAAATTTAGATTCTTAAATTAATTTATGAATCATGTAAATATAAATAAAATTTATTTAATAAATTATTTGAAAATATTTCGAACTTATGATACTTCTATTTACACCTAATTATTAAATTTTGAGGTTTTAATAGTCTATACATATCAAAATTTTCATTTGGATTTGTGTTTCATGTGGAGAATGTTATGAGTCACATTTGAATCAATTAGAGGAAAACATATTTTAAAATCTATAGTCATTATATCCTCAGGTTATTGGGGTTAAATTTGAAATTCAAAAAACATATAATTATTATTTTTTATTTGATGTACATCCAAATGTCCCCATTTATAAACAATTTCCATAGACAAAAAATACCACAACCAAATCTATGGGTATAAATATATTTCCTAAACATGTTTTCCAGTATGTTGGTTTGATGAATCCTAAATACACATAATTAAGAATCTTATAATAAATTTATTTGAATCTTATATAAATTATAAAATTATAGGGTTTATTCAAATTTTATTCATTTTTTAATGTTTTAATTTCGTGTGAATTGACCCATTATTCAGAGGAAGAATTTCATTTAAATGTAAATGACAATTTCCACATGTCAACTCCCATATTTCAGAGTTATAATACATCATACAACTATAGTAATATTATGGATGAATAATATTGAGAATAATATCCACAATATATCACAAACAATATTTCATTATGGTGTCTCTACCTACATCGATAAACTCAAGTATATTAATTTCGGTAAAGTGGATGACAAAGAACATATGATGACTTCTTCCACCATTACTATAACATCCCAAGTAAGTAATGAATAACATATATAGTTATCTATGTCTATTTATGAATTAGATAGTGTTTTTGAGGCTTAAAATGAGAATAAATCCAATCTTAAGCATGGAATACTCTAATATTTTTAAAAAGATTATTTTACCGCCTTTTGATGGAGAACCATTTTTTAAATCTTTCTTTTGACAATTTTGTAAGTTATATATGTCAAAATAAACTTATTCTTTATGATTGGGACATTGAAATATACTTTGGATAAATTTCTGGTATTTTTCTGATAATGTTCATTTTTTAATGAATAGTGAAAAATCATGTATTTTACTTCAAAACCACATTTTAATCTAATTTGTTTATATGATTATGTTATATTTTTAATTGGTTTTAAAGTGAAATTATAATATATTTTTATCATTTAATCCAATTGTGGTCATTGGAAATAATTTCACTTTGAAATTGGACTTAAACTAGTGTGAATCTTTTGATATATATTGTTTCATAAAAACACGCTATTTGTCATGACAGCAAGAATTAATTATTATTTTAATTAATGTAACTAATATGTTTTGAATTTTTTAAAATAGAAATAATTTTTTAATTCGGAATATCAAATATATATTAGGTTGAAGTTTTGGTATTTTTCTGAAAAACATCAATTTTTGATGAATAGTGAAACCACTAAGTGGTACATAAAAAAATGTTTATTCGTTTAAATGAAATTTTACCACCTCTCTGTTTTGAATTTAAAAAATCAGACATACATGGTTGTCATTAGGAAGTAAAATTTGGTTCAATTGGATTAAAATAATTCTTTTGGTGAATAGTAACTTTTATGTTTTTAATCGTGATTCGAGGTAATTAGAGTAGTTTGAGATTAAAATAATGTTTTAATAATATGAAATGTCCTTGAAACATGTCCTAACCTTATTTTATGTGTCATGGCCGACCAAGACAACCCATGGGTCGACTTTTGGGACCCCATGGAGCCACTTGGGTAAGATAATGACATTAATTCCTTTTATTTAAAGTAAAAGTAAAAATGACACAACCATGTATTGTTTTACTAAAACAATTATCACATGAGGTAATACAAGTCAGAGTTTTGAATATAAATAGTAATTAGAAATCTAAATATATTTTCTACATAATAGAATTTTTTTTATAATTTTTAGACATTAAATATACTAAATTATTTATGAAATTATGATGATGCAGGGATTACCTCATTATTTAACGATTTAAATAAAATGAAAAGATAATGTAAAATCTAAGAAATAAAATTTTTAAAAACCTATTGTATTGGTATATTTAGAACCCTTATCACCATATCCTAGAATTATATCAATTTTGGACCTTTTAAATCCGAAACTCATTTTAAAATAGAGTAACATTTCTTTACTTTCCAAGAGTGCCCCTCCCCTCCTCTTCTAAAAGGCCCCGACCTCTACCTCCTTACCCACACCTCTCAAGCCTTTGGATCGGCCAACCCCTGCCCATTCTGTCCCCGCACATCCCAACCTTACTCCTAGAAGCCTCACTTTTGGCATAAGGCTTTCCCAAGGAAGCCTTTGAGCTCAAATCAATAAGAGTTACCCGATTTAATGGTAGTGTCTTCTCTTGTGTTCTTATATTTTATTTTTCTTCTCCATCCCCCTAAACTCTTTTTATTAATTTATTTTGTAAAAAATCCAGTATTTTCAATATATTAGGATATTTTTATAAGAATTATTCTAGATACACTTACACACACATACATCTAATGGTTAAAGAACATACTATTTCTGTGGATGGTGAATTTCTGCCTCACGAAACGATGATTGTTCAATATTCATTTAACACCTTAAAAGGAGGACATTAAGTTGTCACTATATTTATATATGATATATAATATGTTTATGTTTTCCTTAACCTTTTATATTTTTCATTTATGGAATACCTTTATGGTTTCTATTATGGGTAAACGCAATATCTTCATTTTAGGAAGTGCATACTTCTGCCCCCTAAAAGTGATTTGATTCGTTAATACCATTTGTGGTACGTATAAAGGATAGATTTAATGATATTATATATGATACCATACTGGAATTATACTACGATTATGTATAATTATGTTTTAATTCTATTAAATATTAAATAGAAATGGATGTAGTGTTCATGCGTACGTATGGCTTACCGTCTCCATGAACGGTGCATTTCATTTCTTACCTCTAAATGTTATGTAATATTATAAAGTCATGTATATAATGGATATATATGATATATATGATATATACATAATGAATATAATTTTGGATATAATGGATATTTTACCCCATGAAGAAACTTGTAATTATAAAGAGTTTATTTTTGACTCAAGTAGCAATGATTGACAAAATGACCATTATTAACTTAAATAATTACACAGTGTTCATGACATGGTAATACGTGATATAAAAGGAATAATGAACTTGAAAAAGGTTCTTAAGCAAGTAGAAATTAACTCAAGTTTATTATTCAGGACGTTAAAGAATGATCGAGTCAAGTCGGACCCGAGGTATGGGATTTCGTCTCAATCTCCTTTCATTGAGGCATATTATGTTTTATACACAACATTATTTTATACGATGTATAAACCCCTTTGAATTTTACGTTTATTCAAAAGGAATCTTTTTATACGAAGCATTTACTAAACGACAAAAGAGAATGTTTTTTTCATACGTATGCGGCGACAATGAATTATCCGCTGCTGTGACCTATATTTTAGCTTCGACTTCCTCTACAGGACATAATTTTTTTAATGAAAAATAAATACCACTTTTTTCTTTTAATTCATTTTGGTATTGAAAATTGTTTTAATAGTGTTTTTATTATATCAATGTGTTGTATTGATATCTTTTGTTTCAAATTTGGAAATGTTATGTTTCCTTTATGCATGTTTTATGTGTTACGATTATGTTATGGTTCATGGGCATTGTTATGAAGACGGGTGGTTCCGTGATAAAATTAGGGCGGGTGAGCCCGATATAGCTCTCCAATGCATTGGGTAACACGAAGGAGTTAAACGTTTCGGTTTCTCCAAAGAGATTTAGAGAATATACTGTTATGGGTACTCCAAACGTAACCAAGAGGGTTACTCCCTACATAAGAATGTTATGAATGCCTAAAGTTACCTTTATATCATATGATTTATATGATTTATTCATGATATGATGAGGTATGTTAAAGTGAATATATTTTATGGGTGAATTATGATTTTATTCTTTTGTATATATGTACTTATGTTTCCTTTCCATATTTTTATATCCCATACTAAGCTTTTTATGCTCATCCCATGTTTTTTTGAAATTTTTTTCATAGGTCAAGAGAAAGGTACATGATATGATGATAGTGTCAAGGAAGTTTCAAGAAAGAATCCATGTTTTATTTTAAATATGTTTTCGTTGATGGGAAGAATGAATATTATCTTTTATGTAACCACTTTGTTAAAATGTGGAATCTAATGCATGTTTTATGATCTAATTCTCTAAAACTCTAAACCTGAAAAGATCCTCAATGGGTAATCTTGTGTTAACTCAAGATTAAGTACGGTTTATGGATGGGGCCTTATAATTACCCCTGAAGTACATGAGATAGAACTATCCTCCCAAAAAATATCAAAATATATTTACCTAGAACTATACTGAAATGGAAATATTAGATCATAATATTTCCACCCTTCCTCTGGGTTTTACAGATGAAACCCATGGATATTAGAGTGTATCTAATAATGGAGTCTGACCCATGCTTCCAGGATAGATCGAAAAGTTTAAAAATATATATATAGAGAAAATAATCTAGGAATCCGTATACCCCAAGTGGATTTCCAATATTATACCCATAAATAATAATATACAAAATAAAGTCAACATTTACATCATGGATTACACTTATCAGTGATACATGGTTGATTTCTCATTCCCAGAAATGTATTTTCTTGACTAATGTGATGGATATTTTACAGGCCCTAACCTTTATGGATTATTTTTTAGTGTAGATTTAGATTTTTATAGTCATAGGCAATGAGGAAGAGCATTATTTAGGGAACCCCAAGGGGGTATAACACCATCATTTAATTACATTTGTCTTTACTAATTGTTTTTCCACATATTGATGCCCAATAAAATATGCAAGTACGACCATTATGTAGAAGACCATGGAATGTTATATATATGAGTATGTGGATAATTACCAACAATTTTGTTTTCGTCATTCCAATATAGGGTTGATTTTTAAAAAATAAGAAATTAATTAATGAATATGTACCCATATAAATGTGAATTTAGAGTAACATAGGGGAAATTTAATAGCTTGAGGGTAAAAAATTTCCCTATAAAAGTTTTTCAAATGAAAAATATTAAATCTATGAAATATATCATCTTTTAAATGTTAATGAGCTAAGGAGTATCCATGGGTGGATATTTTATATTATATTACTCATCACAAATTCCTCTCATAAATTTATAAATTTTAATAGGTTGATGAAAATGTTACACCAATACCAATGGAATGAAGACTTATATAAAGCATTTAACTGTCATAATCAATATAATTATCACTTAGTAGTTTATATGCCTTCAGTTTATTTGATTCGACTCCTCCTTTATGTGAAGATCCTATGGAAATCACTCGGTAAACTATATTCATAGAAGAATGATATAAGAAAACAAAAAAATATATTACCATAACAATATGATATTGAGCATCAAGGATTGATACTTTGAAATCGATATGGACTTATTGGTGATGATATATATAATGAAAATGATAATACATTATGGTCAACATCATGTGGTTTATCTAATTTTCTTCTATAAGAAAAAGAAGATAAATAATTGGATGATGTTAACTAGATGTAACGAATGGCTATAGATCATTCTATACTAGATTGATATATAGTTCATATATCTAAAGGTAATCAAAAAGAATGAATTTTATTAATTTCTCACAAAACACCCTACCTTATAATGTTCACATACAAATATACTTTTCCCCAAATATGATGCTTTGATCATCTATAACACTCTTAAATATAGAATATATACTTTGATATATCCCATGTAATATAGTTAGGAAGAATATAGGAATATTCAATGATGCATAAGTTTTACCTAAGGATAATACTCATCTCTCCAATCAAGTATGTTCATCAATATTAATTTTTTACAATTTTTTGGCTACACTAATAATGAATAATAATACCAATACCTCGTTGATGGTGTAGTTATGGAACTACAGATACATGTATACCTCATGAACATAAAAAATGACATGTAGTTATAAATCGATTAGATCGATGTCTAATATTACCTTATAAATAAAAAATTGCAAATATTACTTGATTGTAATATTTGACAACAGAATTATTATATGATATAACACTGGATCACATATATTTTTCACAAAATGACTATTAAAATGCAATGAATGTTTTATCCACACCACTTTTAAATCTAAAACAAAATGAAACATCAATTTTCATTAGACCACATAGTGTAGACTCACTATTAATAATAATTTAAATAGATGAGATCAAGGAAATAAATACCCCTACCAAAGGGTATACTATATCCTCATTAAGAGATTCCACAATTGTATTTATGTTTCCCAAAATTTAATACCTCCAAAAAATGTATTCTATTATAGGATTGAGAAGGGGAGGAATATATATATTTATGGGTAGTAATCATTTTCCTCTATTATGGTATGATTTTTTAAAATATCTTCCTCAAGTGAGAAATTTATAGAATATTAAATAGGTGTAATAAAGGTGTAGATTCCCACAACTCTATGTTATATTCTTTTACTAGAAACTATGGTTCTTATCAGACATGATCCAAAAATTCCCACAAAATTATGAAACATGGGGGTTTATGGATAGTGATGTTTTAATAGTACACAGTGTTTACCAAGAATACCATTCAATACAAATTAACACAATCATCGTCCATTAAACCCCTGAGTTATTACACACTACTATATACTCTTATACAATTTCTATTTATCGAGAAGATATTAGGGGGCCATATCCCTGAGCTATTTCTTTTTAGTTCAAGCATATATTTACATTAACTGACTACTTTCTAGTTAGTGAAGTCTATATCCCTCAACGAAGTTAGAAGAAAGGTTATCACCAAGTTCAAAGAGACAAATATCATCACAAGATTTTGTGTACCTCATATAATATTGTCCAACAATGGTACCAATCAATGCACTAACAAATTAAAGTGGATATATCAAGAGTATATTAGATATCCCCACCATAATTGTCATTATCATTAAATAAGGAATGAAAAGATAATTTCCTTCAAAAAAACCTTTTTTAACATAATCAATATTATAATTATAAAATTAAAGACGTCATTGCCAAATTAAATTCTACATGTTTCATTGTATTGTCACACTATAACACAATCATCCATATGGTTAACACTATATTCTCTAGTATAAGGGATACATGCTATACTTCCCATCAATTTTAAAAAACCCATACTTCACATTGTTTTTTAATAAATCATTCGAAGATGAAAAGTATGAATTAAGATTATATTAGTTGAAAGACTCAATGAGAATACATTAAGAACACTACCCAACCTAGAGATCCCTCAAAATTGAGTCACTGATACATTAAATAAGATATTTCAATGTCTCGAATTACTATAAATAGAATTTATTCTATATATAATAACTCTATTCATTCATGGAAACAAGACCAAGAAATGAAACCAACATGTGAAGGACATTGGACTATACATAAGGTATCCCTAAATTGATCTAATTCCATGATAATTAATAACATAGAACATATTATATTGATAACCATTGTGAGGTTACTGAAGATATAATTTTCATATTTTCACATGGGTCTCTAATAGTCCTAGATAAAATACATTTATATCTATAGTATAATGTTTTATCTAAATTAATATGAACAATTTAGACATAGTCTTAATCATAATCCATTAAACTATATGACAGTAGCATACTATTACTAGGATGTTAAACTAAATGGTTAATATCTTCATTATGTTACTCTAACTTATAAGATATTAGGATCATCCCACATGACATTTAACTACATGCAATAGTCAATCCATCTTCACCATACATTCTAAAATCATTCGATAAAATTTAGAATAAACTATATAATAAAAAAATCACCCATATTCATGATCTTTCTTTTTTTGAGATATCACGTTCTTTGAAAATGTTATCGATATAGAACAGTTTTTCAATCTAGGTGATTTAGAAAACATTACATATGATCAGAATAATTATATAAGATATATTATAACTATGTATTTCATGATTTTTGAAACATCAAGATATGTAGTGGCACATTGATCTTATATCATGGGCCTGGATGAAAATTCCAATCAAAACCCACACACTGTATTAATGAATAATCCTCTATTTGTTCATTTATGATTTTCCTTCTATATATGGAACTAAATCTAAGACTTATTATATTTTCCATCAGGAGGATCTATGAAAACCCATTCATAGAAATATCATTCTCATATGACCCTAAACTACTTGGAATCTAACACATTATTTATGAAATTAGACTACACGACTTAGAGTCTGGACTGAAATAGACAGAAATACATAAATTAGTCCATTTCATGAGACATAAATTCTATAAGTGTGAGAAAAATATATTTATGTACACCCAAATATTTGTTATATTATCAATAAAACATTGATAGAACAAAAAATTATTTTCTTTCAGGAGTTCTATTTTAGTATTGGGACCTCTCATTAATGATGGTTTTTCATTTTTATTTTCATCACGGATATGTATACGTTTTATTTCTCACATGAGTTGGATTGATGTAAAAATCATTATATAAGTGTACTTGTTGTATGTCAAAAAAACCCAAGTACTCTACAAATTATTATTAAATTATTTGAATGGGCCCTTTATTTTTGAATAAAATATAAAAGGCATCTAAATCCTTAATTTATGATATTAAACTGAATGGAATATGGTCCCCTTGAAAGACCCTAACCCATTTATATTATTGAATCCTATATGTCCCAAAATATTTTCATGTGAAATAGATACATGAAAGTGTGTTTAGTGTATGTTATTTCTATCTATAATCATATATAAGGATATAAATCCTCCCATTACTGAAAATAATATATTATAACCTAGTATTCCTATGTTTTTAAATATTCACCTATTTATCCATACACTATGGCACTTTGTGAATATACTCAGATCTCCTACCCAGGGTACAACAAAAGAGCCTTCTCAATTTATAATATCATAAAGTGATATGAAATTGATTGTAAATCATATTTAATGTAGGTATATGTAGTGCCCATAATTCATAATAACCACATGTCACATGATTCAAATTCCTTTGGATATGTTTTGATTATCAGATCACATATCTCTGGTCCAACAAAAAATTTAGTTATGTTCCAACCCCTCTAAGTGTATAGTCCCTATATTAAAATGGGATATTTTTAGCTCGTATAATATTATATTAATAGATATCACTCGTAAATAAAATATTGAATTTATTATTTTAATTAAAGGATATGCAAGGATTATATATCTCCATATCTCTGACCAAAATCTTTTTTTGTCAGCATTAATCTAGGTTCATAGGCTCTTTACCATTCACATTAGGAATGTTTTACTCTAATAAAACTAAACTAATGTACCTGATCATTCATTTCAGACAAATTAGATCTATAATGATACCTTATCAAAACTATGAGTGTCTTGATTCATTTTTATTAAAGGATTTTTAGAGAATTCTAGTCCATATATTCTAGACCCAACCATATATGATCATCTATCTCAAATCATTTTTTGTGGCCCATAATAGCCTAATCATTCATAATTCATGATTGGAAAGTCCCCATCACTCTTTGAGTACCAACATTCCAAAAATCAAACATTATATATATAGTGTTTTGAATCATCACTAATCTTTCAAAGATACTTGTAATTATTGTATTTGGTTGAAAATGAAAAGTCTCTTCGTAAATGATATTTGTGACACCATATTCATCACTAAAAAATAAAGGCAAGTTTTAATCCCCTGGAAATTTTCAAAAACCACATATTGTATTGAAAAACTTATCATGGAATCCATAATTTCAATATTTATTAGGGGTTATAGTCGACATTATTGTTCCTTATTCGTACATCCTGATTCAAATACCACAAGAGATGACTTACATCATCATTATTTCATATTCATAACGTTTTAAGTGATATCTACACATTATTTCAATCTAGTTTATCATACAGAATCTTCTAATAGAAATCCCAAGCACTATTATGTTAAACTACATACACCACACCTGATATATTCTATAGTAACGATGAGATCTCCATTCATAATGGGGTTTTTTCATTACCTTTGATAAACTTGTTGTGACACTATTTACTCAAATCCATATGACCAAAAAGTCCTAAACATTGCTCGAAGATTTGTGTCGATAAACTCCATCGCTCCATGTTCCAAATTGTATGACCCATAAGCTAGAAACCAATGAAACAAAATACTCCCCGATTAAAAACCCATAATGTATGATAAAGTAAAATTCCAATATCTCCTCTCGAGGAATTAATCTCACATATCCAGGGAAAAATTCCAAGCAGGATAAAAAAATGAAAAGGCATAAAACAATTTAGTTTGAAAAATAAAAAATTGTTACATAATTAAAATTCATGTTCCTAGTTGATAAAAATCCCCAATATAGGTATTAATACTTTTTTACTACAATGGGATGTGGAAAATACAAAACAAATTGAGATTCACCATATGACACTAGTAAAATTGAATACATGGTCTCTAGGATCCTCAATAGAGGGAAAAATCATAGGACCCTTCCGTTCCACCAATATGATCGTCCAGATGACTATTGTGAAATACAAAAATATGTGATTTGGTGTTAATTGACCCTTTTGATTATTTAACACATCATATCAAAATATGCCCTTAATTTTCGTCACAATAAGTCACTCAACCTTTTAATATGAGAATAGACTAACCATATCTCACAATAATGGAATATATGTTTCATATTTTGAGAACCTATATCTATTTGAGTGAACACATGTAGTGGGAAACATGTTAATTTAGTCCTAGTTCTAAATAATTTCCTCAAATTATAGAGATTGTATATATATGATCCTATAATCAACCTTCTAGTGTCTATTTGAGGACACATGTATTGAAAATAATTTAATGCCCCATTAATTTCATATATCGAATCAATTGTTTGTAAATAATAATGGAATTTATCAATTCATATTCAATGTTTAAGTGGAATGATTTATTATGATATTACTCTTACATATTTAAATGGTTATTGTGACAGTTATTGCAGACCATATAAAATCTAGGAGCTCCATGATAATGAAAATTATAACAATTTTATTTATTTATTTGTTCAATTTATGAAAAATTAATCAATTTTTTAGAGTCTATATATTTCTACACAAATGGTAACATGATTCGGAAAACTACTAAAAATTAGATTGAATTGTATTATGAAATTGAGTTAGTTTGTTCTATGAGCTTCTCCCAAGTTGGAACATCTTAGAAAGAATTGTGGATCTTACTTCTATATAAGTCACACCACCTCTTCCCTTGATGTTACATCCATTTCTAACATTTTATATTTTTTATGAAATTTATCCACCCCTTTTGATTACTTTTTAGTAATTCCAAACTATTTAAAATGTTATTACAATAAAGATCAAATCTATATGGACTATATGTCCCCTCCACCACTAACACCATATCCAGGGAGGATTAATTAAGAGATAAGGTTTTGATCTTGATGAAGTGGGTCATATAATTTTTATTAGAAATTCTATATTTGAGAAAACCAATTATATTTCATGTCGGGATTACCACCTTCAATATTTCAAGGAATTCATAATAGTTATACATGTAAAATCATTGAGAAATGAATATATGTTGTAGGTGATATAAATTTACACCATCTTCGTTGAGGGGATTCTCACAACCATGTTTCTATATTTGCCTCTCTATCTGCTTCCACATCTATTTTTGGTTTTATGTGTACAATGGTCTTAAAACAGAGTCAAGAAAGGGGATAAACACATATTCTCTGACCAAATCACTTATTGTTGGTCAGGTGATGAAAACTAAAAAGAGAATAGGACCCAAACAATCCTAGGACTTTGTGAATTCTATAAACTGAGGCATCAAATATATTTTTGTATATTTATTAAACTATGGTAGGGTAATTATAAACAATATCGTGAATATGCCGGTCATCATAAATAAAGGTCCAATTGATAGTATGCTTTTTTGATACTAAACATCCATGTTTATTATGATAAACACCACGACCAATAAATCATAATAAGAAGGAATGGAAAGTGGGACTTCTCAAAACAAATTCCCACATAGTACATTGGGATGGTTTTTGCACCTCCATAATTACTACACCCTCCTGTGGAGTAACATATCAAAGTAAAATTTTGGAAGAAGAAGATGTAGTGATGAATCATGGAGTGATATATATAGAAAACAAATTTCTAAAAGTAATAAATAAAGAAAATCAATATATTAAAAAAATCCCCTTCATGATAATATATGTTTAATACATGATATTAAACCATGTATTCCAATACAAGATCATACATATATCTCAAGACAGCCGATATGTTATTTATAATGTCAAAATTGTGTCTTATCTCATTCTACTATTGGTATCTTCCCACAACTAGTTGTTTAGATTCCACTTTTTGTAGCACATGGGCTATATGAACCTCAAGAACTGGTACCTATGAGATTGTAAAACATGAAGCAATGTATGAACAAACCAATGAATCATTATTATGTTATTTAATAATATTAAAATAATATTCTGAAAATATATAATCAACCTACTGGTGATGGGTAAGATAGATTGTATGTTCTCTCACACATTCTATCTTAAAACTCACTATGGGAGACAAATCTATGGGATGAACTATTGATAGTGGAACTCAAAATTCTCTTATAGGATTATGTTTCACCTCCCATATTTTCTCTATTATGGTAGGAGAAAATTCCTCATATGCTTCAGGTATTAAATAATTTCTTGGTCTAATTGGAGTACCTCTATATGTATTCTTCAGAGATAGGATAGGGTACTAATATCCTTTGGAATCTAATAATGGTGTAGTAATATATTAATAGAAATAGAGATAAATGAATTATAAGTGTATAAATTAATGTATCATTCCTCTTCCCAATAAAATATTTTATAATCAGCGACATCTCCACCACTCAAATCAATGTATTCTATCATAAATACTAAGCTCAAGTAAACAAAATATTTTTTTGAAGATAATATTGTATCATAAAAATCTATGACGTTGGCTACCAAATCCCTATATTGATCTTTCAAGAAGATATTATAATGATACATATCATGTTAAAAACCCCATAAATAACAATATACTCCACATTGAGTGGGTCCCAAATATAATTTGTGGATAATGTTCCCTTCTATGAGTCTTATTCCATCAATGCCAAAAAAATTGGACATCAATTGCGACCATAAAAAAGTGAGATATCCCACTCAATGAGGTTACAATATCTAAATTTGTTACACATTTCTAGGGAATTTGGGCCACTGGGGGAATTGTGAGAGAAATCCTCTTACTAATACATTTCACTCTATCTATAGGAACCACTCTTATTTTCCCTCAATATCTTATATAACATTTTACTGTGGAACGTAATCACCAAACATCCCATTACAATATGACCAAATTGAGGTCTCAACATATTGATTCGTGATATTAATTGATGTATCAACTCGACAAAGAGTAACTTATATACATATTTCATGATATTTCTACATCAAAAAAATGTGAAATATACCAAGGGGTTCCATTCATCTCACATGCTCAAAGATTAAACATGAAACATATTCTACTTGAATAAATAAATACCCCATTGATATATAAGGAACATATCCCTTATATATTATTTGAAAATTAATTATGGTAACCATTATATCCTTTAATAATGATATCAAATATTCCGGATCTGGGTGTCTTGTAATTGTGTTTTCATTGAAGAATCAGGTTGTGATTGAATATGTAACCAAGATGAATCAGTTGTTATGGTTCAACATATTTCCCAGATCCCAATTAATCAATGTGTGTAGAATAACTCAACCTAATCACTAATGAGAACATTTGAATTGAGAATTATGAATGGGATGGACAATTATGAAATTTTATCTTTCTGTATTGACATTAATTAAACACATTATAATATTAAAGGGGTTTTTATGAGCATGAATGGTCGTTTATCTACTTGATATTTCCAAATGTTTACTCTAATTTATCCAATACTGAAACTGTTAGGTTGATTTATTTTCTAATTTCCAAAAACAAAACCATTTAAAGCATCTGATGCCTTACTATATTGTGTGCCCTCATATTTAGACGATCTATCAGATAAGGAATATTTCTATAAATAAAACTAGATAGATCAACTAATCATCTTAGAGGGTTACCATCCCACCCCAAATGTTATAGATCCCATACTATATTATTGGAAAATAATCACCTAAGATTCCTTGGGACATCAGGGTTATGAATGTCAAATACCTCCTTGTATATGGGTCTTCGCAATTTATCATGAAAAATATATTGACCCATATCTATAAGGCAATATCAATTATGTGACAATGATTCTCACCTTAAGAGACCCTATCTAGTCGAAATAGTTCCCTTACCAATAGATGATTCATGACTGCATCATACCTTGAAATGATCATAGGGGTAAATTAAATATCTATAATCCAAAATATATATTTTCTTATTATTATAAACACATCCCAAAGAAATAATTCAACCTCATTTATACACCATATAAAATGTATCTATATATTGGATTCATCTTCAAATGTGGTCTTGGATGATAGACATGTTATGATTTAAAAATATTTTCACCTCTAAATAACATCATTAAACCCAACTGATATGTTATCACATTTTAACTCTATATATGTTTATCGTATCAAGAAGGTCGAGTCCCAATCCATAACATATGTTCCTCATTGGGGATTTATCCATCTCAATGACAATCCAAGCCTCTAGACAATGATATATTTCATCAAAATAAATCTGTAACTATGGATCTCTATATCTTTTATCCACCATCATTACTTTAATGATAAATGGGTATACCCATTGATATAACCTAATCAATGATATAATTATTTAAAGTAACTATTTGTTAAAAAAATATTGGTTCACGTTATCACCTGATAATAATTAATCGAACTACTTGGATGATTTCATGTTTGTGGGGTAGTAATAAAAAAATAACTTCATAACCAAAATCCAAATATTAGTAACCAATCCAATACAATGTAGTCCATTAACCAATTTCAAATATCATTAATTGTAATAACTAATTTCAATAGAGACGATGATTCTGGGCAGCTTTTATGCCATTGATAAACTTCATTATCCTCTCAGAATGTCAATCTTCATGATTTGAAGTCATTTTATAAATGAAAATAAGAAAATAATTTTTCTAGAGGGATTGGATCATAAAAAAGAATACCTTAAAAGGTACAAAGGAAAAAAATTAGTCATTTTTAGATCATGTAGAAAATAAATGATATCACAAAAAATTATATTAAGATAAATAGATTTTAAATATGAAGATCTAAGAGACAATTCCATGTATCAAATCAAAATGGCTACATCAATTTCTATTTTAGAGAAATTTATTCATGAAATATATTATTTCATGAAGTGATTCATCATTGGAAGATAATTCTCATGAAGATATTTATTTAACATTCATTATGGGATTAATTCTTTATGTTCCAATTTTTTTATCATAATATTGTATAAATGCGGTCCTAAATGAATGATTTATAATGGTAGTATTGGCCTTATACATAGGGATCAAACCAATGTGGGCTACCTAATTCATAAATAATTAGATCCTCTTCCTAACAATCAGACACAATTTCAAGGTTGTGAGTTTATAATGCCAACAAAATCCATATCACCAAAGAAAATAATATTTTAAATAATTATAGAGAATTAATAGGTATATATTCCAAAATAAATATCTCTTCAAATAGATCATTCACAAAATTAATGTCCATCATTATTCTATAATAAATTAATGATTGGTGTTCATTTAAAAATAAGTGATGTAGTCCCTTAAATATCATTGTATCCCTTACAAATCATATGGTTCTTTCATAGTTAGAGATTTTTCGGTTCAATGTGATTTATACAATAACACCAGAAAGCTTAATAGAATAATTTTATGTTCGATAGCGCATCTGCAAGGTAATACCAAGCATTAAAAACCCCAGAATATTAATATATAAACTTTATAACCTAAATGGTAAATTGGTTAGTATCAATAGTAGTATCCACATGATTCAATGTATATAAAAATTCTACTAAATATAAATTTACTGATTAAATTTTATTAAATATTCATGTAATTTTTTTAGTACATTCATTTTATGGTTCAATATTATTCTTTTTTTAAATTTTTTTTTATATTATATGGTAAAATATTATAAAAATTTAATTTATATTTTAGAAATTTTATTGAAAAAAATTATCAATTTTTAAAATTTGATATAAAAATTATTTTAAGAAATAAAAAATAATAATTTTTATTTAATATTGATTCAAATTAAATGTATTTCTCTTAAATAATTAGAAATCCAATCATGGTCATTTGAATAAATATTTTTATTGGATTTGGTATAATAACATTTTTATACAGAAGATCAATTTTCTAAAAAAACAATTTCATGCGCCCAATGTGTTTCTATATTAATAAATTAAATTAAATACTACTTATTAATTAATTTAATTAAATTTTTAAATTTTATGTTAAATAATTTTTTGTATCATTAATATAATTTTTTCACAAGGAATTGGATAAGATTAAATCCGGTTATATGCTTAGAATATGTATTTGTTTAAGAAGTAGTTTTCATCCGGTTTCACATAATTATTTTAAAATTTTTTTTTTCACTAATATATATATAATTTTAAAAAATTTATTCCACATTTCTTATTTGAATTCTAAAATTTGATAAATATTATTTTTTTATTTCTAGAAAATATTAATAGTAATCGTGGTAAAATTTATTACATCGGTAAATGGTAAATAATGTTAATCTTTGTAAAATAAATTTATAATTCATAATTATTCATCATAATTATTATTGGAGGAAGGAAATTATATACTTACAAACTTAAGTTTAAAATTTATTAGTTTAATGGACACTTGACTTTGAAAATGACATATATATTATTTAAATCAAAAAAAGTTAACAAAAATTCTCTATTAGTTTTAATTTTATCTTCTGTGTACATATATAAAATAATCATGTCACTAAATAATATTATTTCATATTAAAAAATTGAATTTATTTTGATGATATAAATTTATTTATAATTTTTCTTAATTATATAATTACATTAAATTCTGCCCGAACACTAATAGAGTTCTTGTGAAATGAAAAGAGAAATCAATAAAATGTTTTCAAAAAGACTAAAAATAATATTATTTGATTGATTTTTTATGTTTCATTTTTATTATACATATAAATGAGATATTTTATATTTTTCGGTGAAATATATTCCATGTCCATTATTGTATTGTATTTTTAAATTTCGAATAAATTGAATAATTTATAAATTGACATTAATGGCTTTTATAATAAATTATATTTCATTAAATTTTTTTAAACTCAAAAAATTAATATGTTAAGAAAACTGATTGGGATAATGTTTAAAAATTCATCAATTCACTAATTATTAGATAATTTTTATAGAAACTATATTTACCCCTATAGAGTAAAAACATCATTATCACTATAATGGTAATAAGGGGATAAAGTGAGTTAAAAATGAAAATTGAAAAAACCAAATCTAAACATATAATAATTTTATTTTATGTAATTTTTTAGATGTATACTAATTCAATATTCTAAATAAATTTATTTTAAGCTATTTGGTCATTAAAATTAAATTATAATAATTTAATTGTTCAATAAATTTTAAAAGATCCTATCAACTCAATTATATAAGGGAACTTCCTTCCTCAGTTATCAAAGACTGTTTTATCCTTATAGCTCATCCAAAATATACAATAAAACCTTTCTTGATATCTAAAACACATTTTATACCTTATTGGATTTCTAGAGGACCTTCCCTTATGGATTAAGGTGTAACCCGAAAATAGATTCTCAAGAAAGATGTAATTATCATAACCAACATCTTTCAATTTTTTTCATCATTCCATTTCATAATATATTCTTCAAATAAGAAGATATAATACCATTAATTTCTAACATATACTTTTATGTTTCTATCCATCCCCTATTTCATCATATGACAAATGAAACCATCGTTTGTGTGTCTGGACGATTGCCGCCTCGTTAACCAATGAAATTAATTTTTAATTTGAAAATTAAATGGATTTTAACATGGATATATTTAAGGAATATATATGATATATTAAAATTTTTTTATAGGTTAATTTTTTTCATTTATTAAATTCAATCCATTAAAAAATTAAAACAACATCCAAGTATATGTACAACCCATTGTTTTCCTAAATGGTGTAATTTAGTTATCTATATCTAACTATAATGTATGACCCAAAATATGTATATAATTAATATAAATTATGTTTATATAAGGATTTATGTTCTTATACATTTTAATGATTTTCCATTGACAATGAAAAAATATTACTGAACCAAATTCTGAAGAATAATGATACAGTTATCACCAAGAATCAAGGAATTTTATATCTAATTATTGATAAATGGGTGTTGAAATATTAAAAATTGATATTATATTATATTATAATTAATTAGAAGATTATGATTTTGAATTGAAATGAAATTTAAATTTATTATAATGTAGGTGATTGTGATTTTAGATACAGTGGAACTCATTGTAATGATTTATCCTTTGAAATGGTTTTCATTGACACGTATTTTATATTAGCCAACTATCTTCCTTTATGATGCGTAAGTACTAATAATTGACCTATTATATCATGAATAAATTTATTTTCGTGATATTTAAATATTTATTTGATTTTATTCATTCTAGGGTCTTATGATTCAAATATTACAAAAGTGGTAAGGGTTTATGTTACAATATATTTTTTTTTTATAATTTTTTTGTATTTTTTTGATAATGAAATCTTGTTTTCTATATATTAATAAAATGTTTATTTTATTAATCAACTGTAATTTATATACAAAACAGAATTATCTTTTATATTACTCTCATTAAAAACTTAAGAGATTAAAATAAAATGTTTTTTAAGGAAATCCATCTTTATTTCTCTATTCGACCATAAATTATTTTTCTTCTATATCTATATTTTACGATTTTCATAAAAATTTATTTCAATAATATCAAATGAATGAAAAATAAATAAATTTTTACCATTTTTATATTTTTATTACAAAAGGCTTAAAATTAAATATTCATTTCAGTTATTAAATTATGTACATTCGAATTTTGACTAAAAATGTGAAAGGTAAATTTCATTAATGTATATGACAGGAACTGAATTTTCCTTCCTAGAGGAAAAAAAATAATATATAACATATATTATATGTTTCAATGGTTTTTTTCAATGAAAAAGTAATATGATTATATAATTTGAATTTTTTGATTTTAAATAGTCATTTTCAAAAGAGAAGACAATATTTTCCATATGAATGATAAATAATAATCATTAATAGTTTTTATAGTCATCAAGTATAACAATCATTTATGTTACAAATGATCTATTTGGGATTTTATCCAGTGGTCACATCCATATTCTTTATCTATATGGTTTTTGATTATGAAGATATGATGTTTATGAGACCATTGCATTTTCAATTAGTTTTATTATGATGAATGTTTTCGAATAACCCTTTCCTATTCAGGAGATAAAATAAGATTATGTTTTAAGATCATTTGAAACAAAAAAGTATAGATTATAAGATTCTTTGGACCTAATCTCTCTCTAATTCATTAAATCAAGATTGATATCTCATTATATAAGTAGGCTAGAAATAGGGAGGGTACCCTGTTTAATAAGGGACTCTATCTACTAAGATAGTCTTATGAGAAAACAATGAATACTAAATTAGTTTTGGGAGTGAACCCAATCCAGTATGTTAATTTTGAAAGTGATACTTTCATACTATGGATATGAATTTCTTTTCTATTTTGAATTCCATAATTCCATGTCTTATGCTAATTTTTTGATCTCATGGATAGAATTCTATGATTCTTTTGTGATTCATTTCTTATGAACTGCCAGGATTTATGCTACGACTCAATATTATTATCTATTATATGAAGGATATGATTTTTAATTGTCAATGAAATTTCTTGATACCCTATGATAATTGTATTCTTACATGAACATTAATATCTACATTTATAGACCTTATTGGAAATCTGATATCAGACTTTTTGATTGTTTCCTTTCCTGAGGATATGAATAAACATATCATTTGTGATATGTTTATCAATGGTATTATAAATGAAAAACTAAATGGGATATGATTTGGTTCAATTATGAACCAACTGATTTTGTGTCCATCTCTCAAAATATATTTTATATATACGATTTTGGAATTTATATGAGAAATTTTTATTCAATATTCAACTATTTAATTGTAATATATATATATATATGAAAAGTATGGGTTTGTATAGTTGGTATCGGGGAAGGTTTTAGTTAGTAATTGGAGATTTCGATTAGTTTACTTTAGAGAAAATGTGGGGATAGGTCTACATATAGGATAAAGTCATATTTTTTTCTAATGATCATAGATGATTAGGGATAAACATAATGTGTCATATGAAGAAGGTGTGATGTTTCATAAATTAAGAAAATAATTTTTTTTATTGATTACATGGGTTATTATTATGAATATTGTTTCTCATAGTATACATTTATTTCATTGTCGATGGATCGAACCAGGAGGATACATTCTAACAAAGTATGTGATGGAAAACATGAAAATTTTGAATAAACTAATGGAATTATGATGGTAGTGAAAGATATTGTGATTATGCCTAATCTGTAATAACAATATATGATTAACAACATATACCATATTGAACACTAAAACTCACCAAATAATTAAAGGAAATATTTCACTTAGATCTTGGGTGGTGGATACCATGGGGTAAATAAGTATCGACTTATTTTATGTAAACAATTTGGACAGAGACACAAAAAAATGGAATAAAGGATAAAAAAATGTCTTATGTATGGAAAATATAGGCATAAAAAATGAATTTCTGAATAAAAATTAATCATCATATGGAGGGATATAATGTAAATCATAATTATTATATTTTTTTTCTTAAATGTGGTGAACCTAGGCATTATTCGAGTAAATGCCTTTTTTAAATGCAAACTCATAGAATAAGGAATGACATATACAACTCTTATTGTTGAAGTGAAAATATTTTAGTGTTTATTAATTATAATTTTAGAATTTATTTTATAGAAGTTTTATATCAATGATATTTTGGATATAAATATAATTAAATATCTATGAATTTTTCAATAATGTGATTGGAAAACATATGTTGAATTGTAACAAAAACCATGAAACCTGTTAATGTTTAGTAGTGATAAAGTTATTATTTTGAATTATGGAATAGAATTGGTGACCTAAAAATTGATTAGATGGTGAAGAGTTTTTTTTTGTTATCTATTATTATGATTATTACTTTTGGATATATTGAATATGTTAAATAGTGTGCAATCATACTTGAGGTATAATGGTTGTGTTAATATTTGGAAGAACATTTCTCTTTGTGTGAAAAAAATTTAAGAGTTATAGATGCCATCAAGGGTTTATGGTTGATCATTATTATAATAGAATATACACATCATTTGGTGGTTTTATGTGATGGTATTTTGAGGTTTTTTATAACTTTTATTGGGCATTAGGAGGAATACAATATTGAGGATTTAATAATCCTTTAGGTTTGTGTATGATCAGATGTTAGGTTAATTATGGTCTATTTGAGAGTATCAAAAAAATAATAATTATGGTTTAAAAGTGATTCATTGTCAACATGATATATAAAATGATATTTATTTTAAAGTGAAGTATTACTTTTCATGTTAGTATATACATTTTCTTCATTATATTTTTTTGGTGTTTACAACATTATAAGATTATATTGTAATTTTTTATGGTGAGTAATGATATTTATGGAGAAATTTTATTTGGTTAAATTATATTTATTCATTATGTTTAACATGTTATTCAACATGAATTGTTAATTGGGAATAATTTAATTTAATTTTTCGTTATTTCAACTATAAGGTATAAGATCAAATATGAGGTTAAAAAATTAATTAATGTTAACCTTATAGAGGATATTAAGAATGTATTGTTATTTATAGAATAATATAATTGGATATATTTTTTTATTTTTTTAATTTCAGAGTTAAATTCGTTATTTAAAGTTTTATTCATTTTCGGATCTATATTAACATATTTTAATGATTTTTTAGGTTAATTACTAATGAAAGATGGAATAATATTATAATTTTTGATCCTTTATAATTTTATTTTATTGTTTCTGGAATCAAAAATCCATCATTAATACTCATCATTTAGTGAAACAGGATAAATGGTGGTGGAAACTGATTAATGTTTAAAAGTATATATTCAAATAAAGTATATTTACTCATGTTATTTGTTTAGATGTTATTCTAATTATTAAATGGAAGGAAAAAATAAATAAAGGATTTTTTTCAAATTACCTTTAATTACAATGAATTGATGGTAATTTTTACTCATTATATTTATATGGTTTTGTGGTGTTTAACATTATCATGATCCTTAACTTTTTATTAAACAATATTATCTATCACTATCACTAATTTTATGGAAAATTTATTTTATTACAATTCTATATTTTCACTTCCCAACAATGTTATCATATATGGAAACCTAGGTATGTATTATTCTTAATAACCTTCATATTTCCCATTCACCCTTTCAAGAGGAAGTTTAATTAAACATTTATACATTTAAAATTTTGAAAAAAAGTTCAAATATAAAACAAATGAGTATTAATAAAATATTAAAATTATGAGGTCATAATTTATTAATGGGGTGGGGTAGAATGTAACACTTGGATATTTTATATGAAGAAGATTATATTTGATTGCAGATAAGATGCCCAACACCGATCTTAAACGAATCAAAAAAATTTATTATATGAAAATTATAACCGACATAATAAATAGTTTGGTATTAATTATATTCACCACATAAATAAATTTATATATAAGGAATAATCAACATAAATTTACAAATTCATTCTTATTAATCATGTCTTTAATATTTATTTTAAATTCTTATTATAAATTAAAATTATATTTTCTTCAAAAACCATTTTTTATTATTTTATAAAATATCCTAATTAACATATGGAAATTGTTAAAATTTTATTTGAAAAACAGAATAACATTTTTTAATTTTTTTTCAATATTATTTTTTGGTGAACATTTTATATTTTTCTAAAAGTATTTATTTTCTATTGAATAGTTAATGTTTAAATTTTTAATGATATTTTTATATTTTTCATGCATTTACAACAGTTATATATATTCTTTGAACCGTTTCAAACTAAAATTATTTCCCTTATATTATTAAAAATCTAATTATGTTCAATGGAACACATTTTATGTTTTCATTAGTTAGGAAACATTTCTATACAAAATAAGAAATTATCTAAAAAATTGTTTTATGAACATAATGTGTTTCTATATTAATAAATTAAATTATTCAAAATTGGATAATTATTATTATAAATATATATATATATATATTTCAATAATTTTTTAGCTTTTATCTAATGTATTTTCCTGACATTGGATAAGATTAAATCATTTTTTATGATTAACAAAGTATTTTTATAAGATATGTTTTTTATTGACGTTCATGATATTATATTTAATTTAATTTATGTCACATATATATATTGAATTTTCTAAAATTTCGTCCATATATTTTTTTCATGATTTTTATATTTTGTAAATTGGAATATTTTATTTTTGGTCAAAATAAAAATAATTCTGGTATATTTTATCATATCTGAAAAGTATATATAGGGTAAATCATGAATAAAACTAAGTGATAAGGTCATTATTTTTCATCATAATTATTTTTTGATAAAAGTATATATCTTTTAATCAACTAAGTATCAAAATTAATTTTTTAATGGAAAATTTTCATTAACATGACCTATACTGTATTTAAGTCATTGAATGTTACAAATTGTGTCTCTCTTAGTTTTAAATATATCTTACTAGTCCAAATTAAGATACCATAAAGTTATAAATGAATATAAATTTAAATTAAGTTAATATTGAAATAATTATTGTTATTTATTTTTTTTATTAATTATATAATTACATTGAATGACAGAAAAACACTAACATATTGATTTTACACAAAAAAAATCAATAATATTATTTAAGAACTCAAGAAATATTATTATTTCACTGATTTATTTTATTATTAATATTTTTTAAATATCATATACTATAATTTTTAATTTGTTATATTCTATTTTAATAGTTTTTCTTTTATATTTTAAAAGTCAAATTAAGTGAATAGTTCTTAAATTGACATTAATGTTTTTTTCATAATACATAAGACATCATTAAATGATTTAAAACCCGAATAAAATATTATTTTCAACTAAATTATTTGGATAGGATTTAATATATAATCCTTGGACAATTTATAGTCAAATATCATTTTTCTAGTATCCATATTGACCCCTATAGTGTAAGAACATTGTTACAATGGTAATTTTCAGAAAGGGTTCATGTGAGATAAAATAAAATGAAAATTGTAAAAAACTAATCTAAACATTCCCAACATTTATTGTATGTGATTATTTCGACCCATACTCATCATACATGTTAAATTATTTAGTTTGTTACCATTTTAAAAAATAAAATAAAATAATATTAATTTAATATTTTAAGACATTCCAAAAAAATCCCCTTAACAAAATTATAAATGGGATCATCCATCCACTCTTTATTACACCACATTAAACCTTATTAATCATAAATTCCAGGACATAATACCTTCCAATATTTCATCATCATATGGTATAGTTTCTAATCTTTCCAAATGTCCCTCCCTTCAAGGATTAAGTTGTAATCCAAATAGAGTTTATCAACAATGAGTTAATCAACTTACCCAAACTCTTCCAATTTATTAATTCTTCAAACATTTTAAAATATTTTTCAACTATTTTGATATAATAACATAAATATATACCATATAGAAATATATTATTATCAATCCACCATTCAAAAATCTGGGAAAAACATCATTCTTATGAACGGTATAGATCCTCCTTAAAAATAGATGTAATTCATGTTTTTCACTTCCTCATTACATAGATGTAAATAAGGATGGATTCAATAAATATATATATTATAATAAGTATTCAAGAGATTTTAATTTTTATTTTCCTATATTTTGTTGAATTCATTAAAAAATAAAATCAACGTCGATGACTATGTACAACCTATCATCCACATAAATAGTGTGAATAATTTGTCTAACTATATATTTTATTAATAAATGTAAATATATATATAATATAAATAAATGATATTTATATCATGATTAAAATTTTGGTGGTTATGGGACCATGATCCAACTTTAATGATAAAAATTACAGAACCAATATTCTCTAGAAAAACGAAACAGTTTTCAAAAAAAATAATGATTATAATATGGAATAATTGATAAATTGTTAATGAAATAATCTAAATGGATAATATATGATATTATAAGTGTTAAAATTATTCTTTTATTTTATTATAGTAAAATTTTATTTTATAATACATGAGTTTTATGTGCCTTCGATGAAAATGGAATTTAAGGAAAGGGTTTATTATCTCAAATTGTTTTCTTTGAGGCATATGTTATATTATGAACCTATCATCATTTTTTATTTGTAATAACTACCCATTTAAATGTAATTTATTTAAAATATGTTTTTTAATGATATTTTTTGTTTCAATTGATTTTATTCATCCAAAGGTATTACAATTAAAAATTAACTAATGATGTAAGGGTTTATCTTATAATATAATTTTTTATCAGGATGGTTTATTATTATGATTCTGATAGTAAAATATTATCATCTACCTATCAAGAAACAATTATCTTTTATTATGCTATGGATATATATCTAGAATTCATTTTCTTCCTTTCATTTTCATTCATTTAAATAATCAATGTATTAAAAGAACTTTTTAAAAAATACAACTTTATTTCTATATTCGATTGAAAATAAATATCATTCCATATCCATGTTTTCCCAAAATGTTATGAAGAATATTTTTAATAATATACATTGAATTTGTAAAGTCATTTTTAACCATTTTTTTTTATAAAATGTTTTTTAAATTGTTCTTCTTTTCATTTTCCGAATGAGGTGCATCTGACTTTTTATCAAAAAATGTGATGGGAATATTTTTTTTACAAATACAGATTTAATAGAATTTTCCAATAACATGACTGAACAATGATTTAAAAATTTATAAATATTTTTATGTTTATATTTTAAATGAAAATGATTTCACAATTTTTAAATTTTTTTTTGATATTAAATATTTACATCAAAAATAGACAATTTTATTTTTCATAGGAAAATCATAATGATATTTATTTTTATATTGATTCATCAAATATAATATCCATGTTGTTTAATTATGATTAATTATAAATGTAATGCAATATTTATATCCTTATTCATTCTTTAAATGGTTTATGATTATGGTGATAGGTTGTTTATGAAACCTGATTCTTTTCCATGGGTTTTTCATTGATGATATATTTATTAAACACTTTTCATTTTCAGTCGTTAGGATAGGATTTGTTTTTTATTATCTTATTTTAGAAAAATGTATTAATAAATTTATCAGTGAGTCCTATTTATCCCTTCAGATCATTTGGTAGATATTGATATCTCATGATAAAATTAAGACTAGAATGGGGAGTGAACCAAGTTTAGTAATATATAATATCTATGTATGAATATTATGGGTCACTATATAGACACATAAATCTCACGTGGTTCCATTGTAGTTATAGTTCCTTTAGGCCAAAATGATGTGGTTCTATCACAGGTCACCTTCATCCTCTATGGGAATCATTGTTCGTATGTGACCTAGAATGAATATTGGAATATTACTAAGTGATTCTTATATATATATTGAATGTAGATTGATGGACACTACATATGTTCCACCAATTTTTCCTCAACAATGTGAAATTTCATTGTGGGGATAACCAAAGGGTATATAATGTTTTACCTTTGTTTAATATTTTTTAGAATTCCCATTAATAATTCTCTATCCAAATATTGAAAACAAATTGTTAATATGTTACTGTGATGGGATGTTATGTCACACCTGGACTTTACACTATGTCATGATTCAAATTTTTATTTTCATCTTATAATTTTTTCTTCTTCTGATTATTATTATTATTTTGATATGAAATACGGGCCGAGCCCGAATGGGATTTTTCTCTGATAAGTGAGTGTTTTGGACTTGGCAATGTTTCAGCGCACCACTGTCGAAGACGTACGGCCTCGCCTAGGTCACCGCACGGCCTCGCTCGATTCCCCGCTTGTCTGCCCGATGTGCGACTAATTAAATAAAAAAATGTAATGATAAATGAATAAAATTAAATGAGTTTTTTGGGTCTTTTTATTACGCGATGCACGGGTGAAACATAATTTCGAAGCCGTGAGGGTTCTCCAGGGCCGTCGTATGAACTTACTCTATGGTGAACAAATTAAATAAATGAACTAATAATAATAACGAAATAAAAATAATGCGTGTAAAAAAAGATAGAAATGCGATGATTTAATAAACTCTGTTTTAATGATAATAATAATATTATTTTCATGGTTTTAGTTAAAGAATATTAATAATATTATTATTATTATTATTGGTTTTAGTTTTGGATTTTCATTTCACTTTATCTTTTTTTTATTTTTATTTTTCTCTTCCTTCTTATTTGTTTAGCGTTTGCGGACCCTTCCCCTTACCCATATTCCCTTGACGCTCGGTCCACCGCCCCCCCCCCCCCAATTTCCTCTTTCCTTCTTTTTCATCAATTCACCTCCCCCCATAGAGCCCTGTGCATCGTGCTACACCCCACCGATCTGTCGCGCCTCCACCATGCCAGCACGCCCTTCTCCATCGCGCAGCTCTTCCCAGGCACGCCCCTGTCGTGACACCCTTAGGGCCAGTCGTCGGACCACCCTCCCTCTCTCGGCCAGCCTTCGAACCAGCCGTGCCTCCCTCCTCTCGGCGAGCAGCCCCGGTGAACCACCTGCACGCTGCCACGAACACACCCCGGCCGGGCTCCTGTAGTGTTATCGTCCTCCCCACTCCCATCCGAACTTCCTCCCTTGAACACCTGCTGTGTCGCCCCTACCTCCCCAACTAGCGCAACTTTCGGCACCTTGCCTCCTTCCACGCGAGTGGCCCCTCCCTCTAGTTGTCTCTTCTCTTTTTCTTTCTTTCTCTTGAGTTCTTTTCTATTTAGAAGGTATGAGGTATCTTTAGTGGTTTATTATTTTTTTATCCTTATTTTGTTCGGATTCGTGTTTTAGGATCTGCAGTGAGTTTCTTGTGGTGCATATTAGGTGTGGATGAAGGCACACACATGTTTTGGGAAAAGTAAACACTAAGGCGGTTTTTAAACTTGTCTTCGGGTGATGATGGATTTCGCGCCATCCTTACGGATGCGTTTTGGTTTGAGGTAGGTGGTTCCACATATATTACTTTTTTGATGAATTAATATTCAATTTTGATTGGTTTATCATGTTTAATTATTGTTTTACTGCTGTGAATTTGGTTGTTGTTGAGATCTAATGAGTATTTGATTTGGTAGTAACATGTTTATGCTTCATGTGAGTGATTCTTTTTGTGGAAAACTCATGCTAAACTATTTAATAGTTCTTTACTAATTGTGAAAATTAATTGTTAGAATGTGCAAAGAGTGCGAGTGGTGTTTTGTCTTAGCATCTATATGTGTTGTGTCATAAATGAGTTTTCGAGTGGATTTTTGGAATTTTAGTCATGTGAGTTTTTTTAATGCATTGGAAAGTTGTTATGGAAGTTTGTTTAACTATAGAAATAGTCTTTTCAACTGTGTTGGTGGATTCTTTAATTGTGTGCGTAATTCAGATTGTGTTTCAAAGGTGACGTCGTGTGTGTGTGGTCTTGTAAGAGAGTTTGGGTCGGTCTAACCTGTAAAGCGGTGTCTTTTCTCTTTCAAAAATTTGTTTATGAAAATTTTAATTGTTTCATTAAATAATAATTAAGGGAGTAAAGGAAATTTTTTGGGGTAAATTGGGTATATTTTCTAATAATATCATTTAATGGTGTTTTTGAAGTTGAAAGTGGTTTTTTTACTGTGCAGTTGCCTTAATTGGTTGTGTAACTCATGCAGATTTAGTTTTTAAATATTTTTAGTGTGCCACTTATTTCAAAATGGTATTAATATGTGTAAGTGGTGGTTTTTTTAATGATACATGTTTTTTCATTAATGAGAAAATTGTTCAATTGAATATGTAACAAATGCCGATTGTGTTTTGAAATGATTTTGGTGTGTGTATGGTTTTAAAAGAGGGTTTGGGTGTGCAAATGGTGTTTTTGCGAGTGTAATTACCCTGCTGAGATTTTACACATAAGTGTGATGTGTAATATGAACTTGAAACTTTCATGAGCACAAAGCGGGAAGCCCAGGTAGCAAGGAGGGTGTACTAGAGTTGTGAGCAAGTGCTCCAGAGGTGACTCGACCCGGTTTCACTGGCAGGACTAATGATTACAACACTAACTAAACAAGAGCTTTTCTGAGGGTTGTGGCCTTCTAACCCACGTTTTCTGAGGGTCATGATATTCTAAGCCATGTTTTCTGAGGGTCGTGTCCTTCTAAGCCAAGTTTTCTGAGGGTCGTGGCCTTCTAAGCCACGTTTCACCGAGACATGATGATCTAGGGACCCAAACTAGTTAACAACCATGCGGCCTCTCCCATGATATTGCTCATTGGTTACTTTATGCTCATCTATGTGATAGTTTGGTTATTTTAGAAAAATAAATGTGTGTGTTTCTTTTTAATTTAAGTTGTTCCATTTGAAACTGTTTTCCTAAAACCCATTTTCTTTAAAACGTATCAGGCATTTACTTCCTTAATTTAATTAAAACTGCAAATGTATTTGTCATTTAATAATAATATGTGGAAACTTTTTATTGGGTGACGTCCTACTGGGATTTTGGCTCACACCCTACAATCACCATTGGGTGTATGTAGTTTCTGTTTCTTTTGTATTCCAGGTTGAGGCATCGTGTTCCGCGATGATGGTTCGGATTGTGGACGGTCTTCTCATGCAGGTCAGTGTTTGTAGCATGTGTTCATCGCACCTCTCTTGGTCACTGGTGGTTTGAGTAGGAGTTTTAGTCACTTTTATTGTCATTGCATTTTGGATGTTGGATCTATTTGTAGACCATTAAATCTGATTTTGTTAAGGTTCTGTTTGGTTGTCAGTTATTGATTTTAGTTTATCTATCTTGTTGGTTGTTTGTGTTTACTATTTCGGGAAAATCGTTCCCATGTTTAATGTTTTGATATCCGGGAACTTGTGCCAGCCCCTAGGGATCGGGAACGCCCTTTGGGCCATGTCACAGACTGGGTCGGGTGTCAGGTCAGATGGAGACTCAGCCTGGTTCGTGACAAAATGGTTTCAGAGGGCAAGGTTTTCTCTCTTGGGTCGTTTCCTTTTGGGATAGAGTCACAGCAGACTGGAGTTAAGGTTTTCGGGACGCGACGTCTTGGCTACGAGTAAGGTGCCTGGCCAGCACACCTCGTGGTGGGACTTGAGATTCCAAAGCAAGTTGAGGTCTGTCTAACCCTTGGGTCAGTGTGGTTAATTTCGTTTAGGGGAAATTAAAAAGGAGTAGGGTCAGTGGTCCCAGTGATCTTACAGGGTTTGGCAAGACATGCGGATCCGGGGACGCTGTCCCAGAATACCCTTTGTGGCGGTGGTGTGATTGGCGTATGACTGCCAACCATACGTTCTAGTCACCCGCTGACACTAGTTTTCTCCTGCATTGTTCCTCGTTTCATTGCTTTGGAATTTTGGACATTTGGTTTTTACGTAAAAATGATTTGGTCTTGGAAAATGTTTTGGAAATTTTTTAAAATAGTGCACTTTAAAATGAAAATGAGGTATGAGGATTGAAAAGTGTGGATTGGATGTTTTGGTTTTGAAAATTGGAAACATTTGGTTTTGACTCTTGGTGTTCCCGTGGGAAACCACATGCATGGGTGTACATGGAAAGAGAATGGGTTAATGGCATGAGCGTATGAGTTCCTAAATGGATATGAGTTGGGGGCTGGTGTGGCATGAGAACATGCATGTGCGAGGCCCATGGGACACCATTGGTGTTTGTGCGACCCACTTGCTTTTCTTATTTTCAAAAAGTTTTGTTAAAAGTGAATTTGGTGTTTTAGTAAATGGTGATTGTGTGGTGTGTCCTTGTGTTTTTGAGATGTTGGATGTGAGGAATTTTGATCTGAGTATCCTTTCTGAATGATTTTTGTTTTGAGATTGAATTCTTATTCGTGAGTTGGTGTGTAAATGTGTAGTTAATGGTTTCTTTCGAAAAATGTTCCGGGAAGCCTTTGTAGTCCTTCCCCCTACACGTTTAGTGTTCGCTTACTATATGTATTGGCCATTGAACTAGTTTGTTTGGGTCCATGGTTTTTCTTCTTGACTAGTGAATTCCCTCATTAAGCGTTAACATTTGATTGAAGTGCGGCCACAGGTAATTTGTTGTTGTCCAACCCTCCAGTTGATTTAAATAAGGACTCTCCCTTTTGAGCGATAGTGATAAGTTTGTCCCTTGTCCTTTTCGGTTAATAGGATCCTCTCACAGCTGGATGATAGACGCGAGAGGAGTTGAAGGGGACTTTGGTCTCTTTGAGTGGCCTTAGTTTTCAGGTACGATGTTTGACATTATTGCGTCTGAAGGTTCCCCGTAGAAGCGGTGAAAGGAATTCCAGTGGGGAAGGGTGAAGGCGGTTCAGAATTATTAGTGTTGAACAGTGTGTTGAAGGGATTTATAGTGCTTTAATTGGTTGTAAGGGCCATGTTTGGTGACATCTTGCAGTGTGAGTTATCTTTGACAGTCAAGGGTGAGGTTTGACCTCATCAATTTGAGTGTTCTGTTTGGAAACGGTGAAGGAGATCCCAGTGGGGAAAGGTGGAAGCAGCCTGGTGTGGTCGGTGTGGGCCACTATTCTAAATGACCACTGGTCCTTTGTTGGTTTTGTTTAAGAAAGGGTCTATGTTAGTTCACTAGTTTGGCAGACCCAATTTTATGAGGCAGCTATGGTCATTTGCATGAATCACATGTTGTTCAAGACGCATTTTAAAGTCATTCTCAGCGTAATGTTTCTCTCGACAACAATGATCATGCTCTGTGACGATTTGTGGTGGCATGTTCTCACTCAGTGTAATAAGGGGTGATGCATTTGTACCATCTAAGCTCTCATTCTTGTGAATGTTCAGTGCGAGAGTAATTGGATGTCATGGTGTGTTGGGTTTGATGGTGTTGCCTTGGTTGCAGTATGATTACGTGTGGCACTTAAAGGAGAAGCACTATTCAGGAGTCTTCAATACCTGACTGCGAGGCAGGAGATGCTTCAAACATCAGGGCTCCATCCATAGGCCTCAGAGTGAAGCTGGTGCATGGTCAGGAACATCGGGAGTGTACGGGACCCCAACCTTATTTCTGTCGTCGGTATTGTTGGTGAAGGAGGGTTAAATTGTAATCTGTGGTTGTTCCATTCCGAACGAACTGTCTGGTTGCGTGAGGTTTCTGTGACCATGTGGAGGCCTGGTCATCTTGCTGCCTTAGAGTCTTGGGGGTTGTGTTCCACCGGATTTATTTTCTTTAGCGGTCCATATGGGGTATGTTAGGTAAATCAATCTCAAATTTGGATAGTGCTCATCCATGGATGTGAAGATGCTGGGTTGTTTTGGGTTGTGTTTTTAACGCCCCGATAGTTGGGGGCCCCTCCTCTCATCCGTTTGTGGTGGGGTGTTTGGTCACTTTTGGAGAATTTTTAATGTTTTATAACCTCTATAAATTCTAATGGTGGGAAGACCCACATTGGGTCTCGCACGAATGTCTCTAGAATGAATCAATGCTGGACTTTTCTTTAATGGCGGGGAGTCTGTTCGAACCTCCCCCTGGTGGTTTTCCAGTCTCTTCTTTGGTATTAGTAGGTTCTTAATGGTGGGCAGCCCCTCGGGCTTCTCCACGTTGACATTTTGGTTCTGTTTTTAAAGATGAGTTGGCGATTGGTGGTAAGAGTGCTTCTGGTTCATGGTTGCTCCGGTGTGTTTGTTCCTGTCAAATGATGTGGTTTTCATGCAATGGTGCTCGAGGTGTTTTGGCTTGTGAAGTTGGTTTCTGTGGGGTGCGAGAGTTCCTTTATTTTATTAGTCAATTGGAGGCGTTCTAGCTCATTGGGGCTAGGGACATGTATTAGAATGTCTTTTTATGCGTTTCTTGATGTTGTCTTTGAGTCACTTTCTCTGATCACAATGCTTTTACCTCCTTTGTCTTTTTGATTGTGGGGGTCCTATTTGATCCTTTGGGGGGGCATCCGTTTCTTCTTTGAGTCTCAACCTTATTTGTGGCTTTCCGGGGATGGAAAGCTTTATGGTGGGGAGAAATGCCACACCTGGACTTTACATGTTGTCATGTTTCAAATTTTTATTTTCATCTTATAATTTTTTCTCCTTCTGATTATTATTATTCTTTTGATATGAAATACGGGCCGAGCCCGACTGTGATTTTTCTCGGATAAATGAGGGTTTTGGACTTGGCAACGTTTCAGCGCGCCACTGTCGAAGATGTGCAGCCTCGCCTAGGTCCTCGCACGGCCTCTCTCGGTTCCCCACCCACCTGCCCGATGTGCCACTAATTAAATAAAAAAAGTAATGATAAATGAATAAAATTAAATGAGTTTTTTTGGGGCTTGTCATTATGCGACGCACGGGCGAAGCATAATTGCGAAGACGTGAGGCTTTACCAGGGCCGTCGTATGACCTTACTCGATGGTCAAAAAATTAAATAAATGAACAAATAATAATAATGAAATAAAAATAATGTGTGAAAAAAATGAAAGAAATGCGATGATTTAATAAACTCTGTTTTAATGATAATAATAATATTTTTTCATGGTTTTAGTTAATGACTATTATTAATAATAATATTATTATTATTATTGGTTTTAGTTTTGGATTTTCTTTTCACTTTATCTTTATTTTTATTTTTATTTTTCTTTTCCTTCTTATTTTTTTAGGGTTTGCGGACCCTTCCCCTAACCACTATTCCCTTCATGCTCGGTCCGCCCCCTATTTCCTCTTTCCTTTTTTTCATCATTGCACCTCCCCCCATGGAGCCCTGGGCATCACGCTACACCCCACCGATCAGTTGCGCCACCACCATACCAGCACACCCTTCTCCAGTGCGCAGCTCTTCCCCGGCACTCCCCCATCACGCCACCCTTAGGGCCAGTCGTCGGACCACCCTCCCTCTCTCGACCAGCCTTCGAACCAGCCGTGCCTCCCTCCTCTTGGCGAGCAGCCCTAGCGAACCACCTGCACGCCGCCCCGAACACACCCCGGCCGGGCTCCTGTAGTGTTGTCGGCCTCCCCACTCCCATACGAACTTCCTCCCTTGAAAGCATGTTATGTCGCCCCTACCTCCCCAACTAGCGCAACTTTCGGCACCTTGCCTCCTTCCACGCGAGCGGCCCCTCCCTCCGGATGTCTCTTCTCTTTTTCTTTCATTATTTTGAGTTCTTTTCTATTCAGGAGGTTTGAGGTATCTTTAGCAGTTGATTTTTTTAATCTTTATTTTGATCGAATTCATGTTTTAGGGTCTGCTTTGAGTTTCTTGTGGTGTGTATTAGGTGCGGATGAAGGTCTGCACATGTTTTGGGAAAATTAAACACTAAGCGGGTTTTTAAACATGTGTTCGGGTGATGATGGATTTTGGGCCATCCTTCAGGATGCGTTTTGGTTCGAGTTAGGTGGTTCCACACATATTTATTTTTTGATGAATTAATTTGAAATTTTGATTGGTTTAGCATGTTTAATTATTGTTTTACTACTGTGAATTTGGTTGTTGTTGAGATCTAATGCGTATTTGATTTGGTAGTAACATGTTTATGCTACATGTGAGTGAATCTTTTTGTGGAAAACTCATGCTAAACTATTTAATAGTATTTTAATAACTGTGAAAATTAATTTTTAGAATGTGAAAAGAGTGTGAGTGGTGTTTTTTCTTAGCATCTATATGTGTTGTGTCATAAATGAGTTTTCGAGGGGTTTTTTTTGGCATTTTAGTCATGCATGTTTTTTTAATGGGTTGGCAAGTTTTTATGGCGGTTTGTTTAGCTGTAGAAATGGTCTTTTCAACTGTGTGGGTGGATTATTTAATTGTGTGCATAATGCAGATTGTGTTTCAGAGGTGACGTCATGTGCATGTGGTCGTGTAAGAGAGTATGGGTTGGTCTAACCTGTAAAGCGATGTCTTTTCTCTTTCAAAAATTTGATTATGAAAATTTTAATAGTTTCATTAAATAATTATTAAGGGTGTAAAGGAAATTGTTTGGGGTAAATTGTGTAAATTGTCTAATAAAATCTTTTAATGGTGTGTTTGAAGTTGAAATTGGTTTCTTTTACTGTACAATTGTCTTAATTGGTTGTGTAACTCATGCGGATTTAGTTTTTAGATATTTTTAGTGTGCGCCTTATTCCAAAATGGTATTTGTATGTGTAAGGGGTGGTTTGTTTAACGATACTTTTTTTTTATTAATGTGAAAATTGTTCAATTGAATATATAACAAATGGATATTGTGTTTTGAAAGTATTTTGGTGTGCGTATTGTTTTAAAAGAGGGTTTGGGTGTGCAAATGGTGTTTTTGTGTGTGTTAGTACCCTGCTGAGATTTTATGCATAAGTGTGACATATAATATGAACTTGAAACTTTCTTGAGCACAAAGCGGGAATCCTGTGTAGCTAGGAGGGTGGACTAGACTAGTGAGCAAGTGCTCCAGAGGTAACTCGACCCAGTTTCACTGGCAGGACTAACGATTAAAACACTAACTAAACATGTGCTTTGCTGAGGGTCATGGCCTTCTACGCCACGTTTTCTGAGGGTCGTGGGATTCTAAGCCACGTTTTCTGAGGGTCGTGGCCTTCTAAGACACGTTTCACCGAGACACGAAGATTTGGAGACCCAAACTAGTTAACAACCATGCAGCCTCTCCCATGTTAGTGCTCATTGGTTACTTTATGCTCATCAGTGTGACACATTGGTTATTTTAAAAAAATTAGGGTGTCTGTTTCTTTTTAATTTAAGTTGTTCCATTTGAAATAGTTTTCCTAAAACCCATTTTCGTTAAAACTGTTCAAGCATTTACTTCCTTAATTTAATTAAAACTGCTAATGTATTTTTAATTTAATAATAATGCGTGGAACCTTTTTATTGGGTGACGTCCTACTTGGATTTTGGCTCACACCCTACATACACATTTCAGTGTATGTAGTTTCTGTTTATTTTGTATTCTAGGTTGAGGCATCGTGTTCTGCAATGATGGTTCGTGTTATGGACGGTCTTCTCATGCATGTAAGTGTTTGTAGCTTGTGGTCATCACACCTCTCTTGTTCACAGGAGGATTGAGTTGGAGTTTTAGTCACTTTTGTTGTCATTTCATTTTGGATGTTGAATCATGTTGTAAACCATTAAATTTTATTTTGTTAAGGGTCTGTTTAGTTTTCGGTTTTTGATTTTAGTTTATCTATCTTGTTGGTTTTTGTGTTTACTATTTCTGATAAATCATTCACATGTTTAATGTTTTCATACCCGAGCACTTGTTCCATCCCGTGGGGATCGGGAATGCCCTTCGGTCCATGTCGCAGACTGGGTCGGGTGTCAGGTCAGATGGAGACTCAGCCTGGTTCGTGACATGTTAGATATTATTCAAACATCAGCATGGAATTATAATGAAATCACTATATAAAAGTATTCAGGAAAAGTCACATGTAGGCATTATAATTTATCTAAATCGGATATTCCATTTTATATGCTCAAAACTTAATTATTATATTTTTAGATTTAATATTGATAAACATGACCCAATTTTAGCCATCCAAAAAATATAAAACAAAGAATAAATGGTGGATAAAATAGATTCTAAAATACCATTATAATTTTGAGTTTTATTGAATTATAAAAACTCTCAGATAACAATTTATAGTCATAGTTCATTAAATATCATTATTGATAACCCCGGGAAATGTAAAACACGAGAAGGGTGATCTCAAGCACTCAATAAGGGTTAAAATAATAAATACCATTTGAAAGAAATCAGTTGGAATAATATGGTCCTATGGTTATGATTATATAATAAATTTAAATGAGAAAAACATAATAGAATTTATACCTACCAAAATGTGGATTAAAAATAAAAATACCACACATAATAATTTAATATAAGAATATATTCGTAAACAAATAGTCATGGGAAAAGTGAAAAAACTATTTTGAAAAGGATTCATTAAAATTCATATCATGCATTAAAATAATATATAGGAATCATGGAATAATATATTCATATAACCCTTATAATAACCCTTAAAATTAGAATAATATACTTGGTTAATTCAAACATATTTATATAGAAATCATAATTATTATGTAATATATTGGAGATATATATCAGGATCACCAGTCACTATAAACATTTTCTAAGAACCATAACATGAATATAGTTTATAAGGATTTAATTTCATTATAATATGAATAAAAATAACCATTAATTATTTCATACATTATAAACAAATGGAAAATTAATCGAAACCATGAAAATATCATTGAAATAGTCACAATCCATCAACGTAAATAGTAAGGATGATATCCTTAGAATTTATTCGCATTATATAACTAGAAAAAAATAAAGATATGTCTAATGATGAATAATAAATTTTAAAGTACATTTAACACATTTATTTAAAAACATGAAAAACCATCTTTTCATTGGTTAATACTTTCTAAAAAATACATTAATATTGGGAGAACTATTAAAATGAAAAATAAACACAAGAACTAATAAAATATTCTTCAAATAAAATAATGGTCATCATGATGGAAAAATACATTCATAACATAAACATGAAAAACATTATTTTCATTTTTTTAAAGAGAGTCAAAATTTATAAATAGAAAAAATGTCATGAAATTTATGTTAAAGATGTTAAACATAAGTTAATATATCATATAAATTTAAATTAGAAAATTACTAATGTTTATAAAATAACATTATTTAACTAATATTAACAATGTATAGGGAGTGATTTTTTAATGTATTAAAAAAATAAAACAATGTTTTTGAAGGAAAAACTTTTTTCAACTTCATAAAACCAAAACCCATTTGAAATAAATAAAATTAGGAGTTTTATGAAATTAAATTAGATAATAATGATTCATGATATTATTTTTACAAATTTCTACATCATTTAATTTAATATTAGTACATTAATCAAAACAAGTCTCAATGATGGATGAATGAGACAGGAAACCCTTGCATCATGTGTAATTCATGAATAAAAAATCAATCGGATGAAAGAAAATAAAATGAATCCCTAAAATAGATAATTATAATGTAGGAATATTTCATAACATATTCATAGGTTCTAAAATAAAATATATATGATGAGTTATATCTCAATGGATTGATATTGATACAACGAAAACCCTAGAAGCTTTTATACATTGGTACCAATATATCATTAAAATGTGTCTTAAATACAAATTAAATATCACAATGAATGATTAATTCATGATATTACATCTCAATAGGAATCATATAAATATTTTAAATTGAATTATAAGCATGTTACAAGATATTCCATAATGAAACAATGTTGTGATGGTTAATGATTTTAAATATAGTATAATTGAATTTAAAATTAGTCGATGAAGTGGTCATGTGTAATTTTTTTAAAAAAAATAGTGAAAATAAATGGAAATAATGCAATTTCACACTTCCCACATAATATATTAGTAACATATTCAGTTATGTAGATGTATTTCTCATTGAATATAAATTGAGTTAGGAAAACTGTTACCTCGACTCCCAACATGATATGAATGTCCCTTAACTCCCATGTAATAAAATTATATTAATTTTTTAATATTTATTGAAGCAATTATATTTTTATTAAATTATAAATAGACCATTTATTTCATTATTTTCAATGAATTATTTATTTATGTAATCGATTAACACCACATCAGTAGTTTATTGGATGTTCAGTTCATAATTCAAAAGTTAATTTGGAAGGTTGAATATAGTCAAATTCGTTGTCATGACATCATATCTAGAATAATTATAATTTCAAAATTATTAAGTTTATAAAAAATATAATTTTAGAATCACCCACGAACATTATACATGAAAAATTAGTCACTTCACTTCATGGTCGTGGTATTCCACACATGCACCCAAATGATATTATCATTTTTTAAATGGGTGGAAGAGTAGGAAGGTAAGTAATATATTATATTTAAATACAAATAATTATTTCATTAATATAAAATATATTTATTAAATTCAAAATAATAACGATTTTTATGATTTGGTGATTAAAAATTGGACACATCGCTTCATGGAGGTAGTAGCCCACATATATGCATGAATGGTGTTTTCATTCTCATTATGATGGAAAATAATATTAACATGTTTATTAAATTAACAAAAAAATGTAAAAATATATAGGATATATTTATTTTATTATATTTTAGTGGTTATAAAAAAATTAAATAGGAATAATATGAATTAAATTTCAAATGCTCATTTGAGACAATTACCTCTTCTATGAAGAACCTCCTTGTGGATGCTTCCTTAGGGAAGCAAGGGATTAAATTTTGGAAAGAAACATACCTATATAGTTGTATAATATTTTTATAATTTGTTTTATTAGGGGTTTTAATATCTAAATGGAATATGTTGGTGTGAATAATAGAGTATAGGTAGTGTTCTTTTATAGTGAAGAAAAAAACAGACATCGAATTATGTAATGAATTTAAATATAATTAATATTCTAATTTGAAATTTGATCCAAGTGGTAAAAAATTTAATGATAAGGTATGATAATGATGGAATAATTACATCCAATAGAATATTGATAGACACATGGGTAATTTTATACCATACCATTGGGTTTAACCCTTTTGTTTACAAATTTTAACCATGACTGTTGAAACAACTCTTTTAATACTAAAATATTATAATTTTAATTGTATGGGAAAAAATGGCTTGTTATAGGTCATTGGATGAAATTTGAAACCATATACCATAATCTTTTTCAAATTTCAATATTTTTATAATTTTTTAAATCATTTAATATTATATTTTTTAAAATAAAATATCATTATATCAATTTTAAGAAAAATTGAAATATTTTAAATTTAAGGGAATAAATATATATATTTAGTTATAATATAGGCAATTAAACCATAAATTATATATTATTACTTTCTATAAAATTTATTTAACACAATAATTCATTAATAAATTATTAACATAAATGTTTTGAAAATACTTTTGATTTCATTGCTTCTTTGACAAGCACTATGTTAGTAGTTCATAACAATTGCAGATAATTATACCGACTTTAATAATGGAAAATAAATAACCATAATAAATACAAATGAATTATGTTAATAATATATATTTATATTCACTCATAATATATTCTTATATTTATGCTAACTTATAAGATAAATTAAAAGTAAGAGAGTGATATTTTTGGAATTTTCCATTACATTAAATAACATATAGGTCTTTATCAAAGAAAAATGTCAAAAATTGAAATAATTTATAATATATGAGTAGATGGTAAAGCTAAATTCATAATATATAAATAATTTAGGAGTTAGATATATTTTAAACCCAAATGACATTATTTTTTACCTTACTTGCAGAATTGACCATTACCATATTGGCATTTATTTACAATAACTAAAAATAAAGTTAATTAATTTCTAAAATTTCATCCTGATGATTTAAATTATGACATACATTTTTCAGGATCAAATTTAAAAATTTTTTATAAATAACTACTAATATAAATATGTAAAAAATTTAAAAGAAAGGGTTTTTGAAAAGAAAAATTTAATCTCAAAAGGGAAATTATACCAAACTCAAGTATAAGGTTGGTTACTTGGAAATTATTTAGAATATTTTTTAATAGAGAGTAATTATGATAATTAATGTTCATATTAAATATCATAATGTTACTCTTACAGAAAAATAAACTATAGTTATTACAAAAATTGTTATTTTTCCACATTAACTAAAAAATCTATCATTTTATAAAAGAACAAAAAATTATACCCCCAGTAAATTTTATATAATTATTGAAAAAATGATGTCGTTTATTTAAATACTATTTATCAATGTAGGGAAATTTATTATAATATTAAATCATAAATATTAATAAAATCAAATTATGAAGAAATCATATTTTTTATGTATAATAATTCCTAACATAAATTTTCATTATCATTTCATTAGTATTAATAAATATAGATTTATTTAATATGAACATTTTATATATATGTTAAAATTTAGTTACTCCTATTTATACCCTCTAATTCAGAATGTAGTTTATAATGGTCATATTTATGAAAAATATTATTTTAAAGTTGTTAGATCTTGATGTTTCATTTAGTGTATTCTATCAAACATAATTTTATTCTAAAATATTGTTGTTTCCATTCAGCCCCATTTAATAAATTTTATCCTCACAATTTTATCTTGATCTTGGTAATCATGTTTTTTTTCATTTAAAATCACTTTTTTGAATCCCCATATCATAAAAGGTGTTAATAACATATTCATTTGAAGAAAGGGGAAGGGAAATATAAAGGCCATATGAAATAACACATAACTCGGTTTATATAGAGGATAACATTACTAGATAATGTAAATATAAAAAAATATGAAAAATTAAATGTCAAAATAATGATGGGGAATGTAGAAAAATGTGATAATGATATAGTTTGTTACCAAAAATCCATAAATTTGTAGATGATAAAGAATAACATCATTTAATCAAATATAGTATTAAAATAAAAAATCATTTATATTAAGAACCATTTTTAATATTTGAGAGGTTATTCTAAAATTATGATAGAGAACAAGAGAATATATAATTACTTGATATATATCCATTTCATAATAAAATTTTCGTCATTTCATTAGAGTTCAATCATTTTTTAATTTTATCTTATTTCTCACTCTATGAAATTAGTAATCAATACAAATTTTTCCTTTGTTGTAATCATATAAATACACATCAAATAGATCACATGATTTGTAAAAGGGTAAAAAGTTATTCCTCATGTCATTAGTCATTAACCCAAAATGGAATAATAAGTTCAAGTTAGGATAATATAAAATATGCATACTCTATCGTATAAAGGAATGGAACAATAATCAATAAAGACTAAAAAGATACACCCAAAGGAAAAATTAAATCATTTTATAAATAAATATCCTTAATATTATTGAAAATATAACCGAACTACTTCAAAACATAAACAAATCACAAAGATTTGGTCACATAAAATTCCATGAAAATGTAAAAATTTATCTCTAAATAAAATTAATCACTCCTAAAGAAACATACAATTATTTTATATCCCTTAAACATATAAATATTAAAATATTCTAATATTTTCAATAAATAAAATCAATTACAACAAATCTATAATAAAATAATATATACTTAAATAATATAATTCCATATTTATTCCTCATGTAAAAAATCCTCTTATAAAAATGTATTTTAATTTACCTTGATAATATTATGTTCCAACAATACTGAACGTCTAAAAAAATAACATTTATGGAATATTCAGGAAATAAACTTCCGATCCCATGATCTTTTATATCATAAATGATATATTTCCAACATGTAATAAACATTTTATGCAAATTCACCTTAAATTCCTCAAAAAATATCATGTTCACTCTAATGGTTTTCAGTCCATTTTTACATATGTCCATAAATATAAAAATTTTAGTTATTATGAAATCCCCAAAAACATTTACTAAAACCATGGGATGTATTATCCATGATGTCTCTATGTAAGCTTAATCATCTTAAAATCGAATCACATAAAACAAAAATTTAGTGTGCCTATACCTTTCACAATGTGGTCAAAAATAAATTTATAAACCCATTATGGGTTCTAAAACTATTAAGTAAACCTCCCATGAAATTATCAGAATAAATAATTCTATCTAAACAAAAACGAGATACAAACATTCATATCTATGAACACACACTCCCAGTTATGATGCTTGAAACATAATCATTACATTTTTTATATAATATAGATAAATTTTACCCAATTTAAGACATATATATAATTCAACATGAAAAAAATTATTATATCAGTAACATATCGTAGGATATTAATTTATTTATAGATTTATATAATTAAAATAAGCTCTTATATAACCATACACATGTATTCTAGTGATCATTTGTTCTACTCTTTATGGCTCCCCTTATTTCATAATATGTCTTCAACATCTCCCATAAAATTTTATACACATGGACCCTTTATAATCATATTTCATTTATAATTATTCTTAAAAACATAGAGAAATAGAAAATACAAGATGGGTGAGCTCAAATTCTCATTAAGTGTTAACAACATCATTAAAAATATAATTTCATATTTTATTATACGATGATAATAAGGGTATTATGACAGGGTAAATGTTTTTATTCATAACATAAGAGAATTTATACTCATCAAAAGATGGTTAAAAAATCACGAGACATGGTAGCGAGATTTAACGTAACACTATAGTCTTATAAGTCCAAAATAATGATCCATGTGGAAACAATATTTGAAAAATGGTTCCATTAAGACCCATGTAAGGAAATAAAAGAACGGGTAGTTATATTAGAACAATATCTTTATATAACTCTTTCAATGACACTTATAAGAACCCTTAAAAATAGAATTATCTTATCTGATAATTCAATCAAATTTCTCCTAAGAACATAATCATTACCTAAGGAATTAGAGAGCTATTTCAATCTCCCACATCATCATAATATTTATTAGAAGCATAACCTGAATATATTGCATAGAAATTACATTTCTTTATAAAACTCAATGAGATACAAAATATTTATTTCATAAAAAAATTATCCAAGAGAAAATAAATGGGCTCCATGTTAATATCATCAGAATAATAATAATCCATATAGAAAAATAATAAGGATATTATCATTGAAAAATATCCCCATTATAGAATTATAAAATATTAAATCATATTTCCTCATATAGAAAATTCATTTAATAGAAAATTTATGGAATAACATTGAAAATAACAAAAAATAAAATTTTATTTTCATATTTTTTTTTATGAAAATATAAAATCTTGGAAGAAATTGATTACATAAAAATAAATATGGAAACATATAATGTAATATTCAATGAAAATCACAATTTTGTTTATGAAAAAATCTGATCATGTCCTAAGTGTTAAAAATAAACACTCATTTCATACTTTTGTAAAGAGAGTAAAACATTTACCATGTGGAAAATGATACGAATTTTGTATTTAATATATTTAAAATAATGTCATTAATGTTGTAAAATAACATTAGGAAATCATATATTTTAACAAAATACAATTTTAAAACAACATTAAGAACATGAAGGAGGAGTTTGGATAAAAATATTTATAAATAATAAAATTGTGTTTTTGAGGAAAAAACATTTTTGGCCTTTTAAATCCGAAAACCATTGGAATTATATAACATAAAATTGAAAATGAAATACCATGTTAATATAATGATATATTATATTATATTTTAAGAATTAGTTAATATAATATATAAATGAATATAAATTCATCCAACAGAACGTGCATCAAATAACGATGTTTTAGACAAGAATCCTAGGAATATAGGGTAATTATTTATAGATAATGTAAATTTTCCTTTAATAAATGGAATATTTCATGGAATATTTATAATTCTAGGTTCAGAGATGATGTAAATTTATGCGGCCAATAGTTCCTGAAATAATAGATATAAAAATAATAAATAAATTTTAGACAATATGTGCAATGGAAAAAGGATATCTCAGAAATGGTAACTCAGATCCGAAATATGAGGCCACAGATGAATATGGAACACTGTATTTACCCTCAGAGTGATTAATATGAGTTGATGCGGGACGTTCAGACCCCTCGCTCGATGGTGTTATGCAAAATGGATGAATTAAAATTCTAATTTATTTCATTTAATAGCTCAAACATTAATAACTCACGAATTGGGATATAGATGAGAATTACGATACAACTATTGAGTTTAGAACATATGTTTTACCCTAGGTGGGGTATAACTTTTATCGGAATCATGTTTTCAGATTGTGCGCCATCGTGGACAAAAAATTAGAGAATTAGACAATTGTTTTTTCATTTTTTTAATATATTAACTTATTTGTGGGTTATAAATTATCATTTAAAGGAATTATATCATAATTCTATTTTTATAATGATTACGACCTCCTATTCTCTCCTATCCTTTATGTTGAAAAATGAAGAATGATGAATGATGATGAATTCCTTGATCCAGGCAGATCAAAGTGCAACCAATGTAGTAGCTTCATCAGATCGTTCGGTAAGTGAGATCTACATCAACAATGATCATTCTGATCTAGGTTGAAATTTTAATTGGTGTTTCTATGCCTTTGATTGAACATTGATCATGTTGATATTTGATTCTTTAATCTTCCCCACCTTGTATCTACCTAAATTCTTGAAATACATTGTTTCTCAATTGTTCTTTCACCGGTACCCCATTCTTGATCACTAGACAATAACACTATTCTGGTGATGAATAAAAGACTTTTATGGTTCCTTACCCCCTTCTTATTATTATTTTTTTAGTATAATCCTCATGGATTGTTGTTCGATGATTTCCTTGGAAACCCGAGCTTGATCGGTTGCATAAAACAAGACGGATTCGTGTCAGAATCATGTAACGTTTACAGTATCATGAGCGATGAATGGCTATGTGTAGATCATGACCCGAAGATCGATGATATGAGATATTTTATCTGTTTAGGTTTGTAATGATTGTGCAGTGGTAGAGGAAGGTATTGGTGGTGTGATTTGGAAAGGGAAATAGTCGAACAATGTTTTAGTGAGTCTAGAAGGCGACCGTTTTGGCAAGGCGAGGGTACTGAGTGGATCCACTCGTGGAATGGGTGGTGTCTCATGGGTGACGTGTCTCTGGTCTAGGACGGGGTGAAAATTCTAGGGTGAGGAAACTCTAGAGGATCACAAAAGATCTGGTGATTCGAGGTGGCACAACAGTGTAGTTCAGCACAAGTAGTGTGGTCTAATGGAGCGTGGTGTGCACAACTGTAGGCTGAGGTGGCTACAGAGGTGGTGCAGTAGAGGCGCAGGAGGCAGCCGATGTGCGATGATCTTGGAAGGTTGCCAACAGGGAGCATAGGGATGGTTTCCATGTAAGATGTAGGGGAAGGGAGGGGAAACCATATGGGAGAAAGGAAAAAATACAAAAAAAATTCGTAAAATAATAATAATAATAATAATAATAATAATAATAAACATTATTCTTATTTATTTACTTAAACCCCTTTATCACCCCAAACGAGTTCCAATTCATGTATCGTTATTAGCAGCATAATCATGTCGATGATGAGGTTGTTTTAAGATCATTTTACATTAATTTCTCTATTTAACAACTTTTCCCCACACAATGACCATTAAAATAGTATATTTATTAATATTATTAAATGTTTGACCCACTATTAATCCTAAGAGAGATGTCTGTTTGACTTTATGTTAGTGGCGATGTGACCCAATGCTTATGATGGTCAATTCGAGACCATTATTGGATATTTAATTCCAGTTTGTGGTTCAGATCCACAAAACACCTAATATTATTTATATTATTATTATTATTATAGTGGAATTCTAGTATCTATTAAAACTCTTCCATACAACCTCAGTTTGGTGAGCTATCATCAGCATTGTGATATAGAAATTGAAGAGGGATTCTCAAGACCAATTTTAGGTGATTTAACCACAGATGAAGGGTGGGCCTCAATAATCCCAATTTGCATGCATTGTAGTGAAATACATCTTTTTCACCAGGAATCCATTTTGGGAGAATGAGTAGTCAATTTTGGGTATTTTTACAAGATGATTCAAAATGGGTGATTCATATATTTAATTCCAAAACTATGGCATGGGCCCTATGAGATAACTTTTGATAGTAATGCTGTATTGTACAACATTTTCATCAAATGTCCATTTGGAGTGAGTGGAAATTCTACCTCATGTGTTTTGTTGTAAGGATCACAACAGTTTAATCCTTTTGGCTATTCAACGCCTTAATTTTGATAATACTAATTGTGGAAGCATGAAAGGAATATCTATGGATGATCCTTTTTGATTTTTTCTATGATTCATGCTCATCTAGCTGTGTTCGATGATGGTAGTGATGACAATGATATTTTAAAAATCACCAAATCAGTACAGGATTACCCTCCAGTGTATCACCCTTCAACGGGGCAAGGCAGTGGCATTAACTGATGACACATCATGGATTACCCTCCAATGGGTCCGATCAGCTGTGTTCATTGATGTATCATTAGGGATCACACTCCATTAGGACAAGGTTGTAGTGTTCCATATTTACTCTTTCGTGCTTACCCACTAGTGGGGATGGTAAATGGCATTCTCCATTTTCCTTTCCATTCTTTCCCTCCAGTGGGGTTGGGTAGTGGCGTTCACCATTTAATCTTTTATCTATACCCTTCAGTAGGGCTCGGAAGTGGTGTATGCTGATGAATCATGATGATACATGTTTTGACATACCTATGGAATCATGAGAAATAGGGGATCTTTCCCCACTAAGACGTGTCCATGTGACATGACATAAAACCACATGGGTGTGTTAGTGTCGACCAAAGTGGATAGTATCATGTTTTGGTGATTTGATCCCATTTAACTTCTGCCACCTAAGCAGACAATAAGGATTGGGGCATTGTAGATGGATTTTCTTGGAACTGTAGGATACTCACTTTCTTGGGATGACCTATGAGATTTATATCCACTTACTATATCATTTTGGTTTCTTTGGCATGGAATACCAATATATATCATGATATCGTACCCACTTCTTAGGTCTTTTTTACTATCTTTCCAAAAGAGACGAAGACATGTGAGGTAAGCCACATGAATTCCATGTCAAGATTATCCTGGTTATCTGAGTATAATATCCTTCTATAGGTAATGAACACTCAACAATAAGTTCATCTTCTCAATATTTTAAGATACTTATGTTTTGAGGATCATAATTCACCTTCTTATTGGGTTATGTTTTACACTTTTTTATTTACCATATCTTGCCAACTTATTTCTTTTTCATTGTATCTATTACGGATCATCCATCACCGTTTTTGGGTGTTCTACTGGGTGTGTATATACTCACCCCTGCATGGGCTTCACCTAACACACATAGTGTCTTTTGAAGACGACAAATATGTCGATCATGATTTCATAGGATCTCTGGGATGTGAGTTGTTTGGACTGCATAAGGTGGTTGTAGTTGGGATACAGTATTTGGGTTGTCTTGGCTATCACTTTTTTTGTTTCCTTCATGTTGGTATTGGTTTCTTTTGTAGGTGTATGTTTTTCTCCTTAACTTTTTAGTATACATTACCATACATTTACATTGTCTAGAGGTTAATGCATATTCATTTCATTTTATAGTATTTTCATCTTTCATTTCTTTTCCCTCTTTTCTTTTCAATGATTTGGATGCATGCGTGAGTACGGGTTTTTAGGATAATGTATACCCAATTTGTTATGCCTTCGATTATTGTTTCCAAACCCTAGCCTATGGAGGAGGGATTGGGGTAGTTTAAGCTCGAGCCCTAGAATGGTTCATGTCGTGACAAAGTGGTATCAAAGGTGATTTGACACTTGGTGTGTTGTTCATACATTTCCATCAAAAGGTATTGTTTGGTATTAGGGAAACAGGGTTGTCTTGTCTCCATAGGAGCTCTTAGGGCAAGGAGTGCAGTGATGGTACTGGTTGTTAGTGTATCTATTCACCAAGACCCTGATTAAGTGTTTATTGACACAGCACCTCAAGAAATATATTTCATGGAACAATTGTAAATGAATCATTTAAGATTTAGCCTTTGGTTTTCCTTCCTGATTAATCATCCTAGTTATGTTGATATATATATATATATATATATTCTCATCTGATTGCGGTACTCTATGATAACATTCAGTATGTCTCTGCGATGACATCCATCTAGGATACCAGCTCCAGTTCATGATGAAGATCTCGTTAGCATTGAGGTTGTAGTTAAAGACCCATCATGTGACCCCCTTACTCTAGGTGGGTACATTGCATCATCCCCACCTACTGAGAAGGAAAAAAACCCAGTAGAGCAGGCTGATGGTGTGTGCTGGTTAGGAACACTTCGTGAGTTCCATTGTTAGAGATGGCTGGGAATTCATGGTAAGCCTGACCCACAGCCAGTAGAGTTTTGTTTAGATTCGTTTGTCCACCAATTTTGGATTTCACGAACATAGATATATCATATTGTGGATTTGGTATCCATCCTTTTCCATGGAGTATATGGGAATCAGTGAAGCTTGGTTACTCAGATACGCGATGGGTCGACACTCTCATGGGATTAATTTCATCAGATGTTTTATGAGGGGTACTACCCCTCCTTCAACTCCATTCGAATTCTGGAAAACATATAGTTTACGGATGGATGGATGATGCTGACTAATTATTCAACATTGTTCATAGACCATGCACACTACTCTTTGGAAACGATACATGATGACTACATTTAAGCATGGTTGTTAAACAGGGACTCTGTATAGATATCCATTATATCATAGTACTATTGTGCATACCCACCAATTTTGGGGTTCTATAGAAGGCACATGTGACTCATATATTTCTACTAGAGAGACTCTAGATGAATGGAGATGGTGGTAGGTGCAATTGGTATGAGTCTTCTTTATCCACATTCAAGCAATAGAGACCATTAAAGTAGAGATCCTTCTTTGAGCAGACTCAAGAACATTGTCTTGTAAAGTAGGGAAAACACAAATCACTAGGGATTCATGGAGATGTTCATTTTTATGAATTTTTTGGGAAATAAAACATGGAATGAGATGGACTGGATACATATTTTTAGAACAAAAGGAAAGAAACAGGTGTACCACCACAGCAGAGACAACACTATGATCATGGTTGTCCCCATGGAGATGGTGTTAGAAGAGGAGTGGGAGGAGATTGATGTGGGGAATGATGTTATGGGCACATTCCACCACAACTAGGTGTCCCATGTAAGGATCAAAAAGCTAGCAGCTAGGTCCATAGACAACTATAAGAATTTTATATCTATGATCCTGTATAGAATGAGATGAATTGAGGAAATCCTCGCATAGATTCTAATTTTGTAGTGGGAAATGTCAAGAACATTGTGAAGTAATCTTTTCTTCTTGTTCATTGACTGAATTTTTACCACGGTGACATTAGAAGTTACTATAACCAAGTGTTAGTGTTATATGTTGTAAAATTGAATGCATGAGGAAAAGGGGTCCTTCCCCCACTGAGGCATTTTTTTATACGAGAAAAACCTTGAGAAGAGTTATACATCCCATAGAAGATAATATCAAGGTTTGGTGTAATATTCTCTATAACAAATTAATTCAGGGAGAATTTTTTATGTTGAGTCTAAATCTAGGTCTAGGGATTTCATGTAGAGTTTTTCTTATTTATCTCCTTTGTCTTCGAATGCCACTTGTGGGTGGTGGAGTGTCTTGTTAGGGGTCACTCTCCTTCCAAGAGAGGAAATGTCCCATAGGGTATGGAATATGGTTTCTGTGTCTAGGTTATTGTCATTGGATGAGTATACTTACCATAACTATTCATCGATTACTTTTCACGTTCAAATTCAACCATGATATAGTCGTATTTATGTATAGGTCAAGGTGATGGAGATTCCATGAATAAATCTATACGCCTCACTGTGTGGTGCTGAAAGCAATAGTCTGCATCCTAAGGGTGTGGAGACACTACCTTATAGGAGAATGATTTATGGATTTCATAGATGACCAGATTCATATGTACATATTTTCTCTAAGATACATGAGCCTGATGTAATGACATTGGTTGGAAATTTCTACAGTACTATGAATTCTAGATAGTCTATACTTCAAGAAATGGAATCATTGTGTTAGACTCCCAAAGAAGAATATATTAGGATCGCCCAATGCACAATGATTTGGAGTAGTAATATTCTTCGCAGCCAACCCTGGTGGAACCATATGGTACAATTCTCTTAAGGCAATGGTGGAAAGTCTATCATATCCAAAGCGTATAAAAGTATCTTAGTTGTGATGTACCTACCGTGAAATCTAGTGTGACCATATATCCTTACGTGTTTCACCATATTGATATTCAAATGGAGGGAATAATTTGACCATGTTCCAGGGCTAAGTAGTGATTCCAATTGAGGTGTGGGATGTAGAGGTTAATCATGGGAGGAAAAATATCCCATGTGTCTCATCAGATTATTTGGGACTGTGAAAAATGAGATGGAGTGGCTGCATAACACCTTTCCACACCCCAAAAACTGGAGTGGGTGCATGATGCCTTCCACAAGACACTTCTAGAGAGATACACTTCTGTTCAAACACACATTATCGCCAGGAGAATAAGTTATGAGGATGAAACAACCTTTTTAAATCACATCCTATTCCATCATAGAAACAGGCATCTCTAACTGAGTGTATGGGTTCTAGGTTTGATCTTAGTTTCACGAGTTGTTTTCCCCAAGTTTTTATTTTGTGGGATACAAATCATGAATTAGGTAATATTGTATATACCCCTATTTTTTCTATTAGTAATTCTGAATAGTATTGGGAATATTTCTAGAGCTAGGCACTGAGATGACAACCAATTATGAGTCCTAGAGTGCCCAAAAAATTATAAAAAATATTATGTATATTTTAATCAATGAATGAATTGGAAATATGATATCTCCCAAACAAAAAATAATATATGATATCTGAGGGCACAGATTAGTCTAGAATCTGGAGTATACCCTATGCACGACAAAACATGAGTTCGTACTGGAAGTTCAGACCCCTTAATCATTGGTGGTATGTTAAATGGAAGAATTAAATTATTAATTTATTCAATTAATATTTGAATCCTTAATATCTCATGTAGAGGGATTTGAATGGGACATATGAGACAAAATTTAAGTTAAGAATTATTTTTTTACCCTATGATCGGTATATCCTTTATCAGCATCAGTACGTTGACTTATGTGCCATCATGGACAAAAAATTTGATAATTATATAATTTTTATTTAATTTTTTTTAATGTCATAACCTAATTGATGGTTAAAAATTAAAATTATAGGGTAATTCAATCATAATAATATTTTTCAAATTAATACAAACCACTCTTTTCTCCACTCCTTCTTGTTGATTAACGATGAAAGATGAATGATGATGGACCCTTAGTCCCATGAAGATCTATGTGTGACAAATGTTGTAGCTTCTTTTGATCATTGTACATGTGAGATCTTCATTAATAATGATCAACATGACTTATGTAGGACTCAATGTTGGTGTTTCTATTCCTCTAATTAATCATGGAGAATTTTTATAATTGATTCATGAATCTACGCCCCCTTTCAAATAAGTAACTTCTAGAAATATATTGTTTCTCAATTGTTCTAGCACTGGTACCCCATTCTCGATTTTCAGACAATAACACATGTCTGGTGAAGAATAAAAACATTTATTATGGTTCCCTCCCCCCTTATTCTATAAATATTTCATTCTGGTATACCCATGGATTATAGTTCAATGATTGTCGGGTGATTTGCACTTGATCAGCCACCTAGAATGAGATGGATTCATGCCGAAATCATGAAATGACAATAAAATCACAATATGGGATGGATCTAAATAGATAATGAACCTCGTATTATAGATATAAGATTGATTCATAGTTTTTGGTTTTATTTTACATGATCTGGAATGAGGAAGGAGTTGGCAGTGCAATTGTTCCCGAGCAATGGTCGGACATTGTTCTGGTGAGGCAAGCTGGTGACCCATGGCAGAAGGGAGAGGTGCCCGAGTAGGTCCGGTCCGACATGGGGTGGCTGTTCATAGGTGATGTAGATATAGTCCAGGAGAGGATGGAGGCTCCCATATGATGCATATATAGATGTTTGTGGTGTCTCTAGAGAATCGAGGTGTTGCGAAAGAGTAGAATACTACGAGTTGGGAGGTCTGGTGGAGTGAGACTGGCATAGAAGTTGGCCGAGGTGGCTATGGAGGTGGAACAACATAGGTGAAAGAAATTTCCTATGTGTCGTAGTCTAGGTAAGAGGCTAGAGGGGGATCCAAGGGTGAAGGCCTTGTGTGATTCAGGGAAGGGAGGGGAAACCCTAAGGTAGAGAGGGATAAATAAAAACAAAAAGAATAGTTAAAAAAATATTTATAATAATAATAAATTTTATTAATATTTATTTAAACCCCCACAACACCCTTGTGGGGTATCGAATTCAAATAGTATCAATGGTGGTGTGATGTCGTCGATGATGCGTCCTTTTTAAGACCATTTCAAATAAATTTTTCTAGTACACAACCTAGCCCTGAAAAACATTGTTGAAAAAATAGATTAAATTTTATTTTAAAATATTCGACCCGCCATAATTCTGGTGCACGATGTCCATTTCAAGAGCCATCATTGGTGATATGAATCTATCTTTACGATGGTCGATTGAAGACCAATGATGGATATTGAATTCTAGTTTATGGTTCAGGTCCACGAAACACACAATAATAATAATAGTATTGTTGAAAAATTCATTCATTTTTCATTAAACTTCCATACAACATCATGTTATCAAGACATTAATGGTTTTGGGAAATTGAAATTGAGATGAACTATTGAAGACCAATTTTAGGTGTTTGATCCTATGATGTTGTTTGGGCCCCAATTAGTTCGGTTCACATTTGTTGTGGTGAAATTCATCTTTTTCACCCTGTATCCATTTTGGGGGAATTAGTTGTCCATTCCATATGTTTTTTGAGAGTATCGAAACTTTGTTACCCATATAATTAATTTAGGAACCGAGGAATGGGTTCCATAAGATATATATTGAACATATTGGGGAATTGTACAAATTTTTCATCGAATGTCTATTTGAAGTGAGTGGATAGTGTACATCAAGTGTTTTTTAGTGGAAGATCCTTTTCGATGTGTTCTGATCTTCAAACTCATGTATTGGTGTTCGTTAGGGATGGGAGTGATTTTTTTAGAATCATTGCAGAAGTGTCATATTTCCCTCTTGCATATCACCCTTCAGTGGGGATTGGAAGTGGCATTTGCTGATGACCCTTCAGTGCTTACAGTCTAGTGGGTTTTGGTAGTGGCATTAAATTTTTACCCTCCCTCACTTACCCTCTAGTGGGGCTGGGTAGTGGCTATAACAATTTATCATTATAGGATTACCCATAAGTTGGAATGGGTAGTGGAGTTCACTTTTTACTCTTCCTGGCCAACGCTCCAGTGGGGATGTGCAATAGTGTCCGCTGACGAATCGTGATGATACATGTTTTGACATACTTTTAGATACATAATAAAGAGGGGCTTTTTCCCCACCAATATGTGTCCCAATGATATGACCTAAAAAATGAGGGTGATTTTTTTCTACTCAATGAGGATAGTATCATGGTGTGTTTATTTGATCCCCTTTGACTTGTGCCTCCTAGGTATACGAGGATGTGTTGGAAAATATTGATGTATTTACATGGAACTGTTTGCTACTCAATTTATTAGGCTGACTTGTGATATGGAGATGCCCTTACCCAGTCGTTTGGGTTTCATTGTATGAAAATAAACATATGTATCCAATTACATCACCCAACCTAAGGGTTTTGGTTACTCTCCTTCCATGAGATGCGAATTCCTATGCGGTGTGCCACCTTCATTATGTGTCTAGATTTTCAGGGTCGGATGAGTCTACTCTCCTACTTTTGGTTGTGAAGACTCGACAGGATGTGTATATTCTCACTATTTATATCTCATTGTGTTTGGATGAGCTTACTTCACATTCTTTTTGGGTTGATCTTCACTTCTTTTTTTGTACCATGTCTTATCTACTACATCCATTTTGAGACTATCTCTTACGTCTCCCCCTTAACCATTTCAATGCATTCAACTGGGTATGTATATACTCCGCCCTAAATAGTATTTTCCCAAAAATTATCGTGTCTCTTACAGACATTAGATAGGTCAACCGCGAATTCATAGGATATTAGGGATATGAGCTGTGTGACCATATATGGTGGTTGTTGTTGGGATATAGAAATGGGGTTATCTCAGCTGTTAATCCTTTTTAGTTTCCATCAGGTTGAGATATGTTTCGGGTTTGGACATTTTTTTCTTCCCCTATACATTTCAGTATTCAATACATTACCATTATATTATTTTTAGGTTCATGAATGTTCATTTTATTTTACAATGCTTGAATCTTATATGTCTTTCCCCTTTATATTTTTTCATTAATTTGGATGTGAGTGTGTGTGTGTACATGTGTTTAAGAAAGGACCGCCCTATGTTGGTTTGGATTTGGATCAAGTATCCAACCCCTAGCCAATAAAGGCAGGCTTAGGGTAGTTCCGACTGGAGCCTCGGTATGGGTTGGGTCATGACATGCATGAAAAAAAACTATTGGTTGAAGGAACATAAATTCATTATATATAATCCATAATATAAATTAATTATAATTTGAAAACACATTCATGGGGTTGTATGTAAACCATAATCCATGAATTATGTCTCAATGAATTGAAATTGAGTTCATGAAATCCCTTTTCATCTTTTAATAAATGCTACTATAAATATGGGCTTTTGATCTCCTTTACCTATAGAGACCACCAATGGCGGTCCCTAGGTTTCCCAAAAAAAATGGGGCTTCGCCCCCCCGAACCCTCCTCCGCCCAGCCTCGTCGCCTGCCTTCCATATCGTCGCACTCCCTCCCTCGCTAGCCTCCCTGGTCGCTATGCACCGTATTCCACCACCGCGCACCCTCCCTCGCCACCGTCCCCCATTTCCAATTCAGCCTACGCCCTCCGTTAGCGGCCCTCCTCCACCCCGCCCTCCACCCTCAGTCGGCCACCCTCTGCCCTGCTCTCCATCTCCTCTGGGCTTCATCCACCTCTTCCCTTAGGCTTCAGCCACCCTCCTCCCTGCGGCCTCCCTCTACACTCAGGCCTCCCACCACCCACCTCCAAAGGCCCTCCGGCTGCCCTCCAGAAGCCCTCTGTCTGCCCTCTGGCCTTCGCCCTCCAGCCCCTCCAACCTCTGCCCTCAGCCCTCCGCCCCCCTGCAACCCAAACACCACCCCCCGCACCCCACCAACTCATGTCCCCTTCATCTTCGTCCCCTCCTTCGCCGCACCACCTCCACCCATCCCCTCCTTCACAGTCCTCTCCCTTGCTGCACCGCCGCTGCGTAGTCCCCTCCCTCCCCGCATGACCGCTACTCGTCTCCTCGCCGCTGCTACCCGTCCACTCCGACTCCCACTGTCCTCGGTCCCCTCCCTCATCTTCCCACCCTCGATGCACCATCGCAACCTCACCACATCATCTCCTCTGACTCCCCATCACCCCATTCCACCTGTCCCCTCCCTCATCGCACCGACTCCGGCTCCGGCTCCCCTCCGTTGCCTCTACTCTCCCTCGCAGCACCGTCGTCAGTTCCCCTCCCATCCTGTTTTGTAGCGCAATCAGGTTTGACATGGGATTTCACTTAAATTATTATTTTATAAATGGTTCACAAACAATTAATTAGTATTTATTTTTAATATATTTTATATGAAAAATGCAAATGTAATATGTCTTGTGTAAATGTTTTTTATAGGGATCTTATTATGGATAAGAGTTGGATTGATCTTCCAAATCGAACGTCTAGAGAATATTTCAATGGCATTATGCAGTTTATTGACGTCACCAGAGGATTTGAAAGTGACTATGATAGTTGTCGATGAAGAAAATGTGCTAAGAGATATCAATTCACAAGAGATACTATGAGGGAGCACCTGTTATTTAATTGATTTCTGAAAAATTAAAATATTTGGACTCTTCATGGAGAATAATATTTTCATTGTCAAAGTACAGACGCAGTTAAGATGGATGTTGATGCAAGGATGAATGATCTAATGCATGAAATTCTTACTGAAATGGTACGTTGGTTGGATCCTGAAGGCATTGACATCCAGAATTTTGAGACTGGTGAGATAAATCATCGCTCTGGTGCAGATCGTGATTCGAAGTGGTTTTATGAAGCAACTGATGATGAAAAAATAGATTTATATCATCGATGTAATTCTTACAATAAATTGTCATTTATTGTGGAGTTGTTGCATTTGAATAATTTGAATCATTGGTCAGACACATCATTCGACATGCTATTGGGGTTATTGAAAAAGGTTCGTCCTGTCCACACTAATATTCCTGAGTCGTATTACCATGCTCGTAAGCTGACAGAGAACTTAGGTTTTACATATGAGACCATAGGTGCATGTGAAAACAACTGTATGTTGTTTAGAAAGGAAACTGCCCATTTGGATATTTGTACGGTTTGTGGTGGAAAGAGAACAGGGGAAATCAGACTCATCAAAGTCAGATTGTGATACATGGGAAACTGATTGCTGTAAAGCAAATGTGTTACTTTCCCCTTAAACCGAGGTTGAAAATATTTTTTATGTCATCTAATGTTTCTAATTTAATGAGATTGCATGCAAAAAAGAGTTTATGAATGTGATATGTTAACCCACCCGGCAGACTCTCATGCATGAAAGGATTTTGATAAGAGACATCCCAACTTTTCCAAAGATGTTCGTAATGTCTGATTGGGATTGGCAGCAGATGGATTCAATCCATTCAAGTCTATGGTTGGTGCAACTCATAGCACATGTCCCGTGGTATTGGTTCCATATAATCTTCCTTTGTGGCTTTGTATGAAGAAACAATTTATATTACATTCCACTCTTGTTGATGGACCTAAAATTCTGAGGGATAAGATTGATGTTTACCTTCAGCCATTGATTGATGAGTTGAATGAATTTTGGGGTGATGGTGTGATGACTTATGACTGTGAAATGAATGAAATGTTCAATTTGTAGGCTGGTTTATTGTGGTAAATCAATGACTTCCCAACTTATGCAAATTTATCAGGTAGGAGTTCGAAAGGGGAATTTTCTTGCCCTTGTTGCAACAAAAGTAAAAAATCTTTATGGATTAAGCATTCCAAAAAAGGGGCATACAAGGGTCACAGACAATTTCTCCCCCCTCAGCACAGGTTCAGAATGGATAGAGTGGCATTTGATGGTTCTAGAGAGTTCAGCCCACCACCAAAGATCATGAAAGGAGTCGAAATGTTATCGCAGATTGAGGAAGAAAACATCCACACAGTATATGAAATTCAGAATTTGGTGGATCCTCAAGTACGTAATATTCGAGCTGCGGGTAGGCAGCATGGTCAAAATTGGAAAAAGAAAAGTATTTTTTATAGTCTTCCGTATTGGAAAACTAAAATTTTGAGGCATAATTTGGATGTCATGCACATTGAAAAAAATGTCTGTGATAACATATTGTGGACCATTTTAGGTGTCAGGGGAAAATCAAAGGACCATTTTAATGCATGCCATGATTTGGAAGAAATGGGTTTAGGGAAACAGTTGCATTTACAGTTAGATAAGGGAATCACGGCATATATGCCTGCTGCACAGTATACAATGACTACAATGGAGAAAGAGACATTTCATTCCATTTTGAAGATTCTCAATGTGCATGATGGTTACTCTTCTAATATTTCAAAGTGTGTGAATCTGAGAAACAAGACATTGCAATGGTTGAATAGTCATGACAATCACATACTACTTCAGCAGTTGATTCCAATCACAATTTTTGATTGTTTATCCCTCAATGTTGTTCATCCGTTGATTGAGATGAGTAATATTTTTAGACAGCTTTGTTTAAAAAAATCAACAAATGATGGATTTAAAAAGATTACAGGACTGAATTGTACTTATGGTTTGTCACTTTGAGAAACTATTTCCCCCCTCATTTTTCGATGTTATAGTCCACATGAAAGTGCACATAACTGATGAAGTAATGGCTGGTTGTCCAGTGTAATTCAGGTGGATGTATCCTATTGAGCAGTATTTGAGTATATTGAAATGATTTGTACACAACAGAGCTCGTCTGGAGGCATCAATAGCCAATGGTTATTTGATGGATGAGTGTACTACTTTTTGTGCAGAATATCTTATGAATGTTGAAACAAAAATAGATAAGCACTCTCGGATTCCTGATGGTCCAGTTGGAGAAAGAACAACATATGATATGGACAACATCGAGTGGATACAAGCGCATCGAAATATCTTGTTCAATACTCCATCAGTTGCACCATTAATGCAGTAAGTATCTTATCACTTTTATTGTTTATCTTTTAGATGTATTTTTTCATAATTTGATCATTTGGACATCATGTTATCATTTGAAAGAAACACATTAATGAGATAAAAGAAGATATTTATCGTGCGACTGAGTTGCAAATTCAACAGTCTCATTATGCATCATTTCATGATGGGTTCAAGGATTATGTACGTATAAATGGATTTTCATTATGAGTGATGTATTATACTAATTTCATTGGTATACCTCATTATTGAATTCTATGAATTATGTAGGTTCATAAGCTGAGGGATTTAGGGGACCCAATGCTAATTGAATAATTTATCCAACTGGTTGAGGGACCATCTATAACGGCTCATCATTATAATTCTATAGATGCTAATGGTTTTCAATTTCTCATTAAAGATGTTGACAAAAAACGAGCAACACAAAAATGTGGTATCGGTTTTCCATTTGTCGATTTTGGTTATTACTATGGTCAATTGATCGATATCATTGATGTTTTCTACACACATGGGGTGAAGTACATATTGTTAAATTGTAATTGGAGTTTTCCAGTGCGTGGATGGTAAGTCGATCAATATCTGTTTCCATTAGTGAATTTTAACTTTATGTTATACAAAAATGAACGAGTTGATAATTAACCTTTCATTTAGACATCACAAGTGGAACAAGTATTCTTCGTTACATTGCCTTCGAATCCAAGTTGGAAAGTTGTTGTCAAAATATCTCTGTGAGGAGTGTTTGTATTTGAACAAGATGAACCTGAGACTATTCCTTTTGTTTTCCAACAACTTGACCAACATACCGTAGTTCAACGTGAAGAATATATTTATTGGGTCAGAGCGGATTTTGAAGGATAAATGGTCGACTTTCATGCTTAATGAATGGTATAATTGTTTTCCTACTATTCAGCCTAGGATATCATAACATATCTAAACATTTTATGAATCCTTGTAAGTTTTAATCGTCACTTTTGGATGTTTATTCAGTTATAAATATTTACGGTGGTTTAACTCATGTAATATTTCTGTTATTGTCGGTGTATCTTCCCATTGAGGTATTCATCATTTGGTTCATGTGTTGCTTGAATTGTTTTTAATTCAATTTGAAATTTGGCAATGCATTGATTGGTTTTGTACATAATTTTCATATCTTTTTTGTTAACTTTATGATTTTTTTAAATTCATTCACAAATAATTATTCAATACCTTTTTGTTTGATTAATAGCTGTACAATTTTTATTTTTTTTTAAACAATCCAATTTATCATTTAGACACTTTGGATAGTTCCCAACTAATGTTTTCCATGACTGCAGGCATGTCAGGGGTTGAGTTAGAAGATCCACATCATCCATATGAGGCATCTACGTGTCAGGGTCGAGGTATGTTGGAATGTCATTGTATCTATTTTTATGTAATTGATAAACATATATATATTTATGGCATCTGTAAATTTATATATAAAATTGTTTTCAACAGGATCAGACTCGACTACTTCTTCCTCTCGCAAGAGAGGCCCTGGTCGTGGCATATTATACGGAAATTCCGACACGACTTTTGATGTTTCATTTGATGAGGTCTTTCATCCTATGGGACATAATTCCCCTCAATTTATTCATCATCTAGGGTATATCATACATAATCCACATCGATTACCATTTACAACACGTGACTGGGATTCTATCCCTCAGGACACATTAGATTGTCTTTGGAGATAGGTTTAGGTAAGAAGACAATTTTATTTTACTTTATTCCCAATGTATAAACAATAATAACATATGTGATTTTTTTCTTTAATAGAAAAATTTTAAAGTATGTCTGAATGAGTTTCAGCCAGTGTGTATGAGAAAATTTAAGATGTGGAAAGATTATAATGGAAATTTCAAGAGGGGCCACTGGGTACCAATTGTGTGTGCCCCAGACATTCTGGAAAAAGTCCCGAGAGGTGTCCTCCCAGCTCAGTGGTGTGATTTAGTTGCATATTGGACTAATGAGGGTGTTGCGGTTTGTATATTTATTTTGGTATATATATTATCAATAATTTCTGATCTATTTGAAATTTGAATGCATTGAATGTAGGAGTTGTCAACACGTCATTCTGAGAATCGAGCGTTGTAGGGACCACCTCACAGGCTCGGGACTCACCGCATGTCTCAGATCTTACATGAGGTATTTATTATTCATTTTTTTATTTTTTTTTATTAATACAGTTTTGTGTTTATATTCTATTCATATACAGTTGCGGGAGCAAGGTGCACCGAATGATAAAATGTCGGTGTGGATGAGGACTCGTGATCGCAATGATCCAGAGGCTGGAACACTGATTGTAAGTGATTGTACTCATTACCAATACTTACTCAAAATCAGTATATTAATATATGTATATATATTTAAATATTTCACAGGCTCTATTTAAAGCTGAATAAGAACATCTTCCAGAGGACCAACGATAGCTTCCCATGCGAAAGGATGAGATCTTTCATCGCATTATTGGTCGGGACGGGCATGGATATATTTTGACCTATGGAACATGGATTTTTCATTCTGTAGTGTCACGCGCTGCGGTTGTCGGTCCTGATGTTGCACATATGACACATCAGTTGTCAGATTTCGAAGCACGACTGCGCGCTTCCGAGGAGGTAAATGCGCAATTGATCACTGAGGATAGAGCACTGCGGCAATATGTGCGTCCAGGTGATGGTGCATGGGATCAGACGACGCAGGTTTATACTATATTTATTTATTTAATTTATATTATTTTTGTTATGAAAATATTATAATGTTTTTTTGTTGTAGGCCCCTGACCCACCTGATGGAGGTAGTAGTCATGACCACGCATGACACATCATATTCACAAGGTGTGTTCCTACTTTTATTGGTGGGGTTGTTATTTATATTTATTTTGGGTTTCTAGTGATATTTTTTATGATTTGGGGGTATCATGTTTTTTTGGCCTAATGCAATGTTTGTGTGGACAAATTGAGATGTAACCATGAAACTGATTAACGATTTGGATATTTTTTTCATTTAATTCTTCAAAGTTTTCAATTGCATGTTCTGTAATATTTTTGAAAAAAACATGTGATTCCTTATATAAACCATTAAACTTGTTTTTGATGAATGACATAAGTTCAATATTTTAGTCCCCGACCCACCCCGGACAGCCCTCCCCGCTCTCCGAACAGACCTCCCCGCACCCTGGAGAGCCCCCCCCCCCTGCACCCCGCACAGCCCGCCCCGCACTCTGGACAGCCCTCCTCGCATCCCTGATAGACCCCCCGCACCACGGACAACCCCCCCCCCACTCGCACTCCGGACTACTCTCCCCACACCCTGGACAGGCCCCCCCGCACAACGGACAGCCCCCCCCCCCCCCCGCACCCCGAACAACCCCTCCCCGCACCCTGAACAGCCCTCCGAGCACTCCGGACAGACCTCTTCGCACCCCGGACACCCTCCCCCCCTCGCACCACGTAAATCCCTCCCCGCACAACAGACATCCCTCTCTACACCATGGACAGCCTCCTCGCACCACGGACAGCCCCCCCCCCCCCCCCCCCCGCACCCCTGACAGTCCTCCCCGACCCCGGGACAGGCCCCCAGCACCCCGGAGAGCCCCCCCCCCCCACACCCCGAAAAGCCCCTCCCCTCACCTCGGATAGCCCTCCCTGCACGTCGGACAACTCTACGCGCACCCCGGACAGCCCCTCTAGCCCCCTGGACATCCCTCTCCACACGCCGGACAGGCCTCCCCGTACCCCGGACAGGCCCCCCGCACTCCGGACAGCCCCCCTGTATCCCGGACATCCCTCCTCGCACCCCAGACAACCCCTCACCACACCCCAAATAGACCTCCACAGTAAAACCTTAGGAATATTATTCGTGATGTGTAGGAGGAGATATCACGCCCATAGGACGTGTGGTGCGTGCGGTACGGCCAATTGTGTCATTTTCAGCATCTCGGTGCGCGCTAAAATTGTGCGTTGGGGAGTCAAAACCACCCGAACGAACTCGGAATTTCATGAAACCATATGACAACGACCTTTGTGTGAATTGTGAAATGGTCGGATAGACAGCACGACAATCGGAGGTGTCGTTTGACCGCAGTGACCGGAAAGGCGTTTCCAGAGTCATTAAACACCAAAACGGTGTGAGATGGTTGAATTCAGAGAAAATGTGCTCCAAAAAACTAGAAACCACACAAAAAAATTTGGAATATTATTCGCGATATGTAGGAGGAGACGACACGCCCATCAGACACGTGGTGTGTGCGGTACGACCGATTGTATCATTTTCAATAGCTAGGTGCATGCTAAAATGGCGCGTTGGGGGGTCAAAACCACCCGAACAACCTCAGAATGCAATGAAACCGTACAAAAATAGTTGTTGTGTTAATTGTGAAATGTTAGGGAAGACATCACGTCAATCAGAGGTGTCTTTTAAACGCGGTGAAAACGTGCTCCAAATGACCTGAAACCACAATAAAAAACATTAGGAATATTATTCGTGATGTGTAGGAGGAGACGTCATGCCCATCGGACGTGCGGTGCCCGCGGTACAACCGATTGTGTCGTTTTCAGCAGCACGACGCGTGCTAAAATGGCACGTTGGTAGGTCAAAACCAATCAAACAACCTCCGAATTACATGAAACCGTACGAGAACATCCATTGTGTGAATTATGAAATGGTTGGACATATGGCACATCAATCGAAGGTGTTGTTTGACCACGGTGACCGGAAACACGTTTGTGGAGTCAAACAACACCAAAAACGGTGTGAGACGGTCGAATTCGGTGAAAACATGCTCTGAATGACCAGAAACCACACATAACCATTAGTAATATTATTTGTGACGTGTAGGAGGAGATAACATGCCCATCGAAAATGCAGTGCGCACGGTACGACCGATTGTGTCGTTTTCAGCAGCTCGGTGCGGGCTAAAATGCCCCGTTGGGGGGTCAAAACCACCCGAACGCCCTCAGAATGTCATGAAACCTTACGAAAACAGACGTTATTTGAATTTTGAAATGAATCGGTAGACGAAACATCAATCGAAGGTGTCGTTTGACCGCAGTGACCGGAAACGCGTTTCCGGAGTCATAAAACACCAAAAATTGTGTGAGACGGTCGAATTCAAAGATAATGTGCTCCGACTGACTTGAAACCACACCAAAACATTAGGAATATTATTTGTGACGTTAAGGAGGAGACAACACGCCCCTCGGACATGCGATGCGCATGGTACGACCGATTGTGTCATTTTCTGCAGCTCGGCGCGTGCTAAAATGGCGCGTTGGGTGGTCAAAACCACTCGAACAACTTCGGAATGCCATCAAACCGTACGACAATAGCTGTTGTGCGAATTTTGAAGTGTTTAGGCAAACGACACGTCAATCAGAGATGTTGTTTTCCTGCGGTGACTGGAAACGCATTTCCGGAGTCATAAAACACCAAAACGGCGTGAGACGATCGAATTCAGATAAAACTTTTTCCGAATGACCAAAAACCACACTAAAACATTATGAATATTATTCATGATGTGTAGGAGGAGAGGGCATGCCCATCGGACATGCGGTGCGTGCAGTAAGACCGATTGTGTCCTTTTCAGCAGCTCGACACATGCTAAAATGGCATGTTGGGGGGGTCAAAACCACCCGAACTATCTCAGAATGCCATGAAACCATAGGAAAGCAGCCGTTGTGTGAATTTTGAATTGATCGGGGAAAACGACACGTCAATCAGAGATGTCGTTTGACCGCAGTGACCAGAGACACGTTTCCAGAGTCATAAAACACCATAAACTGCATGAGACATTCGAATTCGGAGAAAAAGTTCTCTAAATGACCTGAAACCACATGAAAACATTAGTAATATTATTCGTGACATGTAAGAGGAGATGACATGCCCATCGGACATGCGGTGCGCGGGGTATGAATGATTGTGTCATTTTAAGCAGCTCGGTGTGCGCTAAAATGGTGTGTTGGGGGGGTCAAAACCACCGGAATGACCTCATAATTACATGAAACTGTACGAAAATATCAGTTGTGTGAATTCTGAAATGGTTGTGTAGATGGCATGTCAAACGGAGGCGCCGATTGAATGTGGTGACTGAAAACGTGTCCGGTGTCATAAAACACCAGAACAGCGTGAGACGGTCGAATTTAGAGGAACTGTGCTCCGAATGACATGAAACCACACGAAAAAATTAGGAATATTATTTGTGAGGTGTAGGAGGAGACGAGACGCCCATCAGACGTGCGGTGCGCTCGGTACGATAGATTGTTTTGTTTTTAGCAGCTCGGTGCACGCTAAAATGGAGCGTTGGGGGGTCAAAACAACCCAAACGACCTTGAATACCATGAAACTGTAAGACAACAGCTGTTTTGTGAATTTTGAAATGGTCGTGCAGACGGCATGTCAATCAGAGGTGTCGTTTGGCCGCAGTGATAGTAAACGCGTTTCCGGTGTAAAAAAACACCATAACAGCATGAGATGGTCGAATTTGGACCAAACTTCCTCCGAATGACCTGAAGCCACATGAAAACATCAGGAATATTATTCATGATGTGTGTGAGGAGACGACACTCCAATCGGATGTGCGGTGCGCACGGTACGACCGATTGTGTCATTTTCAGCAGCTTGACGCATGCAAAAATGACGTGTTGGGGGTCAAAGACAACCGAACAACCTCGGAATGCCATGAAATAGTACGAAAATAGCCTTTGTGTAAATTTAGAAATGGTTTAGTCGACGACACATAAATCAGAGGTGTCGTTTGACCGTGGTGACCGGAAACGCGTTTCCGGAGTAAAAAAAACAGAACGGCGTGAGACGGTTGAATTCGAAGAAAACGTGCTCCGAATGACCTGAAACCATACGAAAACATTAGGAATATTATTCATGACATGTAGGAGGAGACATCACGCCCATCAGATGTGTAGTGTGCGTTGTACGGCCGATTGTGTCGTTTTCAGCAGCTCGACGCGCGCTAAAATGGCACTTTGGGGGTCAAAACCACCCGAACGACCTCAGAATACCATAAAATCATACGACAACAGCCGTTTTGTGAATTGAAAAATTTTCGTATAGGCTTTATGTCAATCAGAGGTGTCGTTTGACCGCGGTGACAAAAAACACATTTCTGGTGTCACAAAACACCAGAACGGCGTGAGACGATCGAATTCAGAGAAAACATGCTCCGAATGACCTGAAACCACATGAAAAACATAGGAATATTATTTGTGACATGTAGGAGAAGACGACACGCCCATCGGAAATACGGTGCACGCGGTACGGCCTATTGTATCGTTTTCAGTAGCTCGGCGCGCACTAAAACGACGAGTTGGGGGGTCAAAACCACCCGAACGACATCCGAATTCCATGAAACCGTACGAAAACATCTGTTTTGTGAATTTTGAAATGTTCGTGCATACAACAAATCAATCGGAGGTGCCGTTTGATCGTGGTGACTGTAAACGTGTTTCCAATGTCATAAAACACCAGAACGGCGTGAGACGGTCAAATTCGGAGACAACATGCTCCGAATGATCTGAAACCACACAAAAACATTAGGAATATTATTCGTAACGTGTAGGAGGAGACGGAACGCCCATCGGACGTGCAGTGCATGTGGTATGGCTGATTGTGTCTTTTTCAGCAGCTCGGTGCGCGCTAAAATGGCGCGTTGGGGGGTCAAAACCACTCTAATGACCTCAGAATTCCATGAAACCATACGACAATATCCACAGTGTGAATTTTGAAATGTTTGTGTAGACGACACGTCAATCGGAGGTGTCATTTGACCGCGGTGACCGGAAACATTTATCTGGTGTCATAAAACACCAGAACGGCGTGAGACGGTCAAATTCGGAGAAAACGTGCTCTGAATGACCTGAAACCACACAAAAACATTAAGAATATTAATCGTAACATGTAGGAGTAGACACCATTCCCATCGAACGTGCGGTGCGCGCGGTACGGCCGATTGTGTCATTTTCAGTAGCTCGGCGCCCACTAAAATGGCGCGTTGGGGGGTCAAAACCACACGAACGACCTCGTAATGCCATGAAATCATACGAAAACTCATGTTGTATGATTTTTTAAATGTTCGGGCAGACGACACATCAATCAGATGTATCGTTTGACCACGGTGATCGGAAAAACGTTTTCGGTGTCACAATACACCAGAACGGCGTGAGACGGTCGAATTCGGGGAAAACATGCTCCGAATGACCTGAAACCACACGAAAACATTAGGAATATTATTCGTGATGTGTAAGAGGAGACGAAACGCCCATCGGACATGCGATGCATGTGGTACGACCAATTGTGTCGTTTTCAGTAGCTCGGTGCAAACTAAAATGGGGATTTGGGGGATCAAAACCACCCGAACGACCTCGAAATTCCATGAAACCGTTCAAAAACAGCTGTTGTGTGAATTGTGAAATGCTCATGCAGACTCTATGTCAATAAAAGGTGTCGTTTGACCGCGGTTACCCGAAATGCATTTCCTGTGTCAAAAAACACCAGAACGTCATGAGACTGTCGAATTCGGAGAAAATGTGCTTCGAATAACCTGAAACCACAGGAAAACATTAGTAATATTATTCATGACATGTATGAGGAGACATCACACCCATTGGACGTGTGGTGCGTGCGGTACGACCGATTGTGTCGTTTTCAGCAGCTCGGCGCGCGCTAAAATGGCGCATTGGGGGGGCAAAACCACCCGAACGTCCTAGGAATGCCATGAAACCGTACGAAAATATCTGTTATGTGAATTGTAAAATGTTCGGGTAGACGTCACGCCAATCGGAGGTGTCGTTTGACCACAGAGACCGGAAACGCGTTTCTGGTGTCATAAAACACCAGAACGACGTCAGACGGTCGAATTCGGAGAAAACGTGCTCTGAATGACCTGAAAACACACTAAAACATTATGAATATTATTCGTGATGTGTAAGAGGATATGGCACGCCCACCAGACATCTGTGGCGCGCGGTACGACTGATTGTGTCATTTTTCACAGCTTGACGCACACTAAAATGGCGCGTTGGGGGGTCAAAACCACCCGAACGATCTCAGAATGCCATGAAGCCATACGACAAAAGCCGTTGTGGGAACCTTAAAATGGTCGTGCAGACGGAACGTCAATCGGAGGTGTCGTTTGACTGCGGTGACTGGAAATGAGTTTCTAGTGTCATAAAACACCAGAACGGCGTGAGACGGTCGAATTCGGAGCAACTGTGCTCCCAATGACCTGAAATGATAGCATTTCATAAATTGGGGGTTTAAAGTTATTATAGCACCATGATTTGATGACAGAATTAATTTTATTATATGTATATAATAACTGAATAATTATGTCTAATTTACGTTTGTTTTTATTTGTTGTTTTTTTGTCTTCTTGTAGGTTTATTGAAGCAGAAGACTGAAATGGATGGACCTGCTCGGATCGTTGAAGAATGTTTATCATTTATTGTTTATGAAGATCTTGATATTTAAACTGCTTGAAATTGTTTTCCATTTTTTATGATTTTTACCTTGTTTTATATCTGATTTTTCACCGCAAAGAAAAAAAACACAATTCGTACATTTCATTAAAAAAATGAAAAGCCACAAAAATACCACAAATTAACCCTAACACATTTTAATGATATGCTTTCCAAATGATAAGTTTATATTGAAATAAAAAATATATAAATCTTCTAGAATTTATATTTAAAATAGGCTCTCTATTAAGAGGTAGTAAAATTACCTTTTTAGAGAAATACAAATTTTAAGCATAAAATTTGATTTCTTATTACCATATGCTTAACAAACCTATTGGATGAATAAGAAAAATATTTTATTTAATATTATATATATATATATAAATATTTAACACATATTATATATATATATATATTTAAAATATTTTATTTAATTTTATATATATATATTTTCATTAATATATATATATATATTTTATTTATTTCACAATGAAATTATTAAAAAATATATTTTTCCCAGACTTTCGACCGCCTTTGGCGGTCGCTATAGGCTGCTTGTCGGGCGACATTAGCGACCGCCAAAGGCGGTCGCTTTAGGCCATAATTTTCGTCAACTACAACGACTGCCATTGGCGGTCGCTAATGGTGACCAGGCAGGCCGCCTTTAGCGACCGCTAGGCGGTCGCGTAAGGCAATAATTTCGGCCACCTATAGCGAACGCCATTGGCGGTCGCTATTGGCCTACTGTGACGAAGCTAAAGCGACCACCAATGGCAGTTGCTGGGCGGTCACTATTGCCCAATTTTTTAGTAGTGGAATTTTAATCAATATATCATAAACGAGAAAAAATTAAAGGAATGATAAGTATTGTAATCAAAGATCATTTCATAACATAATATCCCTATTGACAGAATATAATATTTATAAAATGAAATATGTTTATATTACAAGACATGCCTCAATGTAACAATATTTATAAAAGTAATAATTACAATATTTTATTATTCAATATAGAATTAATCAATGTTGTGGTTATGTGTAACAACTTAATACAAAAATACAAAAGTATAAAGTAATAATAATAAAATTAGAGGTAATTTAACAAATAATGATAGAATAAAAATGTCCATGAAGCTGATGTAAAACCTAATTAATGGACATTGAGTTAACTAACCCCTTACCTCATGTCTCTATTTTCTATGAATGTCCTTTAACTTCACTATAATAATCATCTATAAATTTTTTAATAATTTACGAAAATTTTAAAATATTATTACCTTATAATTAAATAAGTATTTTTTAATTTATTCAGTAAAATATTATATTACAGGATAATTTATCTCTCCATCAAATGTTTTTAAGATGTTCGGTTCATAATTTATAAATAACATGGGTATGTTTTCAGTGATCAAAAGCAAAATTGTTCCATCATATAAAAATAATAATAAGGAAGTTATTGTATTTTTTATACATAGAATATTATTTTCTAATAATCCATTAATATAAGATGTAAAAAACTATTCACATTACTTCTTAGAGGTGGTATTCTACATGTAAACAAGAGGGACATAATCATTTTTAAATGGTCGGAAAGGTAAAAAGTTATGTAATATTTATATTTATAGAATAATAAATATTTCCATTGTATCATAAATATTTGTTAAATTCATCATAAAAATAATCCTTGTGATTTGGTGATGAAAAATAAAACACATCGCTTCCTAGAGGTGGTAGGCCATGCATACACATGAGTGATAATTTTAGTCACCATAGGTAGTAAAATAAGGCGAATAAAGTTATTAAAAAAATAATTTCATGTAGGAATATTGATGATATATATTATTTTATATTTTAATTTATAGGATTTAATTTAATGAGGTAGAATATTAAATAAAATGAAAAGGATTGTTTGAGACAATTACCCCTCTTTAAATAACCTCCTTTGGATCTATTATTATGGATCATGGAGACAGTAATTTTAGGACACCATAACATCTATAAATTAGATAAGGATGTTTATAATAGGATTTTGATCTTATATTACATAAAATTGAATAAAGGTGATGTGGATAAGACATGAGATATTGTGTCCAATTATATTGAGGTAAATGACCCACATAAAATTATATGAAATATTTTAAATTAATATTTTTTTTCAAGTGAATTTAAACCAAGTGGAAAAAATTTATAAAAAAAGATAGTTTAGGATGAAATAAATTCAACCAATATAGTATAAGGAGGTTAATGTGGTATTGGAATCCTTATCTTTGGGTCTAACCCCTTCATTAAATAAGTTCATCCTTAATCGTGGGAGGAAAATTTTCATTACTAATTGGTTATATATCGACATATAAGGTAAAAATTATATAAAAAATTGCGATGGGATAATAGTTTAGACCATATCACATCCCATTTTCCTAGTTTATTACTTTTATGGTTATGAAAATTATTTAATATTATAATACATTAACCTAAAATTTCATTATTGTAATTTTATGAAAGATTTGTATATTTGGACATTTAAGGCATTATGATTGTTATTTAATTAACATATAAAATCTTTAACAATATACAAAGAATTATTATTAACTATAAAACTCATGTGGGACAATTCGTCCATAAAATATGACATTTTATTTTTTTTAATCGTTTACGTTGATTTTTTTAACTTACTAGCATGAGCACTATGTTAGCGTCATGTTAGAATAAATCGTAATTATATAATAACTATAATTTGAATATAATATAAAATAATAATAAATATTAATTTCATTAAAAATAATCTTTTATATTCATTCATAAAATTTTATCATACATATGTCTAATTTTATGAGAAATTAAAAGTAGGTTAGTGATATTTTGGAATTATCCTTTACTAAAATTAATATAATTGTATTTATTAAAGGGAGACAACATGAAAATTGCATATATTCTAATATAATGAGTTTTTGGTAGAAATAAACTCATCTAATATAAATACGTTAGGGGCTATATGTTTTTCTAAAACCTTATCACATTATTTTTAACATTAATTACTCGATTTACCCTTACCAAAGCAACATATTTTTGCTACAGTTACTATTTATTATAACAAAAAATAATGTTGAAATATTTACCAAATTTGAGCAACCATATTCCAATCATGGAATTAATTTTTTAGGATTCATTTTTTTTAATTTTTAGGAATTTATTGAAATAAAAATGTCCAAAATACAATGATTTTTAGAGAAATGCGTTCTTAATCCATAAAATGGACTTATTCAAAAATCAATTATAAAGATGTTTCATATATAATTAATTTGGTAATTTCTAGCTAAAGAATTTATTTTTACTTAGGACCATATTAAAAAAAAAAGAGGTCTTTCAATGAAAATAAATGTCAATTTTACAAAAATTGATACTTTCACTATTTACTGAAAATCAACCCTTTCATAAAAATGCACGATTTTCCTCAAAATATAATTTTTGTAGGAAGATTTAAAAATTGATAAAAATTTTATAGAATAATATTTCTAAAGGATATAAAAATTTATTTTAATATACAATCCCAAAAATAAATAAAATACAATTTTTAATGAAAATGATTTTTTGAAGAATATAATGACATTACATGAAATTGATTAGTTATTTCCTATGAAATAATCAATAGAAATTTTCTGAGTATAAAAATTATATATATACTTCGTAATTCATTTACTCCCCTTCATACTAGTAAATTAAATGCATATTTTATAAATATCATATTTAATATAATATTGTTACATAATTGTTAATGATTAGTGTTGCATGTTGTGTGTGATATCAATCATAGTGTTATTTTAAAATAATGATGTATTATAAACATATTTGAAGATAAAATTCATGAGTAACCATCCTAGGAAATATTTTATGGACACCATTCAGGGATGGCTATTCAAATATTTGCTTCATGATCTTGGTTTACTTGAATGCCATATCATCCCCCAAAAAAATATTTCAAATAGAATAATGATCCTATATGGTGATGAAGATTTCTAAAATAATGATTGGATTTTCCTAATTGGTCCATTATATAATATATTATGATACTACTATGATTAATTTAAGTATAAAGTCCACATTGGTAAATCTATCCTCTTAGGAATCATTTTGTTCACCTAGACTATCTATTTTAGGAGAATTAACCCAAATAAACATATCAAATTTCTTTACAAATGTGAAAAACATTATGATACCATTAAATAATGGACTATACGTAATACTCTTATGATTAATGAAAAGATTAGTGACATTAGTGAGCACCCTATCTATCACGTATTCCCTTTATCATGGTCCTCTCCCAGGAAATCATCACCAACCCATAGATCAATCATGTATGTAATGAAATTTATTTACCTAATAATAATTGTTACTATAATAATTATATCAATGAACCCTAATTTGGTTCATTAATATCATATTGGATAACCTATATTCTATATCAAATTACCAAGGTCTGCTAATGGAGACCATTTTTTTACTCCATGTGATAGGGATATAATTCATGTAATCATACTCAGTGAAAGATAAAAAGTCTACATCCCCATGAATCAATGATCAATTAATTCACCTTTTGGTAACATATTCATAATCCCCATAGGTATCCTTTATGATTAACTCGTAGGGAATATACTACTTAACTATTGTAAGTTCCAACTCCGCCTCACCGGATCATATTACTGATGCATCAAATCCTCCATCCTCATCTAGTTATATATCACCCCTTGAAGTTGTAAACCCCAACTGACCCACATATGTCTGTCCCATGAAAAACCAATAACTCGTCCACATTATTCAATATCCATCTTATAATATTTCACAATGGGATATATTCTAAATGATCTAATCATTCCTCATTTGGATATATTCTATGTGAACCATCACACCATCTCTTATATTTTGTTATTAACAGATAAGGTAAAAATGAAATGGATGCTTGAACATATGCCTAAAACCAACATGTGTCCAATAAATTTTTATCCATTATTCATATGTGAATGGATTTATACTCCAAAACATACACCCTTCTACATATAAATATATAGCATGGATCAGGACCATCACATAACCTTAAACTATACTTCACAGACTATGTGGATTTTGATTCATGTTTACTATGATACATAGAAATACACTATGTAGTTTTATTACATCATATAAATTGATATTTTTTACATTGCTATAAATATTACATCACATGGTCGTATTATAAGACCATAAAATGAACTACCATTGTACTTGTCATGTGACCTAAAATGGTATGATGTTTCTTATTATGATGAACCAAAATAACGGTTTTGGGAACTAGAAAGAATTTGTTAGGCAGTCTTTAACTCATATTTTATCATAATCTATGAATACTATATGATGTAGATGATAAATTACATCTTGAACAGTATATTTAAAAAACATAAACTAATTTAAATTCTAGAATCATCAATGGATACTATTTTCACATATGATTTATTATTTATTTTTATAATTAAATTTATACATTAATTTGAATTTCCGTCTTCATTGTTAATGATCATATGAAGACTAATTTTCAAAACATAATTTCTAAATAGGAATCAGTTGATTATTCCCTCTTGTTTAGATATAGATATTTTATGAAAAATTTTGATCTTTGTCATATAATCTTCGGAGTGTGAGCATAAATACATATAATAATTACTAAAATAATTATTTATCAAAACATAATCTTTGAAGGAAATATGGAGTCATTCTGGTGTAGGAGGATAATTAATGTACATTATTATGAACATTCTTTTAGATGATATCTATAGTTCTTGATTTTATCTGCTATTGAACTAATTAGTCACAAAAATTATAAAATGATGTGTTATTTAAAAAAATTGCATGAAATGCTTAAATAGAGATAGGTTTAAAAATTAATAATATCACAAGGGACCACATTATTTCATTGACCCCCATAAAAACTCATATATAAATAATATTATAATAATTATTATTTACATGACATGTGATAAAATCATGGATAAAATAAATATTAATTTTTTGAATAAATAAATTAATATTTTTTAATATAATATTTTATATAAAATTTCTTACCAAACTATTATACTATGTTTACCAATCCTCTTCAATATTTTATGTACTACAAATTATGATTATCTTTTATACTAAAAAAATGTCAGTGAATTTTTCTCAAATAAAAGAACTAAATATTATTCACTGAATTGTTGAATAAGTATTTATTAAAAATTCATGAAACTAAATAATTTATTAATATGCGAATAAACCTATATGAATAATTATTACATATTCAAATAATTAAATAAAATATTAACCAATAGGAAAATGGATATTAAATATTTAACTTATATATAATCCCTTGAAGAACTCATTAGTGATTTTTTGTGATCAAATCAACATGGCTAATTATTAAAGGATGTATAAGAATAAACTTAATCCAACATGTTATATTCATGACGAATTTTACTGAGGTCTGTAGTAAAACAAGTATGTGAACCTTTATTCAACTTATTTTCCTTAGTATATTCAATTAGAAGTCCTATGTTTTTCTCATGAAACAAACTTTGTCTCCTATAGATAAAGAAGTTAATGTTATAATGACAGAAAACATACTCTGGATTTATACTATGTAATATAATATATTTATCACGATATCTATAATCATGAATATTCTACAGTGGTTTTATCAACGTATTTGATCGATGTATCCTTCAATGAATTTTTAGATATAAAATTTCTAATAGAATATCATGGATATATACTTACTTATTAATCGTGATTTCCTTCAAAGGTCTTGAGATATCTACTTTCATTGTAAAATTTATTGGAAATTTTTTTTATTACATTATAATTAAAATTATATCACTCTTAACACAACTAGAGCACCCAACATCACCACCAATATATGTCATCATGGTTTAAGAAAATACACAAAATTACCTAACTAATGATATAAATTTATAGTAATATAAAATTATTTAGATCGTTACGCATGTCCATGGATTAGAACATCCCATTACACATATAAATTTATATTACATAATAGTGTGTCATGTTCACATGATATCATTTCATGATATTTCTAGGGGAGATCATGCTATGAATAATTATTAACAATTTATGAGAACCCTACCCTTGATAGATTTTATCAATCTTTCTGTCAACTGATATCATCCATCCATAAAAACATTTTTAGAAAAATTTCATCTGACATTTATCTTATCATCATAATATGGAATTAATAAGACAATTTTGCGTGACATATACACTTAGGAAATTATTACATACAATATCACATATACGAATAATCATGATTTGTTTAGAATTTAATATTATTAATAATCATTGAATTTAGGTAATAATAAATATTTTAAAAGATGCTTCTAGGGAAGAAACTATAATATAATATATCTTTCACTAGAAACAACTTCTAACACCCTTTAGTTTTATATCTCTCACATGGTACTCATGTTTTTTGAGATAAATATGTAGTAAAATGGTCTCAAAGAATTGGTTACGAGGATAATCTACATATTGTGACCACACCCTGATGAGAAAATACATCTATAGGTTATATTTTTAGATTATGTAGTTTATCTATTTATGTAATCATGGATCCATTGTGAGATAAAACATAGGAATATTATCATTTTTAAATGCGGTAGAGTGCTTAATTATAAGTTCAAAATATTTTTCATGAATCAGGTTTTTGTCTAGCCTATTTTTATTGTACCAGGACTTGGAATATCCACTGAGAAAATATTGAAGAGATTCAATATTGAAGTATCCACGAAGATATTAGTTTTATCCTTTAATGGTATAAATCTATCCAAGATAAATTTACATATTTCACAAAAGGAGAGAGATATAGAGACATAGAAAATGAGTAATAACCCACATTATTATAAAACAAGATATATCGTGTATATCATTTTATGTACTTGTAATTATGTTTACTACACTTTTATAATGTTTGGAATATATTCGACAAGTATAGTATAAAAAAATTGGGGTTTTATTATGTTTATCCTAATGTGCTTAAGGTGTCATAAGGATATGTTATTATTATATAGAATATATGAGGAGATATTAATTCATGGATTTAATGAATTAATAGTCCATAAGACTATAGTTGCATTTCAAAAAAGTAACATGTCACTAATATATATTAATAAGATTATGAATGTAATCTAATGAATCATTAACGAAACACAAATATGTTTTTAAAAAGGATCGGTTCGAAACCTCATTTATTATTTAAAGCAATGAAAATCTATTTTAACTAGGTAAAGGGAGACTCATGACATAGCCCAAAGGACGATTGGGCATTTGGCCAATTACATGGCTCGTAGGCCTAATATTTTTGGCCTAGGGCCCATTATTTGAATAGAACTGCTACAGTACTCAGCATTCTAAATTAGTGCATTGTATCCATCCACTACTACAGTACCCTTCCACCACTACAATGACATGTCGTGGCTACAGTGCTCGCTAACACAACAGTTTCGTCACTGCTACAATACACTACAGTACCGGTACAATACCTGTGCCCAATGGGTTTTGAACACCCATTTTTAATGTAGTATTATTGGGTGCTTACCAATATGCCAATCCCAGACTACACTAAACAAGAATATAACATTGTGTATTAATGGGAAAAATCATTTAGGGATTCATTGAACATTACAATCCATGAATTAGACACATACATCAATACATAAATTGACGTCTCCATCTGTCATGCCCTATTGGAGTTATCTGGATCCACAAACCTTTCTAGTTGTGTCATATAAACATTATCAAATTACATATATTAAGGACATCTGTATTGGAATAAATTTACAAAATTAAATAACCCTAGAATGTTTCTATGGATAATAATATGATGATGTATTTAAACATGAAAATTAGAGAATATGTTGTGTAATAGTTAATTCCTGGAAATTATTTAAACCTTTTAGATCCTAAATCTAATTTATAGGTATTCAAAATACATTACATGAACTATTTTCTCATAAATATCCATTGTAAACTAATACTAACTACATAAACTAGTCGATTAACTAAATCCCATACATGCTTATGATACATGGAAGCCATTTCATAAGTCATGTGTTCTTCTCATATTACAAATTCAGATTTATCTATTTCCTCCTTGTTATAAATAGGATAGTTATTTATAAACAATAACATGGAACTATATTCATTGACTAGAAAACCATATATTTCGGCTTCTCTATCCTTTATTATGCTACAATATTGTTCTTCTATTTCAAGAACAAACTCTTTGATATTGAACATTGTTATTAATTAGTATACCAATTGTTATGAATCTAGAACATCAACTTCATTAATTTCAATATTTTTCCCACAATTAATATTGAGGATCTGTTACCTCTCTTGAAATGTGATATCCTTGTCAGCCAAAATTATTTTATTTATATATTTATAATTAATATCTTAAAGTTTATTTAGTATATATCCACTATAAATACATTTTTTGTAACACACCAATAATTAATTAATAATAGATATTAATGTCTATGTCTATTTATAAATTATATAGTTTTTTAAAGACATAAAATGAGAATAAATCCAATCATATGCATATAATACTCTAATATTTTTATAAGATTATTTTATTTCCTTTTGATGGAAAACCATTTTTAAATAAAACTTTTGACAATTTTATAATCACTATTTGTCAAAATAAACGAATTCTTTATGATAGGGGCATTGAAATTTAATTTGGTTTAATTTTTGGAATTTTTTTAACAATGTTCATTGTTTAATGAAAAGTGAAAAATACTGCATTTTACATCAAAAATGAATTTTCACATAATTTAATTATATTGATAGATTATATTTTAAATTGTTATTATAGTGTAATTTGAAAATATTTTTACCATTTAACTCAATGGTGGTCATTAGAATTAATTTCACTTTGGAATTTGGAAAAAACAAGTGCCAAACTTTTCATTGATATTGTTTCAAAAAAACACGCTATTTGTTTTGATGATGAGAATTATTTTTAAATTAATTAATGAAATTTATATGTTTGGAATATGGTAAAATGGATTAAATATTTGGAATCATAAGTTAGAAATTATTTAATTAAGAATCTTTTGTTTTTGGACATCATGAATAGTAACGACGGTAATTATCATTAATTATTGTGATTTATTAGTAATCGGTTAGTTACAGATAATAAAATAATATCATAATATTAAAAAATGACTCCAACATGTGTCCTAATGCTACTGGTTTTGTCATGGCCCACCATGGTATGACTTGTGCCAATCTTTTGGACACCATGGAATCACTTTTGGGTGAAAGTGACAATTTATCATTTTATTTTTAAAGAAATGAGAATGTCACTAAAGAATGTATCACCAGAGTAAAAAATTAGTTTTGTCTGTGTAAATGATCTATTAAACTATAAATATTCATTTGAAATCTAAAAATATTTCAGACATCATAGTATATTTTTATAATTTTTAGACATTAAATAAATTAATTTATCTGTGACATCATGATGATGCATCGATTATCTCATTAATGAATGATTTAAATAAAATGAAAAGATAATGTAAAACCTAAGATCTACACTTGTGAAATACCTATTGGATGAGTATATTTCAAACCCTTATCACCTTATCCTCTAAATATATCAATGTGGGACCTTTTAAATCCGAAACTCATTTTAAAATAATGTAACATTTCTTGGCTTTCCAAGAGTGCCCCTCCTCCCTCGTAGTCAAGGCCCCAACTTCTACATCCTTACCCACACTTCTCAAGCCATTGGATCGGCCATGCTCTGCTCTTTTTATATCTCCAAATCCCTCTCTTCATCCTATAAGCCTTAACTTAGGCTGGAATCTCTTCAAGAAGCCATTTTGGTTCAAACCAAGAGGAGTTACCCCATTTAAAGGTAAAGTCTTCCCAAATGTTCTTTTGTTTTATTTTTCTTCTCCGACCCACTAAACTCATTTTATTCATTTATTTTGTAACAAAACCATTATAAAAAATATACTATGATGTTGTTATAAGAATTATTTGAGCTACAGTTACACACACATCTATCTAATGGTTAATGAACATACTATTTCCGTGGATGGCGAATTTCTACCTCACGAAACGATGATTGTTCAATATTCGTTTAAAACTTTCAAAGGTGTCAATTAAGATGTCACTATATTTATATATGATATATAATATTTTTATTTTTTCCTTAAGCTTATGTATTTTTTATTTATGGCATACCTTTATGGTTTCCATTATGGGTAAACGCGATATATTCATTTTAGGAAGTGCAGACTACCGCCCCTTCGAAGTGATTTGATTCGTAAATTCCATATGTGGGACGTATAATGGATGGAGTTAATGATATTATATATGATATTATACTGGAATTATAATATTCCTTTATGTCATTATTATTCCATTCCATAAAATATGAAATTGAAATGAAAGTAGCGTTCATGTGTATGTACGGTTTACCATCTCCATGAACGGTGCATTTCATTTCATACCTCTATATGTTATGTAATATTATAAATGTATGTATATACTGGATATATATGAAATATATGATATCTACATCATGAATATAATTCTGGATATAATGGATATTTTACCACATGAACAACTTGTAATTATAAATAGTTTATTTTTTACTCAAGTACCAATGATCGACAAAACGACAATTATTAAATTAAATAATTACATAGTGTTCATAACATGGTAATAAGTGAAATAAAATAAATAATGAACTTGAAATGGGTTTTTAGGAAAGTAGAAATTAACTCATGTTTATTTTTCAGGAGGTTAAATAACGATCGAGTCCAGTCGGAACCGAGGTATGGGACTTCGTCTCAATCTCCTTTCATTGAGGCACATTTTGTTTTATACACAAATTTATTTTATACGGTGTATAAAGCCCATTGAATTTTACGTGTATTCAAAAGGAGTATTTTTTTATATGATGTTTTTTACTAAATGATAAAGGAATGTTTTTTTGTCGTACGTATTCGGTGACAACGACTACTTTGCCAGCATGACCATTATTTGATTTTCGGCTTCCTCTACAAGGCATAATATTTTTAAAAAAAATGCAAAAACTAAATACCATGTTTTAATTTTGTTTTATTTTTGTATTGAAAATGGTTTTCATAATGTTTTTATTATATCAATGTGTTGTATTGATATCTTGTGAATGAAATGTGGAAATGTTATGTTTCCTTTATTCATGTTTTATGAGATACAATTATGTTATGGTTCTTGGGAATTGTTATGAAGACAGGTGGTTCCATGATAATCTAAGGGCGGGTGATCCCGATATAGCTTTCCAGTTCATTGGGTAACGCGTTGGATTTAAACGTTAAGGTTTCTCCGAAATGATTTTTGGAATATACTGTGATGGTTATTCCAAACGTAACCATGAAGGTTACTCCCTACGTAAAAATGTTATGAATGCCTCAAGTTACCTTTATGTTTTACGATTTCTATGATTTATTCATGATTTGATGAGGTATGTTAAAATTATTTTGTTTTACGAGTAAAGTATGATTTCATACATGGACTAATGATTTCATTTCATGTTTTTATATCCCTTACTGAGGTTTTTATGCTCATCCCTTGTTTTTGAAATGTTTTTCATAGGTCAAGGGAACTATACATGATGTGATGATAGTGTCAGGGAAGTGTCAAAAAAGAATCCATGTTTTATTTTAAATATGTTTCCTTTTATTGGAAAAATGAGTACTATCTATTATGTAACCACTTTGTTTAAATGTATAATGTAATGCATGATTTATGATCTAATTCTCTAAAACTAAAACCTGAAAAGATCCTTAACGTGTATTCATGAAATAACTCAAGATTAAGTAATGATTAAGGAATGGGGCCTTATAGTTGGTATCAGAGGTCTGTTTAGAAAAATTTAGGAGATATAATTATAATAAATGATTATCTAAACATATTTTTTTATTGTCAAATTGAAATAATATAGCATTTGAAGATTACCATGTTGCTTCATCTAAGACATGTTTGTTCAGAATGGTTTTCCACAGAGGAAACAGGGAAGCAGTGCTAAGAAGGAATACAAAAGGAAATGACCTTCCGAATCAGCATCCTGAGATGGTTGGAATTAGAACTGAATAGTTTGTTTCAGTAATGGCGCAATTGACTCAAGCGATAAATGGTGGTGGTATCCATGCACAAGATCAACCAGACCAACTGTATATGAAGATTTCAGTGGTGGAACATTTCATGAGGCTACATCCGCCTTCATTATGAGGATCATCTGACCTTGTGCTAGATGAAGGGTGGATTAAAGCACTAGATAAGATTTTTGATGTTATGGGGTGTTCCAAAAATCAAAAGGTTAGTCTTGCTATTTACCATTTCGAGGGTGAAGCAGATCAGTGGTGGTCGATGGTTAAAAATATTCGGGATGTTGATGAGATTGATGCTCTCGACTGGGATGAATTCAAAGGTATGTTTCTTGAGAAATATATTCTACGGATATTTGACTTAGGATGGAAAAACAATTCTTGGAATTGAGGCAAGAGGACTACTCAGTTTCTACTTATGAAGAAAGGTTCACTCGATTGGCAAGGTATGCCTCAAATTTTATCCGAGACCTTGATATTAAATTCAATTGTTTTTACTCAGGATTAAAGCCAAAAAAAATCGAATGGATTTAGCTTCTCATGAGTTCAAGAGTTATGAAAAGCTTGTTCGATGTGCTGAGAATGTGGAAATGGATTTTTCCAATGATCAAGTGTTCTATAATAACCAACAGAAGAAGAGACCAAGGTGGCAGGAGAAAGGGAATAATTATTCAAAAATGTCTGATGCTAAGAAAACTATGTTTCCAGTTTCTGAAAAATGTGGTAAAAAGCATGATGGGGAATGTCTTCTGAATTCTGTAAAGTGCTACAGATGTGGTATGATGGGACATAAGGCTCGTGAATGCACTAAAAAAGATCATGGTGATGGTAAGACCAAATTAGATTTACATTTAGTGAAATGTTTCAAGTTCAATGAGATGGTTCATTATGAAAATGAGTGTCTGACAATGAGCTCGAGTGATGGGAATCAGTCAGACTACAAGAAAAAAGGAGTGGTGAAATACTTTGCAACTACTTCAGTAGATGTTTGGCCAGCAAATGATGTGGTATCAGGTACTTTGTTTGTTTTCTAAGATTATGCCAATGTGTTGTTTGATTCAGGGTCTACATATTCTTCCATCTCTTAATAATTTTCTAGTAAAATGGGAATACCGTCTCACGAAATAAATCCTGAACTTATGGTAAAAACACTTGGGGGAAATGTTGAGGCAAAAAGAATTTATAAGAATCTTCTTATCCTTATCCGTGGAAAGAACCTACAAGCATACCATATTGTTTTACCTCTAGTAGAGTTTGATCTTATCCTGGGTATTGGTTGGCTCTTTATTTACCATGCTATGATTGACTGTAGAGAAAAAGAAGTTTTTTTTTTCAAAAATACTATCAGTTTGTGTACAAGAATGAACCCTTACTTTTGATAACATATCAATAGGCTGAGACACTTGTAAAAGATGGAAATGAATGTTACCTTGCACATATTGTTGAAAACAATGGAACTGTTCATATTAATGATGTGCCGGTGGTAAATGAGTATCCTGATGTTTTTTCTGATGAGTTGCCTGGAATAATACCAGATCGATAATTTGAATTTATTGTTGAATTAGTTCCTGAGCTAAGCCAATTTCAAAACCCCCTTATCGAATGGCTCAAATCGAACATTTAGAGTAGAAGAAGCAATTATAAGATTTATTAGAGAAAGGTTTCATTCAACCTAGCATATCACTAAGAGGTGATCCTGTTTTATTTTTTAAAAAGAAAGATGGTTCAATGAGACTTGGTATTGATTATAGAACCTTGAATAACATCATTGCTAAGAAAAAATCTCTTTTTCCTCATACCGATGATTTGTTTGATCAGATCCAGGGAGCTCAGTATTTTTCAATGATTGACATGAGATTGGGGTACCCTCATCTAAAGGTAAAGGAAGCAGATATTTCGAAGACTACGTTTCGTACAAGATATGGCCATTATGAATTTGTAGTTATGCCTTTTGGGATAACTAATACACCTAATGTATTCATGGACCTTATGAATTGAATTTTCCATGAGTTCTTGGATATGTCTGTGGTTGTTTTCATTGATGATATTTTGGTGTTTTCAAAATTTAAAGAGGAGAATGAAAGACATTTTAGGGATATTTTGAAAACCATAAATGAAAAAAAAAATTGTATGGGAAATTCAGCAAGTGTGAGTTTTGGTTGTAACAAATTTCTTTCCCTGGTAACATTGTTTCTAAAGATGGGATAACTATTGATCCTGTAGAAACAAAGGATGTGGAAGAATGGACAAGACCCACAAATGTAACCAAGATTCGTAGTTTTATTGGTTTGGAAGGATATTACAGAAGGTTTGTTAAAAAACTTTCATTGTTATCTAGTCCAATGACAAAGCTAACTCGGAAGGGTGTCAAGATTATCGGGTGAAAATAGTGTGATGATTGTTTTCAGCAACTTAAAAGAAGATTGGTGAATGCTCCAGTTTTGGCACTACCATCCAATAATGGGGAGTTTGTTATCTACAGTGATGCTTCATTGAAAGGAATAGGTTGTGACCTAATACAGAATGATCAGATAGTTGCTTATGCTTCATGTCAGTTGAAATCTCATGAGGTAAATTACCCTACACATGATTTGGAATTACCTGCTTTTTTTTTTGCTTTAAAAATTTGTAGGCATCATTTGTATGGAGTAAAGTTTGAAATGTATACCGATCACAAAAGATTAAAGTATATTTTCACTCAGAATGAATTGAAAATGTGAAATAGGAGATGGCTGGAATTAATCAAGGATTAGGATTGTACAATTAATTACCATCTGGGAAAAGCAAATAAAGTGGTTGATGCTTTGAGTCGAAAAAGTAATGCTTCATTAAAAATGTTAGTTTGGAACAAGATATTTTGGTTAAAGAATTTGATGAACATTGGAATAGAAGTTATTGGGGCAGGATGTTCTTCTGTTTTGTTTCAGGTATCAGTAATATCATCTCTATCAGACAGAATTAAGCATGCATAGAAGCAAGACAGTGAGTTGCAAAAAAAGGTAGAGATGGTTCAGAAGCGAAAGTTTCCTAATTTAAAAATTGATAATTACTGTGTTTTGAGACCTGGGAAGAGATTGTGTGTGCCTTGTGATTCACAGTTGAGGAGAGAGTTGTTATGTGAAGCTCATAGTTCTCCTTTTTCAGTTCATCCAGGATGTACTATGATGTATAAGGATCTTCGGCAGTATTTATGGTGGGACAGAATGAAAAGAGATATTTCTGATTTTACGGTGAAGTGTTTGACATTTCAACAGGTTAAAGTAGAGCAGAAGTTACCAAAAGGGATTCTTCATCCTTTACCAGTGCCAGAGTGGAAATGGCAAAATATATCCATGGGCTTCATTGTGGGATTTCCGAAGACACCTTGAGGTAAAAATGAAATCTGGGTTATTGTTGATCGCTTGACTAAATCTGCTCAATTCCTAGCTATACGAGATACTTTTTCCATAGATCAAATTTCTCGTGTGTATCTTAAAGTGATAGTCAGGTTACATGGAGTTACCCTCTCTATTGTGTCTGATCGTGATTCCAGGTTTACTTTTAACTTTTGGAAAGGCCTTCAGAAGTCATTGGGTACTGAATTAAATTTTAGTACAACTTTTCATTCTCAATCAGATGGGCTGTTAGAACGACCAATTCAGACATTGGAGGATATGCTGCGTGCTTTTTCGATGGATTAACAGGGAAGTTGGGACCAACATCTTTCTTTGGTTGGGTTTTCTTATAATAACATTTTTCATTCTAGTATACAGAAGGCATCATTTGAGTAATTATATGGGAAGCGATGTCGAACTCAAGATTTTTGGGATGATGTAGGTGAAAGGAAGTTGATGGGACAAGAATTGGTAGAATAGTGGGCAGAAAAATTTCAGCTGATATAAAAACACATGAGAACAGCACAGAGCAGGTAGAAAATTTATGAGGACAACATGAGGAATGATCTCTCTTTTGAGGTAGGTGATCATGTACGCCTCAAAGGTTCACCATGGAAAAGTGTGATGAGATTTGGTAAAAAAGGAAAGCTGAGTCTAAGGTTCATTGGACCATACAAAATTATAGAGAGAGTTGGATCAGTTGCATACCAAGTGGCTTTACCCCCGAGTTTATCTCAGGTTCACAATTTTCTTCATGTTTCAATGTTAAGGTAGTGCATGCCATATCCATCTCATGTTTTGAGTCCAGAGGTAGTTCAGCTGGAAGAGAATCTATTTTATGAGGAACAACTAGTAAAGATTCTTGAACACATGGAGAATATGTTATAGAATAAGTTGATTCAACATGTAATGGATTTTTTTAGAAAAACCACAAGAGTGAAGAGGCAACATTGGAATCTAAAAATGCAATGAGGGATAAATACCTCCACTTATTAGATAAGTTAATAAATTGCGGGGACACAATTTTCTAAAGGGGGGAAGGATGTAAAATCCCATGTAGGTAATGAATAATAAATATTCATATATATGTCTATTTATGAATTAGATAGTGTTTTAAAGACTTAAAATGAGAATAAATCCAATCTTAAGCATAGAATTCTCTAATATTTTTAAAAGATTGTTTTACTTCCTTTTGATGGAAAACCATTTTTAAATAAAACATTTGACAATTTTATAATCTATATTTGTCAAAATAAACGTATTCTTTATAATTGGGATATTGAAATTTACTTTGGAATAATTTTTGGTATCTTTCTGACAATGTTCATTTTTTAATGAATAATGAAATATACTGCATTTTCCATCAAAACTAATTTTTCATCTAATTTAATAATATGGTTATATTATATTTTTAATTGGTCATAAAGTGTAATTATAATATATTTTCACCATTTAAACCAAATGGGGTCATTAGAATTAATTTCTCTTTGGAATTTGGCTTAAATAAATTCCAATATTTTCATAGATATTTTTCAAAAAACCCGCTATTTGTTTTGACAACGGAAATTATTTTTAAATTAATTATTTCAATTTCTATGTTTGAAATTTGGTAAAATGGATTCCATATTTGGAATCAGATGGTACAAATTATGTAATGAATACTCTTTTGTTTTTAGATATTATGAATAGTAACGAAGGTAATTATCTATAATTAATGTGATTAATTAGAAATTGTGTAGTTAAGGATAATAAAATAATATCATAATAATAAAAAATGACCCCATCATATGACCTAATGCTAATGTTTGTGTCATGGCCGTCCATGGTATTCCTTGTTCCAAACTTTGGGACCCCATGGAATCAGTTTTGGGTGAAAGTGACACTTTATCATTTTGTTTTTAAAGAATGGAGAATATCACTAAAGAATGTATCACCCAAGTAAAATTTTTTTTTTGTCTGTGTAAATTATATCTTAGACTATAAATATTCATTGGAAATATAAAAAGTTTTCCTACATCATTGTAATTTTTTATATAATTTTTAGCCATTAAATAAATTAACTTATTTATGGCATCATGATGATGCATCAATTATCTCATTAATGAAGGATTTAAATAAAATGAAAAGATAATGTAAAATCTAAGACATACACTTGTCAAAAACCTATTGGATGAGTATATTTCAAACCATTATCACCTTATCCTCGAAATATATCATTGTGGGACCTTTTAAATGCGAAACTCGTTTTAAAATAATGTAACATTTCTTGGCATTCCAAGAGTGCCCCTCCTCCCTCTTATAAAAGGCCCCCACCTCTACCTCCTTACCCACACTTCTCAATCCATAGGCTCAGACAAGCTCTTATAATTTTATATCTCCACATACCTCAATTCATCCTTGAAGCCTTACCTTGGGCAGGAAGCTCTTCAAGAAACCCTTTCGGTTTAAACCAAGAAGAGTTACCTGATTTAATGGTAAAGTCTTCTCTAATGTTATTCTGTTTTAATTTGCCTCTCCAACACCCTAAACCATTTTAATTAATTTATTTTGTAACAACACCATTATCTTCAATATACTAGGATGTTTTTATAAGAATTTTTCGACCTACATTTACACACACCTACATCTAATGGTTAAAGAACATACTGTTTCTGTGGATGGTGAATTTTTACCTCACGAAACGATGATTGTTCTATATTATTTTAACACATTCAAAGGTGGCCATTAAGATGTCACTATATTTATATCTGATATATAATATGTTTATTTTTTCCTTATGATTCTGTATTTTTCATTTATGGCATACCTTAATGGTTTCCATTATGAGTAAATGTGATATCTTCATTTTAGGAAGTGCGGACTACCGTCCCCTCAATGTGATTTGATTCGTAAATGCCATATGTGGGATGTATAAAGGATGGAGTTAATGATATTATATATTATATTTTTCTGTAATTATTATATACCTTTATATCATTATGATTCCATTCCGTAAAATATGAAATAGGAATGAAAGCAGCATTCATGCGTACGTACAGCTTACCGTCTCCATGAATGGTGCATTTCATTTCTTACCTCTAAATGTTATGTAATATTATAAATGCATGTATATAATGAATATATATTACATATATGATATCTATATCATGAATATAATTCTGGATATAATGGATATTTTACCACATGAACAACATTCAATTATAAAGAGTTTATTTTTCACTCAAGTACCAATGATCGACAAAACGACCATTATTGACTTAAATAATTACATAGTGTTCATAACATTGTAATAAGTGATATAAAATGATTAATGAACATGAAAAATTTTCTTAATCAAGTATAAATTTACTCAAGTTTATTATTTAGGTGGTTAATGAAGGATCGAGTCAAGTCGGACCGTGGATTGAGACTTCATCTCAATCTCCTTTCATTGAGGAATATTTTGTTTTATACACAACCTTATTTTATACAGTGTATAAACCCATTTAACATTTAAGCCTATTCAAAAGAAATCTTTTTCTATATAAACCATTTTACTAAATGTCGAAAGGAATGTTTTTTTGTCGTACAAATGCAGCGACACCGACTTCCCCTCTGCTGGGATTATAATTTGAGTTTTAGATTTTTATAAAAACCATTACTTTTTTTAAAGAAATTCACAAAATAAATACAATGTTTTAATTTTCTTTTATTTTGGTATTTAAAATGGTTTTCATAATGTTTTTATTATATCAATGTGTTGTATTTATATCTTGTTATTGAAATGTGGAAATGTTTTGTTTCCTTTATCCATGTTTTATGTGATATGATTATGTTTTGATTCTTGGGCATTGTTATGAAGACGGGTGGTATCATGATAAACTAAGGGCAGGTGAGCTTGATATATCTCTCCAATGAATTGGGTAACGTGAAGGAGTTAAATGTTAAGGTTTCTCTGAATAGATTTAGGGAATATATTGTGATGGGTATTCCAAACGTCACCATGAGGGTTACTCCCTACGTAAGAATGTTATGAATGCCTCAAGTTACCTTTATGTATTATGATTTCTATGATTTATTCATGATTTGATGAGGTTTGTTAAAATACTTATGTTTTATGAGTAATGTATGATTTCAAACATGGACTAATGTTTTCATTTCGTGTTTTTATATCCCTTATTGAGCTTTTTATACTCATCCCTTGTTTTTGAAATGTTTTTCACAGGTCAAGGGAAAGGTACATGATGTGATGATAGTGTCAAGGAAGTGTCGAGAAAGAATCCATGTTTTATTTTAAATACGGTTTCATTAATGGGAAAATTGTGTATTATCTATTATGTAACCACTTTGTTTAAATGTGGAATGTAATGCATGATTTATGATCTAATTCTCTAAAACATTAAACCTGAAATGATACTCAACATGTATTATTGAAATAACTCAAGATTGAGTAATGTTTAAGGAATTGGGCCTTATATATTGATCCTCATGTATCTCATTTTTTTCTTATTAAAGCCTTATCAAATTCCTCAAATTCCTCTGCAGACATGTCTGATAATATAGGTTCCCTCTTAGTCCAACACAGTTATTGGATACCATATTCCATTTGTATGGAACAATGTTTAGTGTGGATAGAGTAGTGTATAACTCATATCCCAAAAATTATAATATAATATGATTAGACCAATTCATCGACCTCGCCATGTATAGAAAGGTATAGTTCCTCCTCTAACGCTTTTCTATTATACTGTATAAAAAGGCATGAGTTATGATAGGATCATACACTCTTGTAGAAATTATATTTATAGATTTTTATGATAATCAACACAATTATTAGATAAAATATTATTTATCTTCATTCAGTGTTGATTCACTAATTAATTATTAAACATTTTTAATTTTTCAACAGGTTTAAACATATAATTTATCATATATACATAACAATATTAACTTTTGTCATCCATTAATGTTACTAATTCTGAATACCCACCTCTAGATTATATGGAAAATAGTATACAAATATCAATATATACCATTTCTATATGCTCTATCCCCATTTTACCTTGTCTCTTAAGGGGTGGATTGGTCATTTTTTCTTCTAAATAAGAATGAAATCTTCTAAGTGGTGCTAACTCAAAACAGTTTTCAAAGAAATCAAGATAGAGATTCACCAAACAATTAATATTTAAATGAACAAGATAATGATACCAAAACTGGGTGAAAAATGAGTCCTGAGAACATAATTTTTATCAATTTCTAATACATGGTATTGAAAGATTAATACATAAAGACCATTATTGAATTGTTCCATTCCACAAAAAATGATATTACTATAAAATTTTCATTCATTTTTTCAGTGAATTTAAATAAATAAACCTATATTATAGAAATAAACATAAAAAATGTTCTAAAAAATTTATCTAGATAATAATAGTACCACAAAATAAAAATAAGTACTTTTTTGTTAGGTGGAAATAACTATTGTCTAGATAATCCAATCCTACTTCTTTTGATGAACAAAAATATATCTCCCCTTTTTGATCTTTTAAAATATTCTTTGATCTTATATTTTAATATAGATATGGCTCCACAACATATATATAATAACCAATATATATATATTTATAAATATTTCACTTGATAAATATGCATGTAATGATTCCCTTTTTTTGTTGAAATGAGTGTATTTATTCTTCTAGTGGGACAACAAGAAAAATGAAAAACATATCTCATCGTTTTCCTTTTCCTATCATTGGACTTTTTTAAAGGGTGATACTCAATATCCATAGGAATGAAGTGTGCAATGGGGAAATTTTCCCTATTTTTCATATTATTAAAAAGACGGGGCATGGTTTTTTCACACTTCATATCCATGTCAATATTGTGAATTTTTTGAGTTTTGAGAGAAACTTCTCACAATTAATCATATTATAATAAATAAGGAATCTAGTTAAACTGTTTTAAATTGAGGATTAAATAATCTCTATGTTATCTCATCAATGATCTTAAATGCCATGATTTCCAAGAGTTCAATTTAGCCATTTATCTTGACTAATGAGGCAAAAATGGTACTGAATCTCAATTCCTGAAATGAATATCTGAATGAAAATCACTGATCTCTCTTGTCTCTACCTCTCTTGTTAACTATTGTGATGGTCATATGTGATGAAATATACATATATATATATATCATCATGTTTAGTTATAATCATACTGAAAATTGAGTATAGCAATGAACATTGGTTGTATATAAAATAACAAAAATTATTTAGATATAGATATAGTTCATATTTACTAGGAATGTTTTTGAACATTTTAGAATTGGGGTTTCCATTAAATAAAATTTACATTCAATGCATTGTATTACAAAAAAACACCTCTAAAATTCCTGGATATCAAATTTATTTTGTCATTTATCCAGTTCTAATATAGATCACTATGCTATTAAATAAGTCGTATAGATTTCCACTGCTACAAAAATATGAGTAGGTTTTTAGGATTTTTTTGGATTACAAAATAGAAAATAAATTTCAGTTTTCTTTATTATCCCAAAACAAATTATGAATCCAAAAAACACACTATTGGTTTCAGAATATATTATTATGTTGATATTTTAGTAGAATAAACCATTAATTATATTTTATATTCCATGTTTTAACCATGAAATATGTTAAAATAATATTAGTTAGGTGTAACATTTAAAATTTATCATGTTGTATATCCTGGATCAATTTAAGGGACTCCAATTTCATGAAATCCTAGACTAGGATCCCATCAAAACCTACCCCTAAAATGGTTTTGAAAATAATTTCACCATTATACCCACTTTAAATTTGGTTATGATGACCAATATAGTTTTAAAAATTACTTAATTAAATTAAATTTCTAAACTTTGGTCAAGAAAACACATAGTTCTTTTCTTTAATTTTTATTCAATCAATAAAATTCTTGTCTATATTAATATTTTTCACGATAGATTTTCTATCCTTTTATATACATATAAATTTTTTCTTATTACATTATTTTTATATTATGTAGATTTTAACTAATTGATTAATCATGCCTACATATATTTTATAATTATTTTAATTTTAATTTTATTCTATCATGGATGATTTCCAATAAATTTATTTAATGATTAATTATCTATAAATAATGATATTTGGAAGAAAATAATTAAAATAAATATATTTAAATTTCCTTACGATTTTATAATTTTTTATTTTTATAGTAGAAGACATAAATCCCATTGATACAATTGAATAATCTCGTTAAAAATTCTATGTTTAAGTCGAATCATTCCAACTATGTGTCTATTCTCCACTTAGAAAAATTTCTCATCATCACTAAAACATAACTATCGTAGAACTCCAACCCAGATCACTATGTCTAACTCAAAACTACACATGACATATAAAAAATCTCCCTATGTTTCATATTTTTCCAACTATATGTCAGTGTTTAAGGTAGAACCATAGGCATATTATAAACTCAATTATAGTAGATATTGGAAAAATGACTAATAATATAAATAATATAAAATTATATTATATAGATATCCAATAACATACCATCTATAAATGAAGAAATAAAAAAAACAACTCAAATGTTACAACTGAATACATTCCACTAACATCAAACTGAGATGATCACATATACCATAATATATGAATCAATGTACAAGATTATTTACAACACCAAAACTCATCCAAATATATTATATAGAATTTTGGTGATTTATCCCATTCAATGATCAAAACTGAGACACATCCTATGTTGTACCTGTAAAAAGATTATCTTATTCAAATATGAAATGGCCACCTGAGTAGGGTCTGAGTATGACTTAATAGAGAACCACCAACATATTAAATTACATATATGGTAAAATTATTATAAAATCACGTGATAAGATCAAAATAAAGTAAACAAGTATTTCATATAAAGTATAAAAATAACATATAATCAACTAAACAGTAGTAAGAAAAAACAAACAAATGATTAGAGGCTAGGTACTCAATTAGTCACCACAAACCACCACTATAATTATTTCGGTTCCTTGCTAGAAATTAAATCAACTACATTTTTGAAACATCCCCTTTGATGGGATGGTCAGAAACATATCTGACACACCCCCGCACCCCAGACAGCCCTCCCCGCACCCCGAACAGGCCCCCCGCACCCCGGAGAGCACTCCCCCCCCCCCACGCACCTCGAAAATCCCCTCCCCTCACCTCAGACATCCCTTCCCGCACTCTGGACAGCCCTCCCCGTAGCGTGGACAACCCCCCTGTTCCCCGGACAGCCCTCCATGCATGCCGGACAGGCCTCCCTGCACCCCGGACATGCCCCCCGCACTCCGGACAGCCCCCCCCCGCACCCCGGAAAGCTCTCCCCGCACCTCGGATAGCCCCTCACCGCACCCCAGACATCCCTCCACACTAAAACATTAGTAATATTATTCGTGACATGTAGGAGGAGACGACACGCCCATTGGATGAGCGGTGCGCATGGTACAACCGATTGTGTCGTTTTCAGCAGGTCGACACACGATAAAAATGCGCGTTGGGGGGGTCAAAACCACACAAACGACCTAGAAATGACATGAAACCATGTGAAAATGGACTTTGTGTGAATTGTGAAATGGTCGGGTATACGGCACATCAATCAGAGGTGACATTTGACCGCGGTGACCGGAAACGCGTTTCCGGAGTCACAAACACCAAAAACGGCATGAGACGGTTGAATTTAGAGCAAACGTGCTCCGAATAACCTGAAACCACACTAAAACATTTGGAATATTATTCGTGACGTGTAGGAGGAGACAGAATTCCATCGGACATGCGGTGCGCGTGGTACGACCGATTGTGCCGTTTTCAACAGCTAGGCGCACGCTAAAATGGCACGTTGGGGGGTCAAAACCACCCGAATTACCTCGGAATGCCATTAAACCATACGAAAACATCCATTTTGTGAATTGGAAAATGTTAGGGCCAACAACACACGAATCAAAGGTGTTGTTTGACCATGGTGACCGGAAACGCGTTTCCAGAGTCATAAAACACCATAAACGGCGTGAGACGGTTGAATTTGGAGAAAATGTGCTCATAATTACATGAAACCACACAAAAACATTAGGAATATTATTCTTGATGTTTAGGATGAGACGACATGCCCATTGGACGTGCGGTGCGTGCGGTACAACTGATTGTGTTGTTTTCAGCAGCTCGACGCGCGCTAAAATGACGCGTTGGGGGTCAAAACCACCTGAACGACCTCAGAATTCCATGAAACCATATAAAAATAGCCTTTGTGTGAATTGTAAAATGGTCGGGCAAGTGGCATGTCAATCAAAGGTGTATTTTGACCGCGGTGACCAGAAATGCATTTCTGGAGTCAGAAAACCCAAAAAACGGTGTGAGACGGTCGAATTCGAAGAAAACGTGCTCTGAATGACCTGAAACTAGAATAAAAAAATTTGGAATACTATTCATGATGTGCAAGAGGAGACGACATGCCCATCAGAAGTGCGGTGCGCATGGTACGACCGATTGTGTCATTTTTAGCAGCTCGGTGTGCGCTAAAATGGCCCATTGGGGAGTCAAAACCACCAGAACAACTTCAGAATGTCCTGAAACAGTACGAAACCATCCGTTTTATGAATTGTGAAATGGTTGGGCAGACAGAACGTCAATCGAAGGTGTCGTTGGACCGCGGTGAACGGAAACACGTTTCCGGAGTCAAAACACAAAAAATGGCGTGAGACGGTCAAATTCAAATAAATCGTGCTCTAAATGACCTGAAACCACACCAAAACATTAGAAATATTATTCGTGACGTGAAGGAGGATACAGAACATCCATCGGACATGCGGTGCACGCGGTACGACCGATTGTGCCGTTTTCAGTAGCTCGGCGCGCGCTAAAACTGTTCGTTGGGGGGTCAAAACCACCCAAATGGCTTCAGAATGCCATCAAACCATACAAAAATACCCGTTGTGTGAATTGGGAAATTTTTAGGTAGACGAAACGTCAATCAGAGGTGTTGTATGACCGCAGTGACTGGAAATGTGTTTCCAGAGTCATAAAACACCAAAAATGGCGTGAGACCGTCGAATTCAGAGAAAACATTCTCCAAATGATGAAAAACCACACTAAAACATTAGGATTATTATTCGTGACATGTAGGAGGAGATGGAACGCCCATAAGATGTGGGGTGCGCGTAGTACGACCGATTGTGTCATTTTCAGCAGCTCAGCGCGCGCTAAAATGGCATATTGGGGGGTCAAAACCACTCGAATGACCTCAGAATGCCACGAAACCGTACGAAAAAAGCCGTTTTGTGAATTGCGAAATGATCGAGTAGACGGAACGTCAATCGGAGGTGTCGTTTGCCGACGGTGACCAGAAACGCGTTTCAGGATTCATAAAACATCAAAAACGGTGTGAGACAGTCGAATTCGGAGAAAATATTCTCTGAATGACCTGAAACCACATGAAAACATTAGGAATATTATTCGTTAAATGTAGGAGAAGACGACATGCCCATCGGACGTGCGGTGCGTGGGGTACGAACTATTGTGTCATTTTTAGCAGCACGGCTTGCGCTAAAATGGCGCATTGGGGGGTCAAAACCACCCGAATAACCTTGGAATTCCATGAAACTGTACGACAACAGCCGTTGTCTGAATTTTGAAATGGTTGTGTAGGCGGAACGCCAAAAAGAGGTTTTATTTGACCGCGGTGACCTGAAACATGTCCGGTGTCATAAAACACTAGAACGGCGTGAGACAGTCTAATTCGTAGAAAACGTGCTCCGAATGACTTGAAACCACACTAAAACATTAGGAATTTTTTTCGTGATGTCTAGTAGGAGACGACATGCCCATCGGACGTTCCGTGCGCGCTGTACGACCAATTGTGTCATTTAGAGCAGCTCGGCGCATGCTAAAATGGCGCGTTGGGGGGTCAAAACAACCTGAACAACCTCTGAATGCCATGAAACCGTACGAAAACAAATTTTGTGAGAATTGGGAAATTTTCATGCAGACGACACATCATTCAGAGGTGTCGTTTGACCGCGGTGACCGAAAACATGTTTTTGGTGTCAAAAAACACCAGAACGACGTGAGACGGTCGAATTCGGAGCAAACGTCCTTCGAATGACCTGAAGCCACACAAAAACATTAGAAATATTATTCTTGATGTGTATGAGGATACGACACACTAATCGGACGTGCAGTGCGCGCGATACGAATAATTGTGTCGTTTTCAGCAGCTCGACGCGCGCTAAAATGGCGCGTTGGGGGGGGGGGGGGTCAAAGCCACCCGAACGACCTTGGAATGACATGAAACCGTACAAAAACAGTAGTTGTGTGAATTTTGAAATGGTTGAGTAGACGGCAAATCAATCGGAGGTGTCGTTTGACCGTGGTGACCGGAAACGCGTTTCCGGAGTAAAAAAAACTAGAACGTCGTGAGACAGCCGAATTTGGGGAAAATGTGCTCTGAGTGACCTGAAACCAGACGAATACATTAGGAATATTATTCGTGACATGTAAGAGGAGACGAAACGCCCATCAGACGTGCGGTGTGCGCGGTACGGCTGATTGTGTCGTTTTCAGCAGCTCGACGCACACTAAAATGGCGCTTTTGGGGGTCAAAACAACCCGAACGACCTCATAATTCCATTAAACCGTACGACAATAGTAGTTGAGTGAATTTTGAAATGGTCATGTAGACGGCATATCAATCAGATGTTTCTTTTGACCGTGGTGACCGAAAATGCGTTTCCGGTGTCACAAAATACCATAACGAAGTGTGACGATCGAATTCAGAGAAAACATGCTCCGAATGACCTAAAACCACACGAAAAAATAAGGAATATTATTTTTGACATGTAAGAGGAGATGGAACGCCCATCGGACATGTAGTGCGTGCGGTATGGCCGATTGTGTCATTTTCAATAGCTCAACGCGTGATAAAATGGAACGTTGGGGGGTCAAAACCACCTGAATGACATCAGAATGCCATGAAACCGTACGAAAACATCCGTTTTGTGAATTGTGAAATGGTCATGCAGACAAAACATCAATCGGAGGTGTCGTTTGACCGCGGTGACTGGAAATGTGTTTTCATTGTCAAAAAACACCAGAACGGCGTGAGACGGTAAAATTTGGAGAAAACGTGCTATGAATGACTTGAAACCACACGAAAAACATTAGTAATATTATTTGAAACGTGTGGGAGGAGGCGAAACACCCATCGGACATGCAGTGCACGTGGTACGGCCGATTGTGTCGTTTTCAGCAGCACGACGTGTGCAAAAATGGCATATTGGGGGGTCAAAACCAATCTAACGTCCTCGGAATGCCATGAAACCGTACGGTAACATCCCCTGTGTGAATTTGGAAATGTTCATGCAGATGGCACGTCAATCGGAGGTTTCATTTGACTACGGTGACCGGAAACGTGTTTCCGGTGTCACAAAACACCAGAACGGCGTGAGACGGTCGAATTCGGAGAAAACATGCTCCTAATTACCTGAAAGCACACGAAAGCATTATAAATATTATTTTTGACGTGTAGGAGAAGACGACATTCCCATTGGACGTGTGGTGCGCGTGGTACGGCCGACTGTGTCGTTTTCTGTAGCTCGGCGCTCGCTAAAATGGCACGTTGGGGGGTCAAAACCACCCGAACAACCTCGGAATGCCATGAAATCATACGAAAATAGCCGCTGTGTGAATTTTAAAATTTTTGGGCAGACGTCACATCAATCAGAGGTGTCGTTTGACCAAGGTGATCGGAAACACGTTTTCAGTGTCACAAAACACCAGAACGGCGTGTGACGGTCGAATTCAGAGAAAACGTGCTGTGAATAACCTGAAACCACACGAAAACATTAGGAATATTATTCGTGATGTGTAGGAGGAGACGACACAACCATCGGATGTGCGGTGTGCCTGGTACGGCCGATTGTGTCGTTTTCAGCAGCTCGGCGTGCGCTAAAATGGGGCGTTGGGGGGTCAAAATGACCCGAATGACCTCAAAATTCCATTAAAGCGTACGAAAACATCTGTTGCGTGAATTTTGAAATGGTCGTGTAGACGTCACATAAATCGGAGGTGTTTTTTGACCGTGGTGACCAGAAACGCGTTTTCGGTGTCATAAAACACCAGAACGGTGTGAGATTGTCGAATTCATTGAAAACATGCTCTTAATGACCTGAAACCACACGAAAACATTAGGAATATTATTCATGATGTGTAGGAGGAGACTACATTCCCATCGGACGTGTGGTGCACATGGTACGACCAATTGTGTCGTTTTTAGAAGCTCGACGCGCGCTAAAATGGCGCGTTGGGGTGTCAAAACCACCTGAATGACCTCAGAATTCCATGAAACCATACGAAAATAGACATTGTGTGAATTTTGAAATGGTTAGGCAGACGGAACATCAATCCAAGGTGTCAGTTTACCACGTTGGCCGGAAACGTGTTTTCGGGGTCATAAAACACCAAAAACGGTGTGAGACGGTCGAATTCGGAGAAAACGTGCTCCAAATGACCTGAAACAACAAAAAAACCTTTAGGATTATTATTCGTGACGTGTAGGGGGAGACAGCATGCCCATCGGATGTGCGGTGCACGCGGTACGACCGATTGTGTCGTTTTCAGCAGCTCAGCACGCACTAAAATGGAGAATTGAGGGGTCAAAACCACCCGAACGACCTCGGAATTTCCTGAAACCGTACGACAATAGCTGTTGTGTGAATTTTAAAATTCTTGTGTAGATAGCACGTCAATAGGAGGTTTCGTTTGACCGCAGTGACTAGAAACGTGTTTCTAGTGTCAAAAAACACCAGAACGGCGTGAGACTGTCCAATTTGGAAAAAACGTGCTCCGGATGACTTGAAACCACACGAAAACATTAGAAATATTATTCTTGATGTGTAGGAGGAGACAACATGCCCAACGGACGTGTGGTGCGTGCGGTACCACCGATTGTGTTGTTTTTAGCAGCTCAGCGCACACCAAAATGGCGCGTTGGGGGGTCAAAACCACCAGAACAACCTAGGAATGCCATGAAACCATACGACAATAGCCGTTGTGTGGATTGTAAAATGGTCAGGTAGACATAACGTCAATCGGAGCTGTCGTTTGACCGCGGTGACCGGAAACCCATTTCAGGTGTCATAGAACACCAGAACGGTGTGAGACGGTCGAATTCGGAGAAAACGTGCTGCAAATGACCTGAAACCACATGAAAACATTATAAATATTATTCGTGACATGTAGGAGGAGACGACACACCCATCGGACGTGCGGTGCGCACAGTACGACCAATTGTGTCATTTTCAGCAGCTCGGCGCGCGCTAAAATGGCGCGTTGGGGGTCAAAACCACCCGAACGTCCTCGGAATTCCATGAAACCGTACGACAATAGCCACTATTTGAATTTTGAAATGATCATGCAGACGGTACGTCAGTCAGAGGTTTCATTTGACCGCGGTGACCGGAAATGTGTTTCTGGTGTTATAAAACACCAAAACGGAGTGAGACGGTCGAATTAGGAGCAAACGTGCTCTGAATGACCTGAAACCACACGAAAACATTAGGAATATTATTCATGACGTGTAGGAGGAGATGACATGCCCATCGGTCGTGCGGTGCGCATGGTACGGTCGATTGTTTCATTTTCAGTAGCTTGACGCGCGCTAAAATGGCACGTTGGGGGGTCAAAACCACCCGAACGACCTCAGAATGCCATTAAATCATACGAAAATAGCCGTTGTGTGAATTTTGAAATGGTCAGGCATACGGAACATCAATCAAAGGTGTATTTTGACCGTGGTGATCAGAAAAACGTTTTTGGTGTCACAAAACACAAGAACGGCGTGAGATAGTTGAATTCATAGAAATTGTGCTCTGAATGACCTGAAACAACACGAAACCATTAGGAATATTATTTGTGACATGTAGGAGGAGACAACACACTCATCAGACGTGTGGTGTGTGCAGTACAACCGATTGTGTCATTTTTAGCAGCTATGTGTATGCTATAATGACGCGTTGGGGGGTCAAAACGACCAGAACGACCTCATAATGCCATGAAAGCGTATGAAAAGATCTGTTGCGTGAATTTTGAAATGTTCGTGTAGACGGCACAAAAATCGGAGGTGTCGTTTGACCGCAGTGACTAGAAACACGTTTTCGGTGTCACAAAACACCAGAACGACGTGAGACGGTCGAATTCGGTGAAAACATGCTCTAAATGACCTAAAACCACACTAAAACATTAGGAATATTACTCTTGACGTGTAGGAGGAGACGACATGCCTATCGAACGTGCGGTGCGCATGGTACGACAGATTGTGTCGTTTTCAGCAGTTTGGCGTACACTAAAATGGCGCGTTGGGGGGTCAAAACCACCCGAACGACCTCAAGATGCCATGAAACCATACGACAACAGCCGTTGTGTGAATTGTGAAATGGTCAGGCAGACAGAACATCAATCGGAGGTGTCGTTTTACCATGGTGACTATAAACGCGTTTCAAGGGTCATAAAACACCATAAACAGCGTGAGACGGTCGAATTCTGAGAAAATGTGTTCTGAATGACCTGAAAAAACACAAAAACATTAGGAGTATTATTTGTGACGTGTAGGAAGAGACAGCACGCCCATCAGACGTGCGGTGCGCGCGGTACGACCGATTGTGTCGTTTTCAGCAGCTCAACACGCACTAAAATGGAGATTTAGGGGTTCAAAACCACCCGAATGTCCTCAGAATTCCATGAAACTGTACGAAAATAGCTATTGTGTGAATTGTGAAATGCTAATGCAGACGACACGTCAATAAGAGGTGTCGTTTGACCGCAGTGACTAGAAACGCGTTTCTGGTGTTAAAAAACACCAGAATGGCGTGAGACAGTCGAATTCGGAGAAAATGTGCTCCGAATGACCTTAATCCACACGATAACATTAGGAATATTATTCGTGATGTGTAGGAGGAGACAGAACGCCCATCAGACTTGTGGTGCGTGCGGTACGACTGATTGTGTCGTTTTCAGCAGCTCGACGCGCACTAAAATGGCGCATTGGGGGGGTCCAAACCACCCGAACGACCTCAGAATGCCCTGAACCGTACGACAATACCCGTTATGTGAAGTGTAAAATGGTCGGGTAGACGACATATCAATCTGAGGTGTTGTTTGGCTGTGGTGACTAGAAACCCGTTTCAGGTGTCACAAAACACCAGAACGGTGTGAGATGCTCGCATTCAGAGTAAATGTGCTCCGAATGACCTTAAACCACACGAAAACATTATGAATATTATTCGGGACATGTAGGAGGAGATGGCATGCCCATCGGACGTGCGATGCGCGCGGTACGATCGATTGTGTCATTTTCAGCAGCTCGGCGCGCGCTAAATTGGCATATTGGGGCGTCAAAACCACCCGAATGACCTCGGAATGCCATAAAACCGTACGACAATAGCTTTTGTGTGAACATTAAAATTTTTGTGTAGACGGAACGTCAATCGGAGGTTTCGTTTGACCACAGTGACCGGAAACCCATTTTAGGTGTCATAAAACACCAGAACGACGTGAGACGGTCGAATTCGGAGCAAACGTGCTCCGAATGACCTGAAATGATAGAATTTCTTAAATTGGGGGTTTAAAATTATTATATCACCACGATTTGATGTCAGATTTAATTTTATTATATGTATATAATAACTGAATAATTTTGTCTAATTTACGTTTTTTGTTGTTGTTTTTTTGTCTTATTGTAGGTTTATTGAAGCAGATGATTGAAATGGATGGACCTTCTCGAATCGTTGAAGCATGTTTATCATTTATTGTTTATGAAGATATTGATATTTAAACTATTTGAAATTGTTTTACATTTTTTTATGATTTTTACCTTGTTTTATCTCTGATTTTTCACCGTGAAGAAAAAAAACACAATTCGTACATTTCATTAAAAAAATGAAAATCCACAAAAAATACCACAAATTAACCCTAACACATTTTTATGTTATGTTTTACAAAATATAATTTTATATTGAAATAAAAAATTTATAAATGTGCTAGAATTTATATTTAAAATAGGCTCTCCATTAAGAGGTTGTAAAATTACCTTTTTAGAGAAATACAAATTTTAATCATAAAATTTGATTTATTATTAACATATTCTTAACAAACCAATTGGATGAATAAGACAAATATTTTATTTAATAGTATATATATATATATATATCTTTAATATATATATATATTTAATATTATATATATTTAAATATTTAAAACATATTATATATATATATATTTAAAATATTTTATTTAATATTATATATATAAATATTTTCTTTAATATATATATATATATATATATATATCTCTTTCAATAGTAAATTTTTAAAAAATAAAATTTTCCCAGACTTGCGACCGCCTTTGGCAATTGCTATAGGCTGCCTGCCGGGCGACATCAGCGACCGCCAAATGCGGCCGCTGTAGGCCGTAATTTTGGTCACCTACAACGATTGTCGTTGGAGGTCACTAATGGTTACCAAGCAGACCACCTTTAGCGAACGCCAAGCGATCTCCTAAGAACGGAATTTCGGCCACCTTTAGCGACCGCCATTGGCGGTCGCTATTGTCCTACTGCGACGAAGCTAAAGCGACCACAAATGGCAATCGTTGGGCGGTCTTTAGAGGCCAATAGCCACCGCCAATGGTAGTCGCTATTGCCTGATTTTTTAGTTGTGGAATTTGAATCAATATATCATCAATGAGAGAAAATTAAAGGAATGATAAGTATTATAATCAAAGATATTTTCATAACATAATATCTCTATTGATAGAATATAATCCTTATAAAATGAAGTACGATTATATTACAAGACAAGCCTCAATGTAACAATATTTATAAAAGTAATAATTACAATATTTTATTATTGAATATATAATTAATCAATGTTGTGGTTATGTGTAACAACTTTAATACAAAAATACAAAAGTATAATGTAATAATAATAATATTAGAGGTAATTTAACAAATAATTATAGAATAACAATGTCAATGAAGTTGATGTAAAACCTAATTAATGGACATTGAATTAACTAACCCCTTACCTCAAGTCCCAATTTTCTTTGAATGTCCTTTAACTTCACTATAATAATCATCTATTAATTTTTTAATAATATAAGAAAATTTTAAAATATTTTTACCTTATCATAAAAGAAGAATTTTTTAAATGTTTCAGTGCAATTTTATATTACATGATAAGTTATCTCTTAATCAATTGTTTTTAAGATGTTCGGTTAATATTGTATAAATGACATGGGTATGTTTTCGGTGATCAAAAGGGGAATTGTTCCATCATATAAAAATAATAATCATGAATTTATTGTATTTTTTATACATAAAATATTATTTACTAATCATCCATTAATATAAGATGTAAAAAACTATTCACATTACTTCTTAGAGGTGGTATTCCATAGGTAAACAAGAGGGACATAACCCTTTTAAATGGTTGGAAATGTAAAAAGTTAAGTAATATTTATATTTATAGAATAATAAATATTTGTGTAGTATCATAAATATTTATTAAATTCATCATAATAATAATCCTTGTGATTTGTTGATGAAAAATAAAACACATCACTTCCTAGAGGTGGTAGGCCATGCATACACATGAGTGATAATTTCAGTCACCATAGGTTGTAAAATGATGCGAATAAAGTTATTAAAAAAATAATTTAATATAGGAATATTGATGATATATATTATTTTATATTTTAATTTATAGGATTTAATTTAATGTGGTAGAATATTAAGTAAAATGAAAAGGATTTTTTGAGACAATTACCAATCATTAAATAACCTCCTTTAGATCTCTTATTATTGATCATAGATATAGTAATTTTAAGAAACCATAACTTCTAGAAATTAGATAAGGATGTTTATAATAGGTTTTTTATTTTATATTACAGAAAATTGAAGAAAAGTGGTTTGGATAATACATGAGATATTGTGTCCAATTATAGTGAAGTAAATGACCCACATAAAATTATATAAAATATTTTAAATTAATATTTTCTTTCAGGTGAATTTAAACCAAGTGGAAAAAATTTATCAAAAAAAGATAGTTTAGGTTGAAATAAATTCAACCAATATAGTATAAGGAGTTTAATGTGGTATTGGAATACTTATCTTTGTGTCTAACCCATCATTGAATAATTTCATCCTTAATCGTGGGAGGAAAATTTTCATTACTAATTTTTTATATATCGACATATAAGGTAAGAATTATATAAAAATTGTGAAGGGATAATATTTTAGACCATATCTCATCCCATTTTCCTAGTTTATTACTTGTATGGTTATGAAAATTATTTAATATTATAATACATTAACATAAATTTAAATTATAGTAATTTTATGAAACATTTATATATTTTCACATTAAAGGCATTAAGATTGTTATTGAATTATCATATAAAATCTTTAACAATAAACAAAACATTATTATTTACTATAAAATTCATGTGGAACGATTCATCCATAAAAAATTATATTTTATTTTTTTAATCATTTACAATGATTTTTGTAACACACTAGCATGAGAACTGTGTTAGCATCATGTTAGTATAAATTGTAATTATATAATCACTATAATTTGAATATAATATAAAATTATAAAAATTATTAATTGCATTAAAAATAATCATTTATATTCATTCATAATATTTTATCATACATATGTCTAATTTTATGAGAAATTAAAAGTAGGTGACTGATATTTTGGAATTATCCTTTACTAAAAATAATATAATTGTATTTATTAAAGAGAGACAACACAAAAATTACATATATTCTAATATAATGACTTTTTGGTAGGAATAAACTCGTCTAATATAAATACGTTAGGGGTTATATGTATTTCAAAAACCTTATCACATTATTTTTAACATTAATTACTCGATTTACCCTTACCAAAGCGACATATTTTTGCTGCTGTTACTATTTATTAAAAAACATAATGTTGAAATATTTACCAAATTTGAGCATACATAATCCAATCATGGAATTAATTTTTTAGGATTCAATTTTTATTTAAATTTTTAGGAATTTATTTAAATAAAAATGTCCAAAATACAATGATTTTTAGAGAAATGTGTTCTTAATCCATAAAATGGACTTATTCAAAAATCAATTATAAAGATGTTTCATATATTATTAATTTGGTAATTTCTAGATTAAGAATTTATTTTTACTTAGGACCATATTAAAATAAGAAGAGGTCATTCAATGAAAATAAATTTCATTTTTACAAAAATTGATACTTTCACTATTTACTTAAAATCAACCCTTTCAGACAAATGCATGATTTTCCTCAAAATATAATTTATTTAGGATAATTTAAAAATTGATAAAAATTTCATAAAATAATATTTCTAAAGGATATAAAAATCTATTTTAATATACAATCCCAAAAATCAATAAAATACAATTTTTAATGAAAATGATTTTTTGAAGAATAAAACGACCTTACATGAAATTGATTAGTTATATCTTATAAATTAAACAATAGATTTTTTCTGAGTATGAAAATTATATATATACTTCATAATTCATTTACTCCCCTTCATTCTAGTAAATTAAATGCATATTTAAAAAATATCATATTTAATATAGTATTGTTACATTATTGTTAATGATTAGTGTTTCATGTTGTGTATGATATCAATCATAGTGTTATTTTAAAATAATGGCGTATTATAGACATGTTTGAAGACAAAATTCATGAATAACCGTCATAGGAAATATTTTATGGACACCATTCATGGATGGCTATTCCAATATTTGCCTCATGATCTTGGTTTACTTGAATGCCATATCATCCCACAAAAAAATATTTCAAATAAAATAATGATCCTATATGTTGATGAGGATTTCTAAAATAATTATTAGATTTTTCTAATTGGTCCATGATATAAAATATTATGATACTACTATGATTAATTTAAGTAGAAAGTCCACATTGGTAAATCTAACCTCTTAGGAATCATTTTGTTCACCTAGACTATCTATTTTGCAAAAATAACCCAAATGAACAAAAAAAATTCCATCAAAAATTTGAAAAACATGAAGATACCATTCAATAATGGCCTATAAATAAAACTCCTATGATTAATGAAAATATTACTGACATTAGTTAGAACCCCATCTATCACGTATTCCCTTTATCATGGACCTCTCCCAGGAAATCATCAACAACCCATAGATCCATCATGTATGTAATGACATGTATTTACCTAATAATAATTGTTACTATAATAATTACATCAATGAACCCTAATTTGGTTCATTCCTATCATATTGGATAACTTATATTCTATATCAATTTACCCAGGTCTGCTAGTGGAGACTATTTTTCTACTCCATGTGATAGGGATATAAGTCATGTAATCATACTTAGTGAAAGATAAAAAGTCTATATCCCCATGAATCAATTATCAATTCATTCACCTTTTGGTAACATGTTCATAATTCCCATAGTTATCATTTATGATTAACTCATAGGGAATATACTACATAACAGTTGTAAGTTCTAACTCTACCTCATCAGATCATATTACTAATGCATCAAATCCTCCATCCTCATCTAGTTACATATTCCCCCTTGAAGTTGTAAACCCCAACTGGCCCACATATGGGTATCCCATGAAAAACCAAAAACTCGTCCACATTATTCAATATCCATATTATAATATTTCTCAATGGGATATATTCAAAATGATCTAATCATTCCTCATTTGGCTCTATTCTATGTGAACCATAACACCATCTCTTATATATTGTTATTAACAAACACGGTAAAAAGGAAATGGATGCTTGAACACATGCCTAAAACCAACGTATTTACAATAATTTTTTATCCAGTATTCATATGTGAATGTATTTATACTCCAAAACATACAACCTTCTATATATAAATATATTGCATGGATCAGGACCATCACATAACCATAAACTATATGTCATAGACTATGTGTATTTTGATTCATGTTTACTATTATACATAGAATTACACTATGTTGTTATATTACATCATATAAATAGATCTTTTTTACATTTCTATAAATATTACATCACATGGTCATATTATAAGACCTTAAAATGAACTACCATTTTACTTGTCATGTGACCTAAAATGGTATGATGTTTCTTATTATGAGGAACCAAAATAATTGTTTTGGGAACTAAAAAGAATTTGTTAGGAATTTTCTAACACATATTTTATCAAAATATATGAATACTATATGTTTTAGATGATAAATAACATCTTGAACAATATATTTAAAAAGCATAAACTAATTGAAATTCGAGAATCATCAATGGATACTATTTTAACATATGATTTATTATTTATTTTTATAATTAAATTAATACATTAATTTGAATTTCCATCTTCATTGTTAATGATCATATGAAGACAAATTTTTAAACAATAATTTCTAAATATGAATCAGTTGAATATTCCGTCACCTTTAGATACAAATATTTTATGAAAACTTTTGATCATTGTCATAGAATCTCCGGAGTGTGAGCATAAATACATATAATAATTACGAAAATAATTATTTATCAAAACTTAATCATTGAAGTAATGATGGAGTCATTCGGTTGTAGGAGGATAATTAATGTACATTATTATGAAAATTCTTTTAGATGATATCTATAATGCTTGATTTAATCCCCTATTGAGCTCATTAGTCACAACAATTATAAAATGAAGTGTGATTTAAAAAATTTGCATGATATGCTTAAATAGAGATAGGTTTAAAAAATAATAATATCACCAAGGACCTCATTATTTCTTTAACCTCCATAAAAACTCATATATAAATAATAGTATAAAAATAATTATTTACATGACATGTGATAAAATCATGGATAAAATAAATATTATTCCTTTGAATAAATACATTAATATTTTTTAATATAATATTTTATATAAAATTTATTACAAAACTATTAAACTAAGTTTACCAATCCACATCAATATTTTATGTACTATAAAATATGATTATCTTTTATACTAATAAAATTACAGTGAATTTTTCTCAAATAAAAGAACTAAATATTATTCACTGAATTGTTGAATAAGTATTTTTTTAAAATTCATGCAACTAAATAATTTTTTAGTGTGCGAATAAAAGTAAATGGATAATTATTACATATTCAAATAATTAAATAAAATATTAACCTAGGGGAAAATGCTTATTAAATATTTAACTCAAATATATTCCCTTGAAGAACTCATGAGTTATTTTTTTGAGATCAAAACAACATGGATAATTATTAAACGATGTATAAGAATAATCTTAATCCAACATGTCAAATTCATGAAGAATTTTACTGAGGACTCTAGTAAAACAATAATGTGAACCTTTATTCCACTTATTTTCATCAGTATATTCGACAGGAAGTCCTATGTTATTCCCACGAAACAAACTTTTCCTCCCATAGATGATGAAGTTAATGTCATAATGACATAAAACATACTCTGGATTTATACTATGTAATATAATATATTTATCATGATATTTATAATCAAGAATGTTCTACAGTGGTTTTATCAACCTATTTGATCGATGTATCCTTCAATGAATTTTCAGATATGAAATTTCTAATAGAATATCATGGCTATATACTTAATTATTACTCGTGATTTCCTGCAAAGGTCTTGAGATATCTCCTTTCATTGTAAAATTGAGTAGAAAAATACATTATTACATTATGTGTTAAAATAATATCAATCTTAACAACACTATGGCACCCAACATCACCATCAATATATGTCATCAAGGTTTAAGAAAATACACAAAATTACCTAAATAATTATATAAATTAATAGTAATCTAAAATTATTTAGATCGTTACACATGTCCATGGATTAGAACATCCCATTACACATATAAATTTACATTACATACTAGTGTGTCGTGTTGACATGATATCATTTCATGATATTTATAGGGGATATCATGCTATGAATAATTATTAACAATTTATGAGAACCCTACCCTTGATAAATTTAATCAAACTTTCCGTCAACTGATATCATCCGCCCATAAAAAATATTTTTAGAAAAATTTCGTGTGACATTTATCTTATCAACATAATATGGAATTAATAAGACCATTTTGGGTGACATATACTCTTACGAAATTATTACATACAATATCACATATACGAATAATCATGATTTGTTTAAAATTTATTATTATTAAAAATCATTGAATTTTGGTATTCATATATATTTTAAAAGTTGATTCTAGGGAACCAACTATAATATAATCTATCATTCACTAGAAACAGCTTCTAACACCCTTTAGTTTTATATCTCTCACATGGTACTCATGTTTTTTGTGGTAAATATGTAGTAAAATGGTCTGAATCATTTGGTTACAAGGATAATCTACATATTGTGACCACACCCGGATGAGAAAATACCTCTATAGGTTATATTTTTAGATTATTTAGTTTATCTATTTATGTAATCATGGATCCATTGTGAGATAAAAAATAGATGTATTATCATTTTTCAATGTGGTAGAGTGCTTAATTATATGTTCAAAATAATTTTCCTGAATCAGGGTTTTGTCTAGCCTATTTTGATGGTACTAGGACTTGGTATATCCACTGACCAAAAATTGAAGAGATTAAATATTGAATTATCCACGAAGATATTAGTTTTATCCTTTAATGGTATAAATCTCTCCAAGATAAATTTATATATTTCAAAAATGGAGAGAGATATAGAGACATAGAAAATGTGTAATAGCCCACATTATTATAAAACAAGATATATCGTGTATGTCATTTTATGTACTTGGAATTATATCTACTACACTTTCATAATGTTTGGAATATATTGGACAAGTATAGTATAAAACAATTGGGGTTTTTTATGTTTATCCTAATGTGATTTAGGTGTACTAGGGATATGTTATTATTATATAGAAGAAATGAGGAGATATTAATTCATCTATATAATGAATTAATTGTCCATAAGATTACAATTCCATTTACAAAAAGTAACATGTCACTAATATATACTAATAAGATTATGAATGTAATATAATTAATCATTAACTAAACACAAATATTTTTTTAAAAGGTTGGGTTCGAAGCCTCATTTATTATTTAATGAAAAGAAAATCTCTTTTAACTGGGTAGAGGGATACCCATTACATAGCCCAAAGGATTATTGGGCATTTGGCCAATTACATGGCTCGTATGCCCAATTGTTTTGGCCTAGGGCCCATTATTTTAATAGAACCACTATAGTACTCAGCATGCTACATTACTACATAGTATCCTTTTTCTTCTACAGTACCCTTCCACCACTACAATGATAGTCCGCAACTATAGTGCTCGCTAACACTACAGTTTCGTCACTGCTACAATACACGACAGTACTGGTACAGTACCTGTGCCCAATGGGTTTGGAACCCCCATTTTTAATGTTTTATTATGGGGTGTTTACCACTAAGACAAACCCAAACTACACTAAAAAGAATATAACATTGTGTATTTATGGGAAAAATCATTTTGGGCTTCATTGAACAATACAATCCATGAATTAGACACATACATCAATACATAAATCGATCTGTCCATATTTCATGCCCTATTGGAGTTATCTGGAGCCACAAACCTTTCTGGTTGTGTCATATAAACATTATCCAAAGTACATATATTATGGAATGATATATTGGAATACATTTACAAAATTAAATAGCCATAGAATGTTTCTATGGATAGTAAGATGATGATGTATTTAAACATGAATATTAGAGAATATGTTGTGTCATAGTAAATTCCTTGACATTATTTCAACCTTTTAGATACTAAATCCCATTTATAGGTTTTCAAAATACATTACATTAACGATTTTCTCATAAATACCCATTTTAAACCAATACTAACTATATAAACTAGTTTATTAACTAAATACCATACATGTTTATGATACATGGAAGTCGTTTCATAATTCATGAGTTCTTCTCATATTACAGCATCTGATCTATCTATTTCCTCCTTGTTAGAAATAGGATAGTTATTTATAAATAATAACATGGAACTATATTCATTGACTAGAAAACCATATATTTCGGGTTCTCTAACCTTTCTTGTGCTACTATATTGTTCTTATATTTCAAGAACATCCTCCTTGATATTGAACATTGTTATTTATTACTAGACCAACTGTTATGAATCCAGAACATCAAATTCATTAATTTCAATACTTTTCCCACTATTAATATTGAGGATGTGTTACCTCTCTTGAAATGTGATATCCTTGCCAGCCAAAATTATTTTATTTATATATTTATAATTAATATCCTCATGTTTATTTAGTATATCCTCTATAAATAAATTCTGTGTAACATCCGAATAAGTAATGAATAATTTATATGCTTATCTATCTCTATTAATGAATTATATAGTGTTTAAATAATTAAAATGAGAATAAATCAAATCTTATGCATATAATTCTCTAATATTTTTAAAAGATTGTTTTACTTCATTTTGATGGCAAATCATTTTTAAATCAACCTTTTGGAAATTTTATAATATCCCTTTGTCAAAATAAACATATTCTCTATGATTGGTACATTGAAATTTACTTTGGATTATTTTTTGTTATTTTTCTGACAATGTTCATTTTTTAATGAATAGTGAAAAATACTGCATTTTACATCAAAACTGATTTTTCATCAAATTTATTTATATGGATATATTATATTTTTAATTTGTATTACAGTGTAATTAGAATATATTTTTACTATTTAATTTAATGTTGGTCATTAGATTTAATTTAACTTTGGAATTGGGAAAAAACAAGTGCCTATCTTTACATAGATATTGTTTCAAAAAAACCCGCTATTTGTTTTGACAAAGAGAATTATTTTTAAATTAATTATTGCAATTTCTATGTCTGGAATTTTTTAAAATGGATTCCATATTTAGAATCAGATGTTCAAAATTATGTAATTAAGACTCTTTTGTTTTTGGACATCATGAATAGTAACGACAGTAATTATCATTAATTACCGTGATTAATTAGTAATCGTGTAGTTAAGGATAATAAAATAATATCACAATAATAACAAATGACCCCAAAATGTTAGTTGTGTCATGGCCGACCCTGATATTCCTTGTGCAAAACATTGGGACCCCATGGAATCACTTTTTGGTGAAAGTGACACTTTATCATTTTATTTTTAAAGAAAAAAGAATATCACTAAAGAATGTATCACCCGAGTAAAAAATATTAGTTTTTCCTGTGTAAATGATATCTTAAACTATAAATGTTAATTGTAAATATAAAAATATTTCCTACATCATAGTATATTTTTATAATTTTTAGATATTAAATAAATTAATTTATTTGTGACATCATGATGATGCAGCGATTATCTCATTAATGAATGATTAAAATAAAATGAAAATATAAAATAAAATCTAAGATCTACACTTGTCAAAAACCTATTGGATGAGTGTATTTCAAACCCTTATCACCTTATCCTCTAAATATATAAATGCGGGTCCTTTTAAATCCGAAACTCATTTTAAAATAAAGTATCTTTTCTTGGTTTTCCAAGAGTGCCCCTCCTCCCTCGTATAAAAGGCCCCCAACTCTACATCCTTACCCACACTTCTCATGCCATTGGTTTGACCAATATCTGCTCATTTTATCTCTCCACATACCTCTCTTCATCCTAGAAGCCTTACCATAGGTAGTAAGCTCTTCAAGAAACCCTTTTGGTTCAAACCAAGTGGAGTTACCCCATTCTAAGGTAAATTCTTCTCTAATTTTATTTTGTTTTCTTTTGCTTCTACAACCCCCTAAACTCTTTTTATTCATTTATTTTGTAACATAACCATAGTAATCAATATAATAGGATGTTTTTATAAGAATTATTTGAGCTACACTTACACACACATACATCTAATGGTTAAAGAACCTACTGATTCCGTGGATGGCGAATTTCTGCCTCACGAAACGATGATTGTTAAATATTCTTTTAACACCTTCAAAGGTGGCTAATAAGATGTCTCTATATTTATATACGATATATGATATGTTTATGTTTTCCTTAAGCTCTTGTATTTTTCATTTATGGCATACCTTTGTGGTTTCTATTATGGGTAAACGTGATATCTTCATTTTAGAAAGTTCGGACTACCGCCCCTTCAAAGTGATTTGATTCGTTAATGACATATGTGGGACATATAAATGATGTAGTTAATGATATAATATATGATATTATACTGGAATTATAAAATACATTTATATCATTATTATTCCATTCCATAAAATATGAAATAGAAATGAAATTAGCGTTCATGCGTACGTACGGTTTTCCGTCTCCATGAACGGTGCATTTCATTTCATACCTCTAAATGTTATATAATAATATAAATGCATGTATATACTAGATATATAAGAAATATATGATATCTAAATCATGAATATAAATCTGGATATAATGGATATTTTACCACATGAACAACTTGTAATTATAAAGGGTTTATTATTTACTCAAGTACTAATGATCGAAAAAACGACCATTATTAACATAAATAATTACATAGTGTTCATAACATGGTAATAAGTGATATAAAAGAAATAATGAACTTGAAAATGGGTTTTAAATAGTAGAAATCAACTCAAGTTTATTATTCAGGAGGATATAGAACGATCGAGTCCAGTCGGACCCGAGGTATGGGACTTCGTCTCAATCTCCTTTCATTGAGGTACATTTTGTTTTATACACAAATTTCTTTTATACGGTGTATAAAACCCTTTGAATTTTACATATTTTCAAAAGGACTATTTTTTTATATGATTCGTTTAACTAAACGAAAAATGGAATGTTTTTTTGTAGTACGTATTCAGTGACAACGACTTCTTCACCGCCGTAACGATTATTTGAGTTGCGACTTCCTTTACAAGTGATAAATTTTATAAAAAATTGAAAAAAATAAATTCCATGTTTTAATTTTATTTTTTTTTATTGAAAATGGTTTTCATAATGTTTTTATTATATCAAAGTGTTATATTGATATCTTGTGATTGAAATGTGAAAATGTTATGTTTTTATGCATGTTTTATGTGATACGATTATGTAATGGTTCATGGGAATTGTTATGAAGATGAGTGGTTCGGTGATAAACTAATGGAGGGTGATCCATATATAACTCTCTAATGCATTGGGTAACACGAAGGAGTTAAACATTGAGGTTTCTCAGAAAGGTTTTAGGGAATATACTGTGATGGGTATTCCAAACGTAACCATGAGGGTTACTCCCTACATAAAAATGTTATGAATGCCTCAAGTTACCTTTATGTATTATGATTTCTATGATTTATTCATGATTTGATGAGATGTGTTAAAATTATTTTGTTTTATGAGTAATGTATGATTCCATACATGGACTAATGTTTTCATTTCGTGTTTTTATATCCCTTACTGAGCTTTTTATGCTCATCCCAAGTTTTTGAAATGTTTTTCACAGGTCAAGGAAAAGGTATATGATGTGATGATAGTGTCAAGGAAGTGCCAAGAAAGAATCCATGTTTTATTTGAAATATGTTTCCTTCTATGGAAAAAATGAGTACTATCTATTATGTAAACACTTTTTTTAAATGTGCAATGTAATGCAGGATTTATGATCTAAATCTCTGAAACTATAAACCTGAAAAGGGACTTAACATGTATTCTTGAAATAACTCAAGATTAAGTAATTTTTAAGGCATGTGGCCTTATAGTTGGTATTAAAGGTCAGTTCAGAAAACATTAGGATATAGAATTCTATTAAATGATTATCCCAAAATATTTTTTTATGGCCAAATTGAAATAATATAGAATTTGAAGATTACCATGTTACTTCATCTAAGACATGTTTGTTCAGAATGTTTTCCATAGAGGAAACAAGGAAGCAATGTTAGGAAGGCATACTAAAGAAAATGACCTTCCGAATCCGCATACTGAGCTGGTTGGAATTGGAACTGAACAGTTTGTTGCAGTAATGGCACAATTGACTCAAGCGATAAATGGTGGTGGTATTCATGCATGAGATCAACAAGATAAACTGCAGAGGAAGATGTTAGTGGTGGAACATTTCATGAGGCAAAATCCGCCGTCATTTAGAGTATCATCTGACCCTGTGCCAGCTGAAGGGTAGATTAAATCACTGGAGATGATTTTCAATGTCATGGGGTGTTCAGACAATCAAAGGGTTAGTCTTTCTATATACCATTTGGAGGGTGAAGCAGATTAGTGGTGGTCGATGGTTAAAAATATCAGGGACTCAGATGAGATTGATGCACTCGACTGGGAAGAATTCAAAGGTATATTTCTTGAGAAATTTTTTTCCTAATGCTATTTGACATAAGATGGAAAAAACAATTCTTGGAATTGAGGCAAGAGGATGACTCAGTGGCTGCTTATGAAGAAAGGTTCACTCGATTGGCAAGGTATGCTCCAAATTTTATCTGAGACCTTGATAGTAAATTCAATTGTTTTTACTCAGGATTAATGCCAAAATATCGAAGGGCTTTAGCTTCTCACAAGTTCAAGAGTTATGAAAAGCTTGTTCGATGTGATGAGAAGGTGGAAATGGAGTTTGCTAATGATCAAGTGTTTTATAACAACCAATAGAAGAATAGACCGAGGTGGCAGGAGAAAGGGAAGAATTATTCAAAAATGTCTGATTCTAAGAAAACTAAGTTTCCAGTATGTGATAAATGTGGTAAAAAGCATGGTGGGGAATGTCTTCTGAATTTTTTAATGTGCAACCGATGTGGTATGACGGGACATAAGGCTCGTGAATGCACTAAAAAAAATTATGGTGAAGGTAAGACAAAATTTGATTTACAGTTAGTGAAATGTTTCAAGTGAAATGAGATGGGTCATTATGAAAACGAGTGTCCGAGAAAGAGCTTGAGTGATGGGAAGCAGTCAGGCTACAAGCAAAAAAGAAGTGGTGAAATCCTTTGCAACTAATTCTGTAGATGTTGGGCCAGAAAATGAAGTGGAATCAGATACTTTGTTTGTTTTCTTAGATTATGCCAATGTGTTGTTTGAATCAGGGTATACAAATTCTTTCATCTCGGAATAATTTTCTAGTAAAATGGGAAAACCATCTTAAGAAATGACTCCTGAACATGTGGTAAAAACACCTGGGGGAAATGTTGAGGAAAAAAATTTATAAGAATCTTCCTATCCTTATCCGTGGAAAGAACCTACATGCAATCCTTTTTTTTAACCTCTAGTAGAGTTTGATGTTATCTTGGGTATGGATTGGCTCTATATTTACCATGCTAAGATTGGCTATATAGATAAAGAAGTTACTTTTCAGAAAGACATTCAGTTTGTGTATAAGGATGAACCCTTACAATTGATAACATATCAAGAGGCTGAGAAACATGTAAAAGATGGAAATTAATGTTACCTTGCATATATTGTTGAAAACAAAGGAACTGTTCATATAAATGATGTTCCAGTGGTAAATGAGTAACCTGGTGTTTTTCCTAATGAGTTTCCTACAATAATACCAGATCGAGAAGTTGAATTTACTGCAGACTTAGATCCTGATGCTAAAAGAATTTCAAAACCCCCTTATCGAATGACTCAAATTGAACTTTTAGAGTTGAAGAACAAATTAAAAGATTTATTAGAGAAAGGTTTCATTCGACCTAGAACATCACTGTGGGGTGCTGCTGTTTTATTTTTTAAAAGGAAACATGGTTCAATGTGAATTTTCATTGATTATAGAGCCTTGAATAACATCACTATTATGAAAAAATCTCTTTTGCCTCATATCGATGATTTTTTTGATCAGCTCCTGGGAGCTCAATATATTTCAAAGATTGACCAGAGATCGGGGTACCCTTAGTTAAAGGTAAAGGAAGCAGATATTCCGAAGACTGCGCTTTGTATAAGATATGGAAATTATGAATTTGTAGTTATGCCTTTTGGGATAACCAATACACCTGCTGTATTCATGGACCTTATGAATAGAATTTTCCATGAGTTCTTGGATAAGTCTATGGTTGTTTTCATTAATGATATTTTGGTGTTTTCTAAATGTAAAGAGGAGCATGAAAGAAATTTAAGGGTTATTTTGAAAACCATAAAAGAAAAAAATTGTATGGGAAATTCAGCATGTGTGTGTTATGGTTGCAACAAATTTATTTCCCTAGTCACATTGTTTCTAAATATGGGATAACTGTTGATCCTGCAAAAACAAAGGTTGTGGACGAATGGCCAAGACCCACAAATGTAATCGAGATTCATAGTTTTCTTGGTCTGGCAGGCTATTACCGAAGGTTTGTTAAAATTTTCATGGTTATCTTGTCCAATGACAAAGCTAACTCGGAAGTTTGTTAAGTTTATCTGGTCAAAATAATGTGATGATTGTTTTCATGAACATAAAATAATATTGGTGAATGATCTAGTTTTGGCACTACCATCCAAGAATGGAGAGTTTTTTATCTACAATGATTCTTCATTGAAAAGACTTGGATGTTTCCTAATGCATAACGATCAGTTAATTGGTTATGCTTCACGTCAGTTGAAAACTCATGAGGTAGATTACCCTACACAAGAGTTGGAATTAGCTGCTTTTGTTTTCGCTTTAAATATTTTGAGGAATCATTTGTATGGAGTAAAGTGTGAAATATATACCAATCACAAAAATTTAAAGTATATTTTCACTTAGAAGGAATCAAACATGAGACAAGGGATATTTCTAAAATTAATCAAGGATTATGATTGTACAATTCATTACCATCTGGGAAAAGCAAATAAAGTGGCTGATGCTTTGTGTTGAAAAAGTAATGCTTCATTAAAAATGTTGGGTTTGGAACGTGGTCTTTTGATTAAGGATTTGATGAAATTTTGAATAGAATTTGTTGGTGTAGGATGTTCTTCTGTTTTGTTTCCGGTATCAGTGAAATCATCTCTATCAGACAGAATTAAGCAAGCACAGAAGAAAGACAGTGAGTTGCAGAAAAAGGTAGATCTGGTTCAGAAGGGTATGTTGCCTAATTAAAAAATTGATAATGATTGTGTTTTGAGATTGGGAAGAGATTGTGTGTGCCTTGTGATTCACATTTGAAGAGAGAGTTGCTATGTGAAGCTCATAGTTCTCCATTTCCAGTTCATCCAGGAAGTACTATGATGTATAGAGATCTTTGGGAGTATTACTGGTGGGACAGAATGAAAAACGATATTTCTGATTTTATGGTGAAGTGTTTGACTTGTCAACACGTTAATGTAGAGAAGAAGTTACTAAAAGGAATGCTTCATCCTTTACCAGTGCCAGAGTGGAAATGGGAAAATATATCCATGGACTTCATTGTTGGATTTGTCGAAGACACCTCGAGGTAAAAAATGCAATCTGGGTTATTATTGATCGCTTGACTAAATATGCTCATTTCCTAGCTATACGAGATACTTTTTCCCTAGATCAATGTTATCATTTGTATCTTAAATAGATAGTCAGGTTACATGGAGTTCCCCTCTCTATTGTATCTGATCGTGATTCCAGGTTTACATCAAACTTTTGGAAAATCCTTCAGAAGTCATTGGGTACTGAATTAAATTTTACTACGGATTTTCAACCTCAATCATATGGGCAGTTAGAACGAACAATTCTGGATTTGGAGGATATGATGTATGCTTGTTCGATGGATTAACAGGGAAGTTGGGACCAACATCTTTCTTTGGATTGGTTTTCTTATAATAACAGTTTTCATTCCAGTATACAGATGGCACCATTTGAGGAATTATATGGGAAGGGATGTCGAGCTCTAGATTGTTGGGATGAAGTAGGTGAAAGGAAGTTGATGGGACCATAATTGGTCGAAGAGTAGGTAGATAAATTTCAGCTGATACAGAAACACATGAGAAGAGCTCAGAGACGGAAAAATAGTTATGCGGACAACATGAGGAAGGATCTCTCTTTTGAGTTAGGTGATCATGTATTCCTCAAAGATTCACCATGGAAAAGTGTGATGCGATTTGGTAAGAATGGAAAGCTGAGTCCAAGGTTTATTGGACCATACAAAATTTTAGAGAGAGTTGGATTAGTTGCGTACCGAGTGTCTTTACCCCCGATTTTATCTCAGGTACACAATGTTTTTCATGTTTCAATGTTAAGGATGTACATGCCATATCCATCTCATGTTTTCAGTCCAGAGGTAGTTCAACAAAAAGAGAATATATTTTATGATGAAAAACTGGTCTAGATTCTTGATCAAATGGATAATGTGTGACAAAATAAGGTGATTCATCTAGTAATGATTTTATGTAAAAACCACAGGAGTGAAGAGGGAACATGGGAATCTGAAAATGCAATGAAAGATAAATACCTCCACTTATTCGATAAGTAAATAAATTGCAGGACACAATTTTCTAAAGGGGTGAAGGATGTACCATTCCATATATGTAATGAAAAATATATATTCTTATCTATGTCTATTTATGAATTATATAGTGTTTTAAAGACTTAATATGAGAATAAATCCAATCTTAAGCATAGAATTCACTAATATTTTTAAAAGATTGTTTAACGGCCTTTTGAAGGAAAACCATTTTTAAATCAAACATTGGACAAATTTATAATCTCTATTTATCAAAATAAACGTGTTCTTTACTATTGGGACATTGAAATTTACTTTGAAATAATTTTTGGAATTTTTCTAACAATGTTCATTTTTTTAATGAATAATGAAATATACTGCATTTTACATCAGAACTGCTTTTTCATATAATTTAATTATATGGTTAGATTATATTTTTTATTGGTCTTAAAGTGCAATTAGATTATATTTTTACCATTTAATCCAATGGGGGTCATTACATTTAATTTCACTTTGGAATTGGGCATAAATGAATGCCAATATTTTTATAGATATTGTTTCAAAAACCCCGCTATTTCTTTTGACAACAAGAATTATTTTTAAATTCATTATTGCAATTTCTATGTTTAAAATTTTGTAAAATGGATTCCATATTTGGAATCATATGGTCCAAATTATGTATTGAAGGATCTTTTGTTTTTTGGACATTATGAATAGTAACAACGGTAATTATCAATAATTATTGTGATTAATTAGTAATCGGGTAGTTAAGGATAATAAAATAAAATCATAATAATAATAAATGACCCCAACATGTGTCCTAATTCTACTGGTTGTGTCATGGCCGACCATGTGATTCCTTCTTCCAAACTTTGGGACCCCATGGAATCACTTTTGGGTAAAAGTGAATGTTTATCAATTTATTTTTAAAGAAAGAAGAATATCACTTAAGAATGTATCACCCGATTAAAACAATTTTAGTTTTGTCTGTGTAAATTTTCTCTTAGACTATAAATATTCCATGGAAAGATACAAATATTTCCTACATAATATTAATTTTTCATATACTTTTAGACATTAAATTAATTAATTTATTTATCACATCATGATGATGCAACGATTATCTCATTACTGGAGGATTTAAATAAAATGAAAAGATAATGTAAAATCTATGACTTGCACATGTCAAAAACCTATTGGATCTGTATATTTCAATCCCTTGTCACCTTATCCTCGAAAAATATCAATGTGGGACCTTTTAAATCCGAAACTCATTTTAAAATAAAGTAACATTTCTTGGCTTTCCAAGAGTGCCCTTCTCCCTCTTATAAAAGGCCCCCACCTCTACCTCATTACCCACACTTCTCAAGCCATTGGGTCGGACAAGCTCTGCTCATTTTATCTCTCCACATCCCTCAATTCATCATAGAAGCCTTACCTTAGGCAGTAAGCTCTTCAAAAAATCCTTTTGGTTCAAACCAAGAAGAGTTACCCGATTTAAAGGTAATGTCTTCTCTAATGTTATTCTGTTTTATTTTTCCTCTCCAACCCCCTAAACCATTTTCATTAATTTATTTTGTAAAAACACCAGTATCATCAGTATACTATGATGTTTTTATAAGAAGTTTTCGAGTTACACTTACACTCACCAACATCTAATGGTTAAAGAACATACTGTTTCTATGGATGGCGAATTTCTGCCTCACGAAACGATGATTGTTCAGTATTATTTTAACACCTTAAAAGGAGGACATTAAGATTTCAGTATATTTATATATGATATATGATATGTTTATGTTTTCCTTAAGCTTCTGTAATTTTCATTTATGTCATACCTTTATGGTTTCCATTATGGGTAAACGCGATATCTTCATTTTAGGAAGTGCGGACTATCGCCCCCTCAAAGTGATTTGATTCTTTAATGCCAGATATGGGATGTATAAAGGATGGAGTTAATGATATTATATATGATATTATACTAGAATTATAATATACCTTTATATCATTATGATTCCATTCTATAAAAAATGAAATAGAAATGAATGTAGCATTCATGCGTACGTACGGCTTACCGTCTCCATGAACGGTGCATTTCATTTCATACCACTAAATGTTATGTAATATTATAAATGCATGTATATACTGGATATATATGATATATATGATATCTACATCGTTAATATAATTCTGTATATAATGGATATTTTACCACATGAACAACTTCCAATTATAAATAGTTTATTTTTGACTGAAGTACCAATGATCAACAAAACGACCATTATTATCATAAATAATTACATAGTGTTCATAACATTGTAATAACTGATATAAAAGGAATAATGAACTTAACAAAGCTTATAAAGAACGTATAAATTAACTAAAATTTATTTTTTAGGAGGTTAATGAATGATCGAGTCAAGTCGGACCCGGGGTATGGGACTTAGTCTCAATCTCCTTTCATTGAGGCATATTTTGTTTTATACAGAACTTTCTTTTATACATTATATAAAACCATTTTACTTTTAAGCCTATTAAAAAGTAATATTTTTTTATACGAAGCATTTTACTAAAAGACAAAAAGAATTTTTTTTGTCGTACGTATGCAGCGACAATGACTTCCCCTCCGCCGTGACTATTATTTGAGTTTCAGCTTTCTCTAAAAACCATAAATTTTTTTAAAAAAATTTCAAAAAATAAATACAATGTCTTAATTTTCTTTTATTTTGGTATTGAAAATGTTTTTCATAATGATTTTATTATATCAATGTGTTGTATTTATATCTTGTGATTGAAATGTGGAAATGTTATGTTTCCTTTATGCATGTTTTATGTCATATGAATATGTTTTGATTCTTTGGAATTGTTATGAAGATGGGTGGTTTCGTGATAAACTAAGGGCAGGTGAGCCTGATATAGCTCTCCAGTGCATTGGGTAATGTGAAGGAGTTAACCGTTAAGGTTTCTCTGAATAGATTTAGGGAATATATTGTAATGGGTATTCCAAACGTCACCATGAGGGTTACTCCCTATGTAAGAATGTTATGAATGCCTCAAGATACTTTTATGTCTTATGATTTCTATGATTTATTCGTGATTTTATGAGGTATGTTAAAGTACTTTTGTTTTATGAGAAAATTATGATTTCATACATGGACTAATGTTTTCATTTCGTGTTTTTATATCCCTTACTGAAATTTTTCTTCTCATCCCAAGTTTTTGAAATGTTTTTCACAGGTCAAGGGAAAGGTACATGATGTGATGATAGTGTCATGGAAGTGTCAAGAATGAATCCATATTTTATTTTATATATGTTTTCGTTGATGGGAAATGTGAGTATTATCTTTTTTTGTAACCACTTTGTTTAATTGTGGAATGTAATGCATGATTTATGATCTAATTATCTAAAACATTAAACCTGAAAATATCTTCAACGAGTATTCTGTAAATAACCCAAGATTATGTAATGTTTAAGGCATTGGACCTTATATATTGTTCCTCATGTCTCTCATTTTTTTCATATTACATCCTTACCAAATTCCTCGAATTCCAGTGCAGACATGTCTGATAATATAGGTTCCCTCTTAGACCAACACGGTTATTGGATACTATATTCCATATTTATGGAACAATTAATAGTGTGGATAGAGTAGTATATAACTCATATCCCAAAAATTATAATATAATACGCTTAGAGCTATTCATCGACCTCACCATGTATAGAAAGGTACAGTTCCTCCTCTAACGCTATTCTATTATACTGTATAAAAAGGTTTGAGTTATGATAGGATCATACACTCTTGTAGAAATTATATTTACACATTTTTTATGATAATTAACACAATTATTAGATAAAATATTTTTTATCTTCATTCAGTGTTGATTCTCTAATTAATTCTTAAACATTTTTAAATTTTCAACAGGTTTAAACATATAATGTATCATATATACATAACAATATTAACTCATGTCATCCATTAATGTTATGAATTATTAATACCCACCTATAGATTGTATGGAAAATAGTATAAAAACATCAATACATACCAATTCTATATGCTCTATCCACATTTTACGTTGTCTCCTATGTGGTGGATTGGTCATTTTTTCTTCTAAATAAGAATGAAATCTTTTAAGTGGTGCTGACTGAAAACAACTTTCACAGAAATCATGATAGAGATTCACCAATCAATTAATATTTAAATGAAAAAGATAATGATAGGAAAACTGGGAGAAAAATGAGTCCTTAGAACATAATTTTTATCAATTTCTAATACATGGTTTTCAAAGATTAATACATAAAGACCATTATTTAATTGTTCCATACCATAAAAAATCATATTACTATAAAATTTACATTAATTTTATCAATTAACTTAAATAAATAAACCTATATTACAGAAATAAACATAAAAAATTTTATCAAAAAAGCTAGGTAGATAATAATAGTACCATAAAATCAAAATAAGTACTTTTTTTGTTATGTAGAAATATCTACTGTCTAGAGAATCCAATCCCACTTCTTTTGATGAACCAAAATCTATCTCCCCTTTTGTGATCTTTTAAAATATACTTCCATCTTATATTTTAATATAGATATGGCTCCACAACATATATCCAATAACCAATATATATATATAGAAATATTTCACATGATAAAAATTCATGTAATGATTCCCTTTTTTTGTTTAAAAGTGTGTATTTATTCTTCTAGTGGGACAACAACACAAATGAAAAACATTTCTCATCATTTTCCTTTTCATATCGTTGGATTTTTTTTAAAAGGGGGATACACAAGATCGATAGGCATGAAGCGTGTAATGGCGAATTCTTCCCTATTTTTTCAATTATTAAAAAAATGGGCCATGGTTTTTTCACACTTCATATCCATTTCAATTTTGTGAATTTGATGAGTTTTGAGAGAATCTTCTCCCAATTACTCATATTATAATTAATAAGGAATCTAGTTAAACTCTTTTAAATTGAGGATAAAATAATCTCTATGTTAACTCATCAATGTTATTAAATACCATGATTTATAAGAGTTCAATCTAGCCAATTATCTTGACTAAAGAGGCCCAAATGGTACTAGATATCCATTCTGGAAATGAATATCTGAATGAAAATTACTAATCTCTCTTGTCTCTACCTCTCTTGTTAACTATTTTGATGGTCATATGTGATGAAATATACATATATATATCATCATGTTTAGTTATAATCATACTGAAAATTTAGTATAGCAATGAACATTGGTTGTATATAGAATAATAAAAATTATTTAGATATTGATATAGTTCATCTTTAGTAGGAATGTTTTTGCACATTTCAGAATTGCGGTTTCCATTAAATAAAATTTACATTCACAACATTGTATTACAAATAAACTCCTATATAATTCCTTGATATCTAATTTATTTCGACGTTTATCCAATTCTAATATAGATCACTATGATATTACATAAGTCGTATAGATTTCTAAAGCTATAAAAATATGAGTAGGTTTTTATGATTTATTTGGATTACAAAATAGAAAATACATTTCATTTTTATTCACTATCCCAAAAAAATTATAAATCCAAAAAACTCACTATTGGTTTCAAAATATATTATTATGTTGATATTTTAGTAGAATAAGACCATCAATTATATTTTATTTTCCATGTTTTCACATTGAAATGTGTTCAAATAATATTAGGTTGGTGTGACATTTCAAATTTATTATGATGTATATCCTGGATCAATTTAATGGACTCCAATTTCATGAAATCCTAGACTAGGATCCCATCAAAACCTACCCCTAAAATGGTTTTGAAAATAATTTCACCATTATACCCACTATAAATTTGGTTATGATGATCAATATAGTTTTAACAATTACTTAATTAAATTAATTTTCTAGACTTTGGCCAAGAAAACACATAGTTCTTTTGTTTAATTTTTATTCAAGTAATATAAGGCTTTTCTATATTAATATTTTTAATGATAGATTTTCTATCCTTATATATACATATAAATTTTATCTTATTACATTATTTTTATATTATGTGGATTTTAACTAATTGATTAATCATGCCTACATAAATTTTATAATTATTTTATTTTTATTTTTATTCCATCTTGGATGATTTTAAATTAAATTATTTAATGATTTAGCATTTATAAATAATTATATTTGGAAGAAAATAATTAAAATAAATATATTTACATTTCCTTACGATTTTATATGTTTTTATTTTTTTAGTACAAGACATTAATCCCCTTGATACTATTTAAAAATCTCGTTAAAAATTCTATGTTTAAGTCGAAACATTCCAACTATGTGTCTATGCTCCTCTTGGAACAATTTCTCCCCATAACTGAAACATAACTATTGTAGAACTCCAACCCAAATCACTGAGTCTGACTCAAAATTCCACATGACTTCTAAACAATCTCTCTATATTTCATATTCTTTCACCTATATGTCAGTTTTTAAGGTAGAACCACATGGATATTATAAACTCAATTACAGTAGATATTGAAAAATGACTAATCATATAAAAATATAAAATTAGATTATATAGAATTCCAATAACATACCATCTGTAAATGAAGAATGAAAAAAAATAACTCAACTGTCACAACTGAATACATTCCAGTAACATCAAACTAAGTTAATCACATATACCATAATATATGAATAAAAGTACAATATTATTTACAACAACAAAACTCATCCTAATATATTATCTAGAATTATGGTGATCTATCCCATTCAATGATCAAAACTGAGACACATCCTTTGTTGTACCTGTAAAAAGATTATCTGCTACAAATATGAAATGGCCACCTCAGTAGGGTCTGAGTATATCCCAATAGGGAACCACCAACGTACTGCATTACCTATATGGTAAGATTATTATAAATTCCCATGATAAGATCAATATAAAGTAAACAAGTAATTCATATAAAGTATAAATATGACATATAATCAAAAAAACAATAGTAAGAAAAAACAATCAAATGTTTAGAGGCTAGGTACTCAATTAGTCACCACAAACCACCACTATAATTCTTTCAGTTCCATGCTGGAAATTAAATCAACTAAATTTTTGAAACATCCCCCTTGATGGGATGGTCCGAAACATACCTGACACACCCCTTTAATAGGATAGTCTAATATATTTTGACCAATCCTTAATTACACACCTCTCTAGGGATAATAATTAATGATAAAACTAAATCATCGACAATATATTATAGAAGATTTATACATAGGATATGATATACAAATGAAATATTGAACATCACATCAAATCAAGAATGTATCCTAATAATAAAAACCCACATGTAAGAAACATAAGAGTATGTGTCATGGTCCACACAAACACACATGTGACACATACATAAAAATATATCTTATTGGATACAAACACATGTGATGAAGTAATAAACACGGTCTGATGGGCTATAGACACATGTGATCAAGAACCAACATAATTATCATGTGATAAATCACCAATCAATCATTAACCATTTTCTACAGTGAAACAAGACAATACATGTGGTCCAACATATCCCTTGGAACCCTATCAATTCGATTGTATCATTCATTGAGTTAGTATAGATATGAAATCCATAAAAATAATTAATATGGAATTATGTCTCCCACATTAATTCAATTTTAATCAATTAATATGTATTCTTTTTTATTCAACTAATAATTATGAATTAAGGATCATTATAACAAGGTAGAGAACTTCATTTCACATTCCAATATATGATTCATGGGATAGAGTACAAATAACCACTCACCTCATTATACTCATCTCCCATCCAAACAAGCCTCAACATTATTTCATGAGTCATCCCATTCTATCTTGCCTTTATCAATCAGCCCGATTTTATATCCCAGGGCCAAACATTCCAAATATTTAATTATATCTCAATTATAATTAATTAAATGACTTTAAGGAAACTCACATTTATAGGTGAAATATATACATGAAAAAAGAAATTACATGTAGAAATGCAAAACAAACACCTCAACCAAAAAAATATGGATGTTAAAAAACACACTTCTTACTTCATTTCTGAAATAATACAAATCACAGAATGAAATAACAAGAAAAAATTGAACATGACTTATTTGGTTCATTTTTAGGGAATCCAAAGATGTTATAATATGTATCCATTGCATCTTCCTATAGATATTGAGAAACTACCAGCATGCTCACAATTTGACGATGAGCTAACGCCCAAGAAAAATTCATTGTTACAATGGATTATTCACTAAAATTGACTGAATCCATCAAAGTGATAATCGAGGTGTAAAATTCATCAAAACTCCATTCAACAACAAGAATTTATCATCACAAGAAATCATACAGCTGTTCTAATCCTTGTCTCCATCAATCTCAAATAGTTACATAAATACCCGATGTAATAATCTTATTATTCATCAAGAAATATCATTCCTGATATAATATAGTGGCCATAATTATCAATGGATTCTGGATTCTGGAAGAATTGATCATTTAAAGGACCGTCAATTATATTTTTTGACATGACGATTTATCCCTGATTAATTAAAAAGTAATCCACCATGATGTGATTAAAAATGAGGTCATTGGTGAATATGAATGGTGGATTTAATATATATTCCATTAAAGTTTCTATTAATATATTCTCTAGATCAAAGTGATATCCTTGAGGGAGGAAAAGGGATGTCTATGGACAAATGAAAGACAAACAAATGATTTAGGTGATGATATATTTATGGAGGATTAGTGTATAAAATAACCAAAATTACCATCACATAAAAACATCTACCATGCCCCATTGACTCACTGGTTAGTGTTCACTAGCAAAACAATGGACCACCATCCACACTATGAAATCTCGTTGGATGGATGTTGAGACCTACAAGGAAATAGGGATTCTATCTAGGTCGCCAGAGAGATAATGTGGGACCCATATCTAGTTGATGGATCATGCTAGTTATCTTGGATAATTCTAATCCCTCTGGTTTTCCAGTGACAGCTAGAGGATCCCCAACATATCCAAACCACATTCACATTATTTTCAAGACACAAAATACTTATGAGAGTAAATCTACTTAAAAGAAATTCTACATAATAAGATAATACTTAATGAGTTTTAGTTATACACATATCTATATGAATATACAATCTAATAGGTGAAAATATTATTTTATCTATAAAATATAACACCCATAATGGTTTGGGTAATTTATATTTCTCCACCAATACACTTCTCATCATTAATATTTTTTGGTAGTTAGAAAAACACACTTATAAATCAACCATTATCATACCTTAGAGGGATTTCTCTATATAATATCATTAGATTCATACTCAATGCAACAAGTCCACACTTATTCATGAATACTAATTCTGGTCCCACTACAATACTTCCATGAAATCACAATAAAAGATAAACCCAAATGTTGTAATTGATGAAATCTCCATACATCCATAACCTCATCTAGATATATTAACTCGCCATAGTGTCTCAATAATTTACATTTAAATAATAATGGTACTCCCACTATAGGATTATAAATACTTTTATATATTCTATAAGTCCAATGACAGGGCCATTCCATTCAATTACATAGTACTCAATCAAATATTAATCATAGATTAATAGTCAATTAAAAATGTCATTTCAATTTTTCAATAGAACCAATATTTAACTAGTGAACAACATGTCCTAAAAACACCAACCTTTATAGAAGGACCTAACGAATTCATAAATAGTAATTCAGAAAAGATACAATGATCATGATATGATTTCAACCCACCACATACAGTTACACATAGAAAGAACCAATCAATACTCATCCATCCAACTGTAGGTAGTGAAGACTCAACGAGATTTTTATTTTATCACTATTTAAATATCATTGTGTTTGATGACCTTAATTCAAATTCTTTTTGGGTTGATCTTAAATACCTTTTCTATACCTTATCATATCAACTACTTTCCTTTTAATAGTATCTCATATAGCTCCCCATTCAACTTTTCAAGGTGTTCTACTGGGTATGTATATACTCATCCTTACAAGGAAATTTCCCAACACATATTGTGTCTCTTACAGACGGCAAATAGTTCGACCGTGAATTCAGAGGATCTTAGGGATACGAGCTATGTGGACCACATACTATGTTTTTTGTTGGGATATAGTAATGGGGTTATCTTAGTAGTAACTCATTTTCAGTTTCCTTCAGGTTGAGACAGGTTCTGGGTTTGGCCATATGTTTTCACCTTTACTTTTCAGTGTAAACTACCTAACCATTACATTGTCTAGAGGTTTATGAATGTCCATTTCATTTTATAGAAGTTAAATCATTCTTGTCTTTTATAAATACACTTTTTCATTAATTTGGATGTGTGTGTGTGTAAATGTATTTAGTAAACTACCAACCCATGTGGTTACGGAGTTGGACCAAGTCTCCAACCCCATGCCAATGTAGGCGGGCATGGGGTAATTCTTGCTCGAGCCTCATTATGGGTTGGTTCGTGACATGCTTGAATAAAAAATATATTATATGAGGGAACACAAATTGATTATATAAAATCCGTTATATAAATTTATTATTATGTGAAAACACATTTATGGGGTTGTAAGTAAACCATAATACCTGAATTGTGTCTCAATGAATTAAAATTGAGACCATGATATCCATTTCAACATTTAATGAATTTGAATCAATATATCATAATCAAGAGAAAATTAATGGAATGATAAATATAAATACAAAAGATCTTGCCAGGATATAATATCTATATAGATTGCATATAATCCTTATAAATGGATGTAGTATTATATTACAAGTGCCTAACTTTTCATAGATATTGTTTCAAAAAACCCGCTATTTGTTTTGACAAAGAGAATTATTTTTAAATTAATTATTGCAATTTCTATGTCTATAATTTTTTAAAATGGATTCCATATTTGGAATCAGATGTTCAAAATTATGTAATTAAGACTCTTTTGTTTTTGGACATCATGAATAGTAACGACAATAATTATCATTAATTACCGTGATTAATTAGTAATTGTGTAGTTAAGGATAATAAAATAATATCACAATAATAAAAAATGACCCCAAAATGTGTACTAATGCTACTAGTTGTGTCATGGCCGACCATGGGATTCCTTGTGCAAAACATTGGGACCCCATGGAATCACTTTTGGGTGAAAGTGACACTTTATCATTTTATTTTTAAAGAAAAAAGAATATCACTAGAGATTGTATCACCCGAGTAAAAAATATTAGTTTTGCCTGTGTAAATGATATCTTAAACTATAAATGTTCATTGGAAATATAAAAATATTTCCTACATCATAGTATATTTTTATAATTTTTAGATATTAAATAAATTAATTTATTTGTGACATCATGATGATGCAGCGATTATCTCATTAATGAATGATTAAAATAAAATGAAAATATAATGTAAAATCTAAGATCTACACTTGTCAAAAACCTATTGGATGAGTATATTTCAAACCCTTATCACCTTATCCTCTAAATATATAAATGTGCGACTTTTTAAATCCGAAACTCATTTTAAAATAAAGTATCTTTTCATGGTTTTCCAAGAGTTCCCCTCCTCCCTCTTATAAAATCCCCCCAACTCTACCTCCTTACCCACACTTCTCATGCCATTGGTTTGACCAATATCTGCTCATTTTATCTCTCCACATACCTCTCTTCATCCTAGAAGCCTTACCATAGGCAGTAAGCTCTTCAAGAAACCCTTTTGGTTCAAACTAAGTGGAGTTACCCCATTTTAAGGTAAATTCTTCTCTAATTTTCTTTTGTTTTCTTTTGCTTCTCCAACCCCTAAACTCTTTTTATTCAATTATTTTGTAACATAACCAGAATAATAAATATAATAGGATGTTTTTATTAGAATTATTTGAGCTACACTTACACACACATACATCTAATGTTTAAAGAACATACTGATTCCGTGGATGGCGAATTTCTGCCTCACGAAACGATGATTGTTAAATATTCTTTTAACACCTTCAAAGGTGGATATTAAGATGTCTCTATATTTATATATGATATATGACATGTTTATGTTTTCCTTAAGATCATGTATTTTTCATTTATGGCATACCTTTGTGGTTTCTATTATGGGTAAACGTGATATCTTCATTTTAAGAAGTTCGGACTACCGCCCCTTCAAAGTGATTTGATTCGTTAATGCCATATGTTGGACAAATAAATGATGTAGTTAATGATATAATATATGATATTATACTGGAATTATAAAATACATTTATATCATTTTTATTCCATTCCATAAAATATGAAATAGAAATGAAATTAGCGTTCATGCGTACGTACGGTTTACCGTCTCCATGAACGGTGCATTTCATTTCTTACCTCTAAATGTTATATAATTTTATAAAGGCATGTATATAATAGATATATAAGAAATATATGATATCTAAATCATGAATATAAATCTGGATATAATGTATATTTTACCACATGAACAACTTGTAATTATAAAGGGTTTATTATTTACTCAAGTACTAATGATCGAAAAAACGACCATTATTAACATAATAATTACAGTGTTCATAACATGGTAATAAGTGATATAAAAGAAATAATGAACTTGAAAATGGGTTTTAAGCAAGTATAAATTAACTCAAGTTTATTATTCAGGAGGATAAAGAACGATCGAGTCCAGTCGGACCCGAGGTATGGGACTTCATCTCAATCTCCTTTCATTGAGGTAGATTTTGTTTTATACACAAATTTCTTTTATACGGTGTATAAAACCCTTTGAATTTTACATATTTTCAAAAGGAATGTTTTTTTATACGAATCGTTTTACTAAACAAAAAAAGGAATGTTTTTTTTGTAGTACGTATTCAGTGACAACGACTTCTTCACCACCGTAACGATTATTTGAGTTTCGGCTTCCTTTACAAGCCATAAATTTTATAAAAAATTGAAAAAAATAAATACCATGTTTTAATTTAATTTTATTTTTTTATTGAAAATGGTTTTCATAATGTTTTTATTATATCAAAGTGTTGTATTGATATCTTGTGATTGAAATGTGAAAATGGTATGTTTTTTATACATGTTTTATGTGATACGATTATGTTATGGTTCATGGGAATTGTTATGAAGACGAGTGGTTCGGTGATAAACTAATGGAGGGTGATCCATATATAACTCTCTAATGCATTGGGTAACACGAAGGAGTTAAACATTGAGGTTTCTCAGAAAAGTTTTAGGGAATATACTGTGATGGGTATTCCAAACGTAACCATGAGGGTTACTCCCTACATAAAAATGTTATGAATGCCTCAAGTTACCTTTATGTATTATGATTTCTATGATTTATTCATGATTTGATGAGATGTGTTAAAATTATTTTGTTTTATGAGTAATGTATGATTCCATACATGGAAACATATTTTAATTTCGGGTTTTTATATCCCTTACTGAGCTTTTTATGCTCATCCCAAGTTTTTGAAATGTTTTTCACAGGTCAGGGGAAAGGTAAATGATGTGAGGATAGTGTCAAGGAAGTGCCAAGAAAGAATCGATGTTTTATTTGAAATATGTCTCCTTCTATGGAAAAAATGAGTACTATCTATTACGTTACCACTTTATTTAAATGTGGAATGTAATGTAGGATTTATGATCTAATTTTCTAAAACTCTAAACCTGAAAAGAGACTTAACATGTATTCTTGAAATAACTCAAGATTAAGTAATTTTTAAGGCATGGGGCCTTATAGTTGGTATTAAAGGTCAGTTTAGAAAACTTTAGGATATTGAATTCTATTAAATGATTATCCTAAAATATTTTTTTATGGCCAAATTGAAATAATATAGCATTTGAAGATTACCATGTTACTTCATCTAAGACATGTTTGTTCAGATTTATTTCCGTAGAGGAAACAGGGAAGCAATGCTAGGAAGGCATACTAAAGAAAATGACCTTCCGAATCAGTATACTGAGCTGGTTGGAATTGGAACTGAACAGTTTGTTGCAGTAATGGCACAATTTACTCAAGCGATAAATGGTGGTGGTATCCATGCAGGAGATCAGCAAGATAAACTGTAGAGGAAGATTTTAGTGGTGGAATATTTCATGAGGCAACATCCGCCATCATTTAGAGGATCATCTGACCCTGTGCCAGCTGAAGGGTGGATTAAATCACAGGAGATGATTTTCGATGTCATGGGGTGTTCAGACAATCAAAAGGTTAGTCTTTCTATATACCATTTGGAGGGTGAAGCAGATTAGTGGTGGTCGATTGTTAAAAATATCAGGGACGCTGATGAGATTGATGCACTCGACTGGGATGAATTCAAAGGTATGTTTCTTGAGAAATTTTTTCCTAATGCTTTTTGACATAAGTTGGAAAAAACAATTCTTGTAATTGAGGCAAGAGGATGACTCAGTGGCTGCTTATGAAGAAAGGTTCACTCAATTGGAAAGGTATGCTCCAAATTTTATCTGATACCTTGATAGTAAATTCAATTGTTTTTACTCAGGATTAAAGCCAAAATATCGAAGGGCTTTAGCTTCTCACAAGTTCAAGAGTTATGAAAAGCTTGTTCGATGTGATGAGAATGTGGAAATGGAGTTTGATGATGATCAAGTGTTTTATAACAACCAATAGAAGAATAGACCGAGGTGGCCGGAGAAAGGGAATAATTATTCAAAAATGTCTGATGCTAAGAAAACTATGTTTCCAGTATGTGATAAATGTGGTAAAAAGCATGGTGGGGAATGTCTTCTGAATTTTTTAATGTGCAACCGATGTGGTATGACGGGACATAAGGCTCGTGAATGTACTAAAAAAATCATGGTGAAGGTAAGACCAAATTTGATTTACAGTTAGTGAAATGTTTCAAGTGAAATGAGAAGGGTCATTATGAAAACGAGTGTTCGAGAAAGAGCTCGAGTGATGGGAAGCAGTCAGGAAACAAGCAAAAAAGAAGTGGTGAAATCCATTGCAACTAATTCAGCAGATGTTGGGCTAGAAAATGAAGTGGTATTAGATACTTTGTTTGTTTTCTCAGATTATGCCAATGTGTTGTTTGAATCGGGGTATACAAATTCTATCATCTCGGAATAATTTTCTAGTAAAATGGGAACACCATCTCAAGAAATGACTCGTGAACATGTGGTAAAAACACCTGGGGGAAATGTTGAGGAAAAAATAATTTATAAGAATCTTCTTATCCTTATCCGTGGAAAGAACCTACATGCAGTCCTTTTTTTTAACCTCTAGTAGAGTTTGATGTTATCTTGGGTATGGATTGGCTCTATATTTACCATGCTAAGATTGGCTATATAGATAAAGAAGTTACTTTTCAGAAAGACATTCAGTTTGTGTATAAGGATGAACCCTTACAATTGATAACAAATCAAGAGGCTGAGAAACATGTAAAAGATGGAAATTAATGTTACCCTGCATATGTTGTGGAAAACAAAGGAACTGTTCATATAAATGATGTTCCAGTGGTAAATGAGTAACCTGGTGTTTTTCCGAATGAGTTTCCTACAATAATACCAGATCGAGAAGTTGAATTTACTGCAGACTTAGATCCTGATGCTAATAGAATTTCAAAACCCCCTTATTGAATGACTCAAATTGAACTTTTAGAGTTGAAGAACAAATTACAAGATTTATTAGAGAAAGGTTTCATTCGACCTAGAACATCACTGTGGGGTGCTGCTGTTTTATTTTTTAAAAGGAACCATGGTTCAATGTGACTTTTCATTGATTATAGAGCCTTGAATAACATCACTATTATGAAAAAAACTCTTTTGCCTCATATCGATGATTTGTTTGACCAGCTCCTGGGAGCTCAATATATTTCAAAGATTGACCAAAGATCGGGGTACCCTTAGTTAAAAGTAAAGGAATCAGATATTCCGAAGACTGCGCTTTGTATAAGATATGGAAATTATGAATTTGTAGTTATGCCTTTTTGGATAACCAATACACCTGCTGTATTCATGGACCTTATGAATAGAATTTTCCATGAGTTCTTGGATAAGTCTATGGTTGTTTTCATTAATGATATTTTGGTGTTTTCTAAATGTAAATAGGAGCATGAAAGAAATTTAAGGGTTATTTTGAAAACCATAAAAGAAAAAAATTGTATGGGAAATTCAGCATGTGTGTGTTATGGTTGCAACAAATTTTTTTCCCTAGTCACATTGTTTCTAAAGATGGGATAACTGTTGATCCTGTAAAAACAAAGGTTTTTGACGAATGGCCAAGACCCACAAATGTAATCGAGATTCATAGTTTTCTTGGTCTGGCAGGCTATTACCGAAGGTTTGTTAAAAAATTTCATGGTTATCTAGTCCAATGACAAAGCTAACTCGGAAGTTTGTTAAGTTTATCTGGTCAAAATAATGTGATGATTGTTTTCATGAACATAAAATAATATTGGTGACTGATCTAGTTTTGGCACTACCATCCAAGAATGGAGAGTTTTTTATCTACAGTGATTCTTCATTGAAAGGACTTGGATGTTTCCTAATGCAGAACGATCAGTTAATTGGTTATGCTTTACGTCAGTTGAAAACTCATGAGGTAGATTACCCTACACAAGAGTTGGAATTAGATGCTTTTGTTTTTGGTTTAAATATTTTGAGGAATCATTTGTATGGAGTAAAGTGTGAAATATATACCAATCACAAAAATTTAAAGTATATTTTCACTTAGAAGGAATCAAACATGAGACAAGTGATATTTCTAGAATTAATCAAGGATTATGATTGTACAATTCATTACCATCCGGGAATAGCAAATAAAGTGGCTGATGCTTTGAAAAAGTAATGCTTCATTAAAAATGTTGTGTTTGGAATGTGATCTTTTGATTAAGGATTTGATGAAATTTTGAATAGAATTTGTTGGTGTAGGATGTTCTTCTGTTTTGTTTCCGGTATCAGTGAAATCATCTCTATCAGAAAGAATTAAGCAAGCACAGAAGAAAGACAGTGAGTTGCAGAAAAAGGTAGAGCTGGTTCAGAAGGGTATGTTGCCTAATTTAAAAATTGATAATGATTGTGTTTTGAGATTGGGAAGTGATTGTGTGTGCCTTGTGATCCACATTTGAAGAGAGAGTTTCTATGTGAAGCTCATAGTTCTCCATTTCCAGTTCATCCAGGAAGTACTATGATGTATAGAGATCTTTGGGAGTATTACTGGTGGGACAGAATGAAAAAAGATATTTCTGATTTTATGGTGAAGTGTTTGACTTCTCAACACGTTAATGTAGAGAAGAAGTTACTGAAAGGAATGCTTCATCCTTTACCAGTGCCAGAGTGGAAATGGGAAAATATATCCATGGACTTCATTGTGGGATTTCCGAAGACACCTCGAGGTAAAAAATGAAATCTGGGTTATTATTGATCGCTTGACTAAATATGCTCATTTCCTAGCTATACGAGATTCTTTTTCCCTAGATCAATGTTCTCATTTGTATCTTAAATAGATAGTCAGGTTACATGGAGTTCCCCTCTCCATTGTATCTGATCGTGATTCCAGGTTTAATTCAAACTTTTGGAAAGTCCTTCAGAAGTCATTGGGTACTGAATTAAATTTTACTACGGATTTTCATCCTCAATCAGATGGGCAGTTAGAATGAACAATTATGGATTTGGAGGATATTATTAATGCTTGTTCGATGGATTAATAGGAAAGTTGGGACCAACATCTTTCTTTGGTTTGGTTTTCTTATAATAACAGTTTTCATTCCATTATACAGATGGCACCATTTGAGGCATTATATGGGAAGGGATGTCGAGCTCTAGCTTTTTGGGATGATGTAGGTGAAAGGAAGTTGATGGGACCATAATTGGTCGAAGAGTAGGTAGAAAAATTTCAGCAGATACAGAAACACATGAGAAGAGCTCAGAGACGGAAAAATAGTTATGCGGACAACATGAGGAAGGATCTCTCTTTTGAGTTAGGTGATCATGTATTCCTCAAAGATTCACCATGAAAAAGTGTGATGCGAGTTGGTAAGAAAGGAAAGCTGAGTCCAAGGTTCATTGGACCATACAAAATTCTAGAGAGAGTTGGATTAGTTGCATACCGAGTGGCTTTACCCCCGATTTTATCTCAGGTACACAATTTTTTTCATGTTTCAATGTTAAGGAAGTACATGCCATATCCATCTCATGTTTTCAGTCCAGAGGTAGTTCAACAATAAGAGAATATATTTTATAAGGAAAAACTGGTCTAGATTCTTGATCAAATGGATAATGTGTTACAGAATAAGGTGATTCATCTAGTAATGATTTTGTGTAAAAACCACAAGAGTGAAGAGGGAACATGGGAATCTGAAAATGCAATGAGAGATAAATACCCCCACTCATTCGATAAGTAAATAAATTGCGGGACACAATTTTCTAAAGGGGTGAAGGATGTATCATTCCATTTATGTAATGAATAATATATATTCTTATCTATGTCTATTTATGAATTATATAGTGTTTTAAAGACATAATATGAGAATAAATCCAATCTTAAGAATAGAATTCTCTAATATTTTTAAAAGATTGTTTAACTGCCTTTTGAAGGAAAACCATTTTTAAATCAAACATTGGACAAATTTATAATCTCTATTTATCAAAATAAATGTGTTCTTTATTATTGGGACATTGAAATTTACTTTGAAATAATTTTTGGAATTTTTCTAACAATGTTCATTTTTTTAATGAATAATGAAATATACTGCATTTTACATCAAAACTGCTTTTTCATATAATTTAATTATATGGTTAGATTATATTTTTAATTGTTATTAAAGTGTAATTAGATTATATTTTTACCATTTAATTCAATTGGGGTCATTACAATTAATTTCAGTTTGGAATTGGGCATAAATGAATGCCAATATTTTTATAGATATTGTTTCAAAAAACCCGCTATTTCTTTTGACAACAAGAATTTTTTTTAAATTCATTATTGAAATTTCTATGTTTAAAATTTTGTAAAATGGATTCCATATTTGGAATCAGATGGTCCAAATTATGTAATTAAAGATCTTTTGTTTTTGGACATTATGAATAGTAACAACGGTAATTATCAATAATTATTGTGATTAATTAGTAATCGGGTAGTTAAGGATAATAATATAAAATCATAATAATAAGAAATGACACCAACATGTGTTCTAATTCTACTGGTTGTTTCATGGCCGACCATGTGATTCCTTCTTCCAAACATTGGGACCCCATGGAATCACTTTTGGGTAAAAGTGAATGTTTATCAATTTATTTTTAAAGAAAGGAGAATATCACTTAAGAATGTATCACCCGAGTAAAACATTTTTATTTTTGTATGTGTAAATTTTCTCTTAGACTATAAATATTCCTTGGAAAGATAAAAATATTTCCTACATAATAGTAATTTTTTATATACTTCTAGACATTAAATAAATTAATTAATTTATCACATCATGATGATGCAACGATTATCTCATTACTGGAGGATTTAAATAAAATGAAAAGATAATGTAAAATCTATGACTTGCACATGTCAAAAACCTATTGGATGTGTATATTTCAAACCCTTGTCACCTTATCCTCGAAAAATATCAATGTGGGACCTTTTAAATCCGAAACTCATTTTAAAATAAAGTAACATTTCTTGGCTTTCCAAGAGTGCCCTTCTCCCTCTTATAAAAGGCCCCCACCTCTACCTCATTACCCACACTTCTCAAGCCATTGGGTCGGACAAGCTCTGCTCATTTTATCTCTCCAGATCCCTCAATTCATCATAGAAGCCTTACCTTAGGCAGGAAGCTCTTCAAAAAACCCTTTTGGTTCAAACCCAGAAGAGTTACCCGATTTAAAGGTAATGTCTTCTCTAATGTTATTCTGTTTTATTTTGACTCTACAACCCCCTAAACCATTTTAATTCATTTATTTTGTAACAACACAAGTATCTTCAGTATTCTAGGATGATTTTATAAGAATTTTTCGAGTTACACTTACACACACCTACATGTAATGGTTAAAGAACATACTGTTTCTATGGATGGCGAATTTCTGCCTCACGAAACGATGATTGTTCAATATTATTTTAACACCTTAAAAGGAGGACATTAAGATTTAAGTATATTTATATATGATATATGATATGTTTATGTTTTCCTTAAGCTTCTGTATTTTTCATTTATGTCATACCTTTATGGTTTCCATTATTGGTAAACGCGATATGTTTATTTTAGGAAGTGCAGACTATCGCCCCCTCAAAGTGATTTGATTCTTTAATGCCAGATATGGGATGTATAAAGGATGGAGTTAATGATATTATATATGATATTATAATAGAATTATAATATACCTTTATATCATTATGATTCCATTCTATAAAAAATGAAATAGAAATGAATGTAGCATTCATGCGTACGTACGGCTTACCGTCTCCATGAACGGTGCATTTCATTTCATACCTCTAAATGTTATGTAATATTATAAATGCATGTATATACTGGATATATATGAAATATATGATATCTACATCATTAATATAATTCTGTATATAATGGATATTTTACCACATGAACAACTTGCAATTATAAATAGTTTATTTTTGACTCAAGTACCAATGATCAACAAAACGACCATTATTATCATAAATAATTACATAGTGTTCATAAAATGGTAATAAGTGATATAAAAGGAGGAATGAACTTGAAAAAGTTTATAAAGAAAGTATAAATTAAATAAAATTTATTTTTTAGGAGGTTAATGAATGATCGAGTCAAGTCGGACCCGAGGTATGGGACTTCGTCTCAATCTCCTTTCATTGAGGCATATTTTGTTTTATACAGAACTTTCTTTTATACGTTATATAAAACCATTTTACTTTTAAGCCTATTAAAAAGTAATCTTTTTTTATACGAAGCATTTTACTAAATGACAAAAAGATTTTTTTTTGTCGTACGTATGCAGCGACAATGACTTCCCCTCCACCGTGAATATTATTTGAGTTTCAGCTTTCTCTAAAAACCATAACTTTTTTTAAAAAAATTCAAAAAATAAATACAATTTCTTAATTTTCTTTTATTTTGGTATTGAAAATGTTTTTCATAATGATTTTATTATATCAATGTGTTGTATTTATATCTTGTGATTGAAATGTGGAAATGTTATGTTTCCTTTATGCATGTTTTATGTTATATGATTATGTTTTGATTCTTGGGCATTGTTATGAAGACGGGTGGTTTCGTGATAAACTAAGGGTAGGTGAGCCTGATATAGCTCTCCAGTGCATTGGGTAACGTGAAGGAGTTAATCGTTAAGGTTTCTATGAATAGATTTAGGGAATATATTGTAATGGGTATTCCAAACGTCACCATGAGGGTTACTCCCTATGTAAGAATGTTATGAATGACTCAAGATACTTTTATGCCTTATGATTTCTATGATTTATTCATCATTTGATGAGGTATGTTAAAATACTTATGTTTTATGAATAAATTATGATTTCATACATGGACTAATGTTTTCATTTCGTGTTTTTATATCCCTTACTGAGATTTTTCTTCTCATCCCAAGTTTTTGAAATGTTTTTCACAGGTCAAGGGAAAGGCACATGATGTGATGATAGTGTCATGGAAGTGTCAAGAAAGAATCCATGTTTTATTTTATATATGTTTTCGTTGATGGGAAATGTGAGTATTATCTTGTTTGTAACCACTTTGTATAATTGTGGAATGTAATGCATGATTTATGATCTAATTCTCTAAAAATTTAAACCTGAAAATATCCTCAACGAGTATTCTGTAAATAACCCAATATTCAGTAATGTTTAAGGCATTGGACCTTATATATTGTTCCTCATGTCTCTCATTTTATTCATATTACATCCTTACCAAATTCCTCAAATTCCATTGCAGACATGTCTAATAATATAGGTTCCCTCTTAGACCAACACGGTTATTGGATACTATATTCCATATTTATGGAACAATTAATAGTGTGGATAGAGTAGTATATAACTCATATCCCAAAAATTATAATATAATACGCTTAGAGCTATTCATCGACCTCACCATGTATAGAAAGGTACAGTTCCTCCTCTAACGCTATTCTATTATACTGTATAAAAAGGTTTGAGTTATGATAGGATCATTCACTCTTGTAGAAATTATATTTACACATTTTTTATGATAATTAACACAATTATTAGATAAAATATTATTTATCTTCATTCAGTGGTGATTCTCTAATTAATTCTTAAACATTTTAAAATTTTCAACAGGTTTAAACATATAATGTATCATATATACATAACAATATTAACTCATGTCATCCATTAATGTTATGAATTATTAATACCCACCTATAGATTATATGGAAAATAGTATAAAAATATCAATATATACCAATTCTATATGCTCTATCCCCATTTTACGTTGTCTCCTATGTGGTGGATTGGTCATTTTTTCTTCTAAATAAGAATGAAATCTTTTAAGTGGTGCTGACTGAAAACAATTTTCACAGAAATCATGATAGAGATTCACCAATCAATTAATATTTAAATGAAAAAGATAATGATACGAAAACTGGGAGAAAAATGAGTCCTTAGAACATAATTTTTATCAATTTCTAATAAATGGTTTTCAAAGATTAATACATAAAGACCATTATTTAATTGTTCCATACTATAAAAAATCATATTACTATAAAATTTACATTCATTTTTTCAATTAAATTAAATAAATAAACCTATATTACAGAAATAAACATAATTTTTTTTTTCAAAAAAGCTAGGTAGATAATAATAGTACCATAAAATCGAAATAAGTACTTTTTTTGTTATGTGGAAATATCTACTGTCTAGAGAATCCAATCCTACTTCTTTTGATGAACCAAAATCTTTCTCCCCTTTTGTGATCTTTGAAAATATACTTCCATCTTATATTTTAATATATATATGGCTCCACAACATATATCAAATAACAAAAATATATATATAGAAATATTTCACTTGATAAAAATTCATGTAATGATTCACTTTTTTTGTTTAAAAGAGTGCATTTATTCTTCTAGTGGGACAACAACACAAATGAAAAACATTTCTCATCATTTTCCTTTTCATATCGTTGGATTTTTTTAAAAGGGGGATACTCAAGATCCATAGGCATGAAGCGTGTAATGGCGAATTCATCCCTATTTTTCCAATTATTAAAAAAATGGGCCATGGTTTTTTTACACTTCATATCCATTTCAATTTTGTGAATTTGATGAGTTTTGAGAGAATCTTCTCACAATTACTCGTATTATAATTAATAAGGAATCTAGTTAAACTCTTTTAAATTGAGGATAAAATAATCTCTATGTTAACTCATCAATGATATTAAATACCATGATTTCTAAGAGTTCAATCTAGCCAATTATCTTGACTAAAGAGGCCCAAATGGTACTAAATATCCATTCTGGAAATGAATATCTGAATGAAAATTACTAATCTCTCCTGTCTCTACCTCTCTTGTTAACTATTTTGATGGTCATATGTGATGAAATATACATATATATATCATCATGTTTAGTTATAATCATACAGAAAATTTATTATAGCAATGAACATTGGTTGTATATAGAATAATAAAAATTATTTAGATATTGATATAGTTCATCTTTAGTAGGAATGTTTTTGCACATTTCAGAATTGCGGTGTCCATTAAAAAAAATTTACATTCACAACATTGTATTACAAACAAACTCCTATATAATTCCTTGATTTCTAATTTATTTCGACGTTTATCCAATTCTAATATAGATCACTATGATATTACATAAGTCGTATAGACTTCTAAAGCTATAAAAATATGAGTAGGTTTTTATGATTTATTTGGATTACAAAATAGAAAATACATTTCATTTTTATTCACTATCCCAAAAAAATTATGAATCCAAAAAACTCACTATTGGTTTCAAAATATATTACTTTGTTGATATTTTAGTAGAATAAGACCATCAATTATATTTTATTTTCCATGTTTTAACCTTGAAATGTGTTCAAATAATATTAGGTTGGTGTGACATTTCAAATTTATTATGATGTATATCCTGGATCAATTTAATGGACTCCAATTTCATGAAATCCTAGACTAGGATCCCATCAAAACCTACCGCTAAAATGGTTTTGAAAATAATTTCACCATTATACCCACTATAAATTTGGTTATGATGATCAATATAGTTTTAACAATTACTTAATTAAATTAATTTTCTAGACTTTGGCCAAGAAAACACATAGTTCTTTTGTTTAATTTTTATTCAAGTAATATAAGGCCTGTCTATATTAATATTTTTCACGATAGATATTGTATCCTTATATATACATATAAATTTTATCTTATTACATTATTTTTATATTATGTGGATTTTAACTAATTGATTAATCATGCCTACATAAATTTTATAATTATTTTAATTTTATTTTTATTCCATCTTGGATGATTTTAAATTAATTTATTTAATGATTTAGCATTTATAATTAAATATATTTGGAAGAAAATAATTAAAATAAATATATTTAATTTTCCTTACGATTTTATAATTTTTTATTTTTTTAGTACAAGACATTAATCCCCTTGATACTATTTAAAAATCTCGTTAAAAATTCTATGTTTAATTCGAAACATTCCAACTATGTGTCTATGATCCTCTTGGAACAATTTCTCCCCATAACTGAAACTTAACTATTTTAGAACTCCAACCCAAATCACTGAGTCTGACTCAAAATTCCACATGACTTCTAAACAATCTCTCTATATTTCATATTCTTTCAACTATATGTCAGTTTTTAAGGTAGAACCACATGGATATTATAAACTCAATTACAGTAGATATTGAAAAATGACTAATCATATAAAAAATATAAAATTAGATTATATAGAATTCCAATAACATACCATCTGTAAATGAAGAATGAAAAAAAATAACTCAACTGTCACAACTGAATACATTCCAATAACATCAAACTGAGCTAATCACATATACCATAATATATGAATCAAAGTACAATATTATTTACAACACCAAAACTCCTCAAAATATATTCTCTAGAATTATGGTGATCTATCCCATTCAATGATCAAAACTGAGACACATCCTATGTTGTACCTGTAAAAAGATTATCTGCTACAAATATGAAATCGCCACCTCAGTAGGGTCTGAGTATATCCCAATAGGGAACCACCAACATACTGCATTACCTATATGGTAATATTATTATAAATTCCCATGATAAGATCAATATAAAGTAAACAAGTAATTCATATAAATTATAAATATGACATATAATCAAAAAAACAATAGTAAGAAAAAACAATCAAATGTTTAGAGGCTAGGTACTCAATTAGTCACCACAAACCACCATTATAATTCTTTCAGTTCCATGCTGGAAATTAAATCAACTAAATTTTTGAAACATCCCCCTTGATGGGATGGTCAGAAACATACCTGACACACCCCTTTAATAGGATAGTCTAATATATTTTGACCAATCCCTAATTACACACCTCTCTAGGGATAATAATTAATGATAAAACTAAATCATCGACAATATATTATAGAAGATTTATACATAGGATATGATATACAAATGAAATATTGAACATCATATCAAAGCAAGAATGTATCCTAATAATAAAAACCCACATGTAAGAAACATAAGAGTATGTGTCATGGTCCACACAAACAAACATGTGAAACATACATAAAAATATATCTTATTGGATAAAAACACATTGATGAAGTAATAAACATGGTCTGATGGGCTATAGACACATGTGATCAAGAACCAACATAAGTATCATGTGATAAATCACCAATCAATCATTAACCATTTTCTACAGTGAAACAAGACAATACATGTGGTCCAACATATCCCTTGGAACCCTATCAATTTGATTGTATCATTCATTGAGTTAGTATAGATATGAAATCCATAAACATAATTAATATGGAATTATGTCTCCCACATTAATTCAATTTTAATCAATTAATATGTATTCTTTTTTATTCAACTAATAATTATGAATTAAGGATCATTATAACAAGGTAGAGAACTTCATTTCACATTCCAATATATGATTCATGGGATAGAGTACAAATAACCACTCACCTCATCATACTCATCTCCCATCCAAACAAGCCTCAACATTTTTTCATGAGTCATCCCATTCTATCTTGCCTTTATCAATTAGCCCGATTTTATATCCCAGGGCCAAGCATTCCAAATATTTAATTATAGCTCAATTATAATTAATTAAATGACTTTAAGGAAACTCACATTTATAGGTGAAATATATACATGAAAAAAGAAATTACATATAGAAATGCAAAACAAACACCTCAACCAAAAATATATGGATGTTAAAAAACACAATTCTTACTTCATTTCTGAAATAATACAAATCACAGAATGAAATAACAAGAAAAAATTGAAAATGACTTATTTGGTTCATTTTTAGGGAATCCAAAGATGTTATAATATGTATCCATTGCATCTTCCTATAGATATTGAGAAACTACCAGAATGCTCACAATTTGACGATGAGCTAACGCCCAAGAAAAATTCATTGGTACAATGGATTATTCACTAAAATTGACTGAATCCATCAAAGTGATAATCGAGGTGTAAAATTCATCAAAACTCCATTCAAAAAAGAGAATTTATCATCACAAGAAATCATACAGCCGTTCTAATCCTTGTCTCCATCAATCTCAAATAGTTACATAAATACCCAATGTAATAATCTTATTATTCATCAAGAAATATCATTCCTGATATAATATAGTGGCCATAATTATCAATGGATTCTGGATTCTGGAAGAATTGATCATTTAAAGGACCGTCAATTATATTTTTTGACATGACGATTTATCCCTGATTAATTAAAAAGTGATCCACCATGATGTGATTAAAAATGAGGTCATTGGTGAATATGAATGGTGGATTTCATATATATTCCATTACAGTTTCTATTAATATATTCTCTAGATCAAAGTGATATCCTTGAGGGAGGAAAAGGGATGTCTATGGACAAATGGAAGACAAACAAATGATTTAGGTGATGATATATTTAGGGAGGATTAGTGTATAAAATAACCAAAAGTACCATCACATAAAAACATCTACCATGCCCCATTGACTCACTGGTTAGTGTTCACTAGCTAAACAATGGACCACCATCCACACTATGAAATCTCATTGGATGGATGTTGAGACCTATAAGGAAATAGGGATTCTATCTAGGTCGCCAGAGAGATAATGTGGGACCCATATCTAGTTGACGGATCATGCTAGTTATCTTGGATAATTCTAATCCCTCTGGTTTTCCAGTGACAGCTAGAGGATCCCTAACATATCCAATCCACATTCACATTATTTTCAAGACACAAAATACTTATGAGAATAAATCTACTTAAAAGAATTTCTACATAATAAGATAATACTTAATGAGTTTTAGTTATACACATATCTATATGAATATACCATCTAATAGGTGAAAATATTATTTTATCTATAAAATATAACACCCATAATGGTTTGGGTAATTTATATTTCTCCACCAATACACTTCTCATCATTAATATTTTTTGGTAGTTAGAAAAACACACTTATAAATCAACCATTATCATACCTTATATGGATTTCTCTATAAAATATCGTTAGATTCCAACTCAATGCAACAAGTCCACACTTATTCATGAATACTAATTGTGTCCCCACTACAATACTTCCATGAAATCACAGTAAAATCTATACCCAAATTTTGTAATTGATGAAATCTCCATACATCCATAACCTCATCTATATATATTAACTCGCCATAGTGTCTCAATAATTTACATTTAAATAATCATGGTACTCCCACTATAGGATTATAAATACTTTTATATATTCTAGAAGTCCAATGACAGGGCCATTCCATTCAATTACATAGTACTCAATCAAATATAAATCATAGATTAATAGTCAATTACAAATTTCATTTAAATTTTTGAATAGAACCAATATTTATCTAGTGAACAACATGTCTTGAAAACACCAACCTTTATAGAAGGACCTAACGAATTCATAAATAGTAATTCAAAAAAGATACAATGATCATGATATGATTTCAACCCACCGCATACAGTTACACATAGAAAGAAACAATCAATACTCATCCATCCAACTGTAGGTAGTGAAGACTCAACGATATGATTATTTTATAACTATTTAAATATCATTGTGTTTGATGACCTTAATTCAAATTCTTTTTGGGTTGATCTTAAATACCTTTTCTATAACTTATCATATCAACTACTTCCCTTTTAATAGTATCTCATATAGCTCCTCATTCAACTTTTCAAGGTGTTCTACTAGGTATGTATATACTCATCCTTACAAGGAAATTTCCCAACACATATTGTGTCTCTTACAGACGACAAATAGGTCGACCGTGAATTCAGAGGATCTTAGGGATACGAGCTGTGTGGACCACATACTGTGTTTTTTGTTGGGATATAGTAATGGGGTTATCTTAGTAGTTACTCATTTTCAGTTTCCTTCAGGTTGAGACAGGTTCTTGGTTTGGCCATATGTTTTCACCTTTACTTTTCATTGTAAACTACCTAACCATTACATTGTCTAGAGGTTCATGCATGTCCATTTTATTTTATAGAAGTTAAATCATTCTTGTCTTTTATAAATACACTTTTTCATTAATTTGGATGTGTGTGTGTGTACATGTATTTAGTAAACTACCAACCCATGTGGTTACAGAGTTGGACCAAGTCTCCAACCCCATGCCAATGGAGGCGGGCATGGGGTAATTCTTGCTCGAGCCTCATTATGGGTTGGTTCGTGACATGCTTGAATAAAAAATATATTATATGAGGGAACACCAATTGATTATATAAAATCCATTATATAAATTAATTATTATGTGAAAACACATTTATGGGGTTGCAAGTAAACCATAATACCTGAATTGTGTCTCAATGAATTAAAATTGAGACCATGATATCCATTTCAACATTTAATGAATTTGAATCAATATATCATAATCAAGAGAAAATTAATGGAATGATAAATATAAATACAAAATATCTTTTCAGGATATAATATCTCTATAGATAGCATATACTCCTTATAAATGGATGTAGTATTATATTACAAGTCCTTCCTCAAAGAAACAATATTGTTACAAATAATCATTACAAAGATTGTATAACTGAAATTAGAATTAATCAATGTGGGGGTTATGCGTAAAAACATTAAAACAAAAATAAACCAATCAAAAGAAATCAGAATTAAAATAGAGGTCATTTTACAAGTGAAATTAGAATATCAATGTCAAATATGTTGATGTATACCCTAAATAATTGAAATTGATTTAACAGAACCCATACCTTGATTCCTGATTTTCTATTAATGTTCTTTTACTTCATTATAATAAAAATGCATTAATTTTTTAATAGTTATAAATAATTATAAAATATTATTAATTTATCATTAGATAATTAATTTCAAATGTTTCAGTGAAATATTTTTTTACATGATCAGAAATATATACAGCAGTTATTTTTTTGGATGTTCAGTTCATAATATAAAACTGACATTGGTAGGTTTTTTGTGATCAAAAGGGGAACTGTTCCACCATCTAAAAAACATTCATCCAGAAATAATTGCAGTTTTATATATAAAATATTATTTTATAATCTCTTATTAGTTAAAGATGTAAAAAACTATTTACATTACTTCTTAGAGGTGGTATTCCACAGGTAAGCATGAGGGACATATTCATTTTTAAATAGTTGGAATTGTAAAAAGGTAAGTAATATTTATATTTATAGAATAATAATTATTTCATTACTCTCTTAAATATTTATTAAATTCATCATAATAACAATCATTATGATTTTGTGGGGAGAAATAATACACATATCTCTCTGGAGGTGGTAGTCCTAACATACACATGAGTGATATTTTTAGTCCCTATACGATGGAAAATGAAACCAAAAAAAGTTAAAAATTAAAATAATATAATATAGGTATATTTATAATATATAACATATTGTATTTTAAAGTATAGGATTTAATTTATGTATGTAGAAGAATAAGTAAAATAAAAATGATTAGTTGAGCCAATTAGCCCCTCTTTAAAAAACCTGACTTGGATATCTTATTATGGAACATATAGTTAGTAATTTTAAGACACCAAAACTTCTTGAAATTAGATAAGTATGTTTAGAATAGGTTTTTTATTTTATATTCATGATAAGTAAATAATAGTGGTGTGAATAACAAAGAATAAATTGTGTACTTTTATAGTGATGGAAATGACCCACATTCAATTTCATAAAACATTTAAAAATAATATTTTCTTTCTTGTGAAGTGAAAAAAATTGGAAAAAATATAGAAAAAAAGATAGTTTAGGTTGAAAATGAATTCAATCAAAATAATATAGAGAGGTTAATTTAGTATTAAAATACTTATATTTTTGTGTAACTGCTTCATTAAATAATTTCGTCTTTAATTGTAGGAGAAACATTTTCAATACTAAAGGGTCATATATTTAAATATAAGGTAACAATTATATCATAAATCTTGATGGGATAACATTTTAAACCATATCACATCCCCTTTTACTATTTTAATACATTTATTCCTTTTAAATCATTTAATATTATATTATTTAACATGAAATTCCATTAAAGTCATTTTATGAAACATTTATATATTTTTACATTAACGACGTCAAGATATGTACGAAATTACAATATAAACCCATTAACCATAAATATTGTTTATTAAATATAAAATTCATGTGGAACCATGATTCATCAAATAATATAAATTTTGTATTTTATTTTTAAATTATTTACATTTAATTTTTTAAAAGGCTCACATGGGCACTGTGTTAGCATCATTTTAGTATATATGGTAATTATACAATCAAAAATAATTTAATATATATAAAAATGATTAATTATAATATAATTAATATTTAATATTCTTCATGAAATTTTAACATACATAAATGTAAATTTCTATGAAATTAAAAGTATGAGAGTGATATTTTGGAATTTCCCATTAATCAAAATAAAATAATAGTATTTATCAAAGGGAAAAAACAAAAAACAATTATATATTTTATAATATAATAATGATTAGATATAAATAAACTCATCTAATATAAATATGTTAGTTATTATTTGTATTTGTAAAACATTATCAAATTATTTCTAACATTAATTACCCAATTTACCATTACCGAGGTGACCAATATTTGTTGCAATTATTATTTATTACAACAAAAAATAAGGTTGAAATATTTTCCAAATTTAAAAATATAAATTCCAATAATTGAATTAATTTTTATGATTAAATTTTTCGTAATTGGTATGAATATATTTTAATAAATATTTCCAAAATGCAATGACTTTTTTCAAAGAAATGCATTTGTAACACAAAAAAATAATTTTTCTAAAATCATGTATCATGTTGTTTCATAAGAATTTTTTTTATTTAGTATCATGTTAAAAGAATAATGGGACTTTCAATGTAATTAAATGACATTTTTACAAAAAGGGACACTTTTACTATTTAGTTAAAATCAAACATTTCAGAAAAATCCATGATTTTCATCCAAATATAATTTAGTTATGAAGATTTAAAAAATTGTAAAATTTTATCAAATAATATTTATAATGGTTATAGAAATTATTTTTAATATTGAATCCCAAAAAAAATATACAATTTTTGATGAAAATGAATTTTTGAAGAATAATATGACTTGACGTATTATCGAATAGTTATTTATAATTAATTAAACAATAAATTTGTTTTGATTATGAACATTTTATATATATTTCATAATTCAGTTACTCATATTCATAATAGTAAATTAAATTGATCGGTTATAACTATCATATTCAATATAATTTTGTTCCATAATTGTTGAAGATCGGTATTTTGGGTTGTGTATGCTATCAATCATAGTGTTAACTTAAAATAAGGGGGTATTATAGGATTATTTGAAGATAAAATTCTTGAATAACAATCATAGGCCATATTTTATGGACACAATTCATGGAAGTCTATTCCAGCATTCCCTTCATTATCTACGTATCTTTGAATATAATCTCATCCCAAAAACATATTTCACATAAAATAATGATCCTATATGATAATGAGGATTTCTAAAATAAAGATTGGCTTGTTATTAATTGGTCCACATTAAAAAATCATATGATCCTAGAATGATTAATTTAAGAAGGAAGTCCACATTGGAAAATCAAACCTCTTGGTAATTGTTTTTTTCACTCATACTATCTATTTTGGTGTAATTTCACAAATGAATTTCTCAAATTCATTAACCAATGTAAAATAATTGAAAATACTATTCTAGAATGGACAATACGTAAACCGATTAAGATGAATGAATAGATTATTGAAATTTTTGTGCACTCCATCTATCACGTATTCCCTTGATAATGTGCCTCTCTTAAGAAATCATCACCAACCCATTGAACCCTCAAGTATGTAATGACATGTACTCACCTAATAATAAGGGTTACAATCATACTGATATCAACACACACAACATTGGATCATTCCTATCATATTGGATAACCCATATTCTCTATCCAATTAGCCAGGTCTGCCAGTGGACACCATTTTTATACTCCATGTGCTAGGGATATAAGATATGTTATCATAATCAGTGAATGATAAAAAAATATCCATTCACATGAATCAATGATCATGTAATTCACATTTGGGTAACATATTATTAATCCAAATAGGTATCCTTTATTATTAACTCATTGGGAATATACTACTTACTAGTTGGGTCTTCCAACTCTTCCTCAAGAGATCATATTACTGATGCATCCAATCCTCCATCCGCTTCTACTAATATACTCAGCCTAGGAGCTGTAAACCCCAAATGATCAACATAGTTGTATCCCATGAAAATCCAATAACTCATACACAATAGTCCATATCCATCATAAAGAATTTATAAATGGGTTATAATCTTAATGATCTAATGATTCTTCAATTGGCCATATTCTATGTGAACCATCATACCCTCTATTATATTCATTAATTAACAAATAAGGTAAACATGAAATGGACGCTTGAAAATATGTACAAAACCTACATATTTTCATTAAATTTTTATGAAGTATTAATATTTTAATGGATATAAACTCCAAAACACACACCCATCTACAAAGAATCAAATATTATGGATCAAGACCATTACATAACCTTAAACTATATATCCTAGACTATGTGGATTTTTATTCAAGATTACTATAAGACATATAATTACACTATGTAGTTCTATTAGACCACATAATTAAATATTATATACATTAACTTAAATATTACTTCACTTGGTCATATTATACGACCTTAAAAGAGATTACCATTGTACTTGTCATGTGAACATTAAATTTACAATGTGTCTTGTTATTAGAAACCAAAATAATGGTTTTGGGAACTAAAACTAATCTATTAGGTAGTTTTTAACTCATATTGTTTCATAATCTATCAATAATCAATAATACATATAATAAATAACATCTTGAATAATAGAATTAAAAACATAAACTAATTGAAATTCCAGAATTATGAAGGGATGCTATTTTCATATATGATTTATTATTAATTTATTTAATCAAATAAATACATTAAATTGAATTTCCTTCTTCATTGATAATGACCATATGAAGACCAATTTTCAAATAATAATTTCTATATATTAATTAGTTGAATATTCCATCTAGTTTGGTTCCACACATTTTATTAAAACCACCGATCATTACCATAGAATCTCATGAGTGTGAGAATATATACGTATAACAATTACGAAAATCAATTTGGATCACAACAGAATCCATTAAGGATGGAACATGTCATTCTGTTTTAGGAGGCTAACTATTGTACATTATTGTGAACATTCAAGGGGAAGATATCTATAGTTCATGATATAATCCCCACTTGAATTCATTAGTCACAAAAATTATAAAATGTATTTTGTTTTAAAACAATTTATAGCTATGTTTAAATATAGATAAGTTTGAAAATTAATAAAAACCCAAGGGACCTTCTTATTTCATTAACCACCATAAAATATCTTATATAAATAAAAGTATAATTATTATTATTTACATGAAAAGTGATAAAATCATTAATAAAATAAATATTATTCCATGTGAAATTTTTTTTTTTCAATGATATATTTTTTATGAAATTTTTTACTGAACTATTAAACTCAGTCTACCAATCCTGTTTAATATTTTCTGTACTGCAAAATAATATTATTATTAATATAAAACAAATTTCATTGAATTTTTCTAAAAAAAGAAATAAATATTATTCTCTAAATGATGAATATATATTTATTAAAAATTCATTTAACTAAGTAATTTTTATAGCCTGTGAATAAAAAAATTAAATAAATATTACATATTCACATAATTTGAATAGTATATTCCACATTACTTCCAAGGATATTTTCCTCAACCACACTACTTCTCCTATAGAGAAAGAAGTTAATGTCATAATAATATACAACATCTTATGGATCTATGCAATATAATATAATACATTTGTCATGATATATGTAATCTTGAAAGTATTGTTTTATCAACTTGTTTGATTTATGTATCATTCAATTAATTTTATCATATGAAATTTCCAATATAAAAACATGTATATGTACTTAATTATTAAATTTTATTCCCTTCATAAGTCATGAGATATCAACTTTCTTTATTAAATAGAGTGGAAACTGATTTATTATATTATTCATTAGAACAATATCAATCATAACACAACCAAGGCACCGAACTTCACCATAAACATATGTCATCATGGCTTATGAAAATACAAAAAATTACCCAACTCATTATATAAATTAATATTAATCTAAAATTAATTATACTTTCACACATTTCGATGGATTGGAAAATCAAATTACACATATATATTTAGATTACATGTTAGTTTTTCAAGTTCACATGATTTCTTTTGTTGATATTTCAATAGGAAATCTTGCTATGAATATGTGTTAATAATTTATGAGAACAATACCTAAAATAGATTTTATCAATTTTTCCATCAAATGATATCTTCCAGCAATAAAACAAATTTTATGAAAAATGTCCCGGGATATTTGTCTTATCCTCATAATAGATAATTAATATGACCATTTAGCTATACATATACACTTAGTAAATTATTACATATAGTGTCACATTGATGAACAATAATGATTTGGTGAAAATATATTATTATTCAATATCCATGAATATAAGTAATTGTAAATTTTATAAAATATTCTCATAGTTAACAAACTATAATATAATCTAACTTTTACTTGAAACAACTTATAACACCCTTTAGTTTTCTATCTCTTTCATTATAATCATGTTTTTTGAGATAAAATTATAGTCAAAGGGTCCAACACATTCTGTTACATGGAAACTCTACACATTGTGACCACACCTCAATGAGAAAAAACCTCTATAGGTTATATTTTTGGAGTTTGTAGTTTATCCATTGATGTTAGCATGGATCTTTTATGTGATTAATAATATAATTATTATCATTTTTTAATGTCGTGGAGTGCAAAATTTTATGTTCAAAATCATGTTCATGAATGAATTAGTAAGTCCAAACTATTTATTTGGTTATATAAGATGCCTTAATATACTTATCTTCCACTTTAGAATCAGTTAAAACTATCATCTTTGATGTCTTATAGATCGAAACTCACCCATTGGGAATGAATAAATATAATTACAATGAATTTAGATCATTTTAACATGTTTCTAAACTAAGATCATTATATCCATGAATTAATATCTCCTCATACACACTATATACCAAGACCATATCCTTTGTACACCTCAAGCACATTAGGATAAACATAATAGAAAACCAATTTTTTATATTATACATGTCCAGCATATTCCAAGCATTCTCATAGTGTAGTAATCATCATTCCATGTACATAAAATTGTATACATGATATATCTAGTTTAACAAGAATATGGGTTCTTACTCATTTTCATTATAATTATCTCTATCTACATTTGTGCAAAGTGGTAAAATTTTCTTAGAGAGAATAATACCATTAGAGGCTAAAACTGATATCTTCTTAGATACCTAAATAATTAATCTTTTCAATAGTTAGTCTATTCACATACTAATTCATAGTCCGTGGATCAACATAGACATATAAAGATAGATCTAGAAATGAAGGATATAAAATAGTTATTCAATTTCCTTTATGGATAAACACTTTTTTTAACTATCCATAATAGTCTGTAACATTAGACTTCCATTTCCCAAAAGAAACATGTCACTAATATATATAAATAGGAATATGACTCTACTCTCAAGAAACATTAACTAAACACAAATATCACGTATATTATTTATGGTAAATGAAATATTATGGATTCATTGAACATAAAAATCCATGAATTAGATATATAAATCAATACAGAAATGGATGTCTTTCACTTTCATATCCTATTGGAGTCATCGGGGGCCACTAACCCTTTAGTTTGTGTCATATAAACATTATCAAAACAACCCCTATTAAGGAAATCTGTATTGGAATACCTTAAAAAATGACATATTCATGTAATGGTTCTATTGATGGCACAATCATGATGTATTTAAACATTAAAACTAAAGATTATGTTGTATTATAGTAAATTCCATGACATTATATAAACACTTTAGTTACTAGATTTTACTTATAGGTATTCACATTACATTATGTGAACAATTTTCTCAGAAATACCCATTTATAACAAAAAATATTTACATAAACTAGTAGATTAACAAAAACCCATACATGATTATGATACATGAAATCCATTTCATAAGTAATGTATTCTTCTCATATTATATATTATGATGCATCTACATCCTCCTTGTTATAAATAGGATAATTATTTTCAACCAATAACGAGTCACTATCTTCTCTGACTAGAAAACCACATATTTTTGGTTCTCTAACCTCTCCATTTATCATTTATAGTTCTTGTGTTTAAAGAACATCCTCTTCAAAATGGACCTTTGGAATCTTTTACTAGAAAAAATATTATGTATATTGAACATCAAATTAACCAATTTCAATATTTTTCCCACTATTTTTTTTAAGGATGTGTTACCTCTTTTGAAATGTGAAATGATTATCAGCCAAAATTATTTTATTATATATTTATAAGTTATATTCTCTAGATAATTTAGTATATTTTATAAATATAGATTTCTTTTCTCATGTTTCTCAATTTTTTCTTATTACATCCTTAAGAAATTATTCACATTCCTCTACACACATGTTTGGAAATACAAGTTCCCTCTGAGTCAACCACATGTATTAGATACCATTTTCACTTTTTTTCGAACATTGTGTAGTGTGGATATAGTTGTTTAAAACTCATATCCCAAAAGTATAATATATTATGCTCAGGGCTATTCATCGACCTCACCAAGGATAAAATGTTCCACTTCCTCCTCTAACACAATTATATAATACTATATAAAGAGGAGTGAGTTGGGAAAGGATCACACACTCTTGTAGAAATTATTTTTACACATTGGTTTTGATAATCAACATCTTGATTATATAACATAATATTTATCTAAATTTAGTGTTCATTTTATAATTCATTCTTAAACTCTTTTAACTTTTCAATAGGATTAAACATATACCATATCAAATATACAGAACCATGGTCACTCATGTCATCCATTAATGTTTGGAAGTCTGAATACACACATCAAGATTCATTGTAAAATAGTATAAAAAAATCAATTTTTACCAATTAAATATTCTCTATAACAATTTTTTTGGGTCTCTTAAGTGGTGGCTTGGTCGTTTTTCCTTCTTAATAAGAATGAAATTTATTAACTTGTTTTGAATCCAAATAGTTTGCAATAAATTATTGATAGGGATTATTAAAGCACATAATATTCAAATAAATAAGATACTCATACCAAAAACGAGTGAAAATGAGTCAGGAAAACATAATTTGTTATAAATTTATAATATACGGTTTTCATAGATTAATACGTAAAGACCATTGTTGAATTGTTCTATACCATAAGAAATTATATTACTATAAAAGTATATTTCTTGTTTTCAATAAATTAATCTAAATACAAATATATTAATGAAATAAACATAAATGATGTTCTTAAAAAACTGGGACAATAATAATAGTTCCTTAATACCAAAATGAATATTTTTTTATGATAGGTTGTAATATCTAATGGGTAGAGAATCCAACCCTACTCTTTTTGTTGAACAAAAATCTATCTCTCCTCGTGTGATCTTTTAAAATCCACTTGGATCTTATATTATAATATAGATCATACTCCACAAGATATATCTAATAACCAATATATAGATATAAGAATATTTCACTTGATGAAAATGCATGTAATGATTCCAATTTATTATTTAAATGTGTGTGCTTCTTTATTTTTTGTGACAACATGACACAAGAACAACATAGTACATCCTTTTCCTTTTCCCATCAATGGATTTTTTTAAAGGGAGATACTCCATATCCATATTCTGGAAGTGAGTAATGGTGGATTTCGCCAGATTTTATCTTTTATTCAACAGATGAGCCATTGGTTTTTTAAATAACATATCCATGTCAAATTTTTGAATTAAGTGAACTTTGAGGGAGACTTCATACTATTATTTAAAGTATAATTAATAATAAAACAAGTGAAACACTTTTGTATTGTAGATAAAATAATATCTATTTGAGCTCACCAATGATCTTAAATACCATGACATCCAAGAGATCAATGTATCCAATTATCAGGAATAAACGAGGCCGAAATGGTACAGAATCTCTAATCTTGAAATGAATACTTGAATAAAGATCATTGATCACTCTTTTATCTACCTCTTTTGTTAACTATTTTGAACGTCATAGGTGATGAAATATTCAAGTATATCCTCATGTTTAGTTAAAATATTAGTAGAAATTGTATATAGCAAGGATCATAGGTCATATGTGGAATAATAAAAAATATTTAGATATAGATATAGTCTATCATTACTAGACACTTTTCCACACATTTTATGAATTGGGGTTTCCAGTAACAAAATTTACATTCATATAATTTTATAACACAAAACACTTATATCATTCATTGATATTAATTTTTTTTAAATTTATCCAGTTTTAATATAGATCACAATGATATTACTTACATTTTTTAATTTCTACTGCTACAAAAAGAAAGAGATAGATTTTAGGTCTTTTCAAGATTATAAAATAATAAATAAATTTCATTTCTTATCAATCTCCCACAATGTTTTATAATTCCAAAAAAAATCACTATTTGATTTAGAATATTTTATTAAGTAGATATTATAGTAGAAGAGAACCTTAAATTTCCTATTATATTGTATATTTTGATCATGAAAATTACTCAATGAAAGTTATGTCGCTGTATCATTTCATATTCTTTACGTTGTAGATCCTTGATCCGTTGAATAGACTCCCATTTCCCAAATTCTTGTATAAGGATCTCATTAAAACTATCCACTAAAATGTTTTTAGAAATACATTTACCAATATACCAACTATAATTTGGTTTACACGATAAATATCCTTATAATAATTTCTTAATAAAATTAATTTCATAGAACTTGTTCAGGAAAACAAATGGGGTTTTGTTTATTTTTTATTCAAGTAAAAGAATGATTTTCTATCTTAATATTTTACATGAGATATTTTTTATTCTTTTATTTATATTTTCATTTTATCTTATCACAATATTTTTAATATTATGTTTATTTTATCTTATTGATTAACCATGAATATAAAAAGATTACAGTTATTTTTTTTATTTTTATTACAAATTGGTCAATTGTCAATTAATTTATTAAATGACTAAACATCTATAAATAATTACAATGATAACCCAAATAATTAAAACAAATAAACATAAATTTTAATTAGATTTTATAATTTTTTTCTCTAGTAGAATATATAAAAACCCTTGATACAATTGAATAATCTCTTAAAAATTTCATTATTTAAGTTGAAACATTCAACCCATGTGCATATGCTACTCATCGAATAGTTTAACCTCAGAATTGAAACATAACTATTGTATCAGTCCAACTCAATTCAATATGTCTGATTCGAAATGCAACATGAATTCTGAAAGATCGCTCAATATTCCAATTTCATCCAACTAGAAGTGAGGGTATAAGGTAGAACCATGGGCATATTATACCCTCCATTGTTGTAGATAATAAATAAAATGACTAATAATATAAAAAATATACAATTACAGTATATACAAATCCATTAACATACTATCTATAAATTATGAATGAAAAAACAAAATACTCAACTGTCACACCTAAATACATGCCACAAACTTACAACTGAGAAGATCACATATACCAAATTAAATGTACCAAAGTACATGAGGATATAAAACACCATGACTCACCCAAATATATTCTATATAATAATAGTGATCTATCCCACTCAATGATCAATGGTCATAATCATCCTAACTTGTACTTGTAACAAGATTCTCAGCTACATATTTGAGATGGCTGCCAGAGTAGGGTGTGAGTTTAACTCATTAAGGAACCACCAAAATAGTACATTACCTAAATGGTACATTTATTATACATTCATGTGATATGATAAATATAATGTAGAAACATATAATAAATAAAACACATTTAAGCAACGACAACCAAATGATTAGAGTCCATGCACTCAAAAAGTCACCACAAACCTCTGTTGTGCCTCTTTCAGTTCCACGCAGGAAATAAAATAAAATTAATTCTCAATGAATCCCCCTTTATGGGATTGTCAGAAACATACATAACACACCACCTTAAATAGATAGTCTAATTCATTCTAACCAATCCATAAAAACACCCCTCTCTGGGGATACTCTATAATGACAAAACTAAATCCTCAACTACATATGGCAGAAGAATTATATATACCATATGAGATAAAAATGAAAGATTGAACATCATATAAAATCAATAATGTATCATAATCATCACAAAACACATGTATGAAACATAAGAGTATGTCTCACTGTCCACAAAAACACACAAGTTAAATAGACAGAAAATATTGTCTCATAGGCTACACACACATGTGACGAAGGAATAAACATGATCTGATGGGCCACAAACACATGTGATCAAGCACAAACATATGTATCATGTGATACATCACCAATAAATCCTTAACCATTGTCAATGTGGAAACAAGAAAATACACATGGTCTAACATAGCCTATGGAACCTTATCAATGTATTTGGAACATTAATTTTGCCAGTTATGATAATAAATCAATGAAAATATTATGTATGGAATTTTGTCTCCCTGATTAATACATTTTTAATCAATTAATATGTATTTATTTTTATTAAACTCAAATCTATTAATTAAGGATCAATATCCCAAGGTGGAGAACTTAATTTGACATTCTAATAAATGATTTAGGACATTATAGGATAGAGTACACATGTCCACCCACCTTAGCATAGTGAAATCCCATCCAAACAAACCTCAACATCTTTTCATGAGTCATCCCAGTTTATCTATCCTTCATCGTTCACCATGATATTTATCCCATGGCCAAACATTCCAAATAATTAATTATAACTGAATTATAATTAATTAAATTATTTTAAGGAAAATCACTTTTTATGGAGAAATATAAACATGCTGAAAGACATACCATAAAAAACCTACATAACAAGAACCTCAACCAACCAAATATGGATGTTCCAAAACATACTTCTTACTTCATTTCAAAAAATATATATAGCACACTATAGAAAAACAACAATCCCTTGAATATAATTAATTTGGATCATTTTTTGGAAAACCAATCAGGTTACATTGTTTATCCACTACAACATCCTATATATTTTTTAGAAACTCCCAGCAGGATCCCAATTATAAGATGATATAATGCCCAGGAAAAATAAAATGTTACAATGGATGATTCTCTAAAATTAACCAAATCTATCAATGGAGTCTGGATTCTTGTAGAATTGATCATTTAATGGACCGTAAATTTTAATTTTTAACATGAGTATTTTTTCATGATTAATTTAAAATTGATAAACCATGATGAGATGAAAAAGGTGTTCATTATATAATTATGATAGTAGATTTCATCTAGATTCCCTAAAATATTCTATCAAGATATTCACTAGATCAAATAGATGTCTTCTAGGGAGTACAAGAGAAGTCCAGGGCTAAATGGAACACAAAACAATGAATTATGGGATGATATATTAAGGGGGAATTTGTGTATAAAATATAAATAAGTCCCCTAACATAAAAACATCTAACATTCACCATTAACCCACTACATAGGGTACACTAGATAACCAATGTTCCACCATCCACATGGTGAAAACACCTTGGATGGATGACGAGACTTACTTATTAATAGGGATTGAATCGAGATCATATGAGAGATAATGTGGGACCTGTATCAAGTTGATGGGTAATTATAGGTATCATGGGCAATTCTAATCACTCTAGTTTTCTTGTTACTGCTATAGGATCTCCAACATCTAAAAAACACCTTCACATTATTTTCAAATAGCAAAAGAGCTCTGAGGCTCCGTCTAAATAGAAAAATAGCGACATAATAAGATTAAACTTAATGAATATATTCATACACCTATCTATATGAATATTCCATAAAATTGGTGAAAAGGACAATTTATTTATAAAATTTAAAACCCATAATGGTGTGGGACATTAAATTCTCTCCACCACTATAATTCACATCATTAAGAAGTTTTTGTAGTTAGAAAAACACTTTTATAAATCAACCTTGATCATACAATAAAATTATTTCCCAATATTAAATCAACAGACTCCAACTCAATGCTACAAGGTGACACATATTACTGAATTCCCATTATGGTCCTACTACAAGACTCTATGATATAACATTAAAAACAGATCCAAAATAGTGATGTCGTTGAAATAAAAAAACATAGATCATCACATCTATCTATCTTAACACACCATAGTGTCTCGATCATTTACATATAAATAATCCTATTTCTCCCCACTATAGGAGTAGTAATACAAATAAATATTATAGAATTCCAATGGCATGCTCATTCCATTAAATTCCATAGTACCCAATCACATATAAAACACATATTAATATTCTATTCCAAACAACATTTAAATTTCTGAATCGAACCAAAAATTATATATCAAACAACATGTCCCAAACACACTGATCTTTATTGAATGACCTAAACTATTCTAAAATAGTGGATCAAACTAGATACAATGATCTTGATACGATTCTAACCCACCACATACAGTTTCTCTTAGAAAGAACCAATCAATACCCATACATTCATGTATATACAAAGGCATAATACCTAAAGGAAAAAAACTCAATGAACCAATGATTATGTTTCCATAATACTCATAGGAATCATTAAAAAATCATGATCCATTATTGAGGTCCTGACCATCATCATGGTAATTTATCGAGTTCGTCCACCAACCACTTACAACAACCACAAGGTTCATATCCACTTTTGAACAAACCAATGATTCGACTCCTTCTTTTTTCACAATGATATATTTCTATGTACAAAGCCAACTTATTATCCCAAAATAGTCCCATATATAAATTTAACATCATGCATTCATCATTGAATAATATTCTATCAGTCTCACCACACATCAGTCTCCCATAGTTATGATAGCAATTTAATAGTCACTCTCACACCAGACCATGAGCCATCCAAAAAAGAGACGTTATTTCACACATGAAAGGTGAATGATATTAACCATATGAGTATCATAATAGATTCAATGTATTTCCAACATTAGTATTCTTGACCCATTATTAGTCGATAAGTAGATATTGTGAATAAAGATGATTATCCTTTAACATTTGATTGTCAAGAAGTGAAACAATAACTATACAACCATATGTTTATTAGAAAATAATTTAATACATTCAATTACACAATATTGATGTGGATAAAATTCTATATAAATCTAGTCATGGGTTATAACTTCCATCCCAAGAAGCTCTCATCCCCTAATGCATGATGTGAAAGTAAACCATGTCATTTCCACCCACTAAAATCTTGGATTGGATGCACAGTGGAACATTAGTCAATTTTTAATGTTTTCTCTTTACATGCAGACATCTATAATCATGGAATTCTTTACCTACCAATATGTATGTGGTTCATTCCCAATGAACTAGTTTGTAATTTAATGGATGACCTTGAATTTATTTTTCAATTAACCTACTTTTAATAGATTATATAGTTTCATCCTCAGTAGATGATTGATTATCAATGATCAAATCACCACCTGCTCCTACGATTCAACAAACCATGTATGTAATGTCCACTTGAACACAAACATCTAAATAATTTCAAAATAAGGATTAAAAACATCCCTATATACCCTTATAGATTTTTTCCATGAATTCATAGAAAACTAATCCCAAAATCAATATCCTTTCAAATATTCATATTCTACATGGTGGAGGCCCCAACAAAATCTAGCACTCTTGTACACATCATAGAAAGGGAAACTCCTTGATAATGAGATTCAATGAGTACCACCAAAAAATTGGGTTTCAGTTTAGCCAAGTGAGTTTCGACCCTTTCTCATGCCATCCATGGTCAATCACCAATAATCTTCAATTGGAATCCATTGAGAGTTATTTTAAAAACTAATAGGTCATATATACCATGATCCCACCCTTCATGTTCAAATCATCAAAGGGATCCAAATCAAAAACATGTATCATTATTATTAGATCTATAGGTTCTCCATACTCTAATGTGTAAGGAAACACTGAAGACCATATTTTAGGTCTTAATAATGTTACTCACATGTACATAAATTTTTTCCAATGAAAATTTCCACAATTTCATTAAAATTAACTATTTCTTCACAAGGAATATCATCACAAATTTTACCATCATGAAGTATTAGAATATGACTCACTAGTAACCCGAATCACAAAATTAAGTCCAAAAGATCATAAACTTATCAAAAAATATGGTTTTTTCTAGGGTCATAGCCCATCTAATGTAATCTACATACATGTCTCTAAATATTTCATAACAGATTCACTGTTAGACTAACCACATTGAGAGGTCAGAGACACTTGGTTGTACTAAATAGAATGACACAATGTTATATATAGAAAACACCATGTATGATATTTTTTTCACCTTAATTATCAGTAACTATCTATTGGATACATTTATTAGGTCGTTTAATAATGAAATTTACTCAATATAATGACCTAACAAGCACACTGTATTTTCTATGCATTGAGGGATTTCACCATCATCTCCATTATCCTAATTTTCATAATCATTAAATAGGTGAACCCCGTAGTAGTTTCATATGACCAGAAATCAGATGTATACACACATGGGATTTCATCAAAATTGAATGTCACAATAAACTAATATGTTTTAATATAATACATGTTTGTGATAGTATGTAACTGATTCCTGTATTGCCGGTTAAATCATATACAGGAAACATATATATCATGAGTGACCTATATGATGAATATGATGTATAATATACCTCTTGCTGATATGGACAATAGTAAAATCAATATGAATTCAAAACCTCATAATTAGATGTGCATCATCTGAGGAAAAAAAATTGACTATAATAGTGAAAACAATGAATATCAACCCCAAGAACTAGAAACAAAGAATTCCCTTAATAATGGTGTTCAAGACAAACAAGACTAGGTTTCATAACCTTATGTGAAACATTACTATGTTTACTATCTACCAAATCCCCAAAACAAGGAAAGTAGGACAACATGTTCTTGGAAAACATTTTATAACACCCCGACCTGAACCATTGGGAATGAGTTGGAATTCGACATGACCTTAGTTGGACTCCCAATACATCATAGATTACTAACATTGAGTGACGGTTTGTGGTAGAAAAGTTGGAATAATATATCATAAATAAAAGCAAAAATTAGCATATATATAACTAAACACAGAATTAGTATATAATCAGAGTATGTTGAAAACCAATAACATACCATCAGTAATGTATGATTGTAGAAACAAAAGACTCAACAATCCTAACAGAATATAAGAAACTAATTTACTAATGAAATAGAAAAATATAAACAATGAAAAAAATGAATATATAAGTCGATCTACAACTCCATGACTCACCTCATCCTAGTTTATGGACTCATAACAATCTATCCTGCTCAAAGACCAAATATGATCCTCAACTACACCTATACCTACAAAAAGTGAGGTCTACTTGCATACTGAATTTACATGGTCTCTAAAATAGGTTATTGAATAGAACTCAAAAAGAAACTACATAATTTTATAATATAAAACAGGTAAATGGAGTATATGTTCATGTTCTAAATTATATATAAATTATATAATAAATATAAAAACCGAAATAGAATAAAAAATATTCACTACATAACATATAATGAATAAAAATCATATGTTAATAAATATGATGATCAATTGGCCACCACTAACTAGGACCATACATTATGTAGCTCTATAAAATAAATAACATCAACCAACTACATGATACACACACTGGATGGGATAGTGCCAAACATTAATGACTCATACCCCTTGATGGGATTTTCAACTTGGATGAATATCAATGCTCGAAAATATAAAAACAATATCAACACACATAGTACATGGTAAAAATGAAGGATTTAACATTAATTCAAATTAAAACAGTATCATAATTATCACAACCTACATTAAAAAACACCAGAATAGTATCGTGGGATAGAGAATATCCCATGTTTGATGGATGAATCTGACATGGTGTGATAAAATACACACACAAAATTGTGATGAAGGAATAAAAAATTGTCTAATTGGATACATAAAAACACTTGTGATCAAGAAACCTCATAGGTCTTATAGGATAATTACAAATCAATCATCAGTCATCAACAAAGAGGAATAAATCCATCATAAAGGTCCAACATGGAAATTTAAACATTTAATATTAATTGTACATAATTATTTAAATATTTATGACATGAAATCTATTAAAAATATAAATCAAGACATTTGGTATCTAACATTAATTTGTTTGGTGGGTCAATTAATGAATATTCCATATTATTCATCTAATAATTAATAATTAAGTATAGTTATCCTATTCTAGATAAATTTATATCACGTTCTAGTAAATTGTACATAATACCATATGGATGGTCTAAAAAAACATTTTTTTATTCATCCATGTCTATTGAGCATATTTTGATTGCAAAAAGATTATATTTAAGACACAAAAATTCGAAATAATTAATTATAAGTACATTAATATTAATTAATTTATTAAAAGTAATGTCAAATTAATGGTAAAATACATAAATGTTGAAAGACATACCTGATAACACCGATTAGTCGAAACCCTATCCAACCGTCTAGAGAAGGTCCACAACATGCTTGCATGTTCATTTTGGGAAAGGTGACTTTTTCAAAATTATGCGATAATAACCAATTTAATATAATAAAAATGGATTTTTTTTAAAACCCATAAGCATATTTACCTTAGCAATAACATCATATAAAAAATATTAATACACTCCAGATGCACACCCAATTCTAAGAAAGGAAAAATCCCAAAATCAATTCTTTGTAACGAAGGATGATTCAATAATTTTGATCAAAACCATAGAATATATCATCAAGAGAAATACCTTTACTTCCATTATTTTCAATGTCATTTGTTAATCATCATATGGAATCTTAAATCTTTGTTGATCCAATCCCCTTTGATCTTTGACTTTTTCCCCAAATACATGATCGAATTATTATCATACTGTTCAAGAGGGATTACAGTAATGATCATGTTGTGAGAAAGATTATTATAAGAGAGAGGATCTAATGAGAATTAATATGGAAAGGATTTTAAAGGATAAATGTTACCATGTTTATTCCACCATGATAAACGACATAGTGATCCACCACTATATGAGGATGATGGAGGGAATGATCGAACAAAAAATTAGATTTCATAGGTATTTTAAAATGATTTTCCTTAAGATGTTTCCCATATTAAAAATTGATATCATAATAAGGGGGATACAAGTCAATGATAGAATGGATCTCAAAAAACTGATCTACAGGAGAATAAATTGAGGGGGACTCAGAGGCATAGAACATTGTTAGGGTATTAAATTAAAACTGCCTTGCAAGCCCCATCATATTTTTATTGGGGTCCATCGACCACAAAGTGTAGGATCACTTAATGTTATGTGACACCTTCTGGCCAAGAGGGGTTCTTCATAAATCATTGGTGAACTGAGGTAGTCTCAACAGATTTCTGGTGGGTCATGCGGGATAAGTTGGCTACTACCTAACTCCTCATCCAGCTGGTGGATACTATAGTAGAACCATAATCTCTAATCCTCATTTGCGAAATTATCAATCCTTGGTTAAAAAAGTTGTAATCCTTGCAATTTTTGAAAATAGCTCATTAATATGTTCACACTCAAAGCATCGTGATTAAATATCTGATTCTCAGATTTACCCACCCATTTGATAAAATGTTTAATCTCTAACAAAAATTATCAATCCATAATGATGTTGGTTGTTATGATCTCCCCACAATTGAAATTATCATCCTCAAGATATTATGGAATCACATGAATCAGGAAATCCATATCCATCTCAATAATAACTTACTATAAATTATCTACATATCATTGAATTAAAAATTTCATTCACAAGTCCATTCTCATTCTTAAAAGCTCTTCATGCCCCCTTCGTGTATATCTATGAAAAAATATCTGAAGTTGTTCCAAAATCTCACTATTGATGAAACACAATGATTCATGTCACAACATTCATCTAAAATGACATGATGTACTATATCAAATGAATCTCTAAAATTATTAGCAATTATTTTCGTTGTATTAATCAATATACATATCCATATTTTATCATTCAAACAACATCTCTCTGTGGTTTGATTATTTCACTCAGTAAAATGAAAAACACGGGTCAAGTGTAAATTCCAAACAAAAATCTAGTTTCTAATCCAAAAAATTGAGAATCTATTGAACAACCTATCCCAAAACTATTAACATTTCTTATAGGCCCGGATTTATTCACAGACACAGAAACCATACAAAATATAATGATATTGGAGCAGTTCCATAAAGGATCCCAGATCTTCTTATGGTATGTTTTGGTTTATATTTTGTTTTGGCCTATTCTTTTTAGTATAAATATGTTTTTCCCATATTTCATGTGTAGGAATGATGGTGATCCCATGGTTTGGGAGAAGAAGTTGGATGAAAAAAGAGTTATTGGGCATATTGAACGGTTTGTGCATGGTTAGTGAAAACAATGAAGAGCATCCTAGGTAACCGTGCAGCTATGGACAAAGGCTTATGCGTGGTTTGCACACAATTTGAAAAACTGTACGGAATCCCCAAGAAACCATGTGAAGGGGGTGATTTTCGGGCAGTAGCATCCGCATTATTTTCACACAGTTTGTAAAAACCATGTGGGTAAACCATACAACCAAGAAACATTCATAAGATTTCAAAATTTCCACAATGGGATTTTAAACCCCAACTCGGGGTTCTCATCCATTTCATACCCTACCGCCCTAGTGATGATCTTGGATGAACCAAGCTTATAAATGGTGATTGTCAATCGATTATAGGCCATTTAAAGTGTTTTTTGATGCACATCGAAGCCCGGATTATGTCTAAACCCCTCCTCTATTATCATTTTTGGTTTAGGGAATGTGTTCTCTCCCATCTTATTATGAACCTCTAAACCCCTTTTTTCTGGTGGAACCTAGTTTGGGCCTCTAAGGGATGTTTTAATCCTTATACAAATCTATTATTTTGATTGTTTTATCGATTTTATTTGAAATAGGTGGTCTACAATTATTTTCTAATAGTTTTATTTTGGATTTTTTGCTGGAAGTTGGTGTTATAGTATAACCCTTTTTCTGTTCTTGGTTCTGTTAAAGTGTTTGATAAAAATGAGTTCCAAAGTGAATAATTGAAACCCTCGCAATCCCCTTAGGATGAATTGAGAATGACTTCACCATTTTAGGGCCACCCATAGGGTGCGCTAGCAATTTTGTACCGAGAGTGTGGTAGGGTTAAGTTGTGGGTTTCCAAAAAAGAATTTGAAACCCATGTAAAATGTGACTTAATGATTGATTAAGTTATAATTGTAATAATGATAAATATTCCTCGGGAGAAATTTTCATAATTTGTATTTGTATTTAAATTATAATGTTTAATTTTTTTAAAAGTTATTATATTGATTGATTAATGAATTTGGTTAGAAATGCCTAAGGGGATTATGGAATATTAAATGGTGAACATGCAATTGGGTAATGTGGTGGGAAATTGGGAATTTTTTATTGGGTTAATACACAAGAATTAGGTGGTACACCAAAATAATTGAATGTAATAATGGGATTGTGATTTTTTAATTGAGAATTGTATTTGAAATCCCTAAGGGGGTAAATTCAAATAGAATGATAAATAGGATAAATGGGTTAATGAATGGTCACTGATGAATTTGGATATGGCATTGGGGTTTTTGTTACATTAAAAATGGTTATGTCATGAGAATGGGAATTTGGATAAATGAATATGAATTTTAAATGGTAAATGTAATAATGGGTTATGGAATAGTATTAACTTCTATTTTGTTTTTTTGAATTGTAATATCCAATGGCATTAAATATGATTGGTTGTGTTATGGTATGATTATGATAAGTATATAAATATTCATGTGCACATGGATTGATAGAGTGGGGTATTTACTTGAGGTTCTATGATGATGGGTTGAGTTAGAATGAGGCTCTAACCTCCACCACAAGATGCTCGGGTTAGAGAAGGGGCTGATACTCTATTCCACTAAGAGTATCATTCCACCCGAAATGAGGATTTGAGGTGAATAGAATGTGTTCATTTGATATGTGGATCCCTAGAGAGATAGGGACATGTTTTTTCCTCACTTCATTTTGATTTATTTCTTTATACCCTTATATATAAATTTATGCCTTGTCCATGTACATTGAGATCAATATGGCTTATGTAATAAAGATGGTATATGAAATGGAATTGCGATAATACTAGTCATTAACTAAATGATCCTTGTTAACTAATGGCAGTCGAATAGTCCTTTCTTAAATACATTTTATTCTTTCCCTGAATGATCTATCTGTTAGACTGGATATATTTTTGACAATATTGGTTGTGGCCTACAAATACTTGTTCTCACACCCTGTTCAGGCCACTGTTGGGTACCCGTGATGATCTCGTGGTTGTAGGTCAGGACAAGGGAAAATGCTAGATAATAATATGTAGAGTTTGGAACGGATATTTATAGTGAAGGATATGGACATAATGTCTAGACTTGTTTGGAATTTATTTGTTTTTATTACTTTGGTATTTATTCACTTTTCAATACTATTATGACATTACATTATAGTATTTGTTTTTTTATGTGTACCATTTTTTGGGAAATGCTTGGTAATTCATGTTTATTGGTTATTCATGTTGTTTCCAATATTTATATTGTTTTTTGTTGTTGATGTATCTAAAAATGATGGTATAGTATCCCCACATGAATTATAAGACCCTCACCACTAGTCGGCGACCTCTAGCATATGAGGAGGCGCGCTTCAGTTTATGTGATGACTCGGCTTAGAGTACCAGTTTAGTGGCTCTTAGGTCGGGTATGTTACAATGTATAATCCGAGGATTTCTTTCCACTTTCATACTATTCTGGGATGGTAGTATGGAGATTATGATGGGATATGCCTTGGTAATGAGTACGTTCTTGGGAGTAGCAAACCCATGTACGAGGGAAAATATAATCACCCTGGGTGGGAATTTTTGTTCTCAATGTGTGTCATTGCATTTTAATGATATTTCACCATTGGGTGATTCAGAAGTTGTGTGATTTGACTGATTTATGATATGTTCAATGTATCCATAATGGCGTGAGGTTGGGCATTCATGCATCATTTTAGGAACCTATGAATATAGATGAGATGCATCATTATTGGAATGCTCATGTGATTGGTGTGTGGGGTGTAGATAGTAGAATTCATTTCTTTTAATAATAAATATAAATAAAATGATTCCTAATTATAGTAATGAATGGGGGTGAATGAAATGAATATAAATAAATAGTCATGGAATATCTTCTATAATGTAATGTTGTGACCGAATTAGAATTTTGGATTGTGATAAGTTTTTATGGTTTTTTTGGTGTCTAATATAAAAGTGGATACATGATGATGGTAAAATTGATAATTAATTTTCCCAATAAAATGTGTAAATGAGTTTAAATGATAATTTTAAGAATTTTTTAAATGGAATACATGTCTAGTAGTAAAGGATCATGTTGTAAAAAAAATGGGTAGAAGGGGTGTTGACAAAAGACTTGTGATTAAGTAAATTGGTTACACCATGATGACCATGACCCGCTATAGGGTTGTTAGATTGTATTGTTTGAAAGGTCATGAGGATGGTTGGGATAGAGTTTGATGAATGGGTTGTTTGAGGTTTCTAGTGTGGTCCCATTTTCCATCTCTTGTTATATTTTTTCTGTCAGTCTTCAATGTGTCAGATGAATGATATGTTTAAAATGAAAATGCTTGGGTTCTATGGTGTTTATCTTTTGTGTTCTCAGTTTTACCTTTGTATGTGTGGGTTTTGGTAGGGAATGTGACCTAGTTGAGACCTTCAGATTGGATTGTGATTCCATGTTGGTTTTGATATTGCCTAGGCGGTGTGTTTAGGGTACCCTTGCTAGGGTTAAGCTGTTGGGTTGTGAGGAGTTGTTTGGTGATTTGAGTGAGATAACTCTCATAGTTTATGAATGTACGAAGTGCATGATTGACACTATGGATGTTTCCTTGGTCTTGGTGACCGTGTGCATAGAGACTTTTTGAGTTTTGTAAAAAATCCATAGATGATATTTTTCTCGTAGTGCTAATAAATGTGTAGACCTTTGCTGTGGAACCTAGAGTAGATGGTAGTTTTGTATGATCATTATAGTGTGCATTACAATGTGGGTGAGAGTTCCATTCACTCCCATTTCTGTGTTCGTTTCGTGATATGTATGGTTTGGAGGAAGGAACAATGGTTTTTCAATGTTGTGACTCCAGTATAGGGAGTTGGTATCATTCAACCATCAAGTTGACCTATGAGATAGGTCATATATGGATTCTAGTGCATTCATGTGTCTGTCACCCATGTAGTTGTTTTGGATATTACTAGTAGATCCCAGGTTGTTTTATGGTGTGGATTTGGCTCAGAAGGATATTGGGGAAGCTTGAGGGTTGTTAGTTCAACTTGAGTTATGGTTATGAGCTGATATATCAAACAATTAAATGGTGACCATGTGGTAGGTTAGCCAAGAAGTTTAGGTACCTATGAATATGAAGCATCGAAGATGCTTCAGAGGCTGTGTTAATGAGTATTTGGGAAAACCATTTTTTAGTAAATGGTATAGTTATACCTGGTTCTTCTATAAGGGCACCCCAGTGCTTGTGATGAGATGTAAGGATTGTATTAAATGGTTGTACTATATAGATGGTTTAATCAACTATTTGGATGATTATTAATATATTCATGAGGTTTTTTTCTATGGGAAGAGATGAAGGTGGATAGAATGTGGTTATACTATTTCACTCGATGTTGACACCTAGGGTAATGGTGGTCATATGGGTGAACCTGTTTGCATGAATGCTTTCATTGTGATGTGATGTTAGAACCTAGTTATAAACCACACCCGAGTGGTAATGGTTAAGTGTTGATGTGACATGTTCTGTCGGGAATCCGGTGATCCCTGTAAGTTCATGGTGTCCCATAGATTAACATCAGAAACAAATAACATGGTGGTGGTGTTCTTCTACAACTTCTTATAATTCCATAGCTTGTGACGAGAATGCCCAACATCTTGACATGATCCCAGGTAAGTTGTGATGATCTGGATCACGCCAAAATTCATAGAGGTGTTTGGTTGGATGAGGGAAATCATGGAGTTTATGCTCAGGGAAATGGTATGTGTGAAGCCTGAGGATATGATGTACACTATCAATGGATTTGGGTAGTGTCCTCAGAATGGGAAGAATGAAAACAAATTCCATGAGTGATGTTCACAAAAGATGAGAATAGGCCCTGGGTGATGTTCATTTCCATGTTATTGGAAAAGATAGATGGCTATGTCTAAGGTTGAGGTTTTTTATATGTTCAGTGTAGGAAGTAGTGTTTGGAATCCCTCATGATGAGCAATGGTAACGATATTCCTATTTTGGGGAGTGATGATTCAATTATATATGTGGAAAGGAGTTCAATAGGATGATGTGGTGACACTGGGATGCTGATAAAAAACTTGTGATGTTCTTGTTAGGTTTCTTTAAAGAGGGAATGTGGATTTTGGATGTGGTGACAGATGAGCTATGCGTCGACATCGAGATTAGGGTGGTTCTGTGTGAAGGTTGTGATGTTTATGCCGATTTCGTAGAAGGGTGTGTTTGGATATGGAAACATGTTGTGGAAAGATAGGTTGGGGTCTAAAACTCCAATGACGATCGAGGTTAGACTCCTGTAGTTCTCCTTGGGTGGTATTAGAATATCTCTATTTTGGGTGAACCATAGCTATGTGATGGAGTGTCATGCCAATGGTAATGTCGATGATGGTCTGGAGGGTGGTAATTTCGTGATTGTAGAATTCCATTGGAATTCATGGAATGAACTAAGTTGGTGCATGGTATGATAATGATAGGATTCATGTAAGTAATCTCGTCAGGATGGTGAGAAAAGGGTAACGTACCACCAGTGAATGGTGGTTGTTCTAGGGTAGGCCAGTCAGGGCGGTCCAACCTGATATAGTAAACATGACTGGGTGTGGTGAGACTGACCCACCTCTGGGTTGATGTTGTGGAAGAATGTACATTCTTGTAAATTAATTTTATCTAAGTTAGGTCATGTTTATATGTGTCCTTGAAGGGATAGTGTAGGAATTCCATTTCATTTTTTGTCGACTGTGTGATTGGTTTCCAATGTTGTATAATGCCCCTATGGATGCTTGGGCACGGTGATTTAGAACATGTTAGGTGATGGGAAAGTTGATTTGAGATATGGTGGGTCCTTCATCTATGGGGGAGGTTCCATGTAACTGAGAATGTTCGAGTGAACCATACCAGAAAAATAGTCAGTTGATGACATGATCAGAATAACGGGAAGGAATGACTCTATTGGTCACTATTCTGGTGAGTTGGCCCTAGTAGAGAAATTTTTCAAGAGTATTTTTTGTTTAGTAACATAGGGTTTTGGGTTAAATTTGGTTGTATAGTTAGGTAATGAAATATACCGGAGAATTTATTGGATGTATCGTGTGTTCTCCTATGGTGGATATCAGGTTTTTTGAATTTTAGAGTTTGGAAAATATAGGAAAATGATGCCATGTGATTTGGTTCATGAGTTTAATAGAAGATTGGCCCTATGGGGTATCGATTGGTTCCTCCATGATTATGTAATGATGTGTGTTACGTCACCATTTTTTATGAGTTAGGTGTTGTCACCAAAGATCCACCCCATCGAGTTCATGTGGTGGGAATGGTTGAAGTCGATGCATCCATGATGAGTTATCATCTTGTGTCCTGGTTGTAGTGAGGAAGGCATGCAGGGCAAGTCTGTGCACTTGTTTTGTGTTCGAGGGGCCTCGTGATTTGTATCTAGAAATATGGGGAATAGAATGGATAGAAATGCATAGTGCAAAGACCAATAGTTTAGGATGTTTAGTGATTCCTGTAAGAGTACTGAAGAATGAGTTGTTATAAGGTGGAGAGGTTGTAAGATCTCGGATCTTCCAAATGTGTATTTTTCTAAATGTTTATGTTTTTCATATTATTATTGGGATAAATATTTTTTTCAAAAAGTTTTTCTGACATAATAAGGGTTTTCCGAGCATTCAAGACAGAAAAGGGCAAGAAAAGGGTGTTCTTGGACATGATGCAAGGTTTGTACATGGTTAGTGAAAACTGTGTAGAGCATCCTAGGTAACCGTGAAGCCATGGAATTATGCTTATGCATGGATTGTGCACTGTTTGGAAAATCGTGAGGACTCCCTAAGAAACTGTACGAATGTGTGATTTTCAAGCAGTGGCTTTCATATGGTTAGGAAAATTGGGCAGGTAAACAGTGCGACTCTTAAACATTGAAAAAATTACAAAATTGTCACTCCATGATTTTAAACCCCTACTTAGGTTTCTTTTCTATTTCACCTCCAGCATTCTTGGTGATGAACATGGACGAAACATGCTTCCCAAAGGTGTTTCTCCTTTAATTTTTGATCTTTTGAAGAACTATTGGATGCAGATCGAAGCCCTAGGTATGTCTAATCCTCTCCTACCTTATATTTTTTGCATTGGGGAATGTGGTTTCTCACATCATTTTCTGAAGCTCTAAAACCCTTTGTTTTCTAGTGGAACCTATATTGGGGATTCAATGGGTGTTTCAATATGGGTCTATGGATACAATTAAGAGTGTTTTCTTCATTGGATTCGAAGTAGGTGGTCTACAAGTATTATCCCAGAGTTTTATTTTCGATTTCTGGATGGATGTTGGTGTTATTGTTTTCCCCTTTTTGTGTTCATGGTACCATTGAAGTGTTTGATAAAAATAAGAGTCTATATGAACAATTGAAACCCTCACGATCCCCATGGAAGGCATTGAGGATGACTTGATCATTTTAGGGCCACCCATGTGGTATGTCGGCAAAGCCAAGCCGATAATGTGGTATGGTTAACTGGTGGGTTTACGAATAAGAAAGTGATACCCATGTAGAATGTTACATAATTATTGATAATGTTATAAATGAAATAAGGATAACTATTACTAGGGAAATAAAGGCTTAATGTGTTGTTTGAATGAGAAAAAAATGGGTAATTTGTTGAAAGAGATTATGTTGATTGTTTCATGAATTTTTTTACAAATTCCTAAGAGGATTATGGAATGTTAAATGGAAACATTCAATTGGGTAATGAAGGGGGAAATGGAGAATAGGTTAATGTGTTATTACTTTAGAATTAGGTGGTACACCAAAATAATTGATTGTAATAAAGGGATTGTGTTATGTGATATGAGAATTATGTTTGAAATGAATAAGGGGGTAAATACTTGTGGATTGATAAATAGGCTAAATGAGATAATGAAGTGTCAATGATGAATTTGGATAATGCATAGGGATTGATGAATTCATTAAAAATGGTTAAGGAACAAGAATGTGAATTTGGATAAATGAATATGAATAGAAAATGGTATATTTAATAATGGGTTTGGGAAATTTATTGATTTACATGTTGTTGTTGTGAATTATGATATCCAATGGAATTGAATATTCTTTGTTGTGTTGTGGGATTATTATTATGAGTTGATAAATAAGCATATTCACATGGCTTTGTAGTGTGGGGTAATGACATGAGCTGTTATGTCCATGGGTTGGGTTTTACTGAGGATCTAAACTCCACCACAAAATGCATGGTTTTGGGAAGGGGACAGAGGCTCTATTCCCCTAATGGTTTCATTCCTCCCATACTGAGGTTTCGAGGTGAGTAGAATGTCTTGATGGGATATGTGGATCCCTAGTGAAATAGAGACTTTATGTTTTTTCTCTATAAACTATGATTGATATCTGTATACTATTTTGTAGATATTTATGCCTAACCCATGGAACATGTGGTCAATATGTCTTATATAATGAAGATAGTTTTTGAAATGGAATTGGTTAAAATACTAGTCATGAACATAATACTTTTTTTTAACTAATGGAACCTTAACTATCCTTGATTATTTACCATTTATTTTGAACATGAATACACTATCTGTTAGACAAGATATTTTGTATACACCACTGATCATGGCCTGCTGTGTTTTGTACTCACACCATGCTTAGGCCACTATTGTGTACCCAAGAAGATATCTTGGTTGCATGTCAGGACAAGGGAAAAGGCCCTACACTAACAAGTTGTGGTGGGCTCTGAATTGTAGGGGGAAAGATCTGGTCTTACTATTAGGACCCATTTGGAGTTATGTTGTTTGTCTTACTTTTGGTTTCATTCACTTTTCACTAATCGTATTACATGAAAATATTATATTTGATTTCTGGGTTTTACCCCATTCAGGAAATTATTGGATATGCATGTTTATTGGTTATTCATATTATTTTCACAATTTATATTTTATTTTGTTGTGGCTTGCTATGATAATGAGGGTATAGTATCTCTACGTGACTTATTATACCCTCACCACGAGTCGGAAACCTCTGGCGTACGGGGGGGCGTGATTGAGGAAATTTGAAAACTCGTCTTGGATCATTGGTTTAGTGGCTCCCAAGTTGGGGACATTTCATTTTATCCCACCATATATAGGTTCAGACGGAGTTCACTAGTTATTAGTATTCCAACAAATTACTTTTAATGGTATAGGACCTAAACCACCAAATCATCTTGAATCATTTATTATTTTACATTTCACCCCATTAAAATCATTAAAACAATCAACATCCATTATTGATGTCTCAACTAAACTTTTAGGAAAATTTATAGTTTCATCACAAAACACATGCACAATCATAAAGGATGTAACAATGAATAAAAAAATTAATGGTCAAACACCATCACTATTTTGAAAAAATTATTTTTCAAGTCCCAATCCCATATATAGTTTCTAGAAAATTCCCTATTGGAATTGAGCATGATGAATTCAGTGTGGAACTATATACTCTTCGGTCTAGGACACATCGGTATCCTATTGTCAACATGTCTTTTAAACATTATATTATACACATGAAAAAAACCATCCCATAGGAGATGTCAATTCACATGTGACAGGTTGATGCTTTCCTCCATTGTCGTATTCTTAAAGATACATCACAGTTCATACACTGGCCTTCTTAACCCTTGATGACTCAATTTCTAAAAAAAGTGACCAGGCATGATCATATTTTCTAACCCAATTATCAATCCAATCACCAAACACTACACAAACTATGATTTAAAAGAATTAATTTCACAGTATAAAAATGACCATTCCTAATGTGAAAAACATTATCCAATATTATATTTGTCTATAACATCTTTTGACCCATGTCGTTCCCATCCCCTTATAGAAGCTGGTTAACTGAACAATGAAATTTCCATAGATGGAAACCTTAATTTGACGGGACAATGTTTCCCTGATCCATTATCTATTCAATCTATTAATATAAATAAAACATCTTCAATAACAAATTCTGGTTACCAAGTCATATGATATTTACACCAAACACATTTTTTTCTAAAAATAAGGGTGAACCTGGAACAATATTTTTCAAAAACATATTATCACTACATTCCATGGGATCTTCTCCATAATGTGATTTATTATCAACATTAAGATTACCACTAACTCCTATGACTCAAATAACCACATTCATTATCACCACATGAACACTAAAGTAAAATGTATTTCACATCATGTTAGGAAAAGGATACTCATTACTCCATCAAAGTGATTTTCCACTGACTTAATAAACACGGATCTTATATTCATACACTGTTTCGTTATCCAGACATGAAAATACACAAACCGCACAAACCTAAATCTATTTATTTCTCCCCATAGAAAATTTCACTCTTTACTACCAAGATTCATTAGATACCACATGAATCACTAGCATCTGTTCAAGCCGCTATGTGCTCACCCACACTATTACTATCCTAGAGAAAACCAACATGGAAATTAATTTAGTATCCAATGGATGTTGGGTTAAAATATATCATTATAAAAAAAATTAGTCATAAAATTGATTCCTAAATCATCCAAGCACTTTGAAACCCGTCCTTCAATATTGTGTAATAGTACATGAGGTGTTCAATACTCTCATATGGAGGCATCCCTCCAGACATTCCTCTTGACATTCCAAATGTTAATCGTATAAAAATGACATTTAATTAATAAAAATTACCCTTAAGGAAGCAATATTGAATATTATTTCATAATTAATATCCTCTCTCAGGTTACATTCAAAAACATGAGACAATGACTCATTGGTAAAAAAATTCACTCAATTAATGCCAAAATGATTTACACATAACCCACAAAAATGATTCTCTTGGATAATAACCCAAAAGAAATCACACACCCACATATATATATATATATAATGAAGGCATCAACAATCGACTAACCACATCAATAGTGTATAGATTCATAGTTTTTATAAATAAAATTCCACATTGTTCTACGAGGGAAAATCTATATATGATTTTATTGGATCCTTAATTAACTAGATATATCTACTGGATACTCATAAATGGGTTTTCACTGATGTAATTACAACATGAAAATGACAGAAAATTGAACCAAAACATTTATCCATAATGGGACTATATCATCATTAACATATTATTCTTCATTATCACCACTATTACATAGTTGAACCGCACCATTGTCTCATTATAATTTCTTTCAGAAGTAGAAATTCATGGTTGTTCTTCCAAATATGATGTCACCAAGAAATCATATGTCATAACACCTTAATATTTTTCAACAAAAATAATCTATTTCATCCTTCAATAAAAAAATAAAATACAAGAATCATATATATCATGGAAAACAAATATTCCCAATATGACATATGTGATGTATCATATAGATATGACCAAGACTCAAATATATATGAAATAAAAACCTAAAAAATTATTGTGTGTCAAAAGAAGAGAAAACATTGGACCACAAATTCATAAAATAATGATCATCAGTACCATGCCCTGGTAACATGGAAATTTCTCATTAATGTTTTTTTCAAATCTGTAGACTATGATTCATCCCACACTCAAACTCATTCCTATGTAACATATCTACCAACTCCCCAAAATAAGAAGAAAAATATTTCCTTTTTATTATACGATTATGTAACACCTTGACCTGAATCACATGGTCGGATTCGAAATGCCGCATGTCTTTAGGTGAGCCTCCCCATATTAAAAAGGCTACTGACTAATAGCAAGGTTCTATGTTTCAATAATCAGGATAATAAAAACTAAATTAGTTGAATAAATAACAAATTAATTGTCAAACATATTAATAATTTACAATTAGAGAATGTGAAAAACTTGTTCCATAGCATCAATAATGAATAATGTTGGAATGAACAAACTCTATAGTGAAAAATAAATATAAGACAATAATCTCTCACTAGGATAATCACATACAAAAAATGAAATGAAAGAAATTAAAAGTGGTTCTCCATCTCAAATCCGCATTTCATCTATGTCTCTAAACTCATAGTGAGATACCAACTCAACAATATGATTGAGGCATAGGCCAACATATACTAAAAAATTTATGTATTCTTAGGTTCTCATGTTCCAGGTAATTCAAACCAATGAGAGATTAAAAATTATTTGGGTACAACCGATGACTTCTGAAACCTAATACGTAAATGTAGTATATACTCAAGTAAATATCTTAGTAGAAAGTTAATTTGTAATACATAAGCAGAAAAAGAATTTTATATAATCCCCAAAACATAATTATGAATAAAATCATATGCATATATGTAATGCACTCAACAATACCCCATGAAAACTGGTCATTCATGCATTGGGTCCATGCTAAAAATAATATCAAACAACTTCTTGGCATACACCCCTCGATGGGATAATTCAAAAATGTATAGAATATCCCACATAATGGGATATTAAAATTCTTATTTACCTCTCATGTAACATATCCCACTGGGGGATAGTCTATTAGGCTCCCCCTTCATCCTCAACTAATTTGATAAAAGGAAAAACCTACGACACCAGATTCAAATGAAAGATAAAAAATAAGGTCAAATTAAGAATTTAACATAATCATCACAACCCATAAGAAAACAAAACAATAATATGTCTCATGCGTACAAACACATATAATCAAGTCATGAAATATGGCCTCATGGTCGACACCTACACATTTAATGAATGCATCAAACATTGTATCACAAGAAAAAAAATCACAAACACATGTGATCAAGAACAATCATATCGGTCATGTGATATTTTACCAGTAAATCTTCATCCCATGATGTTTAGGAAGAAAGACATCAAACAAGGTCCAATGTGGACATCGACACCTTTCCTGTTAATTCTGCATATTTATTTAATTTTTTAATACATGAGATTGATTAACTTCTAATGTATGAGACTTGGTCTATAGATTTAATCAGCTGAGTCAATTAATCAAAGAATGTTATATTTTATTCATAAAATAATCATAATATAAGGGTCATTCAGCCAAGGATGACAACATCATATCACATGTTAAAAAATAGTACATAATAATGTATGTTAGAGTAAATGGGTCCACCTACCTCAACGGTGGAAACTCTCATACAAGGAATACTAAATATCTTAGTATAGGCTTTCCAAGTCTCCTCGGCCTCCATCGATCATCATGACATTCTACCCCACACCCAAGAATTCCAAATAATAAATTACAACTCCATTATAATTAATTAAATGATTATGAGAAAACCCACAATTATAGGAGAATGACATAAATTAAAAAATACATACTAGGTATCATGACCTATATAGAACCTTGACCATCCATCCATGAAAGTTCCATGACATGATTACCACTCTATGGGTAGAACCTCTACCACGCAGGAATTGAAGAAAAATAAAATTAACATAATTAACTTGTATCCTTTTCAAGATAACAAACCAATTGACATACCATAACCACAACATCATGAAACAGAGTTTGACCCACTCCTAACACATGCGTAACTCTAAGATGATAAAAATCCCTAAATCAATTCCATGATTAGATTGGTGATTTTCTAAAATTGATGAAAAACACAGAATAGGTAATATAAAGACATAACTTACATGGAAATCAAATAAAAGAAATATGTTCATTGTCATAGTATATCCTCTATCCATGAAGATCCAAATAACCATCGATTTTTTAAAATTCATTCAATACCCAATGGTATTATCACAAGATTCTTCAAACAATAACATGGAAATGATTAAACGGTGACCCAAATGATCAATGGAGAGAGTATCCAATGGTAAATTTATATGTAAAATTATCATAATGGCTAATAAATACCATATAGATTACTCACTAATGAATATTAGTGTAATTTAAGACCATCTAATGAAGTAGAAGTCTATGATTAAATAAGAACAATCGATTTCACCTAGATTCAAAAAAGGGTTCCATATAGATTCACACCAAATAAAATGGTAAATCTTGAGAGAGTGGGAGAGGAATCCATGATTAAATGGACATCTATAAATTTGCCCATGCTAGTTTATGTTGTGGTTCTATGGTGGCTAAAAATTCCATAATTCCCCCCACATAAAATTGTCTAGAATGGTAAACTGTCTAGTTGGTTGGGTGTAACACCCCAAGATTTTTTGAAAAATATTCTTTTTAATATCATTGATGTCTTGTGTTATATTCTACACAAAGATTATCTTGTTCTATATGCAATATCGTATTAGCTGGCAGTATACACAACACTATTCTTGGATCGTGTTTCACACAATTTCAATTTTGTTTGATAGTAGTTATACTACACAACATTGAGTGTATATATATTTATATATATTCAATTTATAAATGAAATATGGTTGGATTTTGTTATATTCAACAACCAAGGAGTCTTTCACTACACGCAACCCGGACATGGCTGGCATTACATGTAATCTGGACCTTTCTCGATAGTGTGTGTAGTACGCAATACCGGGTTTCACTAAACAACGATATATTGTTATAATATTTTTTATGGACTAGCCATTATGAATAGTATTAAATACATTTTGAATTTCATAAAATTATTATTCATCTTACACATTTTCTAGAATACGGTATGAGAACAAAAAAAATCCATGTAAAATATGTATTTTTAAAAAATTACAGATTTCCCGCCATTTGATGGCGCCCCCACTTTAAATATTGTTTTTGACATGTCTATAAGTTTAATTTGAAAAAAATAAAACTCTTATTTGGAATCAGGATATAAAAAATTACTTTGGATAAATTTTTCATATTATTCTGATAACTTTTATATTTTAATGAATAGTAAAAACACTCAATATTTTAATTAAAAACAACTCTTTTCATCGAAAAAATTTATATGGTTAGAATATATTTTTAATTGGTTTTAAATTGTAATTAGAATATATTTTTACCATTTAATCCTATTTTATTCATTTGAAATAACTTCACTTCGAAATTGGATATAAACAAGTATAAATCTTTGGATAGTTATTGTTTCTAAACAACACGGTATTTGTTTTGATAAAGGAAATTAATTTTAAAATTATTTAATGCCACTTCTATTTTTTGAATTTTGAAAAATAGACATAAATTTTCAATTCGGAATATCAAATAATTATTAGGCTGAATTTTTTATATTTTTTTGAAAAAAGTCAATATTCGATGAATAGTGAAACCACTTAGTGGTAGTTAAAAACTGAGTTTTTAATTTAAATAAAATTTTACCACATCTGTGAATTAAATTTTAAAAATCCGAGAGACACGGTTAATATCAAGGGCTAAAATGTGGTTCAATGAGATAAAAATAATTTTTTGTGTTTAATAACTTTTTTCTTTTACTTTCCGCGGTTAAAAGTAAATATGGTAATTAAGGGTAAAAATGATATTATTATTACCCTAAAACATGTCCTATTTCTATTGGATAAATGTAATTCGACCAAAAATAAACATAGGAATAAAATATAACCATTTAGGTCAACTTGTATTAGATTAGGACATTTATTATTAATTTATTTAAAGAAGGATTAAAATAGTTAAAATCAATGTTTAATAACTAAATAGTTTATAATATATTGTTATAAATAAGATAAATTCGACTATAAATATTCATTAGAATGATAAAAACATATTCTACAAAATGGTATTTTATTTATAATTTTTAGACATTAAATAATTTAATTTATTTATGACACAATGATGATGTTGTAATTATCTTACTAATGAAATATTAACATAATTGATGTTATAAATACCCAAATAAATTTAATTTGAGACTTTTTAAGAATTCCACTAATTTTATAGGTTAATTTGAAATTTTTTTATTTATTGAATTATATTTTTTCATACAAATCATGCTGTTATGATTTTCACAAAAATCCATTACCAAATAGTGCCAAAATTTACATAAAATAGTTTTTAAAACAAATTTTATATTATTAATTGTTTATATATATATAAAAATATAAGGTTTGGACAAGATACTTATATCATGATAGGTGAACTGTTAATGAATCACTTGGGGTCTCTTGAATGTATATGGTATGTTTATTAACTATATAATATAAAAATACAAAGTGAAATGGTAAATGTCAATCTTATAAACTATGATATAAAACTAAAATATATGGTTAATATTATGACCCAAACCTGTCTAAAATCTATTGGTTGAGAGGATTTCGACTTATCCCCACCTTATCTTTTAAATAAATCAATTTGTAGCTATTAAAAACCAAATATGACTTTATTATAAAATAATATTTTATGTTTTTTCAAAGGTGCACCTCTCCTCCCTTATAAAAAGGGCACCCCTTCCCTCTTCTCTTCACACCCTTTTGACCATTGACGCTCGGCCAACACCTTCCCATTTTTCTTTTCCACTTCCCTAGAATCATTTTGGAGATTATGGTATTCTAAAAAGTCCAACTCTACTTCCATAAGAGGAAGCTTAAAGGAGGTGTGTCGAAGAAGAGGAGGTTCGGATACATACGAAGCATATCGGACGTAAGATATGGTATAACTATTCCAATCTCGTACTTATCCGAGATTGTTTATTTGTAAGTATTTACTGGGGTTATTTTTATCATCAATGTCCATGTTTCCTAAAAATGGTTTCATGTATGTTTGAAGACATTTTTAACCATTTTTTACTTTTAATACATGGTATGTAAGAAATCTTTCTTTTTTTAACCATACAAGGTACTTTTTGAATTTTCTAACAAATTTATGAGGAGAATGTTATTTTAATCTTAAACGGTGTGAACAGATTTTTACGGTTTCATAACACCTCATTTTTATAAAGCTTCCTATACAACATTGCATGATTATTTTCAACAAAACCCTTTTCTTTTAAAATTGCATGACATTTTGTGAAAGGAAAATGATTTTGAAGAAGAAAGGATATTTTCCTCAAGATTTCATTTCAAGTGTTTTATGAAAAATATTTTCCATTCAAAATGACATTATTGAATATGTTTATGTTTCAAGTATAATGTCTCCATTATTTACATGGTTTTATTCTTCTTATGATGAGATGATATCCATTCTTTTAGATATAGATATAGTCTATCACTACTAGACACTTTTCCACAAATTTTATGAATTGGGGTTTCCAGTAACAAAACTTACACTCATATAATTTTATAACACAAAACACTTATATCATTCCTTGATATTAATTTTTTTTTAAGTTTATCCAGTTTTAATATAGATCACAATGATATTACTTACATTTTTTGATTTCCACTGCTACAAAAAGAAAGAGATAGCTTTTAGGTCTTTTCTAGACTAAAAAATAATAAATAAATTTCATTTCTTATCAATCTCCCACAATGTTTTATAATTCCAAAAAACTCACTATTTGATTTAGAATATTTTATTATGTAGATATTATAGTAGAAGAGAACCTTAAATTTCCTATTATATTGTATATTTTGATCATGAAAATTACTCAATGAATGTTATGTAGCTGTATCATTTCATATTCATTACGTTGTAGATCCATGATCCGTTGAATAGACTCCCATTTCCCAAAATCCTGTATAAGGATCTCATTAAAACTGTTCACTAAAATGTTTTTAGAAATACATTTACCAATATACCAACTATAATTTGGTTTACACGATAAATATCCTTATTATAATTTCTTAATAAAATTAATTACATAGAACTTGTTCAGGAAAACAAATGGGGTTTTGTTTATTTTTTATTCAAGTAAAATAATGATTTTCTATCTTAATATTTTACATGAGATATTTTTTATCCTTTTATTTATATTTTCATTTTATCTTATCACAATATTTTTAATATTATGTTTATTTTATCTTATTGATTAACCATGAATATAAAAAGATAACAGTTATTTTATTTTTATTTTTATTACAAATTCGTCAATTTTCAATTAATTTATTAAATGACTAAACATCTATAAATAATTACAAAGATAAAACAAATAATTAAAACAAATAAACATAAATTTCAATTTGATTTTATAATTTTTTTCTCTAGTAGAATATATAAAAACCCTTGATACAATTGAATAATCTCTTAAAAATTTCATTATTTTAGTTGAAACATTCAACCCATGTGCATATGCTACTCTTCGAATAGTTTCACCTTAGAATTGAAACATAACTATTGTAGCACTCCAACTCAATTCAAGATGTCTGATTCGAAATGCAACATGAATTCTGAAAGATCGCTCAATATTCCAATTTCATCCAACTAGAAGTGAGGGTATAAGGTAGAACCATGGGCATATTATACCCTCCATTATTGTAGATAATAAATAAAATGACTAATCATATAAAAAATATACAATTACAGTATATAGAAATCCAATAACATACTATCTATAAATTATGAATGAAAAAACAAAATACTCAACTATCACACCTAAATACATGCCACAAACTTACAACTGAGAAGATCACATATACCAAATTAAATGTACCAAAGTACATGAGGATATACAACACCATGAGTCACCCAAATATATTCTATATAATAATAGTGACCTATCCCACTCAATGATCAATGGTCAGAATCATCCTAACTTGTACTTGTAACAAGATTCTCAGCTACATATTTGAGATGGCTGCCAGAGTATGGTGTGAGTTTAACTCATTATCGAACCACCAAAATAGTACATTACCTAAATGGTACATTTATTATACATTCATGTGATATTATCAATATAAAGTAGAAACATATAATAAATAAAACACATTTAAGCAACAACATCCAAATGATTAGATTCCATGCACTCAAAAAGTCACCACAAACCTCTGTTGTGCCTCTTTCAGTTCCACGCAGGAAATAAAATAAAATTAATTCTCAATGAATCCCCCTTTATGGGATTGTCAGAAACATACATAACACACCACCTTAAATAGATAGTCTAATTCATTCTAACCAATCCATAAAAACACCCCTCTCTGGGGATACTCTATAATGACAAAACTAAATCCTCAACTACATATGGCAGAAGAATTATATATTCTATATGAGATAAAAATGAATGATTGAACATCATATAAAATCAATAATGTATCATAATCATCACAAAACACATGTATGAAACATAAGAGTATGTCTCATTGTCCACAAAAACACACTTGTGAAATAGACAAAAAACATTGTCTCATAGGCTACACACACATGTGACGAAGGAATAAACATGATCTGATGGGCCACAAACACATGTGATCAAGCACAAACATATGTATCATGTGCTAAATCACCAATAAATCCTTAACAATTGTAAATGTGGAAACAAGAAAATACACATGGTCTAACATAGCCTATGGAACCTTATCAATGTATTTGGAACTTTAATTTAGTCAGTTATGATAATAAATCCATGAAAATATTATGTATGGAATTTTGTCTCCCCGATTAATACATTTTTAATCAATTAATATCTATTTATTTTTATTAAACTCAAATCTATTAATTAAGGATAAATATCCCAAAGTGGAGAACTTAATTTAATATTCTAATAAATGATTTAGGACATTATAGGATAGAGTACACATGTCCACCCACCTCAGCATAGTGAAATCCCATCCAAACAAACCTCAACATCTTTTCATGAGTCATCCCAGTTTATCTATCCTTCATCGTTCACCATGATATTTATCCCAAGTCCAAACATTCCAAATAATTAATTATAACTGAATTATAATTAATTAAATTATTTTAAGGAAAATCACTTTTTAAGGAGAAATATAAACATGCTGAAAGACATACCATAAAAAACCTACATAACAAGAACCTCAACCAACAAAATATGGATGTTCCAAAACATACGTCTTACTTCATTTCAAAAAAAAATATAGCACACTATGGAAAAACAACAATCCCTTGAATATAATTAATTTGGATCATTTTTTGGATAACCAATCAGGTTACATTTTTTATCCACTGCAACATCCTATATATTTTTTAGAAACTCCCAGCAGGATCCCAATTATAAGATGATATAATGCCCAGGAAAAATAAAATGTTACAATGGATGATTCTCTAAAATTAACCAAATCTATCAATGGAGTCTGGATTCTTGTAGAATTGATCATTTAATGGACCGTAAATTTTAATTTTTAACATGAGTATTTTTTTCATGATTAATTTAAAATTGATAAACCATGATGAGATGAAAAAGGTGTTCATTATATAATTATGATAGTAGATTTAATCTAGATTCCCTAAAATATTCTATCAAGATATTCACTATATCAAATAGATGTCTTCTAGGGAATACAAGAGAAGTCCAAGGCCAAATGGAACACAAAACAATGATTTATGGGATGATATATTAAGGGGGAATTTGTGTATAAAATATAAATAAGTCCCATAACATAAAAACATCTAACATTAACCATTAACCCACTACATAGGGTACACTAGATAACCAATGTTCCACCATCCTCATGGTGAAAACACCTTGGATGGATGACGAGACTTACTTATTAATAGGGATTGAATCGAGATCATATGAGAGATAATGTGGGACCTGTATCAAGTTGATGGGTAATTATAGGTATCATGGACAATTCTAATCACTCTAGTTTTCTTGTTACTGCTATAGGATCTCCAACATCTAAAAAACACCTTCACATTATTTTCAAACTGCAAACGAGCTCTGTGGCTCCGTCTAAATAGAAAAATAGCGACATAAGAAGATAAAACTTAATGAATTTATTAATACACCTATCTATATGAATATTCCATAAAATTGGTGAAAAGGAAAATTTATTTATAAAATTTAAAACCCATAATGGTGTGGGACATTAAAATCTCTCCACCACTATAATTCACATCATTAAGAAGTTTTACTAGTTAGAAAAGCTCTTTTATAAATCAACCTTGATCATACCATAAAATTATTTCCCAATATTAAATCACCAGACTCCAACTCAATGCTACAAGGTGACACATATTACTGAATTCCCATTATGGTCCTACTACAAGACTCTATGATATAACATTAAAAACTGATCCAAAATAGTGATGTCGTTGAAATAAAAAAACATAGATCATCACATCTATCTATCTTAACACACCACAGTGCCTCGATCATTTACAAATAAATAATCATATTTCTCCCCACTATAGGAGTAGTAATACAAATAAATATTATAGAATTCCAATGGCATGCTCATTCCATTAAAATCCATAGTACCCAATCACATATAAAACACATATTAATGGACTTTTCCAAACAACATTTAAATTTCTGAATCGAACCAAAAATTATATATCAAACAACATGTCCCAAACACACTGATCTTTATTGAATGACCTACCCTATTCTAAAATAGCGGATCAAACTAGATACAATGATCTTGATACGATTCTAACCCACCACATACAGTTTCTCATAGAAAGAACCAATCAATACTCATACATTCATGTATATACAAAGGCATAATACCTAAAGGAAAAAAAGTCAATGAACCAATGATTATGTTTCCATAATACTCATAGGAATCATTAAAAAATCATGATCCATTATTGAGGTCCTGACCATCATCATGGTAATTTATCGAGTTCGTCCACTAACCACTTAAAACAACCACAAGGTTCATATCCACTTTTGAACTAACCAATGATTCGACTACTTCTTTTTTCACATTGATATATTTCTATGTACAAAGCCCACTTATTATCCCAAAATAGTCCCATATATAAATTTAACATCATGCATTCATCATTGAATCATATTCTATCAGTCTCACCACACATCAGTCTCCCATAGTTATGATAGCAATTTAATAGTCACTCTCACACCAGACCATGAGCCATCCAAAAAAGAGACGTTATTTCACACATGAAAGGTGAATGATATTAACCATATGAGTATCATAATAGATTCAATGTATTTACAACATTAGTATTCTTGACCCTTTATTAGTCTATAAGTATATATTTTGAATAAACATGATTATCCTTTAACATTTGATTGTCAAGAAGTGAAACAATAACTATACAACCATATGTTTATTAGAAAATAATTTAATACATTCAATTACACATTATTGATGTGGATAACATTCTATATAAATCTAGTCATGGGTTATAACTTCCAGCCCAAGAAGCTCTCATCCCCTAATGCATGATGTGAAAGTAAACCATGTCATTTCCACCCACTAAAATCTTGTATTGGCTGCACAGTGGAACATTAGTCAATTTTTAATGTTTTCTCTTTACATGCAGACATCTATAATCATGGAATTCTTTACCTACCAATATGTATGTGGTTCATTCCCAATGAGCTAGTTTGTAATTTAATGTTTGACCTTGAATTTATTTTTCAATTAACCTACTTTTAATAGATTATATAGTTTCATCCTCAGTAGATGATTCATTATCAATGATCAAATCACCACCTACTCCTACGATTCAACAAACCATGTATGTAATGTCCACTTGAACACAAACATCTAAATAATTTCAAAATAAGGATTAAAAACATCCCTATATACCCTTATAGATTTTTTCCATGAATTTATAGAAAACTAATCCCAAAATCAATATCCTTTCAAATATTCATATTCTACATGGTGGAGGCCCCACCAAAATCTAGCACTCTTGTACACATCATAGAAAGGGAAACTCCTTGATAATGAGATTCAATGAGTAACACCAAAAAATTGGGTTTCAGTTTAGCCAAGTGAGTTTCGACCCTTTCTCATGCCATCCATTGTCAATCTCCAATAATCTTCAATTGGAATCCATTGAGAGTTATTTTAAAAACTAATAGGTCATATATACCATGATCTAACCCTTCATGTTCAAATCATCAAAGGGATCCAAATCAAAAACATGTATCATTATTATTAGATCTAGAGGTTCTCCATACTCTAATGTGTAAGGAAACACTGAAGACCATATTTTAGGTCTTAATAATGTTACTCACATGTACATAAAATTTTTCCAATGAAAGTTTCCACAATTTCATTAAAATTAACTATTTCTTCACAAGGAATATCATCACAAATGTTACCATCATGAAGTATTAGAATATGACTCCCTAGTAACCCGAATCACAAAATTAAGTCCAAAAGATCATAAACTTATCAAAAATATGGTTTTTTCTAGGGTCACAGCCCATCTAATGTAATCTACATACATGTCTCTAAATATTTCATAACAGATTCACTATTATACTAACCACATTGAGAGGTCAGAGACACTTGGTTGTGCTAAATAGAATGACACAATGTTATATATAAAAAACACCATGTATGATATTGTTTTCACCTTAATTATCAGTCACTATCTATTGGATACATTTATTAGGTCATTTAATAATGAAATTTTCTCAATATAATGACCTAAAAAGCACACTGTATTTTCTATGCATTGAGGGATTTCACCATCATCTCCATTATCCTAATTTTCATAATCATTACATAGGTGAACCCCAAAGTAGTTTCATATGACCAGAAATCAGATGTATACACACATGGGATTTCATCAAAATTGAATGTCACAATGAACTAATATGTTTTATTATAATACATGTTTGTGATAGTATGTAACTGATTCCTGCATTGCCGGTTAAATCATATGCAGGAAACATATATATCATGAGTGACCTATATGATGAATATGATGTATAATATACATCTTGCTGATATGGACAATTGTAAAATCAATATGAATTCAAAACCTCATAATTTTATGTGCATCATCTGAGGATAAAAATATTGACTATAATAGTGAAAACCATGAATATCAACCCCAAGAACTAGAAACAAAGAATTCCTTTAATAATGGTGTTCAAGACAAACAAGACTAGGTTTCATAACCTTATGTGATACATTACTATGTTTACTATCTACCAAATCCCCAAAACAAGGAAAGTAGGACAACATGTTCTTGGGTAACATTTTATAACACCCCGACCTGAACCATTGGGAATGAGTTGGAATTCGACATGACCTTAGTTGGACTCCCAATACATCATAGATTAATAACATTGAGTGACGGTTTGTGGTAGAAAAGTTGGAATAATATATCATAAATAAAAGAAAAAATTAGCATATATATAACTAAACATAGTATTAGTATATAATCAGAGTATGTTGAAAACCAATAACATACCATCAGTAATGTATGATTGTAGAAACAAAAGACTCAACAATCCTAACTGAATATAAGAAACTAATTTAGTAATGAAATAGAAAAATATAAACAATGAAAAAAATGAATATATAAGTCGATCTACAACTCCATGACTCACCTCAGCCTAGTCTATGGACTCGTAACAATCTATCCTTCTCAAAGACCAAATATGATCCTCAACTACACCTATACCTACAAAAAGTGAGGTCTACTCGCATACTGAATTTACATGGTCTCTAAAATAGGTTATTGAATAGAACTCAAAAAGAAACTACATAATTTTAAAATATAAAACAGGTAAATGGAGTATATGTTCATGTTCTAAATTATATATAAATTATATAATAAATATAAAAACTGAAATAGAATAAAAAATATTCACTACATAACATGTAATGAATAAAAATCATATGTTAATAAATTTGATGATCAATTGGCCACCACTAACTAGGACCATACATTATGTAGCTCTATAAAATAAATAACATCAACAAACTACATGATACACACACTGGATGGGATAGTCCCAAACATTAATGACTCATACCCCTTGATGGGATTTTCAACTTGGATGAATATCAATGCTCGAAAATATAAAAACAATATCAACACACATAGTACATGGTAAAAATGAAGTATTTAACATTAAATCAAATTAAAACAGTGTCATAATTATCACAACATACATTAAAAAACACCAGAATAGTATCGTGGGATAGAGAATCTCCTATTTTTGATGGATGAATCTTAATTGGTGTGATAAAATACACACACAAAATTGTGGTGAAGGAATAAAAAATTGTCTAATTGGATACATAAAAACACTTGTGATCAAGAAACCTCATAGGTCTTATAGGATAATTACAAATCAATCATCAGTCATCAACAAAGAGGAATAAATCCATCATAAAGGTCCAACATGGAAATTTAAACATTTAATATTCATTGTACATAATTATTTAAATATTTATGACATGAAATCTATTAAAATATAAATCATGACATTTGGTATCTAACATTAATTTGTTTGGTGGGTCAATTAATGAATATTCCATATTATTCATCTAATAATTAATAATTAAGTATAGTTATCCTATGCTAGATAAATTTATATCACGTTCTAGTAAATTGTACATAATACCATATGGAAGGTCCAAAAAAACATTTTTTTATTCATCCATGTCTATTGAGCATATTTTGATTGCAAAAAGATTATATTTAAGACACAACAATTCGAAATAATTAATTATAAGTACATTAAAATTAATTAATTTATTAAAATTAATGTCAAATTAATGGTAAAATACATAAATGTTGAAAGACATACCTGATAACACCGATTAGTCGAAACCCTATCCAACCGTCTAGAGAAGGTCCACAACATGCTTCCAAGTTCATTTTGGGAAAGGTGACTTGTTCAAAATGATGCGATAATAACCAATTTAATATAATAAAAATGGGTTTTTTAAAACCCATAAGAATATTTACCTTAGCAATAACATCATATAAAAAAGATTAATACACTCCAGATGCACACCCGATTCTAAGAAAAGAAAAATCCTAAAATCAATTCTTTGTAACGACGGATGCTTCAATAATTTTGATCAAAACCATAGAATATATCATCAAGGGAAATACCTTTACTTCCATTATTTTCAATGTCATTTGTTAATCATCATATGGAATCTTAAATCCTTGTTGATCCAATCCCCTTTGATCTTTGACTTTTTCCCCAAATACATGATTGAATTATTATCATATTGTTCAAGAGGGATTACAGTAATGATCATTTTGTGAGAAAGATTATTATAAGAGAGAGGATATAATGAGAATTAATATGGAAAGGATCTTAAAGGATAAATGTTACCATGTTTATTCCACCATGATAAACGACATAATGATCCACCGCTATATGAGGATGAAGGAGGGAATGATCGAACAAAAAATTAGATTTCATAGGTATTTTAAAATGGTTTTCCTTAAGATGTTTCCCATATTAAAAATTTATATCATAATAAGGGGGATAAAAGTCAATGATAGAATGGATCTCAAAAAACAGATCTACAGGAGAAGAAATTGAGGGGGACTCAGAGGCATAGAACATTGTTAGGGTATTAAATTAAAACTGCCTTGCAAGCCCCATCATATTTTTATTGGGGTCCATCGACCACAAAGTGTAGGATCACTTAATGTTATGTGACACCTTCTGGCCAAGAGGGGTTCTTCATAAATCATTGGTGAACTGAGGTAGTCTCAACAGATTTCTGGTGGGTCATGATGGATAAGTTGGCTACTACCTAATGCCTCATCCAGCTGGTGGATACTATAGTAGAACCATAATCTCTAATCCTCATTTTCTAAATTATCAATCCTTCGTTAAACAAGTGGTAATCCTTGCAATTTTTGAAAATAGCTCATTATGATGTTCACACTCAAAGCATCGTGATTAAATATCTGATTCTCAGATTTACCCACCCACTTGATAAAATGTTTAATCTCTAACAAAAAATATCAATCCATAATGATGTGGGTTGTTAAGATCTCCCCACCATAGAAATTATCATCCTCAAGATATTATGGAATCACATGAATCAGGAAATCCATATCCATCTCAATAATAACTTACTATAAATTATCTACATATCATTGAATTAAAAATTCCATTCACAAGTCCATTCTCATTCTTAAAAGCTCTTCATTCCCCCTTCGTGTGTCTCTATGCAAAAATATCTGAAGTTGTTCCAAAATATCACTATTGATGAAACACAATGATTCATGTCACAACATTCATCTAAAATGACATGATGTACTATATCAAATGAATATCTCAAATTAATACCAATTATTTTTGATGTATTAATCAATATACATATCCATATTTTATCATTCAAAAAACATGTCTCTGTGGTTTGATTATTTCACTCAGTAAAATGAAAAAACTGGGTCAAGTGTAAATTCCAAACAACAATCTAGTTTCTAATCCAAAAAATGAGAATCTATTGAACAACCTATCCCAAAACTATTAACATTTCTTATAGGCCCGGATTTATTCACAGACATAGAAACCATACAAAATATAATGATATTGGAGCGGTTCCATAAAGGATCCCATATCTTCTTATGGTATGTTTTAGTTTATATTTTGTTTTAGCCTATTCTTTTTAGTCTAAATATGTTTTTCCCATATTTCATGTGTAGGATTGATGGTGATCCCATGGTTTGGGAGAAGAAGTTGGATGAAAAAAGAGTTATTGGGCATATTGAACGGTTTGTGAATGGTTAGTGAAAACCATGAAGAGCATCGTAGGTAACCGTGCAGCTATGGACAGAGGCTTATGCGTGGTTTGCACACGATTTGAAACACTGTACGGAATCCCCAAGAAACCATGTGAAGGGGGTGATTTTCGGGCAGTAGCATCCACATTATTTTCACACAGTTTGTATAACCATGTTGGTAAACCATACAACCAAGAAACATTCATAAGATTTCAAAATTTCCACAATGGGATTTTAAACCCCAACTCGGGTTTCTCATCCATTTCATACCCTACTGCCCTAGTGATGATCTTGGATGAACCAAGCTTATAAATGGTGATTTTCCATCGATTATAGGCCATTTAATGTGTTTTTTGATGCACATCGAAGCCCGGATTATGTCTAAACCCCTCCTCTATTATCATTTTTGGTTTAGGGCATGTGTTCTCTCCCATCTTATTATGAACCTCTAAACCCCTTTTTTCTGGTGGAACCTAGTTTGGGCCTCTAAGGGATGTTTTAATCCTTATATAAATCTATTATTTTGATTGTTTTATCGATTTTATTTGAAATAGGTGGTCTACAATTATTTTCCAATAGTTCTATTTTGGATTTTTTCCTGGAAGTTGGTGTTCTAGTATAACCCTTTTTGTGTTCTTGGTTCTGTTAAAGTGTTTGATAAAAATGAGTGCTAAAGTGAATAATGGAAACCCTCTCAATCCCCTTATGATGAATTGAGAATGACTTCACCATTTTAGGGCCACCCATAGGGTGCGCTAGCAATTTTGTACCGAGAGTGTGGCAGGGTTAAGTTGTGGGTTTCCAAATAAGAATTTGAAACCCATGTAAAATGTGACTTAATGATTGATTAAGTTATAATTGTAATAATGATAAATATTCCTCGAGAGAAATTTTCATAATTTGTATTTGTATTTAAATTATAATGTGTAATTTTTTTAAAAGTTATTATATTGATTGATTAATGAATTTGGTTAGAAATGCCTAAGGGGATTATGGAATATTAAATGGTGAACATGAAATTGGGTAATGTGGTGGGAAATTGGGAATTTGTTATTGGGTTAATACACAAGAATAAAGTGGTACACCAAAATAATTGAATGTAATTATGGGATTGTTATTTTTTTAATTGAGAATTGTATTTGAAATCCATAAGGGGGTAAATTCAAATAGAATGATAAATAGGATAAATGGGTTAATGAATGGTCACTGATGAATTTGGATATGGCATTGGGGTTTTTGTTACATTAAAAATGGTTATGGCATGAGAATGGGAATTTGGATAAATGAATATTAATTTTAAATGGTAAATGTAATAATGTGTTATGGAATAGTATTAATTTCTATTTTGTTTTTTTGAATTGTGATATCCAATGGCATTGAATATGATTGGTTGTGTTATGGTATGATTATGATAAGTATATAAATATTCATGTGTACATTGATTGGTGGAGTGGGGTATTTACATGAGGTTCTATGATTATGGGTTGAGTTAGAATGAGGCTCTAACCTCCACCACAAAATGCTCAGGTTAGAGAAGGGGCTGATACTCTATTCCACTAATAGTTTCATTCCACCCAAACTGAGGATTTGAGGTGAATAGAATGTGTTGATTTGATATGTGGATCCCTAGAGAGATAGGGACATGTTTTTTCCTCACTTCATTTTGAATTATTTCCTTATACCCTTATATATAAATTTATGCCTTGTCCATGTACATTGTGATCAATATGGCTTATGTAATAAAGATGGTATATGAAATGAAATTGCGATAATACTAGTCATTAACTAAATGATCCTTGTTAACTAATGGCAGTCGAATAGTCCTTTCATAAATACATTTTGATATTTCCCTGAATGATCTATCTGTTAGACTGGATATATTTTTGACAATATTGGTTGTGGCCTACAAATACTTGTTCTCACACCCTGTTCAGGCCACTGTTGGGTACCCGTGATGATCTCGTGGTTGTAGGTCAGGACAAGGGAAAATGCTAGATAGGAATATGTAGAGTTGGGAACGGATATTTATGGTGAAGGATATGGACTTAATGTCTAGACTTATTTGGAATTTATTTGTTTTTATTACTTTGGTATTTATTCACTTTTCAATACTAATATGACATTACATTATAGTATTTGTTTTTTTATGTGTGCCATTTTTTGGGAAATGCTTGGTAATGCATGTTTATTGGTTATTCATATTGTTTCCAATATTTATATTGTTTTTTGTTGTTGATGCCTCTGAAAAAGATGGTATAGTATCCCCACGTGAATTATAAGACCCTCACCACTAGTCGGTGACCTCTGGCATATGAGGAGGCGCGCTTCACTTCATGTGATGACTCAGCTTAGAGTACCAGTTTAGTGGCTCTTAGGTCGGGTATGTTACAATGTGTAATCTGATGATTTCTTTCCAATTTCATACTATTCTGGGATGGTAGTATGGAGATTATGATGGGATATGCCTTGGTAATGAGTTCATTCTTGGGAGTAGAAAACCCATGTACGAGGGAAAATCTAATCACCCTGGGTGGGAATTTTTGTTCTCAATGTGTGTCATTGCATTTTAATGATATTTCACCATTGGGTGATTCAGAAGTTGTGTGATTTGACTGATTTATGATATGTTCAATGTAGCCATAATGGCGTGAGGTTGGGAATTCATGCATCATTTTAGGAACCTATGAATATAGATGAGATGCATCATTATTGGAATGCTCATGGGATTGGTGTGTGGGGTGTAGATTGTAGAATTCATTTATTTTAATAATAAATATAAATAAAATGATTCCTAATTATAGTAATGAAAGGGGGTGAATGAAATGAATATAAATAAATAGTCATGGAATATCTTCTATAATGTAATGTTGTGACCGAATTAGAATTTTGGATTGTGATAAGTTTTTATGGTTGTTTTGGTGTCTAATATAAAAGTGGATACATGATGATGGTAAAACTGATAATTAATTTTCCCAATAAAATGTGTAAATGAGTTTAAATGATAATTTTAAGAATTTTTGAAATGGAATACGTGTCTAGTAGGAAAGGATAATGTTTAAAAAAAAATTGGTAGAAGGGGTGTTGACAAAAGACTTGTGATTAAGTAAATTGGTTACACCATGATGACCATGACCCGCTATAGGGTTGTTAGATTGTAGTGTTTGAAAGGTCATGAGGATGGTTGGGATAGAGTTTGAGGAATGGGTTGTTTAAGGTTTCTAGTGTGATCCCATTTTCCATCTGTTGTTAAATTTTTTCTGTCAGTCTTCAATGTGTCAGATGAATGATACAATTAAAATGAAAATTCTTGGGTTCTATGGTGTTTATCTTTTGTGTTCTCAGTTTTACCTTTGTATGTGTGGGTTTTGGTAGGGAATGTGACCTAGTTGAGACCTTCAGATTAGATTGTGATTCCATGTTGGTTTTGATATTGCCTAGGCGGTGTGTTTAGGGTACCCTTGCTAGGGTGAAGCTGTTGGGTTGTGAGGAGTTGTTTGGTGATTTGAGTGAGATAACTCTCATAGTTTATGAATGTACGAAGTGCATGATTGACACTATGGATGTTACCTTGGTCTTGGTGACCGTGTGCATAGAGACTTTTTGAGTTTTGTATAAAATCCATAGAGGATATTTTTCTCGTAGTGCTAAGAAATGTGTAGACCTTTACTGTGGAACCTAGAGTAGATGGTAGTTTTGTATGATCATTATAGTGTGCATTACAATGTGAGTGAGAGTTCCATTCACTCCCATTTCTGTGTTCGTTTCGTGATATGTATGGTTTGGAGTAAGGACCAATGGTTTTTCAATGTTGTGACTCTAGTCTAGGGAGTTGGTATCATTCAACCATCAAGTTGACCTATGAGATAGGTCATATATGGAATCTAGTGCATTCATGTGTCTGTCACCCATGTAGTTGTTTTGGATATTACTAGTAGATCCCAGGTTGTTTTATGGTGTGGATTTGGCTCAGAAGGATATTGGGGAAGCTTGAGGGTTGTTGGTTCAACTCGAGTTACGGTTATGAGCTGATATATCAAACAATTAAATGGTTACCATGTGGGAGGTTAGCCAAGAATTGTAGGTACCTATGAATATGAAGCATCGAAGATGCTTCAAAGGCTGTGTTAATGAGTATTGAGGAACACCATGTTTTAGTAAATGGTATAGTTATACCCGGTTCTTCTATAAGGGCACCCCAGTTCTTGTGATGAGATGTAAGGATTGTATTAAAGGGTTGTACTGTATAGATGGTTTAATCACCTATTTGGATGATTATTAATAGATCCATGAGGTTTTTTTCTATGGGAAGAGATGATGGTGGATAGAATGTTGTTATACTATTTCACACGATGTTGACACCTAGGGTAATGGTGGTCATATGGGTGAACATGTTTGCATGAATGATTTCATTGTGATGTGAAGTTAGAACCTAGTTAGAAACCACACCCGAGTGGTAATGGTTAAGTGTTGATGTGACATGTTCTGTCGGGAATCCGGTGATCCCTGCAAGTTCATGGTGTCGCATAGATTAACATCAGAAACAAATAACATGGTGGTGGTGTTCTTCTACAACTTCTTATAATTCCACAGCTTGTGACGAGAATTCCCAACATCTTGACATTATCCCAGGTAAGTTGTGATGATCTGGATCACGCCAACAGTCATAGAGGTGTTTGGTTGGATGAGGGAAATCATGGAGTTTATGATCATGGAAATGGTATGTGTGAAGCCTGAGGATATGATGTACACTATCAATGGATTTGGGTAGTGTCCTCAGAATGGGAAGAATGAAAACAAATTCCATGAGTGATGTTCAAAGAAGATGGGAATAGGCACTGGGTGATGTTCATTTCCATGTTATGTGAAAAGATAGATGGCTATGTCTAAGGTTGAAGTTTTTTATGTGTTCAGTGTAGGAAGCGGTGTTTGGAATCCCTCATGATGAGCAATGGTAACGATAGTCCTATGTTGGGGAGTGATGATTCAATTATATATGTGGAAAGGAGTTCAATAGGATTATGTGGTGACACTAGGATGCTGATAACAAACCTGTGATGTGCTTGTTAGGTTTCTCAAAGAGGGAATGTGGATTTTGGACGTGGTGACAGATGAGCTATGTGTCGACATCGAGATTAGGGTGGTTATGTGTGAAGGTTGTGATGTTTATGCCGAATTCGTATAAGGGTGTGTTTGGATATGGAAACATGTTGTGGAAAGATAGGATGGGGTCTAAAACTCCAATAAGGATCGAGGTTAGACTCCTGTAGTTCTCCTTGGGTGGTTTTAGAATATCTCTATGTTGGGTGAACCATAGCTATGTGATGCAGTGTCATGCCAATGGTAATGTCGATGATGGTCTGGAGGGTGGTAATTCCGTGATTGTAGAATTCCATTGGAATTCATGGAATGAACTAAGATGGTGCATGGTATGATAATGATTGGATTCATGTATGTAATCTCCTCAGGATGGTGAGAAAAGGGTAACGTACCGCCAGTGAATGGTGGTTGTTCTAGGGTAGGCCAGTCAGGGCGGTCCAACCTGATATGGTAAACATGACTGGGTGTGGTGAGACTGACCCACCTCTGGGTTGATGTTGTGGAAGAATTTACATTCTTGTAAATTAATTTTATCTAAGTTAGGTCATGTTTATATTAGTCCTTGAAGGGATAGTGTAGGAATTCCCTTTCATTTTTTGTCGACAGTGTGGTTTGTTGCCAATGTTGGAAAATGCCCCTATGGATGCTTGGGCACGGTGATTTAGAACATGTTAGGTGATGGGAAAGTTGATTTGAGATATGGTGGGTCCTTCATCTATGGGGGAGGTTCCATGTAACTGAGAATGTTCGAGTGAACCATACCAGAAAAATAGTCAGTTGATGACATGATCAGATTATCGGGAAGGAAGGACTCTATTGGTCACTATTCTGGTGAGTTGGCCCTAGTAGAGAAATTTTTCAAGAGTTTTTTTAGTAACATAGGGTTTTGGGTTGAATTTGGTTGTATAGTTAGGTAATGAAATATACCGGAGAATTTATTGGATGTATCGTGTGTTCTCCTATGGTGGATATCAGGTTTTTTGAATTTTAGAGTTTGGAAAATATAGGAAAATGATGCCATGTGATTTGGTTCATGAGTTTAATAGACGATTGGCCCTATGGGGTATCGATTGGTTCCTCCATGATTATGTAATGATGTGTGTTACGTCACCATTTTTTATGAGTTAGTTTTTGTCACCAAAGATCCACCCCATCGAGTTCACGTGGTGGGAATGGTTGAAGTCGATGCATCCATGATGAGTTATCATCTCGTGTCCTGGTTGTAGTGAGGAAGGCATGCAAGGAAAGTCTGTGCACTTGTTTTGTGTTCGAGGGGCCTCGTGATTTGTATCTAGAAATATGGGGAATAGAATGGATAGAAATGCATAGTGGAAAGACCAATAGTTTAGGATGTTTAGTGATTCCTGTAAGAGTACTGAAGAACGAGTTGTTATAAGGTGGAGAGGTTGTAAGATCTCGGATCTTCTAAATGTGTATTTTTTTAAATGTTTATGTTTGTCATATTATTATTGGGATAAATATTTTTTTCAAAAACTTTTTCTGACATAATAAGGGTGTTCCGAGCATTCAAGACAGAAAAGGGAAAGAAAAGGGTGTTCTTGGACATGATGCACGGTTTGCACATGGTTAGTGAAAACTGTGTAGAGCATCCTAGGTAACCGTGAAGCCATGGAATTATGCTTATGCATGGATTGTGCGCTGTTTGGAAAATCGTGAGGACTCCCTAAGAAACTGTACGAATGTGTGATTTTCAAGCAGTGGCTTTAATATGGTTAGGAAAATTGTGCAGGTAAACAGTGCGACTCTTAAACATTGAGAAAATTACAAAATTGTCACTCCATGATTTTAAACCCCTACATAGGTTTCTTTTCTATCTCACCTTCAGCATTCTTGGTGATGAACATGGAAGAAACATGCTTCCCAAAGGTGGTTCTCCTTTAATTTTTGATCTTTTGAAGAACTGTTGGATGCAGATCGAAGCCCTAGGTATGTCTAATCCTCTCCTACATAATATTTTTGGGATTGGGGAATGTGGGTTCTCACATCATTTTCTGAAGCTCTAAAACCCTTTGTTTTCCAGTGGAACCCATGTTGGGGATTCAATTGGTGTTTGAATCTGGGTCTATGGATACAATTAAGAGTGTTTTATTCATTGGATTCGAGGTAGGTGGTCTACAAGTATTATCCCAGAGTTTTATTTTCGATTTGGGGATGGATGTTGGTGTTATTGTTTTCCCCTTTTTGTGTTCACGGTACCATTGAAGTGTTTCATAAAAATAAGTGTCTATATGAACAATTGAAACCCTCACGATCCCCATGGAAGGCATTGAGGATGACTTGATCATTTTAGGGCCACCCATGTGGTATGTCGGCAATGCCAAGCCGATAATGTGGTATGGTTAACTGGTGGGTTTACGAATAAGAAAGTGATACCCATGTATAATTTTACATAATGATTGATAATGTTATAAATGAAATATGGATAACTATTACTAGGGAAATAAAGGCTTAAGGTGTTGTTTGAATGAGAAAAAAATGGGAAATTTGTTGAAAGAGATTATGTTGATTGTTTCATGAATTTGTTTACAAATTCCTAAGAGGATAATGGCATGTTAAATGGAAACATTCAATTGGGTAATGACGGGGGAAATGGAGAATGGGTTAATGTGTTATTACTTTAGAATTAGTTGGTACCCCAAAATAATTGATTGTAATAAAGGGATTGTGTTATGTGATATGAGAATTATGTTTGAAATGGATAAGGGGGTAAATGCTTGTGGATTGATAAATAGGCTAAATGAGATAATGAAGTGTCGATGATGAATTTGGATAATGCATAGGGATTGATGAATTCATTAAAAATGGTTAAGGAACAAGAATGTGAATTTGGATAAATGAATATGAATAGAAAATGGTATATTTAATAATGGGTTTGGGAAATGTATTGATTTACATGTTGTTGTTGTGAATTATGATATCCAATGGAATTGAATATTCTTTGTTGTGTTGTGGGATGATTATTATGAGTTGATAAATAAGCATATTCACATGTCATTGTAGTGTGGGGTAATGACATGAGTTTCTATGTCCATGGGTTGGGTTTTACTGAGGATCTAAACTCCACCACGAAATGCATGGTTTTGGGAAGGGGACAGAGGCTCTATTCTCCTAATGGTTTCATTCCTCCCATACTGAGGTTTCGAGGTGAGTAGAATGTCTTGATGGGATATGTGGATCCCTAGTGATATAGAGACTTTATGTTTTTTTCTCTATAAACTATGATTGATATTTGTATACTATTTTGTAGATATTTATGCCTAACCCATGGAACATGTGGTCAATATGGCTTATATAATGAAGATATATTTTGAAATGGAATTGGGTAAAATACTAGTCATGAACTTAAAAAACCTTTTTAACTAATGGAACCTTAACTATCCTTGATTATTTACCATTTATTTTGAACATGAATACACTATCTATTAGACAAGATATTTTGTATACACCACTAATCATGGCCTGCTGTGTTTTGTACTCACACCATGCTTAGGCCACTATTGTGTACCCAAGAAGATATCTTGGTTGCATGTCAGGACAAGGGAAAATGCCCTACACTAACAAGTTGTGGTGGTCTCGGAATTGTAGGGGGAAAGATCTGTTCTTACTATTAGGACCCATTTGGAGTTATGTTGTTTTTCTTACTTTTGGTTTCATTCACTTTTCACTAATCATATTACATGAAAATATTATATTTGATTTCTGGGTTTTACCCCATTTGGGAAATTATTGGATATGCATGTTTATTGGTTATTCATATTATTTTCACAATTTATATTTTATTTTGTTGTGGCTTGCTATGATAATGAGGGTATAGTATCTCTACGTGACTTATTATACCCTCACCACCAGTCGGAAACCTCCGGCGTACGGGGAGGCGTGATTGAGGAAATTTGAAAACTCGGCTTGGATCATTGGTTTAGTGGCTCCCAAGTTGGGGACATTTCATTTTATCCCACCATATATAGGTTCAGACGGAGTTCACTAGTTATTAGTATTCCAACAAATTACTTTTAATGGTATAGGACCTAAACCACCAAATCATCATGAATCATTTATTATTTTACATTTCACCCCATTAAAATAATTAAAACAATCAACATCCATTATTAATGTCTCAACTAAATTTTTAGGAAAATTTATAGTTTCATCACAAAACACATGGACAATCATAAAGGATGTAACAATGCATAAAATATTTAATGGTCAAACACCTTCACTATTTTGAAAAAATTATTATTCAAGTCCCAATCCCATATCTAGTTTCTAGAAAACTCCCTATTGGAATTGAGCATGATGAATTCACTGTGGAACTATATACTCTTCGGTCTAGGCCACATCGGTCTCCTATTGTCAACATGTCTTTTAAACATTATATTATACACATGAAGAAAACCATCCCATAGGAGACGTCAATTCACATGTGACAGGTTGATGCTTTCCTCCATTGTAGTATTCTTAAAGATACATCACAGTTCATACACTGGCCTTCTTAACCCTTGATGACTCAATTTCTAAACAAAGTTACCAGGCATGATCATATTTTCTAACCCAATTATCAATCCAATCACCAAACACTACACAAACTATGATTTAAAAGAATTAATTTCACAGTATAAAAATGACCATTCCTAATGTGAAAAACATTATCCAATATTATATTTGTCTATAACATCTTTTGACCCATGTCGTTCCCATCCCCTTATAGAAGCTGGTAAACTGAACAATGAAATTTCCATAGATGGAAACCTTAATTTGACGGGACAATGTTTCCCTGATCCATTGTCTATTCAATCTATTAATATAAATAATACATCTTCAATAACAACTTCTGGTTACCAAGTCATATGATATTTACACCAAACACATTTTTTTCTAAAAATAAGGGTGAACCTGGAACAATATTTTTCTAAAACATATTATCACTACATTCCATGGGATCTTCCCCATAATTTGATTTATTATCAACATTAAGATTACCACTAACTCCTATTACTCGAATAACCACATTCATTATCACCACATGAACACTCAAGTAAAATGTATTTCACATCATGTTAGGAAAAGGCTACTCATTACTCCATCAAAGTGATTTTCCACTGACTTAATAAACACTGATCTTATATTCATACACTGTTTCGTTATCCAGACATGAAAATACACAAACCGCACAAACCTAAATCTATTTATTTCTCCCCATAGAAAATTTCACTCTTTACTACCAAGATTCATTAGATACCACATGAATCACTAGCATCTGTTCAAGCCGCTATGTGCTCACCCACACTATTACTATCCTAGAGAAAACCAACATGGAAATTAATTTAGTATCCAATGGATGTTGGGTTAAAATATATCATTATAAAAAAATTTAGTCATAAAATTGATTCCTAAATCATCCAAGCACTTTGAAACCCGTCCTTCAATCTTGTGTAATAGTACATGAGGTGTTCAATACTCTCATATGGAGGCATCCCTCCAGACATTCCTCTTGACATTCCAAATGTTAATCGTATAAAAATGACATTTAATTAATAAAAATTACCCTTACGGAAGCAATATTGAATATTATTTCATAATTAATATCCTCTCTCAGGTTACATTCAAAAACATGAGACAATGACTCATTGGTAAAAAAATTCAATCAATTAATGCCAAAATGATTTACACATAACCCACAAAAATGATTCTCTTGGATAATAACCCAAAAGAAATCACACACCCATATATATATATATATATAATGAAGGCATCAACATTCGACTAACCACATAAATAGTGTATAGATTCATAGTTTTTATAAATAAAATTCCACATTGTTCTACGAGGGAAAATCTATATATGATTTTATTGGATCCTTAATTAACTAGATATATCTATTGGATACTCATAAATGGGTTTTCACTGATGTAATTACAACATGAAAATGACAGAAAATAGAACCAAAACATTTATCCATAATGGGACTATATCATCATTAACATATTATTCATCATCATCACCACTATTACATAGTTGAACCGCACCATTGTCTCATTATAATTTCTTTCAGAAGTAGAAATTCATGGTTGTTATTCCGAATATGATGTCACTAAGAAATCATATGTCATAACACCTTAATATTTTTCAACACAAATAATCTATTTCATCCTTCAATAAAAAAATAAAATACAAGAATCATATATATCATGGAAAACAAATAATCCCAATATGACATATGTGATGTATCATATAGATATGACCAAGACTCAAATATATATGAAATAAAAACCCCAAAAATTATTGTGTGTCAAAAGAAGAGAAAACATTGGACCACAAATTCATAAAATAAAGATCATCAGTACCATGCCCTGGTAACATGGAAATTCCTCAATAATGTTTTTTTCAAATCTGTAGACTATGATTCATCCCACACTCTAACTCATTCCTATATAACATATCTACCAACTCCCCAAAATAAGAAGAAAAATATTTCCTTTTTATTATACGATTATGTAACACCTTGACCGGAATCACATGGTCGGATTCGAAATGCCGCGTGTCTTTAGGTGAGTGTCCCCGTATTAAAAAGGCTACTGACTAATAGCAAGGTTCTATGTTTCAATAATCAGGATAATAAAAACTAAATTAGTGGAATAAATAACAAATTAATTGTCAAACATATTAATAATTTACAATTAGAGAATGTGAAAAACTTGTTCCATAGAATCAATAATGAAAAATGTTGGAATGAATAAACTCTATAGTGAAAACTAAATATAAGACAATAATCTCTCACTAGGATAATCACATACAAAAAATGAAATGAAAGAAATTAAAAGTGGTTCTCCATCTCAAATCCTCATTTCATCTATGTCTCTAAACTCATAGTGAGATACCAACTCAACAATAAGATTGAGGCATAGGCCAACATATACTAAAAAATTTATGTATTCATAGGTTCTCATGTTCCAGGTAAATCAAATCAATGAGATATTACAAATTATTTGGGAACAATTGATGACTTCTGAAACCTAATACGTAAATGTAGTATATACTCAAGTAAATATCTTAGTAGAAAGTTAATTTGTAATACATAAGCAGAAAAAGAATTTTATATAATCCCCAAAACATAATTATGAATAAAATCATATGCATATATGTAATGCACTCAGAAATACCCCATGAAAACTGGTCATACATGCATTGGGTCCATGCTAAAAATAATATCAAACAAATTCTTGGCATACACCCCTCGATGGGATAGTTCAAAAAATGTATAGAATATCCCACATGATGGGATAGTCAAATTCTTGTTTACCTCTCATGTAACATATCCCACTCGGGGATAGTCTATTTGGCTCCCCCTTCATCCTCAACTAATTTGAAAAAAGGAAAAACCTACGACACCAGATTCAAATGAAAGATAAAAAATAAGGTCAAATTAAGAATTTAACATAATCATCACAACCCATAAGAAAACAAAACAATAATATGTCTCATGCGTACAAACACATATGATCAAGTCAGGAAATATGGCATCATGGTCGACACCTACACATTTAATGAATGCATCAAACATTGTAACACAAAAAAAAATCACAAACACATGTGATCAAGAACAATCATATCGGTCATGTGATATTTTACCAGTAAATCTTCATCCCATGATATTTAGGAAGAAAGACATCACACAAGGTCCAATGTGGACATCGACACCTTTCCTGTTAATTACGCATATTTATTTAATTTTTTAATACATGAGATTGATTAACTTCTAATGTATGAGACTTGGTCTATAGATTTAATCAGTTGAGTCAATTCATCAAAGAATGTTATATGTTATTCATAAAATAATCATAATATAAGGGTCATTCAGCCAAGGATGACAACATCATATCACAAGTTAAAAAATAGTACAAAACAATGTATGTTAGAGTAAATGGGTCCACCTACCTCAACGGTGGAAACTCTCATAAAAGGAATACTAAATATCTTAGTATAGGCTTTCCAAGTCTCCTCGGCCTCCATCGATCATCATGACTTTCTACCCCACACCCAAGAATTCCATATAATAAATTATAACTCCATTATAATTAATTAAATGATTATGAGAAAACCCACAATTATAGGAGAATGACATAAATTAAAAATACATACTAGGTATCATGACCTATATAGAACGTTGACCATCCATCCATGAAAGTTCCATGACATGATTACCACTCTATGGGTAGAACCACTACCACGTAGGAATTGAAGAAAAATAAAATTAACATAATTAACATGTATCCTTTTCAAGATAACAAACCAATTGACATACCATAACCACAACATCATGAAATAGAGTTTGACCCACTCCTAACACATGCGTAACTCTAAGATGATAAAAATCCCTAAATCAATTCCATGATTAGATTGGTGATTTTCTAAAATTGATGAAAAAAACATAATAGGTAATATAAAGACATAACTTCCATGGAAATCAAATAAACGAAATATGTTCATTGTCATTGTATATCCTCTATCCATGAAGATCCAAATAACCATAGATTTTTTAAAATTCATTCAATACCCAACGGTATTATCACAAGATTCTTCAAACAATAACATGGAAATGATTAAACGGTGACATAGATGATCAATGGAGAGAGTATCCAATGGTAAATTTATATGTAAAATTATCATAAAGGCTAATAAATACCATATAAATTACTCACTAATGAATATTAGTGTAATTTAAAACCATCTAATGAAGTAGAAGTATATGATTAAATAAGAACACTCAATTTCACCTAGATTCAAAAAAGGGTTCCATATAGATTCACACCAAATAAAATGGTGAATCTTGAGATAGTGGGAGAGGAATCCATGATTAAATGGACATCTATAAATTTACCCATGCTAGTTTATGTTGTGGTTCTATGGTGGCTAAAAATTCCATAATTCCCCCCCACATAAAATTGTCTAGAATGGTAAACTGTCTAGTTGGTTGGGTGTACCACCCTGAGATTTTTTGAAAAATATTATTTTTAATTTCATTGATGTCTTGTGTTATATGCTACACAAAGACTATCTTGTTCTATACGCAACATTGTATTAGATTGCAGTATACGCAACACTATTCTTGGATCGTGTTACACACAATTTCAAGTTTGTTTGATAGTAGTTATTATACGCAACATTGAGTGTATATATATTTATATATATTCAATGTAAAAATGAAATATGGTTGGATTTTGTTATATTCAACAACCAAGGAGTCTTTCACTACACGCAACCCGGACATGGCTGGCATTACATGTAATCTGGACCTTCCTCGATAGTGTGTGTAGTACGCAATACCGGGTTTCACTAAACAACGATATATTGTTATAATATTTTTTGTGGAGTAGCCATTATGAATAGTATTAAATACATTTTCAATTTCATAAAATTATTATTCATCTTACACTTTTTCTAGAATATGGTATGAGAACAAAAACAATCCATGTAAAATATGTATTTTTAAAAAATTACAGATTTCCCGCCATTTGATGGCGCACCCACTTTAAATATTGTTTTTCACAGGTCTATAAGTTAAATTTGAAAAAATAAAACTCTTCTTTGGAATCAGGATATAAAACATTACTTTGGAAAAAAATTTCATATTATTCTGATAACTTTTATATTTTAATGAATAGTAAAAACACTCAATATTTTAATTAAGAACAACTCTTTTCATCGAAAAAATTTATATGGTTAGAATATATTTTTAATTGGTTTTAAATTGAAATTAGAATATATTTTTACCATTTAATACAATTTTATTCATTTGAATTATCTTCACTTCGAAATTGGATATAAACAAGTATAAATCTTTGGATAGTTATTGTTTCTTAACAACACGCTATTTGTTTTGATAAAGGAAATTAATTTTAAAATTATTTAATGCCAATTCTATTTTTTGAATTTTGAAAAATAGACATAAATTTTCAATTCGGAATACCAAATAATTATTAGGCTGAATTTTTTATATTTTTTTCAAAAACTTCAATTTTTGATGAATAGTGAAACCACTTAGCGGTAGTTAAAAAACTGAGTTTTTAATTTAAATAAAATTTTACCACATCTGTGAAATAAATTATAAAAATCCGAGAGACACGGTTAATATCAAGGGCTAAAATGTGGTTCAATGAGATAAAAATAATTTTTTGTGTATAATAACCTTTTTCTTTTACTATCCACGGTTAAAAGTAAATATGGTAATCAAGGGTAAATATGATATTATTATTACCCTAAAACATGTCCTATTTCTATTGGATAAATGTAATTCGACCAAAAATAAACATAGGAATAAAATATGACCATTTAGGTCAACTTGTATTATATTAGGACATTTATTATTAATTTATTTAAAGATTGATTAAAATTGTTAAAATCAATGTTTAATAAATGAATAGTTTATAATATATTGTTATAAATAAGATAAATTCGACTATAAATATTCATTAGAATGATAAAAACATATTCTACAAAATGGTATTTTATTTATAATTTTTAGACATTAAATAATTTAATTTATTTATGACACAATGATGATGCTGTAATTATCTTATTAATGAAATATTAACATAATTGATGTTATAAATACCCAAATAAATTTAATTTGAGGCAATTTAAGAATTCCACTAATTTTATAGGTTAATTTGAAATTTTTATATTTATTGAATTATATTTTTTCATACAAATCACGCTGTTAGGATTTTCACAAAAATCCATTACCAAATAGTGCCAAAATTTAGATAAAATAGTTTTTAAAACAAATTTTATATTATTAATTGTTTTTATATTTATAAAAATATATGATTTGGCCAAGATACTTATATCATGATAGGTGTACCGTTAATGAATCACTTGGGGTCTCTTGAATGTATATGGTATGTTTATTAACTATATAATATAAAAATACAAAGTGTCAGGGTAAATGTCAATCTAATAAACTAAGATATAAAACTAAAAGATATGGTTAATATTATGACCCAAACCTGTCTAAAATCTATTGGTTGAGAGGATTTCGACTCATCCCCACATTATCTTTTAAATAAATCAATTTGGAGCTATTAAAAACCAAATATTACTTTATTATAAAATAATATTTTATGTTTTTTCAAAGGTGCCCCTCTCCTCCCTTATAAAAAGGGCACCCCTTCCCTCTTCTCTTCACACCCTTTTGACCATTGGCGCTCGGCCAACACCTGCCCATTTCTCTTTTCCACATCCCTAGAAAATTTTTTTAGATTATGGTATTCTAAAAAGTCCATCTCTACTTCCATAAGAGCAACCTTAAAGGAGGAGTGTCGAAGAAGAGGAGGTTCGGATACATACGAAGCATATCGGACGTAAGATATGGTATAACTATTCCAATCTCGTTCTTATCCGAGATTGTTTATTTGTAAGTATTTACTGGGGTTATTTTTATCATCAATGTCCATGTTTCCTAAAAATGGTTTCATGTATGTTTGATGACATTTTTAACCATTTTTTACTTTTAATACATGGTATGTAAGAAATCTTTCTTTTTTTAACCATACAAGGTACTTTTTGAATTTTCTGACAAAAGTATGAGGAGAATGTTATTTTTAACTTAAACGGTGTGAACAGATTTTTACGGTTTCATAACACCTCATTTTTATAAAGCTTCCTATACAATATTGCATGATTATTTTCAACAAAACCCTTTTCTTTTAAAATTGCATGACATTTTGTGAAAGGAAAATGATTTTGAAGAAGAAAGGATATTTTCCTCAAGATTTCATTTCAAGTGTTTTATGAAAAATATTTTCCATCTAAAATGACATTATTTAATATGTTTATGTTTCAAGTATAATGTCTCCATTATTTACATGGTTTGATTCTTCTTATGATGAGATGATATCCATTTTTTTATATGGACTATGTTACGATGGCATGATGTTTAAGAATCCCATTATATTACATGGGTTATGCTATGATGTTGGATTTATTATTTTGTGGCACACGAAAGAATTATTTCATTGTGAGATGGGTGGGACCTATATATCCCTCCAATTAATTGGGTAATGATTTATATCTCATGAGATAGACACGGCTAGAATGGTAAGTAAATCCGGTTTAGTAATATAGGATTGGAACGAGGAGTGAACTCGATTCAGAAAGGGAATTTGTCCACTAATATGGTCTTGGCAGCAATGCCTTGGCTACTATGGAAATCATATCATGTGATTAATTTTTTTTCACAATTAAAATTTTTACTCCCATTCTATTTTATCATTATTGATGTTCCATTATGATCTATGCCTTATTTACATCCATTTTTTATCTCATTGATCATGATTTTCATGTTTAAACATTATGGTCATGTTTTTAAGTTCAAATGTATACAGATTGTTTTATTTTTTTTCCTTTCTTACCCTTTCTGATCATTTGAGCTCACCCTTTATATGTTTTCATTTCCATGGGATATAATGAAATGTCTTAGGTAAGAAAATCAAAGGTAAAGATCTTTATGGGTGATGTTGATGATCTTTCATCGTGATTAGAAGATTATGTTCCAAGTTTCCAAAGAACCAAAAATATTATGGTCCGTGTGCGTTGGTTTTTGTTATGTATTAAGTATTCTTCCAAAGTAATGTAATATCCATGTATGTCACGATTAGGGTCTCTACAGTTGGTATCAGTGGAAAGGTTTAGATAACCTTTTGAAACTAGAATGCCAAAACATTAGTGAGATCCCTAGATATATTTCTAATGTATGTCTAGGGATGTCCCTGCGGTTACGTATAAGTATAGTTTATAGTGCTAGAGTTATAGTAACGATCATAGAATTAAACCTAAGTTGTTAGATATTGAAGGTACTCCACCTTTATTATGTTGTATTCCTAGTATGATTTTTTCCACTCACACTATTCTTTCTGGGTTTTAGAAAATGGCTGGAAACAGGAAGATTCATGATAATGGAGGATATGACGGACAATGGAATGATATTCATCATGAGAAACCAAATGAAATTAGATCTGGAAGTCCACATATAATTATTATTCCTAATCACCGAACTCATAATATGATCAATAATCTCATCTTTGGTATGTTTCGTGAATCAGCTACTAAGAGAAAGATGGAGTTTCATGATGATAATGGAGGAACAAAAGTTCAATTTCCCTCAAGAAAATAATATGGGAAGAGGCATCAAGGAGAATGTTTAAAAGGAATTGGAATATGATTTGGGTGTGGAAAAGAAGGACACAAATCCAATAATTGCAAAGGAAAAGGTTCATTTAACACTATGGACAAGGATAATAGTATTGTTATTGCATCAACAATGGTTAAATGTTTTAAATGTGGAATGTTCAGGTATTATGCAAACCAATTCCTTAAAATAATATCTCATGAAGGGAATCATCATGGTTGTATGGGTAATATTTATGTGGATGATGATGAAGAGACTACAAATTATATAGGAAATGAAATAAGTATTGATGAATAAAATTATGATGTTCAGTCAGTGGTATAAGAAGGTAGTGGAATGATTTTATATTTATCAAGAGTTATGTTGTAGAGGTAATTTAATGTTAATATGGAATAAATAATCATCTAAGGATTGTTACACTATTTTTTTCCTAATTTATTTAAAATTATATGATAAATGGTACCAGTAACCATGAAAGGTTATTCGGAAATTTTTGGAAAGAACCTAAAATGCACATAAAGAAGGGCTATAGAGATAATGAAATGTTTGATAGTATTAATGAGCTCATGCCTTATATAAGGACAAAGTGATATCGTGGTTTGAGTGTATAGAATTTTTGGGATTTTACTATATGGAACGAGTTGCCTTGTGACAGTATTCATGTTTTTAGTATGGTTCATGAGATACATGATTAAGGTATTCACATGTTTTGAATGTGACCAACAAGATATATCCTATGATATATGGGGGATAAATGATGGTATTCACATACTCGGTTGACAAAATTTCTAGTAATTGTTTTCATTATACTATGAGCTTGGACAAAAGTATTTTGTATATGCCTAATGATTAGAATGAATTATGTTAAACATAAGATAGTATTATTTAAGGCTAGAACATTTTTCGATATTATTGCAGGAATGTTTTTATAATGTATTTTTAGAAAAAGGGACAACCTTCAAGACGGGCGTCAATCCGTCGCGCTCGGACAATGTTTTCAGAATAGAACCCACAACCGAAGGGCGACATGCCATTATTGCCTACCACTGGCCTACTGGAATTCCCTGATTATTAGAAACTAGTTTTATTTTATTAAGCGGTATGATAGATGGAGTATAAATTCATTTTTGGAATCGTATATGATTAACCTCACCATAGATGGACTTATGTATATTTGATAACATTTGTTAATCTTTTTTTTGAAATAGATGTAATGACCCATATTTATATCACATGCTCTGCTAACACTTCACAAATAACAAATTCAACTTCATTTCTCTAAGAGATGAAGTGGAAGTTGTTCAAGGCATGAACAATAGTGAGATTGTACCGAAATCATGTATGTATTTCTTTTAATTCATCAACTTTAGGGAAATGATCTTTAAACCCAAAAATGTTTTCCTAGTTCCCTCATATCTGATGAATCAGATGGTACATTTTATCATCACAAATTTATGGCTTTGTGATTGTTGGATTTTTCATTTCCATGTTCTCTACCACTCTCCATCAGAATTTGGTGGTTATATTTCTCTTCCATATCCATATTTTCACCTATGTTATTCTATGTGGAAACTCAATGATTAGTTAATTTGGGTAATCATTACGTTTCATAATTTAGTTTTTAATGTTATGTTATGTTTTTTCCTTTTTACAACATGGGTTTCTGTGAAATAAACTTTCAAAGTGTAAACCATTTATAACCCTGACGAATTTCGAGGGAGAAATTAATTTTAAGTGTGGTAGAATGTAACACCCCAAGATTTTATGAAACAAATTCTTTTAATTTCATTGATTTCTTTTGTTATATTCTACAAAAAGATTATCTTGTGCTATACAAAACACCATATTAGCTTGTAGTATACACAACACTATTCTTGGATCATGTTACACACAATTTCAAGTTTGTTTGATAGTAGTTATTCTACGCAACATTGAGTGTATATAAATATATATATATTAAATGTATAAATGAAATATTATGGGATTTTTTTATACGCAACAACAAAGGAGTCTTTCACTACACGCATCCCTAACATGGATTGCATTACACGCAATCACGACCTTCCTCGATGGCGTGTGTAGTACGCAATATGGGGTTTCACTAAACAATGATATATTGTTATAATATTATTATGGACTAGCCGTTATGAATAGTATTAACTAAAATTTTAATTTTATAACATTATTATTCATCATTATCATTTTCTAGAATATGATATGAGAACAAATTAAATTTTTCATGCAAATTATTTATTTTTAAAAAATTGCAGTTTTCCCGCCATTTGATGGAGCACCCACTTTAAATTTTTTTTTTTACATGTCTATAAGTTCAATTTGAAAAAATTAAATTCTTTATTGAAATCAGGATATAAATATTTACTTTGGATAAATTTTTCAAATTATTCTGATAACTTTCATATTTTATTGAATAGTTAAAACACACTATAATTTAATTAAAGAAAATTTCATCGCAATAATTTATATGGTTAGATTATCTTTTTAATTGGTTTTAAAGTGTAATTATAATATATATTTACCATTTAATCCATGTTTTTTCATTGGAATTAATTTCCCTTTGAAATTGGATATAAACAAGTATAAATCTTTTGATAGTTATTGTTTCTTGAAAACAAAATGTTTGTTTTGATAATGGGAATTGATTTTATATTTAATTAATTCCACTTCTATGTTTTGCATTTGGAAAAATAGAAGTCAATTTTCAATTTGTAATATCAAATAATTCTTAGGCTGAATTTATGGTAGTTTTTTGAAAAACATCAATATTCGATAAATATAGAAACCACGTAGTGGTAGTTGAAAAATGACTTTTTCATTTAAATGAAATTTTACCACTTCTGTGAATTGAATATCGAAAATCCGAGAGACACATTTAATATCAAGGACTAAAATTCGGTTTAATGAGATGAAAATAATTTTTGATTAATCATAACTTTTTACTTTTATTTATCACGGTTAAAAGTAAATAGGGAAATTAAGGGTAAAAAATGATATTATTATCACCCTAACACATGTACTAATTCAATAGGATAAGTTTAATTCGACCAAAAATAACCTTAGGAATAAAATATGACCATATAGGTCCACATGTACTAGATTAGGACATTTATTATTAATTTTATTAAAGATGGGTTAAAATAGTTAAAATCAAAGTTTAATATCTAAATCATTTTTAATATAGGGTTATAAATACGATATATTTGACTATAAATATTAATTATAATGCTAAAAATAGTTCATACATAGTGGTATTTTATTTATAATTTTTATACATTAAATAATTTAATTTATTTATGACACTATGATGATGCAGAAATTATCTTATTAATGAAATATTAACATAATTGATGTTAAAAATACCCAGATAAATGTAATTTGAGACTATTTATGAATTCCACTAATTTTATATATTAATTTTACATGTTAGTATTTATTTAATTAGCTTTTTTCGAACTAATCATGTTGTTATGATTTTTACAAAAATCCATTACCAAATAGTGTCAAAATTGACATAATATTGTTTTTTTTAAAATATTATAGTATTAATTGTTATTATATTTTAAAAAATCAAAAGATCAGCCAAGATAATTATATAATGATATGTGTACCATTAATGGGAGACTTGGGGGTCGCTTGGATGTATATTGTATTTTTATTAACTGTATAATAGAAAAATACAAAGTGACATGGTAAATGTCAACCTAATTAACTAACAGTTAAAACTAAAAGATAAGGTTATTATAATGACCCAAACCCATCTAAAATCTATTTTTTGAGAGTATTTGTAACCATATAGACCGTATATTCTAAATAAATCAATTTGGTGCTATTAAAAACCAAATATTACTTTATTATAAAATAATATTGTATGTTTTTTCAAAGGATCCCATCTCCTCCCTTATAAAAGGGCACTGCTTCCCTCTTCTCTTCACACACTTTTGAGCCTTGAAGCTCGGCCAACCCCTACCCATTTCTCTTCTCCACTTCCCAGGAAACATTTTCAAGATTCTGTTCTTCTCAAAATACCAACTCTACTTCCTTAATATGATGCTTAAAGGATGTGCGTCGAAGAAGAGGAGGATCAGATACATACGAAGCATATCTGACGTTATGTAAGGGATAACTATTCCAACATCCTTATTATCTGAGATTGTTTATTCATAAGTATTTATAGGGGTTATGGTTATCATCCATGTACATGTTTCCTAAAAATGGTTTCATGTATGTTTAAAGTCTTTTTTAACCATTTTTTACTTTTAATACATGGTATGTAAGGAATATTTTTTTAACCATACGAGGTACTTTTTGACTTTACCGACAAAAGTACAGGGAGAATGTAATATTTATCTTATACGGCTTGAACAGATTTTTATGGTTTCATAACGACTCATTTTCTTGAAGCTTCCTATACAATATTTCATGATTATTTTCAACAATTCCCCTTTATTTTAAAATTGCAGGGCAGTTTGTCAAAAGAAAATGATTTTGAAGAAGAAAGGATATTTTCCTCAAGAGTTCATTTCATGTGTTTTATCAAAAACATTTTCCATCTAAAATGAAATTATTTAATATGATTATGTTTCAAGTATAATGTATCCATTATTTACATGATTTGATTCTTCTTATGATGAAATGATATCCATTTTTTATATGGATTATGTTATGATGGCAGGATGTTTAAGAATCCCATTCTATTACATGGGTTACTCTATGATGAATGATTTATGATTTGATGGCACACGAAAGAATGATTTCATTATGAGATGCATTGAACCTATATCTCCCTCTAATGAATTGGATATACATTTGTATATAATGAGATAGACATGGATGGAACAGTAAGAAAATCCATTATAGTAATATAGTACTAGAACGAGGAGTGAACGCGATTCAGAAAGGGAATTTGTCCAATAAGATGGTCTTGGCAGCAATGCCTTGGCTCCTATGGAAATTATATCATGTGATTAATGTTTTTCATAATTAAAAGTTTTATTCCCATGCTATTTTATCATGATTGATGTTCCATTATGATCTATGACTTATGTACTTCCATGTTTTATCTAATTGATCAAGATTTTCATGTTTAAACGTTATGGTCATGTTTTTAAGTTCAAATGTATACAGATTGTTTTATTTTCGCCATGCTTACCCTTACGGAGCATTTGAGATCACCCTTTATATATTTTCTTTTCCCCAGGATATAAAGAAAGGTTTTAGGTAAGAAAACGAAAGGGGAAGATATTTAAAGGAGATGTTGAATATCTTTCACCATGATTAGAAGATTATGATACATGTTTCCCAGGACACTAAACTATTATTGTCCTTTTGCATTTGTTTTTGTTATGTATTAATTATTACGCCAAAGTAATGTAATATCCATGTACGTCAAAATTAGGGTCTCTATAGTTGGTATCAATGGAATGTTTTAGTTAACCATTGGAAACGAGGATGCGAAAACTTTAGTGAGAAACCTAGATATATTTCTATGGTATGTCTGGGGATGTCCCTATGGTTAAATATAAGTATATGTTATAGTCCTAGAATTATAGTAACGATCTTAGAATTGAACCTATGATGTTATATATTGAAGGTAATCCCCATTTATTATGTTTTATTCCTAGTATGATGTTTGCCACTCAGACTATTCTTTCTGGGATTTAGAAAATGGCTGGAAACAGGAAGATTCATGACAATGGAGGATATGATGGACAATATAATGTTATTCATCATGAGAAACCAAAAGAAATTGGATCTGTATGTATACATATCGTTATTATGCATAATCAGTGATCTCATAATATGATCAATAATCACAACTTTGGTAAGTTTCCGAAATCATCTAATAAGAGAAAGATGGAGTTTCATGATGATCATGGATGAAAGAAAGTTCAATTTCCATCATGTAAATCATGTGGGAAGAGGCATCAAGGAAAATGTTTCAAAGGAACTGGAAGATGCTTTTGGTGTGGAAAAGAAAAACACAAATCCAGTAATTGAAAAGGAAAAGGTTCAGTTAACACTATGGACAATGATAATAGCAGTGCTAAGGCATTAACTATGGTTAAATTTTTTAAATGTGGAATGTACGGGCATTGTGCAAACCAATTCCCTAAAGAAAGATCTCATGATGAAATCAGCATAGTCAAATGGGTAGTATTTATGTGAATGATGATTAAGAGACTAAAAATTATATATGAAATGAAATAAGTGTTTAGGAATAAAATTATGAAGCTCAGTTAGTGGTTGAAGAAGGTAGTGGAATGATTCTATATTTATCAAGAGTTATGTTGTAGTGGTAATTTAATGATACTATGGAATAAAGAATCATCTAAGGATTGTTACACTATTTTTTTCCTAAATTATTTGAATGTATATGATGAATGGTTCAGTAACCATGAAAGGATATTCAGATATTTTTGGAAAGCACCTAAAATGCGCATAAATAAGGGATAAGGAGATAATGAAATGTTTGATAGTATTAATGAGCTCGTGACTTATATAAGGACAAAGTGATATCATGGTTTGAGTGTATAGAATTTTTTGGATTTTGGTATATGGAAAGAGTTACCTTGTGACAGCATTCATGTTTTCACTATGGTTCTAGAGAATACATGATTAAGGTATTCGCATGTTTGGAATGTGACAAACAAGATATATCGTATGATATATGGGGGAGAAATGATGGTATTCACATGCTCAGTTGAAGACATTTCTAGTAATTATTTTCCTTATACTATGAGCTTGGATAGAAGTATTTTGGATAAGCCTAAATATTGGAATGAATTAAATTAGACATAAGATATTATTGTTTAAGGCTAGAACCTTTTTTGATATTATTGCAGGAATGTTATTAAAATGTAGTTTTAGAAAAAGGGACAACCTGCAGGACGAGCAACAACCCATCGCTCTCAGTCAAGGTTGCATGAATAGAACCCACAACCGAAGGGTGACAGGCCTTTATCTCCTACCACTGGCCTATATAAAGTCCCTGGTTAGTAGAAACAAGTTTTATTTTATTATGCGGTATGATAATTGGAGTATAAATTCATTTTTGGAATCGTATACGATTAACCTCACCATAGATGGAATTATGTATATTTGATAACTTTTGATAATATTTTGTATGAAACAGATGGAATGACCCATCATTCTATCACATTCTCTGATAACACTTCACAAATAAAAAATTCAACTTCATTTCTTTAAGAGATGAAGTGGAAATTGTTCAAGGCACGAACACCAGTGAGATTATACCAAAATAATGTAAGTATTTCATTTAATTCATCAACTTTAGGGAAATGATCTTTAGAACCATAAGTGTTTTCCTAGTGCCCTCATATCCAATGAATCAGACGGTATAATAGATCATCACAAATTTATGGCTTTGTGATTGTTGTCTTTTTTATTACCATGTTCTCTACCACTCCCTATCAGAAGTTGATATTTATATTTCTCTTCCATATCAATATTTTAACCTATGTTCATTTGTGTGGAAACCCAATGATTAGTTAATTTGGGTAACCGTTACATTTAATACTTTAGTTTTTAAAGTTATGTTTTGGTATTCCTTTTTACGACGTGGGTTTCTATGAAAGAAACTTTCAAATAGTAAACCATTTATAACCCCGACGAATTTCGAGGGCGAAATTCATTTTAAGGGGGGTAGAATGTAACACCCTGATATTTTATGAAAAATATTCTTTTTAATTTCATTTATGACTTCTGTTATATGCGACACAAAGATTATCTTGTGCTATACGCAACACCGTATTAGCTTGCAGAATACGCAACACTATTCTTGGATCGTGTTACACACAATTTCAAGTCTTTTTTATAGTAGTTATTCTACGCAAAATTAAGTGTATATATATATATATATTCAATGTATAAATGAAAAATTGTTAGATTTTGTTATACGAAACAACAAAGGAGTCTGGCACTACACGCAACCCTAACTTGGCTTGCAGTACACGCAATCGCGACCTTCTTCGATAGCGTGTGTAGTAGGCAATACCGGTTTTCCCTAAACAACAAGATATTGTTATAATATTATTATGGACTAGCCGTTATGAATAGTACTAACTACATTTTTAATTTTATAACATTGTTATTCATATTACACATTTTCTAGAATATGATATGAGAACAAAAGAAATTTTTCATGTAAAATATATATTTTTAAAAAATTACAGTTTTCCGGCAATTTGATTTTGCAACCACATTAAACCTTGTTTTTGACATGTCTATAAGTTCAATTTGAAAAAATAAAATTCTTCTTAGGAATCGGGATATAAAAATTAACTTTGGATAATTTTTTCATATTATTCTGATAACTTTCCTATTTTAATGAATATTAAAAACACTCTATATTTTAATTAAAAAAATCTTTTTTCATCGTAATAATTAATATGGTTAGATTATTTTATTAATTGGATTTAAAGTGTAATTAAAATATATTTTTATGATTTAATCCAATGTTGTTCATTGGAATTAGTTTCACTTTGAAATTGGATATAAATAAGTATAAATCTTTTGATAATTATTGTTTCTTAAAAACAAGCTATTTGTTTTGATAACGGGAATTAATTTTAAAATTAATTAATTCCACTTCTATGTTTTGAATTTGGAAAAATAGGCATCAATTTTCAATTCTGAATATCAAATAATGCCTGAGCTGAATTTTTTGTATTTTTCTAAAAAACATCAATTTTCGATAAATAGTGAAACCACTTAGTGGTAGTTAAAAAACTGACTTTTTCATTTAAATGAAAATTTTACATTTCTATGAATTGAATTTAAAAAATCCGAGAGACACACTAAATATGAAGGACTAAAATGTGGTTCAATGAATTGAAAATATTTTTTGGTGAATAGTAACTTTTTGCTTTTATTTACCACAGTTAAAAGTAAATAGGGTAATTAATGGTAAAAATGATATTATTAGTACCCTAACACATGTACTAATTCTATTGGAAAAGTGTCATTAGACCAAAAATAACCATAGGAATATAAAAAGACCATTTAGGTCCACTTGGATTAGATTAGGACATTAATTATTAATTTATTTAAAAAATGGTTAAAATATTTAAAATCGAAGTTTAATAACTAAATAATTATTAATATAGGGTTATACATAAGATAAATTTGACTATAAATATTCATTAGAAATATAATAAGATTTAATAAATAATGGTATTTTATTTATAATTTTCAGACATTAAATAATTTAATTTATTTATGAAACAATGATTATGTAGTAATTATCTTATTAATGAAATCTTAACATAATTGATGTTATAAATAACCAAATAAATTTAATTTGAGACTTTTTATGAATTCCACTAATTTTATAGGTTAATATGACATGTTAGTATTTATTTAATTATCATTTTTGAACTAATCATGCTTTAATAATTTTCATAAAAATCCATTACTAAATAGTGTAAAAATTGACATAAAATAGTTTTTAAAACAAATATTATATTATTAATTGTTATTATATTCCTAAAATTATAATGTTCTCCCACGATACTTATATCATGATAGGTGTATCATTAATGGACCACTTGGGGGTATATTGGATGTATATGGTATTTTTATTAACTATATAATTTAAAAATAAAAAGTGACATGGTAAATGTCAATCTAATTAACTAAGAGTTAAAACTAAAAGATTAAGTTAATATAATGACCCAAACCTATATAAAATATATTTTTTGAGGGAATTTAGACCCATCCCCACCTTAGATTCGAATAAAATCAATTTTGAGATATTAAAAAGAAAATATGAATTTATTATAAAATAATATTTTATGTTTTTTCAAAGGTGCCCCTCTCCTCCCTTATAAAAAGGGTACCCCTTCCTTCTTCTCTTGACACCCTTTTGAGCCTTGAAGCTCAGCCAAGCCATGCCCATTTTTCTTCTCCACTTCTCTTGTAACATTCTAGAGATTCTGGTCTTCTCAAAAGACCAACTCTACTTCCTTATGAGGAACCTTAAAGGAGGTGTGTCGAAGAAGAAGAGGATCAGATACATTCAAAGCATATTGGACGTAAGGTAAGGGATAACTATTCCAATCTCGTTCTTATCCAATATTTTTTATTCGTAAGTATTTACTAAGGTTATTATTATCATCTATGTCCATGTTTCCTAAAAATGGTTCATGTATGTTTAAAGTCCTTTTTAATCATTTTTTACTTTTAATACATGGTATGTAAGGAATATGTTTTTTAACCATACGTGGTACTTTTTGAATTTTCCAAAAAAAGTACGAGGAGAATGTTATTTTTATCTTATACGGCGTGAACGGATTTTTTAGGATTCATAACGCCTCATTTTCATGAAGATTCCTATAGAAGATTACATGATTGTTTTCAACAAAACCCTATTCTTTTAAAATTGCATGGCATTTTTTGAAATGAAAATGATTTTGAAGAAGAAAGGATATTTTCCTCAAGATATCTTTTCATGTGTTTTATCAAAAATATTATCCATCTAAAATAACATTATTTAATATGATTATGTTTCAAGTATAATGTCTCCATTATTTACATGGTTGGATTCTTCTTGTGATGAAATGATATCCATTTTTTTATATGGATTATGTTACGATGACATGATGTTTAAGTATCCAATTCTATTACATGAGTTATGCTATTATGTATGATTTATGATTTTGTGGCACACGAAAGAATGATTTCATTATGAGATGGGTGGGACCTATATCTCCCTCCAATGCATTGGGTAAATATTTATATCTCATGAGATAGACTTGGATGGAATGGTAAGTTAAACTGGTTCAGTAATACAGGGCTGGAACGAGGAGTGAACTCGATTCAGAATGGGACATTGCCCACTAAGATGGTCTTGGCAGAAATGCCTTGGCTACTATGGAAATCATATAATGTGCTTAATGTTTTTACACAATTACATGTTTTATTTCCACACAATTTTACCATGATTGATGTTCCATTATGATATATTCCTTATGTACTTTCATGTTTTATCTCACTGCCCAAGATTTTCATGTTTAAACATTATGGTCATTTTTTTATGTTCAAATGTATACGTATTGTTTTATTTTCTCCATGATTACCCTTACTGAGTATTTGAGCTCACACTTTATATGTTTTATTTTCCCCATGATATAAATAAAGGATTTAGGTATGAAAACCGAAGGGGGAGATCCTTATGGGAGAGGTTGAAGATCTTTCATCATGATTAGAAGATTATGTTCAATGTTTCCAAAGACACTAAACTATAATGGTTCATCTGCGTTAGTTTTTGTTATGTATTATGTATTCCACCAAATTAATGTAATATCCATGTATGTCAAGATTAAGGTCTCTATATTGGGGACAACATGCCACGTAGTTCGATCCCATAGGATAGTCGGTGGGACCTCATAGGATGTTATGGTTCTCAAAAAATAACTAGTGGGATGGTGTAGGTTTACAAGATAACCGGTGTGCTCTTTTGGGTGGATGTTGTAATGCTCACCCCACTGACTAGATGGTTGTTACTATTACCTTACCAATGGCTTCTACTTTATCATCAGTAGCTCTGAGTCTCTTTTTCTACATTTATCTGCCTCATGTGGATTTCCAAGCCTCATTATATGTTCAAAAAACAACTTTATAATGTTCAAACATTAAGCTTATTGCTTTAACACATGGTTCTATGAATGATCATCTAATTAATGCAAAAACATAATTTATTATTTAATTATATTCTTGTACAAATAATTTCTCTAATAAAAAATATAATAAATAAAAAATTGTATTCCAAAATTAAAATATCCATATAATATCATTATATTATAAATAAATAAAAATAATTTATAGAATATAAAAAAAGGATTTTGAAATTGGCATCTTACTATTTTTAAAAACCATTGAAATCATCACAAAATATAATTCAATGAAAACATATTCAAAAAAAATTTGTATAAAAAATATTTCAAAAAATAAAATTAATGAAAATAAAAGTGAAGAAAATTTACCCATATAAGAAATAAAAATACACATTTCCATTATTTATTTTGAAATAATTAAATAATGAATATTTAATTAATAATTAATTAAATAATTCCTCATTTGAAGTATATTTTTTCTAAATAAATAATTTCATAAAATAATAATGATAGTGATGGTTGTGTCAAAAATAGGGCAAAAATGTTTTCGTACATATCTGTGATTCACTATAGGGTGCACAGGTGCATTTTTTCAAGAAAAAGGGTTAGTTTATTGATTTTATTACATATTATTTTGAACTCAACATGATCATGATAAATTAAAAATATCCTATACCGTAGATTGATGTCTATTTCAATCAACTTTTTGGGGACTAGTAGCTCTCTACGATGGAACTTCAATAATGTTACCATCAATAAAAGTTGAAGGAGGGGTATGTTCCCAACAAATCATTTCATATGTGGTAAGAGAACAATGATTACATTGTTAATCCATTCAGAATATTGAATTAACTTTCTGACCAAATAAATAGATTCTTTATATATTACCTTGATAAATTCGTAGTACTTTTTATAGATGATGTTCTTACATACAAAATATAAAAAGAGGAACGTTATGGGAACATACATACAATGTTAATGACATTTAAGAAGGTTCTTTTATATGAAATATACACTAAATGATTGTTTTGGAAGGAGAAATTAGTATAGATGGGTAACATTATCATGAGTAAGGGTATATATTTTTATTTTTAAATGATATCAGTTATTGGATAATGGACCAAAAATTCATCTATAATAGAGATATGTGGTTTCCTTAGACTATATTTATATTATTGGATACTTTTGGAAAACATCTTGAGATTGTCAAACCCACTTACTAACTTGAAATGAAAGGAGTGATGTATGTATGGACAAATGAAGGTGAGGAATGATTCATGGAGATAAATATGTGTCTAACTAACACACTTTTGTTCACACTAAACAATTGTGGGCAAGGACTTGTGAATTATAAATTTTCTATAAAGAAGGTTTTGGGATGTGTACTAATAATAAATCATAAATAATGAGAATATTAATTAAGAAACATGTAGAGTAATTAATAGAATTATACCTCAAATTACCTTCAGTTATATGCTGAAATATTATCATTGAAAAATTTGTGGCATTATATATATGTGTAAAATGGTGATATATATATTCAAACCAATATATCCAAAAAATATGTATTCATATAGTTGGATATCAACATTTATAAATAAAAATGATCGGTGGTGATCATTGAATATGGTTTTTGAATCGAGTAACTTCTTAGGAAGTATAATATATTGAAAATGTTATGAGGGGAAATCCTATAAATTTATATGTTATTAGGATTGAGAATGATCCAATCATCTATACATGTAAATGATGAACATGGGATTTATATTGGAATTAAAATCATCTTACAACCGTCAAATGGATTCTCAATCGTACATTTTAGGTAAAATCAAGATAATGCAATGGAAAGATGTGAAGATATAGAAGAAGATGAATGTAGTGAAAAAGGTACAATCTTGTGATTTCAAAATTTATTAATGGAGTTAAAATAGTTAGAAAATTATTATAAGTTCCATTAAATCCATATAAAACGAAAGATATTTTGAATGATAGTAATATCTTATTACAATCCATCTACCAATGGAGAAAATGGATGTATAGAAGTCTCTAATAACCCTATTGGGGTGATAATATAAATAATCATATTATAGAAAATACATCCAAGATTCTGCTGTGTGAAAATATGATGAAAAATATGATTAATTAAAAAGGAATGATACAACCATAATCAATACCGAGATGGAAATAGATGAACATTTCTAAGGAAGTTTTTCATAGATCTGACAATGAAATCATTTGATAATAATTCAATATGGGTTATAGTAGACCATATGAAAAAAAATAACTCACTTTATTGCTATTCAAGTGGTCTTCTCACACAATCTCCATGAAAAATATACAATTGAGATGTAGTTAGGCTATAAGTAATTCCACTATTTACTATATCTAATTGAGATCCATGTTAACATCAATGTTCTAGAAAATTATTCATCATAATTTAAACATAATAATTAAATATTAACAACATTTCAAAACTAGACTAATGAACAATATAAAAAACAATCTAGACCATTGAGGAAATATTGTGATCTTCTTTTATGGACATCAAGGGAGGCTAAGACTAATATTAACCTTTATTTGAGTTATCATAATATAAAAATTTCCACAAGTTCATGAAAATAGAACAATATTAATCCTTATATTGGATATAATGTATAGCTCCCTCATTTTGGATGGAAACTAGTGAAGGTAAGCTATTGGGACAAAAACAGATTGATGAAATTGCGATGAATGTTAAGGCAATTTGACAACATATCAAAATAGTGTATTGTAGATAAAATATCTATATTAGTTACCATCAATGAGACTTAGTGTATGAGGTTTGTGATAATCTATTCTTATATATATCTCTCTAGAGGATATATTTATGAGGTTTTTGAAGAAGGGGAAGTCAATACCCTAATAAATTGGCCCCATTGAGACTCTTTATCACATCAGACTAGTGTAATATAATTATTAATACCCAAAAAAATATATAAATTTCATGAGGTATTCTTTATATCCCATTTATGGAATTAAAAACCATATAAATCACACATATTGAATCTATAGTTGGTAAATTTTTAGAATTATCTCTCTTTTGATGAATATTTAATGATGATTTTGAACCATATAGACAATTTTCTATAAAAAAACATGACTCACATTGTAAAATTATTTTTCTAAAACCATAAGCATGAATATGAGACATTGGATATTGATGAGACAATGAATCCAATGTACACTCATATAATTTCAACTTAATGTATGTAATACAATTTCAATGGTGAAATTTCATAAGGGTTGAATAGTGTATAAACCTAGAAGTTATATAGAGAAATTTTCCTTTGGAATATATAGGTGTGTAGTAATTGGTAATATAGATAATAAAACTAAAATTATTTAATCATAAATTGATGGATATAATATAACTATTGTGATAGTCTCTCGATAATCATAATTACAAGATGATATATGGTATAGTAATAATATTAGATTCATTGCATGCGTTCAATTACTTTTTTCAATGAAAAAATGTTTTCTATTACAAAATTATGTATAAATTTTTTATCACTCATATAAATTTATTATAACAAAAAGAAATCAATTTTTTATTTAAAATTATCAACATTAGATTATAATGGTTATTTATGATTTTACAAATATAATATATTTTTAGGTGAATTGTGAAAAAAATATTTTTAGTAATAATGTATTGTTTATATCTTCTTCATGGAGTCTGTAATAAATTAAAAAATATAAAAAAATTACAAAATATTATATTTAATATTAAAAAATGATAAATTTGATAAATATTAAATTTTGAATTTTGAAAACACATTTTACGAATTTTGAATCATTATCAATATTTTATTCAAATAAAAATTATTTTTCATAATTTTCTTTTATGTGTAAATCCACAAGTTATAATTTAGTATTTTATTCATTTAAAATTCACACAACCCTAATTTAATTAATAATAAAATACTTAACTTTATTAAAATATATATTATTCATTATTTAATGTCAAAGGCAATGTTCAACTTAAAAATATAAATTTTTAAAAATTATTTTCAGGGATTATGAATTTATTATTTTAGATTTTTTTAATTACTCATAAAAATTATTTAAATAAAATAGAACTTATATCCATTAAAAGTGATCTACAAAGATATTTAATTATGCCAATGTTTTTATAAAAAATTAATTTTCATAGGTAAAAAATGTATTTATAGTGGAAAAAAATATAAAAATAAAAAAAATAAAAAATATATGTGTAAAAGACATAAACACATGTTAATTTTTTTTATTAAATTGGATAATGGATCAATGATCAACATTACACCTTTTTCGACTCTATTATTTTCCATTTTTTGATGCCAATTTTCTAGAATAATTACCTTCCAATATATAGTATTACCAAAAATGGAACTCCTCACACAAATAAATACAACCCTTCACTATCCTAGTTATTTACTTATTCTCATGTATTATCATGAAAAAAACCATCAAAATCTCTCCAACATGCTATCTTCATGTTATAGAATCCTTTTTCCTACCAAATGTATAGTCTCTGTAGCCTTATGATTTTTCTTAATTGAGAACAACGATGGGGAGTGGTAATGTTCTAAACTGAGCTATCCTAATTTGTTTTTTTTCTACCCATCAAAAATGCAATCAACAAAAAATTTATGATAACATTATTATTATTATTTGAAATGATATTGTAATTTTTTTAATTACCATTTTTCAAATCCACCAAAACTACTCAAATAATAAATATTTTGTCATGCGTATGTGTGGACTACCGCCTATAGGAATTACATGTTCGATTTTCAATCACTACATATAATATATGGAATGAAAATATATATAATACATCAATATTATATTTATAACACTCTTAAAATTATTTAATTATAAGAAGTCACATTTTTTATTTGATATTAAAACTAAACGATCATACTTAATTTAACCATCATAACAGAAAATATCAAGGCATCATTCTTAATTTGATTCCATATTTGGATAACCATTGAAAATGTATAAATGTTTATAATATTGAATAAAAATGACATAAAACTCTATAATAGAATATTATGATGACATTTTAAAATATCTTTGACCATGGTCAACATAATAAGGATGTTTTGGAGAAATTGACTGAACCCCCTCATGTAATCGACATAGGATATAACTATATAATGAAAGGAAAAAAAATTTTAATAATGAGGACCATATAAAATGATATTTATATGAAAAATTTTATTAATAACATTATTAATATATTCTCAAAGATTTTTTGGGGTTTAAAACATATTTTAAGAGAAAATTATAAGCTGTGGTAAGGGATCCTCGGAACAACCCTTATTACATTCAGGTTACACATTCTCCTTCATGTTATGAATTATATTCATTATAGACCACTATAATTTTAATATTTTTTATATATGATCATTAAATACATTTCATATTATGGTTACTAATCCTTACCGCGGTTATACATGTATAATATTCCATTCACAATTCGTACATTTTAGTAAACTCGATTTAAGAGAAATTATTTATCTCATATTTCATGTCATGTACCACACCATCAAATGATTGTAAAAATAATTTTTTTTGACAATCCCCCATTATTTAATTAAAAACAATCCCAGTTAAAATATATATTAGAGGAACATGATAATATATTTCCTTATTTAAAATTTCGTTTACTCAATTAAGAAAGAACCACCTAAGTGGTTCATTTTTATTTGTACATCACTAATGTCTCTCATGAATATTTCTACATTAGAAATCATTTTTTAATACCTTTTAACCATTATTAAAATAATATCATCCTAAATTATTTAATTCCTTATTATATATAAATACGTATGATTTTGTTCATAGTTATTATTTGAGGAATGATTTTGAGGCACACTTCTTTGTCATGGGTTTTATCATTCTTATGCTTTATGCATGGCTACCAATACACACATTCCTTTCCTATGACATTAAAAATTGTGATGTGATGGGATGTACTATAATTATATAGCCCTACAATTCATTAAAATTTTTTAACATCATATGATATATAATGTATGACAAACATGCAGTTATCCTAGCATACTATGTTATGCTATCGTGGGAGTGATAATTGACTTATTCTTCTAATGTCATGTTTTATATTGTTTCCACATATTTATTATTCCATTTCCCTATGATATAATTATTTATTCTATGTTTTCATTCTATCATTCATTAAATTTTTTATATCATGATATGCATCCCAACATATAGGTTTTACGTCTCCATCAAGCTTCATCCATTCATTCTTTTAAAATGAATTTTGGCTAACCATATTCCATTATGTGTTTCCCAAGGCTTTCCTGTACAGTTTAAGGATATACATGTCATTTTGGAGCACAATATATATTATTAATTATATATAATGTATTTTATGTTTAATTATGATCTACTAATGTGTCAAATCTTCTAATGTCCCTCGACCTCTTGATACTTAGATTGAATTTTTGGGAAAACTACATTTAATATAATGATGTAAAATATGATTAAGGAATGTGTTATAATAGAAAAGTTCCCATCTAAATATATATTTGTGTAATATTAGGTAAAATATATAATAAAAAATTAATTTTTTAATTAACTAGTGGAAATAAATTGGCCATTGGTGTCAGAGATCATCTCAGAGGGGTTCGTTCTGTGACTACCCCAATCATGCTTCCTATAGGCCAGGGGCTTGAGACAAGCTCCGAATAGGATATCTAACAAATGGGAGGCATTTTCCTATGTAAATATACACAAACATATAAATCCATGTCAAAAATGATTCAATATAAATATACTATGTAAACAATGCATGTATACACTAAGATACCAACTAGAGAGTGTGATAATAAGAAGTTGGAAATGAAAACAATGCTAGAATACAAGCCCTCCAAGATAAAGAGTTTTCAATAGTTAATTCACATGTTCCTAAAACTCATCCCAAAAAATTCCTACCTGAAGGATAGGTGTATGTAAGCTGTCTCGTGCCGTCAGAGTTCACCTCATCTGCCTGATCATGCTAAGAACCACCTGGATCTAGTCCACCTAGAACTCTGTTAAAGCGTCAATAGTTTATAAAAGACATGACATGTATGAGAAAATCCTGAGTATTGGTGAGAAAATCAATACATAGTAGGGAACCTTGAAACCACAAAGTAATACCACTAATAAATAAATGAAGTATACCCCAAAGAAAATACATGAATTATACCACAAATGAAACATAAAATGTATACCATAAGGGAAACACATAATGTACATTCAACTCACAGACATGTATGTGTAAAGAAATAATGCAAAATTTTTAGTTGTAGTCCATATAACAACCAAAGTTGATAACACAAGGACTGTCGATAACAAACAAAATGATTATAACACAATGATTGTTGATAATATAATGATTGTTGAGGATCTAGGTAGCCTACAAGACAAATAGTCACCATGTCACATCCAGGCATATGACCCCAGACATAGCACAATGGTTCTAAGATACTCGACTACTCATTCTATTAAGTTGTAATTCAACATCAAAAAACCACAGAGAGTATCCAAAATCGACTATCTCGCTGCAAGTCTCCCAACACCATAAACTACTCATCAAATAGATACACATATTGAAAGATATGAACATTTTTGTATAACGGTCTGACTCGGCCCTAGCTTTGTCCAACTGGACCTGACCCAGTCTTGTCTATTCAGGCCAAAAATGCCCAGTCCGTTGGGATCAGACCACTAGGTGTGTCCTGCTATGCCCCTGGGTCCAAGTTACTAGGTACCAGGAGCAGCTTGACCAACCAGGTCTGGCACACTACATGTAGATTAGTTTTCTATAAATGACGCTGCCAGCCCTGGCCACACCCCCTTGTCCACATGGTCCACCCTAGCGATGTGGATCCCCCCACGTCACCTGTTTATAGTGGCACAGTTTTTGTGTTTCATGTGGTTGAACATCCTCTTCTGCATGCGCCACTACCTTACCGATGTAGGTTGATCTGACGTGGCTTCGAGCTGCATCACAACTCGCCTCCACGAACTCCTTCTATGGCCCCTTCTGACCACTCATAGCATCCTCTATCGTAGAATCCCATGCAATCCCACTTAGACCATGAACATCTGATAACATCATCCACCCTTCATGTGGCTCATCTTTCCCTCACACTCCCCCTAGATCAGCCTCCCTGGTCATGTTCATCCATTTCCATGGACCGACCTACCAGTTGTAGTCCTTGCACCGCGGACATGTGGTGTCGTATGCCTCCACCTCTACTAAACCATACCATGCTTATATCTCAATTCCTCTATGCCGTCGCGGGGTCAAATACTTCGTTCTTAGAACATTTTTTCATGGATCAGGGGCACAATGTTCGATCATTCTCAATGGGTTTTAAAGTGTTTAGAATGCATAAAAAACACAATAGATTGAGTGGGAAGAGATAAAGTAGATGAATGACCACAAAATGGATCTTGTCCTTGTTTATATCATACAAAATCTTTTAATGTAAGAATATTTAAGAAAGAACAACAAAATACAATCAGAAATATTTATCTCCATTTTTTAAACCCCCAAAAAATTATCCATCCACAATAATGGTCTGACCTTGGATCAACCGGTTCAATGGTTTGTCTCCATTTTTTCTTAATCATCGAGGGGAAGATGTAATAATAATGGGAACTACATCCTACTTCATGGATAGATCTGTTGATAATGAATAATGGAGGTCCATGTATTTTTCGATACATAGTCCACCGACATTTGTCATCGTTCATCTGATTGTTTCCATCTCCTTGCCTCAGAGAAATTCTAGGGTTATAAAATAACAATATTTTTAATAACAAGGATTATTAAAAACGGAAATAACCACTATATCATTAGGTAATGTTATGTAAAATAATCTTGATTTTATTATTACATTTTTCAATCATAAAACTACTTTTCAAAGTTGACCCACAATGGACAATGTTAATCCCCACCTACAGTAAAGTCACATCTTTGAACTGAACAGTTCCCTTAGATTTCAGGTTCAGGAACCTGTTAAGTAGTTAATCCAATGTTTCAGGAAACATGATCAGGCACACAATTAAAAAACAAAAAACTTTTCAATGAATTGTTATGGGCACATATGTCCTTAGAATCACACTCTGTCTCATAGCCTCATCATGAAATTTTCCCTGTTAATTTATAAAAATAAATTCAGATAAAATTCAAGTCATTACATTCTCCCTGTCATTGGGATTCACTTCCTTGAAATATAAAAACAATTCTATAAACCAAAATGGGGGTACTGATCAAGATTACAATCCTCTCACTCCCATGTGTTCTACTTGAGATTCTTATGGTGCCACTAAATGTGAACTACATGAATCAACCACCCATTAATGATCCCCTCATGTCAATACTTTGTCTACATTAGGAGATCTGTGATGTTCACCCCATAGTCAACATGCAGCGCACCCCAGCTGATGATGTATAATAAATCATGCATGTACCTTATCATCTATGAGATTTGGTACACAATAATGCACCATATGGAACTGAAAGTATAGAGCTAGGTCGTAAGCCACCTCACTAACTCGTCTCAGAATCTAATGAGAGTTGGTGAATATTGGTGATAACATGATATAATACCCAAATCTCTGCAATAATCATTGAGGTGAGACCTCAAATAACACATGATATCCATCCTCGAACAATAAGGGCCTTCGTCTCCTATCATCCTATTACTTATTTAAACTTTTTACACTCCTAATCCACTCTTGGATGGTCTTCACCTTATTATTGAAAGTCCAAACTGACTCTGGATCCTTGAGTACAGACTCTCTTAGTTCAGTCTAGCAATGTGGTGATGGTCATGGTCCCTCATACAAGTCCTCGAATGGATCTATATCGATGGTGAACTGATATCTATTGTTGTATAAAAAATCCACCAGCAATAGGTGACCCTCCCAACCGTGGTAAAGAATATTATGCAATCACGTGGCATGTCCTCCCAAACCATTATGGTCTGCTGTTTCTTGTCATCTATCTGTGGGTGAAACACTATGCTCAAAGGCATCTGAGTCCCAATGGCCTCCTGTAATCCCTTCTGAATCTACTATGTTAATACAGAATCCTGATATGAGACTATCGTTAATAGGTAATCCATGGTGTCAAACAATCTCAAGCATCTAGAGGCATCCCAAACTCTTAACTAAACCCTTCTCCCAAATCGCATGGAATTTGGCTGACGTGGTGAGTCACTAAATGATCACAAAGATGGTATAATTACCCATCGATGTACATGGTAATGAAATCACAATTACCATTGATATCCCATCCCAAATCCAATATATAAACTCTAGGGGTTGATAAAAACCCACTGGAACCTGGTGCTCAGCCTCCACTTGCTGAGAAGTGAGCCCTCAAGAAACAAACTTTGTCACTGCCTTCTTCATCCCCATACACCAAAACTAATTTTTGGGGTCTTGGTACACCATCTCAACACCATGAAGTACAACAAATGGGGATGTGTGAAACTCCCACTGATCATCCTTCTACAAAGTCATTGGTACAACTGTGCACCCTCTGAAAAGAATGATTATCTCAACACCAATCAAGTATCGACTAGGGGCATGCCCCATGGAAAACTGAGCACATCATGTCTCATAGTCGATATCCCTAAGTCGGATCTCCCTAAATCCTTTTATGATTGGAGGCTTGAAATGTAACACCCGAGACTTTTATGTTATATAAATCATCAAAGGAATCTTTTTCTACACAACACTTGCTTGGCTTGCTTTACAGGCAATCGCGACCTTCCTCGATAGCTTGCGTCGTACGCAATACCGAGTTTCACTAAACAACAATATGCTATTAAAACTAGCCGTTATGAATATTAATAACCACTTTTTTAAATTTTATAAATTTTATTTTTCAAAATGGACTTCATTTTTGGACTCAGAATATCGAAATTAGCCTAGGGTGAAATTTTGGTATTTTTCTGAAAACTTTCAATTTTTGATGAATAGTGAAACCACTAAGTGGTAGGTTAAACACTGAATTTTGCATAAAACTTAATTTTACCGCACCTGTGAATGGAATTTCAAAAATCCGAGAGACACGGTTAATATCAAGGACTAAAATGTGGTTCAATGAGATGAAAATAATTTTTTGGTGAATAGTAACTTTTTACTATTTTTACCGCGGTTAATAGTAAATAGGGTAACTAAGGGTAAATATGATATTAATATTACCCTAACACATGTCCTAATTCTATTGGACAAGTGTAATTCGACCAAAAACAAACTTAGGAATAAAATATGACCATTTAGGCCCACTTGGATTAGATTAGGACATTTATTATTAATTTATTTAAAGAAGGGTTAAAATAGTTAAAATCAAAGTTTAATAAGTAAATCATTTTTAATATAGAATTCTACATAAGATAAATTCGATTGTAAATATTCATTAGAAAGATAAAAAGATTTCCTACATGATGGTATTTTATTTGTAATTTTTAGACATCAAATAATTTAATTTATTTATGACACAAAGATGATGCAGCAATTATCTTATTAATGAAATATTGACAAAATTGATAATATAAATACCAAAATAAATGTAATTTGATACTTTTTATGAATTCGACTAATTTTATAGGTTACTATGATATATTAGTATTGATTTAATCAACTTGGTTCGAACATATAATTCTGTTATGACTTTCACAAAAATCATATATCAAATAGTATCAAAATTGACACAAAATAGTTTTTAAATCAAATATTATATTATTAATTGTTATTTTATTCCTAAAAATCTACGGTTCGGCAAAATGACTTAGATAAGGATATATATATTAATAATAAACAATTTGGGGTTCGTTTGGCATGTTATAGTAAGTGTATTAACCATATAGTGAAAGAAAACAAAAAGACACGGTAAAAGTTAAATTAATTAACTTAGAGTTAAATCTAATTGATAAGGTTAAAATAATACCCTAAACTTGTCTAAATCCTATTGGTTGATAGTATTGCGACCCATACCCACTTTAGCTTCGAAATAAGACCCTTTGGAACCATTATAAACCGATTTTGACTTTAATATAAAATAATATTTTGAGATATTCCTAAGGTGCCCCTCTCCTCCCTTATAAAAGGGCACCTCCTCCCCCTCCTCCTCACACCAATTTGAGCACTCAAGCTCGGCCAACCCCAGCCATGTTCCCTTCTCCACTTCCCTAGAATATTCCTAGAGGTCCTGGTCTTCTCCAAAGACCAATCTTAGTTCTTTAAGTGGAGGATTCAAAAAGGCGTTCCAAAGAAGAGGTAATATCCATTACCGATCTTTTCAATTTCTTTCTTCTTCAACTTCTTCTTCTTTAGTTGTTTAATGATAAAGTAATAACATCAGTATTACTTACATACTGATATGTTATTATAAATATGAAACAACCCTAATTCAACTTCTATCCATCCTACGGAAAAATGAAATCACCGCGCGTGCGTACGTACGGAATACCGTCTCCACGCCGTGGTGTAATCTATTTTCCACCATCACCTTACAAGGATGGGTATAATGGTGTAATCAGTAACTATATATGATTATTATTAAATAATATTGATACTGAAATAATATATATATATACTCCAATACAATTCCACGATCATAGGAACGATATTATCACTCGTGCGTACGTACGGAATACCGTCTCCACGATGTGATGCGACTCGTTCTACATGATCTTCATTTCATAATGATTATATAAATGAATTGAATGAATGAATATGGTATATACTACACTAATACCATTCTGGAAATGAATTATCTATAACCTAAAGATAAGAATAAGAATTTATTCGACAAAACACGCATAAGAACAAAAAGTTATAAAGACCCGAGTAACAAGTAACAATGAAATATTACTAACAAGAAGCTAATAATATGACCATATATGATCTCATATCAATATGTATGATTCTGTAATAAGTCAATAACATTATTTAAACCATTATACAGGAGCTTCGGACACGAACAAAGCAAATCGGACCTAAGGTAAGGGAAATATCACAATATCATTTTTATCCGAGATTGTTTATTCGTAAGTATTTACTGGGGTGTATTTTATCATCCACATCCATGTTCCCTCAATATGTAATATTGTTTCCATCCACTTACAATGGTTTAAATCCTATTTTACCCTTCGGTGAGTTTTTAGTAAAATATATGAAAGGAATCTTTTGTCGTTTTTCGTACGAGGTACTTTTTGACTTTTCCAACAAAAGTACGAAGAATGTTTTTTTTAACTTATACGGCATGAATGGATTTTTAAAACATTATTTCCAAGAAGCTTCCTTTACAAGTTTTCAAGTTTATTTTTAATCAACTTCTTTTAGTTTATAATTGCATGACATGTTAAGAAAAGAAAAGTATTTTTAAAGAAGAAAGGATATTTTCCTCAAGAATGGAGTTCAAGTGTTTTATCAAAATTATTTTCCATCTAAGATGATAAAGGGTTCTGTTTTTATCCCTATTATTACATTGATTTTATCATGTTGTGATGGAATTATTTTTATGAATTCCTTTTTCTTATATGAATTGATTTATGATGTCATGATGTTTCAAGAATCCCATTTTTGTTACATGTGTTATGCGATGATGTATGTTTTATGATTATGTGGCACACATAATAAAGGATTCATTATAAGATGGGTGGGACCTATATCTCCCTCCAATGCATTGGGTAAAGATTTATATCTCATGAGATAGACATGGCTGGAACGGAAGGTTATTTCGGTTCAGTGAAACAGGACTGAAACGAGGAGTGAACTCGGTTCAGAAAGGGACTTTGTCCACTAAGATAGTCTTGGCAATGATTCATGACTAACAAGAAATGATTTTCCATGATTATGTGTGCATGCCACAAAGATTCAAGTTTTATGTTATGATTATGGGGATCTCATTTTCACTTCTATGATTTATTCCATGTTAAGATATTATGATCTCTTTTGCAGGTTTTAATTTTCAAAAAGATATGATATGATTTTTATTTCCTTTATTTGCCCTTGCTGAGCATTTGAGCTCACCCTTTTATGTTTTCTTTTCCCCAGGCCAGGAAGATGGATATTAAGTAGAATATGCTAAAAGGGACCCTAGATATGATGAAATAAATGGGAGACACTGTAGAAGATTTATGAACCAGTTGTTTATGTTTCCCAGTTTCTAAAGACACTATACCTATACGGTCCTTTGTGGTTTTGTCATATGTTGTAATAAGTGTGATTCAATTTTCAAGTATTAACAATGTATGTAAAGTGTGGGTCGTTATAGTTGGTATCAGAGGAAAGGTATAGTCATCCTTTGGAAACTAGGATGTGAAAGCCTTAGTAAGAACCCTAAGGATAAGTCTAAGCATAGAACACAATCTTAGAAATGGCCATGAATAACCTAGGATAAGACCATAAGCATGAAAATTTTATTCTTGAATTATGTGGTTTCCTATTATAATTAGTGTTGCTCACACTATTCTTCTTGGTTTTAGTCAATGGCTGGAACCCGAAGGAACCGTGTTAATGCGGAATGCGATGGGCAATGCAATGATTGTCCCCCTGAGCAACCAAACGATATGGGAGCTGGAATGCAAAATCTTGTAGCCATGCTCACACAACTTTCTCAAGCTATGAATCATGCAGGATTTCCAAACGAACAAAGGAGGGAGCAACATTCTGTTGAATCCTTCATGAGGCAGCGTCCACCATCTTTCAGCGGGTCTACTGATCCATTAGTTGCTGAACAATGGATTAGTACTACTGAAAAGATATTTTCAGTTCTTCAATGTTCTGAGCATGATAAAGTCATCCTAACAGTGTATCGTTTGGAAGGAGATGCTGATCAATGGTGGAATCTTATTAAGAATACAAGGCAAAGGGATGAAATTGAGTCTATGGAATGGGACGAGTTCAAGAACTTATTTTTCAATAAGTACTTCCCTCGTATTCTCCGAACAAAGATGGAGAAAGAGTTCCTTGAACTGAAGCAAAGGGATGATGAATCTGTTGGTACCTATGAAGCAAATTTTACCAGACTTGCAAGGTACACTTCTGGTATTATTATCCAACCTGAGAGTAAGATCGATCGATTCTTTAGTGGCTTAAAACCAAGTCTTCGAAGGGCGTTACCCATAAGAGACTTCAATAGCTACGAGGAAATCGTTCGATGTGCTCTCAAAGTCGAGATGGAGATTGGAGTAACCCATCAGTCACATGGGTTTGATAAGAAGAGGAAGATGGAATTCAAAGAAAAATCTAAAGAGCACACAGAAAAGAAGATGAACTTTCCATTATGCTCAAAGTGTGGAAAGAAACATGGAGGGAGTTGTCTTAAAGGGACAAGTAAATGTTTTAAATGTGGAAAGGAAGGTCATCGGGCATTTGAATGCCGTGATAATGGGAAGAAGATGTCTAATGATGCAAACAAAGGAAGGGATACAAAGAATGAACCTGCTACACTTCAATGTTTCAAGTGCAAGGAGATGGGGCATAATGCCAATCAATGCCCAAATCCAAGGGTTGATGATGATGGTCGACGTCAACAAACTCTTAAGGCTAAAGAAAAAGGAAAGTCACATGCAATTTCTATCAGCGATGTGGAGTACGATAACAATGTGGTGAAAGGTACACTTACCATCCACTCTAAAGTAGCAAATGTTTTATTTGATTCTGGATCCACCCACTCTTTTATTTCTGAAAAATTTTCTAAGGGTATCACCGTATTACCTCAACAATTAGATGTTGAGTTAGCTGTGACAACACCTAATGGCACATCAATCGCATAAGAAGTTTATAATTCTTCTCCGATCGAAGTTTGTGGGAAAGTGCTTCCTGCAAATCTTGTGATCCTTCCTTTAGTGGAATTTGATGTGATTCTTGGCATGTATTGGCTTTCTCTACATGGAGCTCATATCAATTGCCAAAGAAGGGAAGTCACATTTCATATTCCAGATCAACCTACGATCGTCTATCAATGCAAGGATGAACATAACCTTCCAGTGGAAATTTCTTCCATCTTATGGGTATTGATTCCACTAAATGAAGGTTATTTATCTCAAATAGTTGGTGAGAAACTCACGATTAAGAATATGCCCATTGTACGGGAGTTTGATGATGTCTTTCCGGAGGAATTACCGGGTCTTCCACCAAATCGTGAAGTTGAGTTTTCAATAGAACTCGTACCGGGTGCTTTTCCTATTTCAAAGACACCTTATAGAATGGCCCCAATTGAGTTGCAGGAATTGAAGAAGCAACTCCAAGAGAATCTTGATAAGGGATTCATACTCCCTAGTGCGTCACCTTGGGGAGCACCTGTTCTATTTGTTAAGAAGAAAGATGGATCAATGAGACTCTGCATTGATTATCGAGAACTTAACAAGATCACTATCAAGAACAAATATCCTCTCCCACGCATTGATGACTTATTTTACCAACTACGCGGAGCTCAATACTTTTCCAAGATTGATCTTCGTTCAGGGTATCATCAATTAAGGGTCAAAAGGGAGGATATACCAAAGACGGCTTTCCGTACATGGTATGGACACTATGAATTTATAGTGATGCCATTTGGTCTTACTAATGCCCCTGCTATCTTCATGGATCTAATGAATAGAGTCTTTAGAGACTATCTTGATCAATTTGTGGTAGTCTTTATAGAGGATATTCTTGTCTATTCAAAGAGCAAGGAAGAACATGAAGATCACTTGAGAATTATATTGAAGACCCTGAGAAAGGAGAAGCTTTATGCCAAATTTACCAAGTGTGAATTTTGGCTTCAAAAAGTTGCATTTTTGGGTCACATAATCTCAAAAGAGGGGATATCTGTGGATCCAGCAAAAACAGAGGTTATCGAAAGATGGTCGAGACCAACAACAGTAACTGAGATCCGAAGTTTTCTTGGTTTGGCTGGTTATTATCGATGTTTTGTAAAAGATTTTTCACGATTATCTAATCCACTCACCAAGTTGACTCGGAAAGGAGTTAAGTTTATCTAGACAGAGGAATGTGAAGAGAATTTCAAGGAGTTGAAAAGAAGGTTATCCAGTGCACCTGTGCTCACACTGCCTTGTAGTGGAGAAAGGTTTGTGATCTATAGTGATGCATCCAAGAAGGGATTGGGGTGTGTTCTTATGCAAAATGATATGGTGATAGCTTATGCCTCACGACAGTTGAAAATCCATGAGCAAAATTACCCAACACATGATTTGGAGTTGACTGCGGTAATCTTTGCATTAAAGATTTGGAGGCATTACCTTTATGGTGAAAGGTGTGATATTTATACTGATCATAAAAGTTTAAAGTATATTTTCACACAAAAGGAGTTGAATATGCGTCAAAGAAGATGGTTGGAGCTGATTAAGGATTATGACTGCTCAATCCATTACCACCCTGGGAAAGCAAACAAGGTGGCAGATGCATTAAGTCGACAAGACCATGCTAGTTTATCCATGATGAGGATCACAAAAGATCCAATATTTATGGATTTACAAAGGATGGATCTTGGAATTATAATGGAAGGGGAAAAATCTTATCTTTCTCAAATGAATGTTCAACCATCTATACATGTGAAGATTAAAGAGGCACAGAAAGAAGATGTCGAGTTACCAAAGAAGGTGAGAAATAGTCCTGAATTCAACCTTGATTGTGATGGGATAATAAAGTTCAGGAATCGGGTTTGTGTTCCTCCCATCCCCGAATTAAAGAAAGAGCTGCTGGATGAGGCTCATAGTTCTTCATTCTCTATTCATCCTAGAAGCACGAAGATGTATAGGGACCTGAAAGAGTACTTCTGGTGGGATGGCATGAAAAGAGATGTTGCTGAATATGTCTCTCGATGCTTGGTTTGTCAACATGTTAAAGCTGAGAGACAGAAGTCTAAGGGGATGTTACAACCATTACCCATACCCGAATGGAAATGGGAAAACATCACTATGGACTTTGTCACAGGACTTCCTAAAACATCCAAAGGCAATAATGCTATCTGGGTCATAGTTGATCGTCTTACAAAGTCTGCACACTTCATTGATATTAGAGAGGATTTCTCTCTAGATCAGCTTGCCAGGATATATGTAAAGAAAGTGGTAAGATTGCATGGAGTACCACTTTCTATTATATCTGATCGAGATCCGAGATTTACCTCGAAGTTTTGGCGAAGTCTTCAGCATACTCTAGATACAGAGTTGAGTTTCAGCACTGCTTATAATCCCCAGACAGACGATCAGTCTGAGAGAACAATTCAAACCCTAGAAGATATGTTGAGAGCTTGCTCTATGGATTTCAAAGGAGGTTGGGATCAACACCTACCTTTGGTGGAATTTTCTTATAATAATAGCTTTCACTCCAGTATTCAGATGGCTCCTTATGAAGCTCTCTATGGAAAGAAATGCCGAACTCCAACTTGCTGGGATGAAGTTGGGGAAAGAAAGCTATTAGGACCTGATCTCGTTGATGAAATGGCAGAAAAGGTCAGATCTATTCAACAACACATAAGAGCAGCTCAGAGTCGACAGAAAAGTTATGCCGACAACCGAAGAAAAGACCTAGAGTTTGAAGTGGGTGATAAAGTGTTCTTACGAATATCTCCCTGGAAGAGGGTTATGAGATTTGGAAAGAAGGGGAAGTTGAGCCCTAGATATATCGGTCCTTTTGAAATACTGGATCGTGTTGGGAAGGTAGCTTACCGATTGGCGCTTCCACCGAATCTCTCTCAAGTTCACGATGTGTTCCATGTATCTCTCCTGAGAAAGTACATACCAGATCCTTCACATGTACTCAGCTCAGAAGTTGTACCGCTGGAGAAAGATCTTTCTTATGAAGAACAGCCGATAGAGATTCTGGATCGTAGCGAAAAAGTCCTACGAAACAAGACCACTCGCTTGGTGAAAGTTTTATGGAGAAACCACCAACTTGAAGAAGCTACATGGGAGCTTGAGGATATGATGAGGGAGAAGTATCCTCATTTGTTTATTGCAAAGTGACGAATTTCGAGGGCGAAATTCTTTTTAAGGGGGGTAGAATGTAACACCCGAGACTTTTATGTTATATAAATCATCAAAGGAATCTTTTTCTACACAACACTTGCTTGGCTTGCTTTACACGCAATCGCGACCTTCCTCGATAGCTTGCGTCGTACGCAATACCGAGTTTCACTAAACAACAATATGCTATTAAAACTAGCCGTTATGAATAGTAATAACCACATTTTGAAATTTTATAAATTTTATTTTTCAAAATGGACTTCATTTTTGGACTCAGAATATCGAAATTAGCCTAGGGTGAAATTTTGGTATTTTTCTGAAAACTTTCAATTTTTGATGAATAGTGAAACCACTAAGTGGAAGGTTAAAAACTGAATTTTGCATAAAACTTAATTTTACCGCTTCTGTGAATGGAATTTCAAAAATCCGAGAGACACGGTTAATATCAAGGACTAAAATGTGGTTCAATGAGATGAAAATAATTTTTTGGTGAATAGTAACTTTTTACTATTTTTACCGCGGTTAATAGTAAATAGGGTAACTAAGGGTAAATATGATATTAATATTACCCTAACACATGTCCTAATTCTATTGGACAAGTGTAATTCGACCCAAAACAAACTTAGGAATAAAATATGGCCATTTAGGGCCACTTGGATTAGATTAGGACAGTTATTATTAATTTATTTAAAGAAGGGTTAAAATAGTTAAAATCAAAGTTTAATAAGTAAATCATTTTTAATATAGGGTTATACATAAGATAAATTCGATTGTAAATATTCATTAGAAAGCTAAAAAGATTTTCTACATGATGGTATTTTATTTGTAATTTTTAGACATCAAATAATTTAATTTCTTTATGACACAAAGATGATGCAGTAATTATCTTATTAATGAAATATTGACAAAATTGATAATATAAATACCAAAATAAATGTAATTTGAGACTTTTTATGAATTCCACTAATTTTATAGGTTAATATGATATATTAGTATTGATTTAATCAACTTGGTTCGAACATATAATTCTGTTATGACTTTCACAAAAATCATATATCAAATAGTCTCAAAATTGACACAAAATAGTTTTTAAATCAAATATTATATTATTAATTGTTATTTTATTCCTAAAAATCTAAGGTTCGGCCAAATGACTTAGATAAGGATATATATATTATAATTAAACAATTTGGTGTTCGTTTGGCATGTTATAGTAAGTGTATTAACCATATAGTGAAAGAAAACAAAAAGACACGGTAAAAGTTAAATTAATTAACTTAGAGTTAAATCTAATTGAGAAGGTTAAAATAATACCCTAAACTTGTCTAAATACTATTGGTTGATAGTATTTCGACCCATCCCCACTTTAACTTCGAAATAAGACCCTTTGGAACCATTATAAACCGATTTTGACTTTAATATAAAATAATATTTTGAGATATTCCTAAGGTGCCCCTCTCCTCCCTTATAAAAGGGCACCTCCTCCCCCTCCTCCTCACACCAATTTGAGCACTCAAGCTCGGCCAACCCCTGCCATTTTCCCTTCTCCACTTCCCTAGAATAATCCTAGAGGTCCTGGTCTTCTCCAAAGACCAATCTTAGTTCCTTAAGTGGAGGATTCAAAAAGGCGTTCCAAAGAAGAGGTAATATCCATTACCGATCTTTTCAATTTCTTTCTTCTTCAACTTCTTCTTATTTAGTTGTTTAATGATAAAGTAATAACATCAGTATTACTTACATACTGATATGTTATTATAAATATGAAACAACCCTAATTCACCTTCTATCCATCCTACGAAAAAATGAAATCACCGCGCGTGCGTACGTACGGAATACCGTCTCCACGCCGTGGTGTAATCTATTTTCCACCATCACCTTACAAGGATGGGTATAATGGTGTAATCAGTAACTATATATGATTATTATTAAATAATATTGATACTGAAATAATATATATATATACTCCAATACAATTCCACGATCATAGGAACGATATCATCACTCATGCGTACGTACGGAATACCGTCTCCACGATGTGATGCGACTCGTTCTACATGATCTTCATTTCATAATGATTATATAAATGAATTGAATGAATGAATATGGTATATACTACACTAATACCATTCTGGAAATGAATTATCTATAACCTAAAGAGAAGAATAAGAATTTATTCGACAAAACACGCATAAGAACAAAAAGTTATAAAGACCCGAGTAACAAGTAACAATGAAATATTACTAACAAGAAGCTAATAATATGACCATATATGATATCATATCAATATGTATGATTCTGGAATAAGTCAATAACATTATTTAAACCATTATACAGGAGCTTCGGACACGAACAAAGAAAATCGGACCTAAGGTAAGGGAAATATCACAATCTCATTTTTATCCGAGATTGTTTATTCGTAAGTATTTACTGGGGTGTATTTTATCATCCACATCCATGTTCCCTCGATATGTAATATTGTTTCCATCCACTTACAATGGTTTAAATCCTATTTTACCCTTCGGTGAGTTTTTAGTAAAATATATGAAAGGAATCTTTTGTCGTTTTTCGTACGAGGTACTTTTTGACTTTTCCGACAAAAGTACGAAGAATGTTTTTTTTAACTTATACGGCATGAATGGATTTTTAAAACATTATTTCCAAGAAGCTTCCTTTACAAGTTTTCAAGTTTATTTTTAATCAACTTCTTTTAGTTTATAATTGCATGACATGTTAAGAAAAGAAAAGTATTTTTAAAGAAGAAAGGATATTTTCCTCAAGAATGGAGTTCAAGTGTTTTATCAAAATTATTTTCCATCTAAGATGATAAAGGGTTCTGTTTTTATCCCTATTATTACATTTATTTGATCATGTTGTGATGGAATTATTTTTATGAATTCCTTTTTCTTATATGAATTGATTTATGATGTCATGATGTTTCAAGAATCCCATTTTTGTTACATGTGTTATGCGATGATGTATGTTTTATGATTATGTGGCACACATAATAAAGGATTCATTATAAGATGGGTGGGACCTATATCTCCCTCCAATGCATTGGGTAAAGATTTATATCTCATGAGATAGACATGGCTGGAATGGAAGGTTATTTCGGTTTAGTGAAACAGGACTGAAACGAGGAGTGAACTCGGTTCAGAAAGGGACTTTGTCCACTAAGATAGTCTTGGCAATGAGTCATGACTAACAAGAAATGATTTTCCATGATTATGTGTGCATGCCACAAAGATTCAAGTTTTATGTTATGATTATGGGGATCTCATTTTCACTTCTATGATTTATTCCATGTTAAGATATTATGATCTCTTTTGCAGGTTTTAATTTTCAAAAAGATATGATATGATTTTTATTTCCTTTATTTGCCCTTGCTGAGAATTTGAGCTCACCCTTTTATGTTTTCATTTCCCCAGGCCAGGAAGATGGATATTAAGTATAATATGCTAAAAGGGACCCTAGATATGATGAAATAAATGGGAGACACTGTAGAAGATTTATGAACCAGTTGTTTATGTTTCCCAGTTTCTAAAGACACTATACCTATACGGTCCTTTGTGGTTTTGTCATATGTTGTAATAAGTGTGATTCAATTTTGAAGTATTAAAAATGTATGTAAAGTGTGGGTCGTTATATGAAAACCATCAAATGGAGGTATGATGATCTATCTCCATCCACAATGTATATATGTAATGGAACATACTGCTCTAACACCTCTCTCAAAAACTGCAAGATGGATCTCATGCTAAGAGAATCTTCCACCGCGTTCCCCTTCACAAGAGTATAGAAAATTTCAAACTTATAGTCCTGTGGGAACTCTACCAATAAACTCTATATAATGATAAAATATTTTTTAGAGAAGATATACATGAGACTTTTGTTATCAGATTAGACGATAAACCATTCTTCCATATGTTAGTGTCGCCACATCTTCATGGAGAAGATATTTACTTCCATCTCATGGTCATGGGTCACATAGTTTTTCTCATGTGGTCTCTACCATCATGAAATATTGGAAATCGCCAATTTCCCCTACATTATGACACAACGATGACTAGTCCGTGAGGCCTCTCAAAACACTGCATACTCAACACCCTCCTCCAGAAATCTAAATATATGAGCGCTCATCATTATATACCTCAGATATTGTAAATTACCCTGAATATTATCTTTCCACACCAAAGAGTTACCCTTTAACATCAAATATTTCAAGCATTCACATACTCTACAAAATTTTGGCAAAATACTCAGATAGTTCACATCCATCCTATGGAAACACCGCACATCGGTAACACTCTTGTGGGGCTCCCAAGTATGCACTACGTTTATCTTCGACTAATCCACTAAAACCCCATCTCTGAAAATATTGTTTCCTCAATAGTGGACCTCCAATATCCATAACATACACTTAGAGAGATTCCTCTAAACCTAGTTCTTTTATAGTATGTCCAGCACCATCCTCAAGTGTATCACATACTCATCCTCAGACATTGAGTACACTATGATGCCATTAATGAATACCATGACGAGAAACTTTACATAAGGTTGGAAGGTACTATTCATACATTCCAAGAACACTCCTGGGCATTTTTCACACCAAATGACATCAAAAAGTACTCATAGTGTATTTGTTGTCATCTGATGTTTGTATTCAATACATATTTCTCCCATTCACAATGATGAGGATAGCCAAACCTCTAGTCAATTATCAAGAAATACCTCACTCCATTAACCTAATTAAATATGTTTTCAATCCTTGGTAGTGGATACATTTTCATAATGGATGCTAGATTCAGGAACCAGTTGTCAAAACATAACCTAATGTTCCAATTTACCTTCTCGACAGACAGAACTGGGGAAACCCAGTGTAAAACATTGGCTCTAATTGTAACATCCCAAGTAATTAATGAATAATATATATTTTTATCTATGCCTATTAATGATTAAGATAGTGTTATAGAGGCTTAAAATGAAAATAAATACAATCTTATGCATGGAATACACTAATATTCTTAAAAGATTGTTTTAGTGCCTTTTGATGGAAAACCATTTTTGAATCTATATTTTGACAATTTTATAAACTATGTTTGTCAAAATAAACTTATCCTTTATGATTGGGACATCAAAATTTACCTTGTGTGAATTTTTGGTAATTTTCTGACAGTGTTCATTTTTTAATGAATAGTGAAAAATACTGCATTTTACATCAAAACTGCTTTTTAATATAATTTATTTATATGATTAGATTATGTTTTAAATTGGTTTTGAAGTGAAATTAGAATATATTTTTACCATTTTATCCAATGTTGGTCATTGGAATCAATTTCACTTTGAAATTAGACTTAAACTGGTGTCAATCTTTTGATACTTATTGTTTTGTAAAAACACGCTATTTGCTCTGGCAGCGGGAATTAATTATTAAATTAATTAATGTGACTTATATTATTTGAATTTTTTAAAATAGACTTCATTTTTCAATTCGGAATATCAAATATAGCTTAGGGTGAATTTTTGGTAATTTTCTGAAAAACTTCAATTTTTGATGAATAGTGAAACCACTAAGTGGTAATCAAGAAAACTGATTTCTCAGTTAAATGAAATTTTACCACTAATGTGTATTGATTTTTGAAAATCCGACATACATGGTTGTCATTAATAAGTAAAATGTGGTTCAATGAGATTATAATAATTTTTTGGTGAATAGTAACTTATTAAGTTCTTAATCACGATTAGTGGTAATTAGGGTAGTTTAAGGTATAAATAATACATTAATAAAATGAAATGACCTAGACACATGTCCCAACCTCATTGGTTGTGTCATGGCCGACCAAGACAAGACATGGGTCAACTTGGGGACCCCATGGATCCACTTTTGTTAGGAAATGACATAAATTACTTTTTATTTATTGTTAAAGTGAAAATGACACAAACATAATATGTTTTGAGAAAACAATTTTTAAGTGGAGTTATACAAGTCCAAATTTTGATTAAAAATAGTAATTGGAAAGATAAAAAGATTTCCTACATCATAGTATTTTTTTTAAAATTTTTAGACATTAAATAAATTAAATTATTTATGACATAATAATGATGCAGCGATGACATCATTATTTGACGATTTAAATAAAATGGAAAGATAATGTAAAATATAAGAACTAAACATGTCCAAAACCAATTGGATGAATGTATTTCGATGCCTTATCACCTTATCCACGAATTATATCAATGTGGGACCTTTTGAAACCGAAACACATTTTCAAATAAAGTTATATTTCTTTACTTTCCAAAATTGCCCCTCCCCTCCCCTTATAAAAGGCCCCCACCTCTTCCTCATTTCACACAATCTTCAAGCCTTTGGCTCGGCCAAACCCTGCCCATTTGCTCTCTCCACATCCCTCTCCTCATCCTAGAGGATTCCCTTTGGGCAGAATCCTTTCAAAGGAATCCTTTAGGCTCAACTCAAAAGGAGTTACACTTTTTAAGGTAATTCATTCTCTCATGTTCATTTGTTTTATTTTGCTTCTCCAACCCCCTAAACTCTTTTTATTTACTTCTTTTGTAACAACACCAGTATCTTCAATATACTAGGATGTTGTTATAAGATTTATTTGATCTACACTCTCACACAAATACATCAAATGGTTAAAGAACATAAGGTTTCTGTGGATGGCGAAATTCTGCCTCCCGAAACGATGATTGTTCAACACTCATTTAACACCTTCAAAGGTGGCCATTATGACGTCACTATTTTTATATATGATATATAATATGTTTATGTTTTCCTTAAGCTTCTGTTTTTTTCATTTTGGGCATACCTTTATGGTTTCCATTATGGGTAAAACACGATATCTTGATTTTAGGAAGTGCGGACTACCGCCCCCTGAAAGTGATTTGATTCGTTAATACCATATGTGGGATGTGTAAAGGATAAAGTTAATGATATTATATATGTTATTATACTGGAATTATAATATACTCTTATATCATTATGATTCCATTCCAGAAAATATGAAATAGAAATGGAAGTAGCGTTCATGCGTACGTACGGCTTACCGTCTCCATGAACGGTGCATTTCATTTCTTACCTCTAAATGTGATGTAATATTATAAATGAATGTAGGTACTGGATATATATGACATATATGATATCTACATCATGAATATCATTCTGGTATAATTAACCTTTGACCAAATTAACAACATGTAAGTATAAGAAGTCTATTTTTGACTTAAGAACCAAATACCGACAAAATGAACATTATTAACTTAAATGATTACATGATGTTCATAACATGGTATAAACGGAATAATGAACTTGAAAAAGATTCATAAGCAAGTAGAGATTAACTCAAGTTTATTATTCAGGAGTTTAAAGAACGGTCGGGTCAAGTCGGATACGAGGTATGGGACTTCGTCTCAATCTCCTTTCATTGAGGCATATTTTATTTTATACACAACTTTCTTTTATACGGTGTATAAACCCCTTTGACTTTTACGTTTATTCAAAAGGAATCTTTTTTATACGAAGCGTTTACTAAACGAAAAAAGGGAATGTTTTTGTCGTACGTATGCGGCGACAACGACTTCTCCGCCGTCGTAACCGTTATTTGAGTTTCGGCTTCCTCTACAAGCCATACCTTCTTTTTTTAAAAGAAAAATAAATACCATGTTTTACTTTGGTATTGAAAATGGTTTTCATAATGTTTTTATTATATAAATGTGTTGTATTGATATCTCGTGATTGAAATGTGGAAATGTTATGTTTCCTTTATGCATGTTTTATGTGATATGATTATGTTATGGTTCTTGGGCATTATTATGAAGACGGGTGGTTCTGTGATAAACTAAGGGCGGGTGAGCCCGTTATAGCTCTCCAATGAATTGGGTAACGCAAAGGAGTGAAACGTTAAGGTTTCTCCGAAGAGATTTTAGGGAATATACTGTGATGGGTATTCCAAACGTAACCAAGAGGGTTACTCCCTACGTAAGAATGTTATGAATGCCTCAAGTTACCTTTATGTATTATGATTTCTATGATTTATTCATGATTTTATGAGGTATGTTAAAGTGCCTATGTTTTATGGGTAAAGTATGATTTCATTCTTATGTATATATGAACTCATGTTTCCTTTCCATGTTTTTTTTATAACCCATACTGAGTTTTTATGCTCATCCCAAGTTTTTGAAATGTTTTTCACAGGTCAAGGGAAAGGTACATGATAAGATGATAAAGTCAAGGATGTGTCAAGAAATAATCCATGTTTTATTTTAAATGTGTTTCCATTGATGGGAATGAAGAATACTATCTTTATGTAACCACTTTGTTTATATGTCGAATGTAATGCAAGTTTTATGATCTAATTCTCTAAAACAATAAACCTGAAAAGATCCTCAATGTGTAATCTTGTAATAACTCAAGATTAAGTAAGGTTTAAGGCTGGGGCCTTATAGTTGGTATCAGAGGTCGGTTTAGATAACTTTAGGAGTTAGAAATCTATTAAATGATTATCCAAAAATATTTTTTTTCAAAATGATATAGCATTTAAAGATTACCATGTTGCTTCATCTAAGACATGTTTGTTCAGAATGGTTTTCCGTAGAGGAAACAGGGAAGCTGTTCTAGGAAGGCATACAGAAGGAAATAACCTTCCGAATCAGCATCCAGAAATGGTCAGAATTGGAACTGAACAGTTTGTTGCAGTAATGGCGCAGTTGACTGAGGCGATAAATGGTGGTGGTATCCATGCACGAGATCAGCCAGATCAACCGCAGAGGAACATGTCAGTGGTGGAACATTTCATGAGGCAACATCCCCCATCATTCAGAGGATCATCTGACCCTGTGCTAGCTGAAGGGTGGATTAAAGCACTGGAGAAGATTTTTGATGTCATGGGGTGTTCAGACAATCAAAAGGTTAGTCTTGCTATTTACCGTTTGGAGGGTGAAGCAGATCAGTGGTGGTCTATGGTTAAAAATATCAGGGACGCCGATGAGATTGATGCTCTTGACTAGGATGAATTCAAAGGTATGTTTCTTGAGAAGTATTTTCCTAAGGCTGTTCGACTTAGGATGTAAAAGCAATTCTTGGAATTGAGGCAAGAGGAAGACTCAGTGGCTGCCTATGAAGAAAGGTTCACTCGATTGGCAAGGTATGCTCCAAATTTTATCCGAGACCTTGATAGTAAAATCAATCGTTTTTACTCAGGATTAAAGCCAAAATATCGAAGGGCATTAGCTTCTCATGAGTTTAAAAGTTATGAAAAGCTTGTTCGATGTGCTGAGAAGGTGGAAATGGAGTTTGCCGATGACCAAGTGTTCTATAACAACCAGCAGAAGAAGAGACCGAGGTGGCAGGATAAAGGTAAGAATTCTGCAAAGAAGTCTGATGGTAAGAGAACTAAGTTTCCAGTTTGTGATAAATGTGGCAAAAGGCATGCTGGGGAATGTCTTCTGAATTCTGGGAAGTGCTACCGATGTGGTAAGATGGGACATAAGGCTCGTGATTACACTGAAAAGGATCAAGGTGAAGGTAAGAACAAATTTGGTTTAAAGTTAGTGAAATGTTATAAGTGCAATGAGATGGGTCACTATGCAAACGAGTGTCCGACAAGGAGCTTGAGTGATGGGAAGCAGTTAGACTACAAGCAGAAAGGGGTGGTGAAATCCTTTGCAACTACTTCAGCAGATGTCGGGCCATCAAATGAAGTTGTATCAGGTACTTTGTTTGTTTTTTCAGATTATGCCAGTGTGTTGTTTGATTCGGGGTCTACACATTCTTTCATCTCTGAAACCTTTTCTAGTAAAATGGGAATACCATCTCAAGAAATGACTCCTGAACTTTTCGTAAAAACACCTGGGGGAAGTGTCGAGGAAAAAAGAATTTATAAGAATCTTCCTATCCTTATCTGTGGAAAGAACCTACTTGCAAACCTTATTGTTCTACCTCTAGTAGAGTTTGATGTTATCCTGGGTATGGATTGGCTCTCTATTTACCATGCTAAGATTGACTGTAGAGCTAAAGAAGTTTATTTTCAGAAAGACTTTCAGTTTGTTTACAAGAATGAACCCTTGCTTTTGATAACATATCAAGAGGCCGAAAAACTTGTAAAAGATGGAAATGAATGTTACCTTGCACACGTCGTTGAAAATAAAGGAACTGTTCAGATTAATGATGTGCCAGTGGTAAATAAGTATCCTGATGTTTTTCCTGATGAGTTGCCTGGAATAATACCAGATCGGGAAGTTGAGTTTACTGTTGACTTAGTTCCTGATGCTAAGCCAATTTCAAAACCCCCTTATCGAATGGCACAAATTGAACTTTTAGAGTTGAAGAAGCAATTGCAAGATTTATTAGAGAAAGGTTTCATTAGACCTAGCACATCACCATGGGGTGCTCCTGTTTTATTTGTTAAAAAGAAAGATGGTTCTATGAGACTTTGCATTGATTATAGAGCCTTGAATAATATCACTGTTAAGAACAAATATCATTTGCCTCATATCGATGATTTGTTTGATCAGCTCCAGGGAGCTCAGTTTTTTTCAAAGATTGACCTGAGATCGGGGTACCATCAGCTGAAGGTAAAGGAGGCAGATATTCCGAAGACCACGTTCCGTACGAGATATGGCCATTATGAATTTGTAGTAATGCCTTTTGGGCTAACCAATGCACCTGCTGTATTCATGGACTTAATGAATATAATTTTCCATGAGTTCTTGGATAAGTTTGTGGTGGTTTTCATTGATGATATTTTGGTGTTTTCTAAAAGTAAAGAGGAGCATGAAAAACATTTAAGGGTTATCTTGCAAACCTTAAAAGAAAAGAAACTGTATGGGAAGTTCATCAAGTGTGAGTTTTGGTTGCAACAAATTTTTTTCCTTGGTCACATTGTTTCTAAAGATGGAATAACGGTTGATCCTGCAAAAACAAAAGTTGTGAAAGAATGGCCAAGACCCACAAATGTAACCGAGATTCGTAGCTTCCTTGGTTTGGCGGGCTATTACCGAAGGTTTGTTAGAAAATTTTCACGGTTATCTAGTCCAATGACTAAGCTAACTCGGAAGGGTGTTAAGTTTATCTGGACAAAAGAATGTGATGATTGTTTTCAAGAATTGAAAAGAAGATTGGTGAATGCTCCAGTTTTGGCACTACCTTCCAGGAATGGTGAGTTTGTTATATACAGTGATGCTTCATTGAAAGGACTTGGTTGTGTCCTAATGCAGAATGATCAGGTAATTGCTTATGCTTCACGACAGTTGAAAACTCATGAGGTAAATTACCCTACACATGATTTGGAATTAGCTGCTGTTGTTTTTGCTTTTAAAATTTGGGGGCATCATTTATATGGAGTAAAGTGTGAAATATATACCCATCACAAAAGTTTAAAGTATATATTCACTCAGAAAGAGTTAAACATGAGACAGAGGAGATGGCTAGAATTAATCAAGGATTATGATTGTACAATTCATTACCATCCGGGAAAAGCAAATAAAGTGGCTGATGCTTTGAGTCGAAAAAGTAATGCTTCTTCAACAATGCTGTGTTTGGTACGTGATCCTTTAGTTAAGGATTTGATGAACTTTGGCATAGAAGTTGATGGTGCATGAAGTCCTTCTGTTTTGTTTCAGGTATCAGTGAGATCTTCTCTATCAGATAGAATCAAGAAAGCACAGAAGCAAGACAGTGAGCTGCAGAAAAAGGTGGAGTTGGTTCAGAAAGGTAAGTTGACTGAATTAAACATTGATAGTGATTGTGTTTTGAGATTTGGGAAGAGATTGTGTGTGCCTTGTGATTCACAGTTAAAGAGAGAGTTGTTATGTGAAGCTCATAGTTCTCCGTTTTCAGTTCATCCGGGCAGTACTAAGATGTATAGAGATCTGCGGGAGTATTACTGGTGGGATGGAATGAAAAGAGATATTGCTGATTTTACTGTGAAGTGTTTGACTTGTCAGCATGTTAAAGCAGAGCGGCAGTTACCGAAAGGGATGCTTCGGCCTTTACCAGTGCCAGAGTGGAAATGGGAGAATATATCCATGGACTTTGTTGTTGGATTACCGAAGACATCTCGAGGTAATGATGCAATCTGGGTTATTGTTGATCGCTTGACCAAATCTGCTCATTTCCTTTCTATACGAGATACATTCTCTCCTGATCAACTTTCCCGTTTGTATCTTAAAGAGATAGTCAGGTTACATTGAATTCCTCTCTCCATTGTATCAGATCGTGATCCCAGGTTTACTTCTAACTTTTGGAAAGGCCTTCAGAAGTCGTTGGGTACTGAATTAAATTTTAGTACAGCTTTTCATCCCCAATCAGATGGGCAGTCAGAACGAACAATTCAGACATTGGAGGATATGCTACGTGATTGTTCTATGGATTATCAGGGAAGTTGGGACCAACATCTTTCTTTGGTTGAGTTTTTATATAATAACATTTTTCATTCCAGTATACAGATGGCACCATTTCAGGCATTATATGGGAAGCGGTGTCGAACTCCATCTTTCTGGGATGAAGTGGGTGAAAGGAAGTTGATGGGACCAGAATTGGTAGAAGAGATGGCAGAAAAAGTTCAGCTGATTCAGAAACACATGAGAACAGCTCAGAGCAGGCAGAAGAGTTATGCGGATAACCGGAGGAAGGATCTATCTTTTGAGGTAGGTGATCATGTTTTTCTCAAGGTTTCTCCTTGGAAAAGTGTGATGAGATTTGGTAAGAAAGGAAAGTTGAGTCCAAGGTTCATTGGACCATACGAAATTCTGGAAAGAGTTGGATCAGTTGCATACCGAGTGGCTTTACCTCTGAGTTTGTCTCAAGTACAAAATGTTTTTCACGTTTCGATGTTGAGAAAGTATATGCCAGATCCATCTCATGTTTTGAGTCCAGAGGTAGTTCAGCTGGAAGAGAACATATCTTATGAGGAACAACCGGTCCAGATTATTGACCACAGGGAGTAGGTGTTACGAAATAAGGTGATTCACCAGGTAAAGGTTTTGTGGAAAAACCACATGATTGAAGAGGCAACATGGGAATCTGAAAATGCAATGAGGGATAAGTACCCCCATTTATTCGATAAGGAAATAAATTGCGGGGACACAATTTTCTAAAGGGGGGAAGGATGTAACATCCCAAGTAAGTAATGAATAATATATATTTTTATATAGGTCTATTAATGATTAAGATAGTGTTATAGAGGCTTAAAATGAAAATAAATACAATCTTATGCATGGAATACACTAATATTCTTAAAAGATTGTTTTAGTGCCTTTTGATGGAAAAGCATTTTTGAATCTATATTTTGACAATTTTATAAACTATGTTTGTCAAAATAAACTTATCCTTTATGATTGGGACATCAAAATTTACCTTGTGTGAATTTTTGGTAATTTTCTGACAATGTTCATTTTTTAATGAATAGTGAAAAATACTGCATTTTACATCAAAACTGCTTTTTAATCTAATTTATTTATATGATTAGATTATGTTCTAAATTGGTTTTGAAGTGAAATTAGAATATATTTTTACCATTTTATCCAATGGTGGTCATTGGAATCAATTTCACTTTGAAATTAGACTTAAACTGGTGTCAATCTTTTGATACTTATTGTTTTGTAAAAACACGCTATTTGCTCTGGCAGCGGGAATTTATTATTAAATTAATTAATATGACTTATATGATTTTAATTTTGTAAAATAGACTTCATTTTTGAATTCGGAATATCAAATATAGCTTAGGGTGAATTTTTGGTAATTTTCTGAAAAACTTCAATTTTTGATGAATAGTGAAACCACTAAGTGGTAATCAAGCAAACTGATTTCTCAGTTAAATGAAATTTTACCACTAATGTGTATTGAATTTTGAAAATCCGACATACATGGTTGTCATTAATAAGTAAAATGTGGTTCAATGAGATTATAATAATTTTTTGGTGAATAGTAACTTATTAAGTTGTTAATCACGATTAGTGGTAATTAGGGTAGTTTAAGGTATAAATAATACTTTAATAAAATGAAATGACCTAGACACATGTCCCAACCTCATTGGTTGTGTCATGGCCGACCAAGACAACCCATGGGTCAACTTGGGGACCCCATGGATCCACTTTGGTTGGGAAATGACATAAATTACTTTTTATTTAATGTTAAAGTGAAAATGACACAAACATAATATGTTTTGCGAAAACAATTTTAATGTGGGGTTATATAAGTCCAAATTTTGATTATAAATAGTCATTGGAAAGCTAAAACGATTTACTACATCATAGTATTTGTTTTATAATTTTTAGACATTAAATAAAGTAAATTATTTATGACATAATAATGATGCAGCGATGACATCATTATTTGACGATTTAAATAAAATGGAAACAAAATGTAAAATATAAGAACTACACATGTCCAAAACCAATTGGATGAATGTATTTCGATGCCTTATCACCATATACAAGAATTATATCAATTTGGGACCTTTTGAAACCGAAACACATTTTCAAATAATGTAATATTTCATTACTTTCCAAAAGTGCCCCTCCTCTCCCCTTATAAAAGGCCCTCACCTCTTCCTCATTTCACACACTCTTCAAGCCATTGGCTCGGCCAAACCCTGCCCATTTGCTCTCTCCACATCGCTCTCCTCATCCTAGAGGATTCCCTTTGGGCAGAATCCTTTCAAAATAATCCTTTAGGCTCAACTCAAAAGGAGTTATACTTTTTAAGGTAATTCATTCTCTCATGTTCATTTGTTTTATTTTTCTTCTCCAACCCCCTAAACTCTTTTTATTAACTTTATTTGTAACAACACCAGTATCTTCAATATACTAGGATGTTGTTATAAAATTTATTTGAGCTACACTGTCACAAAACTACATCAAATGGTTAAAGAACATAAGGTTTCCGTGGATGGCGAAATTCTGCCTCCCGAAACGATGATTGTTCAACACTCATTTAACACCTTCAATGGTGGCCATTATGATGTCACTATTTTTATATATGATATATAATATGTTTATGTTTTCCTTAAGCTTCTGTTTTTTTCATTTTGGGCATACCTTTATGGTTTCCATTATGGGTAAAACACGATATCTTCATTTTAGGAAGTGCGGACTACCGCCCCCTGAAAGTGATTTGATTCGTTAATACCATATGTGGGATGTGTAAAGGATAAAGTTAATGATATTATATATGTTATTATACTGGAATTATAATATACTCTTATATCATTATGATTCCATTCCAGAAAATATGAAATAGAAATGGAAGTAGCGTTCATGCGTACGTACGGCTTACCGTCTCCATGAACGGTGCATTTCATTTCTTACCTCTAAATGTGATGTAATATTATAAATGAATGTAGGTACTGGATATATATGACATATATGATATCTACATCATGAATATCATTCTGGTATAATGAACCTTTGACCAAATTAACAACATGTAAGTATAAGAAGTCTATTTTTGACTTAAGAACCAAATACCGACAAAATGAACGTTATTAACTTAAATGATTACATGATGTTCATAACATGGTATAAAAGGAATAATGAACTTGAAAAAGATTCATAAGCAAGTAGAGATTAACTCAAGTTTATTATTCAGGAGTTTAAAGAACGGTCGGGTCAAGTCAGATACGAGGTATGGGACTTCGTCTCAATCTCCTTTCATTGAGGCATATTTTATTTTATACACAACTTTCTTTTATACGGTGTATAAACCCCTTTGACTTTTACGTTTATTCAAAAGGAATCTTTTTTATACGAAGCGTTTACTAAAAGACAAAAGGGAATGTTTTTGTCGTACGTATGCGGCGACAACGACTTCTCTGCCGTCGTAACCGTTATTTGAGTTTCGACTTCCTCTACAAGCCATTCCTTCTTTTTTTAAAAGAAAAATAAATACCATGTTTTACTTTGGTATTGAAAATGGTTTTCATAATGTTTTTATTATATCAATGTGTTTTATTGATATCTCGTGATTGAAATGTGGAAATGTTATGTTTCCTTTATGCATGTTTTATGTGATATGATTATGTTATGGTTCTTGGGAATTATTATGAAGACTGGTGGTTACGTGATAAACTAAGGGCGGGTGAGCCCGTTATAGCTCTCCAATGCATTGGGTAACGCGAAGGAGTGAAACGTTAAGGTTTCTCCGAAGATATTTTAGGGAATATATTGTGATGGGTATTCCAAACGTAACCAAGAGGGTTACTTTCTACGTAAGAATGTTATGAATGCCTCAAGTTACCTTTATGTATTATGATTTCTATGATTTATTCATGATTTTATGAGGTATGTTAAAGTGCCTATGTTTTATGGGTAAAGTATGATTTCATTCTTATGTATATATGAACTCATGTTTCCTTTCCATGTTTTTTTTATAACCCATACTGAGTTTTTATGCTCATCCCAAGTTTTTGAAATGTTTTTCACAGGTCAAGGGAATGGTACATGATAAGATGATAGAGTCAAGGATGTGTCAAGAAATAATCCATGTTTTATTTTAAATGTGTTTCCATTGATGGGAATGAAGAATAATATCTTTATGTAACCACTTTGGTTATATGTGGAATGTAATGCAAGTTTTATGATCTAATTCTCTAAAACTCTAAACCTGAAAAGATCCTCAATGTGTAATCTTGTAATAACTCAAGATTAAGTAAGGTTTAAGGCTGGGGCCTTATACTACTGAAGCCCTACTACTACAGGCCCTCTATCTATACCCCCAACTCACAGAGCTTTATGGGAGCCATCCAATATGCAAGTGTAGATATTAGCACCATAATGGGATACAAATAAATGTAGATGTCACAATCCCTATAAGGAGGTAATATGGGGATTGCCAATGAAAAGAAACCCTCAGTCTCTTCCACCAATGTAGGAAATTGAGGTCTACTAACATCCACCACACCGACGATGAGACTATCAAACTGATGAGTAATCAACTACACCCACCTTTGAGTAATCTCATTCTGCACTACATGTTTATCCATTTCCCCAAAAAATAAAACCCTGGTCCCATCACCATGGACTCTCAACACACTTAGCCTAAAATAGTCAATCTAGGATAGAACTTTGTACAACTTTTCCTTATCATGAATGAAGTCATAAGGCCTCGAATCAATCAATGGCTCATCAAATGGACGCATGATTTTAATTATATAGTTGTAATTCTAAAATTGTCTCACTCAAGTAATGTAGGGGTTTATCACAACCCAAACCATTCCATTCTACTCCGACCCGACCCATTTTGTCATGTTCTCTCCCAAACCAGCCTGCCCCCCTAGGCCTACAGGTCTCGACTCGCTGGACATGTAGGTCAATCTTTCTCGGCCATTAGAGTTTACCGACCACCCTAGTCTTTACCACTACATGTGGGTTGGGTTGTTCCACTGAAAACGACCCACCCTGGTTGTACCACGTAGTCCACATAGGCTTCCCTGACCATGTGTCCCCTCCTATTTCAAAAATTTTAAAATTGTTAAGGGTTGCATTTCACGCGGCCTTCCCACCACATATGCATTCCATGCAGCATTGTCACCAATAATTCCTCTAAAAAAGCTTTGAGCCATGTCCCAACTTTCCATTGTGGCCTCCATACATGGGCCGTAGTCACAGCCCACAACCTCCTCCACTACCAGCACCCATGTGGTCATGATTGGACTACGGCCTTCTACCTCTGTCGGTCACCCTACTGAAAGCCCATCGCAGCCTCGCAATCCCCATATACCAGCCCTGGGTTCCACGTACTACCCTCTCTGTGGGAAAACCCACCAATGGAATGTCGTGCATTGTTTCCTTTTGCTACAGTAAGTTGCTTCCTCTCTTGAACAATAAAATGATTCCATCCCACGTCTGTTATGACATTGTGGGGTCAAATCCTTTGATCTTGTATCGCTACACTATGGATCAGGGGCGCAACAGTTGATCCTTCACATGTGGGTATCAAGGGAGAATAATGCACGAAGAATGCTATATATTGAGGGAGAATAGATAATTGACACAAACACCCAATGAAAAGATCATGGCCTTCTTAATTTTATTTTAGATCTATTCATGTTTCATGGTTTAATGAACAAAAGTAACATATAATCACAAAGATCTATCTCCCCTTTTTGAACATCGAATGAATTATCTATCCCACAAGAACAGTTGAATTGAGGATGAACGTGTTCATAGGTTGGACTACATTATTAATTGAATATTAGAGGGGAAGATGAAATGAAAAAGAGATTAACATACAACATAATGGTTGGATAATTTGATGATGATTAATGAAGGTATTTGTCATCATCAAACCTGGATCAGCCTATGTTCATCATTGTTCGTTGGATATGTTTACATCTCCTTGCATCATAGGAATTCCAGTGTTTTGGTAATAACCCAAAATTTCTATTAAAATGATTATTCAAATGGGAAACTGGTGTTATGTCATCACATAGTGTTAAAAAATAAACATTATTTATTTTATTTCTTTTAACCCCAGAAAATGAATTTTCACAGTCCACTAGAAATGGTCGATTTTATGCCTTGCCTAAGGTAAAGTTACTTCATTGAATAAAATGGTGCCCTCATATATCTGATTCAAGAACTTTTTAGTAGTTATTCTAGCTTTTTAGGAAACCTGCTCAAACGAACTATTAAAAACATAACATTTTTCAATGAATTGTTCCAACTACACTTGGACTTGAATCACACTACATCTTTGGGACAAGTCTCATTATTTTAACAATTAATTTAAAATAATTTTTAAATAATTTTTTTATTATGAAATGATATTATAATATTTTTTAAATATCACAAATAAATTCAATATAAAAAAATAAATTAATTTATTAATTCATCATATCTAGATTAGTCTCGAATTATTTTTTGGATGTTTTTTATTAACTAATTTTTTAAGGGAAAATTTATTTTTACTAAAACTATAATATTTATGAATTTATCATGGATTGTGTATTTTTTAAAAATATATAAAAAAATAATTATTAAAAAATATATTTATAAAGTAAAAATTATCATTTTGGATGTAAATTACTTTTTTGAATTTAGAAAACCAATTTTTAAAAATTTAAAACATAAGAAATTATTAATTCAGATTTAAAATATTTTTCATCTATTAATTTTAATTAAATATTTTTAAGATGGAATTTTTTAGTAATGTTATTTATATTCAGAATAAACCTAATTTTTTAAATAATAAATTAATTAATTTCCCTGGAATCAATAAAATTTATAATTTAATACCAAACTCATCATTATGCTTATGAATTTGTCTTTATAAAAAAACTTTTATCCATTATACAAGTATTATATTATAATTACTTCTAGTCAGCACTAAAAAATTAATGAAATAGAATTGTTCGTAGAATTTGATTTTTTATGTTGAAATTATGTAATATGGTCTTTTTTTCCTTAAAAATAACATAGGTAAAAAAACATTCTACCAATATATTAAAATAGTAAAAGTGAAATGAATAAGAGTTAATAACAAAAAAATATTATATAAATATGTAAGAAATGGAATGGGTTTGGGATGATTAACCATAAATCTTCCCCCATTGAATTATATTTCCCTAATGAATCCACATTCCTTGAATAATGACCTACCATTTTATATAAACAATGAAAAGATCTTCTCCCTAATAAAAACTATGATTCAAAACCACATTTATTTATAGATTATAACTAATTAACTATACAATAACTCTTTCCCACCCCTCATAAAGTCTCTCACAATATCTTATAATCCTTTATCAATCCAAATTTCCAGGCTAAGTTTCCATAAGGTGTTACGAAAGGGATAACACCATAGGGATTAGTATTGTTTTCAAGCAAGATCTCATTATTCATTTCTTATCATTCCTCATAATATCTATTCTACCATTGAATGTATGATAAAATTATTTTTAATAACGTTATGAAATTGTATTATATTAATGTAATATCCAATATCATCATTCATCCAAAACAATTTCAAACATTGAAAAGTCATCTTGAATGTGTGAGGACTTACTTCTCTTGGAATAACATATTTTATTTTCCATCACCTCCTAACATTGTCAGATATAGAGAATATTTATGTTATAAAAGTGATACATAGGAGACTATAAATACTTGTAAATGATAATATATGACATTCTATAAGAGTTTTTTATAATTTACAATAATAGTAATGATAACATCCATATATGAGTATCCATTCTTAATTTGAATATTTTTTGGGAAATATAGTAATACATTATAAGATTTATGTAAATAATATAATAAAATGAATAATAATAAATAATTATGGAGATTATGAAGCTATTTAACAAAAAAAAAATTACTATGGTGAATACACTAAATATGGTTCAAAGAAATGAACTGAATTAAATCAATTAAATTCGAAATGAAAAAAATATCTACCAAATGAATAACACGTGAAAATAATTAGACCATATAAAGTAATATATATGAAAATTTTTCATATAAATGTAATTAATTATAATATGTTAATTTCATGAGAAGAGTGAATCAATTACAGATGCATGAGATCTCTCGAACCACCCTCCTTACTTTCTGGTTATACATTCTATTTAATTAAAATCATCATTATATATCATTATCTCATGCAATTTTTATATTTTTTTGTCTGTATTATATAAATATATACCTAGATTTATATAAATTTTCTTAATGGGTTTATTAATTTTTTTTTTCCGATGACAATTTATTCTGTTATGTAAACCTACTTTAATAAATAATTTCCCAATTTTTTTCATGTAAAGTACCTCCATAAAATAATTTTAACCATAAAGTGTTATATAAAAAACGTTATTATTTTAATAAGACCATATTTTTTTAATTATTATTTAAAATGATATTTATAATTTTTAATTGTTTAAAAAATCCTTTACTAATTTCATAAACCACCAATAAAGTGGCTAATTTTTATTGTTACATTCCCAATCCTTCCCATGATTTTTAATATTCCAGACATAAAATTTCAACATATATGAATATTTTTTATATACTAACATCCAAAATGAATAAATTATAATTCTTATTTTAATCCATAATATGTAGACTTCGACTTTGCTTTGAGAAAGGATTATGAAAACCTCTACTTTATAATGGGGTTATATTGTTTAAAATATAGCATGGTTAATAGTTTTTCGATGGTCCACAATTTATTATACATAATATGACATGATAAGTGATCCCAAAATTATATAGCTCTAATATTTATTGGGTAATGTTTATGTCTCATAAGATACCGTAAACGGAGCACATACGGTAATACATACATACTTAATTATATTGCTTTGGTAATGAGTCCTGTTATATTTTTATGTGGTATTGTTATATATTATTTACATATATTTATCATTAAAGAAAATAGTGAAATTATTCCAATATTATTTGTTTCTATGTTCATGATCATTCTTTTATTCATATCTTATGATGTATCCTAACTTATATACATTCTCATACAATCAACCTATATATTGATCATTTCCTTTATTGGGAAATCTAGCTCACCCTTTTCCATTATGTATTTTTCCAAGGAATCCTATTGATTTTTCTAATATATATGTGATTTTGGAGCAATAAATATAGTATTAAATAAAAATGATGCAGTTTATGTTTAAATATTATGAATATATGGGTTTAATTGATAAATGATTCTTGACCTATGGATCCTTGGATGGAATTTATTAGAAAACTATATTAAAAATCTTGAAATAAAATGTTTTTAAGGATTATATTTCTATATTTTTTTTATCATTTCAAGGTTTTATTATATTTTTGAATTTGGAATATTTGGATAAAAATATAGAGATAATTTTATAGAAATGTTTTTTAGGTTTTGTAAATCTTCAGAGTCTATCATTTTCAAGAAATTGCATCCCTGAATGGATACTAGAAAGTTGAACTAGTTTGTGGTGTAAATTCTAGGGGTAATCAACCTAAAAATCTTGGTTGATTATCATATCTCTCTTCACTCAGTGCATGATGTGTGGGAGTAAGTCTACACACCCTTATAGACACTGCCTATAGATATTAACTATATAATCCATAAGATCTTTACAACCCATTATGATGGATTACAATATAATTATAGATTTTATAACATAATGAAAAATAGACCATGGATACCCTATATTGAAACCTAGAAATTATATATTTAGGGTATATGTGTTATTTTTGTGTTACTCATACGTTTATAGTCATCCTTTTAAATGATTATTAGTTTGAATATTTTATTCCTTATTTTTTATTTTATCAAATGGAATGAATAGGTGTAACCATTCCAAAAATATATGAAATGGGAAATGTGATGAATAACCTAACAAAATATCCAATATTATAGTAGTGGGTGTCAAGATAATCATGTAAGTACTAGAAAAACTAAATCATGTAATGAATATTAACATGAATCGTATGAAAACACATACATCATCTGAATATTTTATATATAATTACTAAATTTGATATCATACATGATATATAACACCGAGCGTAAAAAAAACAAACAAATATTTCATTAGTTAAAATTCCAACAATTTAACACAATCATTAAATTGGGGGGAATGAATAATATTAATGACATTACGAAATATATAATTTTAATTATCATAGATATTGTATCAAATAAATTTTCAAAAATAATTACTATATATTATGTAAATAAATTTTAATAGTTTTTTAATTTCTTTTATATTCATCAAAAACAAACTTCATTCGAACAAAAATTTTATACTAATATGTAAAAGTAATAAAAATACTTTTTGAAGATTTTATAAAATTTATTTGATAAAATTAATTTATTTCTAAATTTATTTTGTCAAAATTATTTTACTGGGAATATTATTTAATTGTTTGAAAATGTAAATTTTTTGGTGAATAGAAAAAAATACAGCTTTTATAAAATAATTTTTCTTTTCTGATATAATTAAGATATAATTAAGAAATTAAATTTTATTAAAATTTAATAAATAAATATTTATGTAAATGTTAAAAAATAACATATAAAAATAATTCTGAATATATAAATTATAAATTTTATCATGAAAAATATAAATATCATATTCTGTGATGACACAGTGTCTGCGCTACATTAGAAAACTAATATTTAGTGTCTATTAAATATTAATTGAGAGGAAACAATATATGCATGAATTTTTTATTAATAATTAATTATAAATTATTATTTTTATAGAAATTTTCTAATTTTATAGTAATATAATCAGAATATAATCGAAATTATTGTGTAACGATTATGTAAGGTTGGAAAATTAAATCTAAGAAAAATAAATAAGTTTTATTGACATGGATTTGAGAATATATATATTATTAATGATTATGAATTAATATATTGAAACTAATTTATTTATTCTTTTCAAAATATTGTTTTCTAATTTTATGTATGAATTTATTACATTTAATTCTTATCCAACAGTGATGTGGTTCTTATGCAAGAAGAAGAAATTTCAATAATAATTATTTTAATTATAAATATAAGGACCATTAAAAAAATTTAGATAAATATTTTTTCGGTATAAATTTCTTTAATAATAATACTTGGATTGAATATCGTTCATTTTTTATCTAATTTGTTCAAAATAAGTTCCTCATAGTACATTATTTAAAACAAAGTCAAACTATTCAGACCATAGTTTTTAATTCGTTTAACTTTTTAATATGTTATTTTCCAAAATATATGTTCAACCATAAATTTTATATAGAAATAAAAAATATTAATATTTTTCATGAAAATTTGTTATTAATTTATTGGGGACAAATTAATGTCTTTAATGATTTCACAATGATGATGAAGAAATTACTAAAAAAATGTAACATCTAATAAAAGTTATTTAAAAAATTAAATAAATATAATTTTAGAGAATTAACCTAATCCAATAATTTTATGGATAAATATTACATTTATAGGATAAAATAAAATATTTCTTTTAAATATGAAACATTTTTTATTTTGATAGATTCATAGTAATGAATAGTATTAATTTTATCAATAATGAATTTTCATCAATATAATATTTTAATAAATGAATTTAAAATCAAAAAAAATATCAAATAAGACCAATGGGGATAAGATATGGAATAAACATTATTTCAATAATATTTTTAGGCCACTTAAAAGTCTTTGGACCTTGAATAGCCTTATTATATCCAAATATTTTATGAAATTTTGAAATTTCCCCTCATATCAATTATAAATGTGATGTACTTCTTTCAATTAATTATACCACATTATGCCATTTATATTAACCATAATATAAATATTTGTCTTATCCTCATACGTATCCACATTCAACTATTTCCAGTCTCACAAGAATAAAAAATCTAAGATCCTTATGAAGGTTCACAAAGTGTTTTTATTAAATACATAAAATCAACCTTTTTCTTCTTTTAAATTATATCTCACTTCTACTGTATTCTTCAGCCCATATAAAAAGTTGATTGGCTACTCTAGTTTCATTTATATACTATTATTTTATTTTTTAATGGTATATCAATAATCAAATATCTTATTTTCTACTTTAATTTTTAAAAAGAAAATCTCCACCCATGATATGTCGACTCATTGCCATCAAGTATGGTAATTTTTTTGCCATTACAAAATTTATGAAAGATTAAATTCAGATAAATTTTTTTTATTTACTTAAATACATATATATATATATATATTATATGTTATCATATTCTATAATTAATATATGGCCAAAATATTTAAAAAACAAAACTAATTCACAATGGTGTTAAAAAATCCTAAATAAACTAAACTTTTACAATGACTGTTTTATTATTAATGTTTTTTTTCGAATGAATCATTTTCATTTCATAATAAAAATTATTTGTATTCCCATTTAAATTAATTCAGGTGAATTAATACCACATAATAACATTTATTCAAAATTCTTTCCAATTGAATAAAAAACCATAATTATCCGCAAATGATTTTAACATGAAACTGTGAAACGAACACCCACGAAAAATTGATATAATGATGTACTATTAATATGATTATGGAAATATGTCATAAATAGATCATATATGGTGTTAAGAATATGAATATAGTACTGAAATAAATTAATAACACAATTAAAACCATTATACAATTGGATTGAACATACATCAAGGAATTTGATCCTGAGGTAAGGGAATTTACTTTAAAATTCAACTTTTCATGTTTTTTTTAAAAAATATATTTGTTTTTTAAAAAATATTTAGTGTGAATGGAATTTCCAATATCCATGTCAATTTAACATAATTAATCATAAATTACACATTTATTTGGTTACTCTCAATGAATATATCTCCCATTGTATGTCCACCATTTTTCAAATTGAGTGAATTCAATAACGGATATAATATTTTCATCATAGGGTGTTTTATGATGAATTATCATGGAATTTATGTTGATGTAGTGGTTCGGTGGTATTTTTTTTATAATGGTTGGGTCAATTATAAACCAATTATTTTTTTTTCAAGGATAAACTATGGATTTGTGGATACATTATTAAACAATGATGGGTGGTTCCATGATAAACCAAGGAATGGTGGTTACATTAAAATCACCAATAAATTAGGTACTCTGATGTTAGAGGTTGGCCATATTGGTTACTACATTAATAAGAGTGATATGAAAAATGAAGTCCCATGTTACCGAATTATATCTTATATTGTTTATTATGATTTTTCTTGAAAATATCTTTCAAAAATTATGATAATGATGTTTTAAAAAAATAAATCTATTTTCATAGTAAAAAAGATATATTTATATGAAACTGCTTTTATGAATTTTCATTGGACATACATTTTACATTCATTTACGTCCATCAAATAAAATTTATTCAAATTTATTTTTTAAATCGTTTTTCATATGATATAATGGGGATTATATATAAGGATGATATCTATGGTAAAATTCTCTTTATTTTTAATGAAGATAATATATGATTTAATTTAAAGTGTTTTGTTTAATGAAAAATATAGATACTTGGTATATGTGTCCACCTATAATTTATGGTTTTACCATGTATGAGTTCTTAATAATTATATAACACTCTCAACCTAAAATATATTTGGAATAAATGAAATTGAATTCTAGTGTAACCTCATCAGAATATGAAATTTTTATTGTTTGGTCCTTACACACCAAATTTCTCCTATGAAATAGAAATTCGTAATTATGTGATTTATATGATAGAGATTCCCAACATATAGTATATCTTAAGATACCATAAAAAATGGAATGGCCTTGTTCAAAAGATAGTCTATGTCATTCAATTATATGAGAAAGAAAAGTTTATACTAGTCAATTATCATCGAAAGTGAAATTTTGATTAGTGGTGGACACTGATCAAGAATATAATTACCACGGAATATATAGATTATATGGAGTGGGATAAATTAATGAGAAAATTTATCACTAATTATTTCCATCACACTCTCTATCATAAAACTGATAGGTAGTTCTTTAAACACAAGAAACTGGTGTGTGAATCTATTAGTTATTAAGAGGTGAACCTTACAAGGCCTATATAGAATGACATTGGTATTTCATTAAAATAGAACAGGAAATAAAATTCTAATTTATTGGAATAATGAAATCTCATGGATGTGGTTTTGTAATTAATGAATTCATCAACTATAATGAAACTTTTTGACGTACCCTCACCATCACGATGGAGATTGGTGATTCTTAGATGTGTTAATGGATTGGAGAGTAAATGTGGAGAATTATCTTTATTTATAGGGGATAACTAGATAAATCTCAAGATGTAAAAAATATCCAACATCCTATATATTAATTTTTTTGAATAAAATTCATTTAAATTATCTCAATGGGACTGAAAGATATTAATGTGTCGCAAGATGAGAGATAAATCCATTGAATGATTGAGAAATATGATGAAGACTACTTATTGGATGGATGATAGGAATGTCCAAATAAATAACCAAACATTATTAAAATTATTCAACAATAATGAACATAGAACCTATGAAAACAAATACACTAAACATAGTTTTTTTAATGATAACCAATGAAAATAACCTCTAAGGGGAAGAGAGAAATGGTGGGAATTCACAATTAAAATTGCAGAACCTGATCAAGATAATCATATTGTGATGGTAAGATTAATTATTCACTAATGAATAAAGAATTAAATTTTTTATTCCTACTATTTTAATTATATTATATTATTAATTTCTAATAGAACTATTCAAGTACTACCAAAATTCATGGATGATAAATTATCTATGAAGATTATAAATGGTGAAATGGTTTTTTCTAAAGTAAAAAAATATTTATTAATGAATATTTGTTGGAGGAATATACTTTTATAACTTATAATAAATTATTTAGTGGAATTTTAAGCTATACTAGGAATGTAATGGTCTGTAATATATGTATATTAGATCAACTACTAGCTGAGGAAATCACTTTTCATATCACAAATTATCCTTTGATTTTGTACAATTGTAACGGGGAGAAAAAATGTAATTTGGTATCTTCTAAACAAGACATAAAATTTCATACATCCCAGTAATATATATAAATCAAATGATTTAAACAATGTATACTAATGATCCTGATGAAATGATAATTATAAGATAATATATTGGTGTATTACACATAATTATTATCAGCTTTCCTCATGACTGAGTGGATTTTATATACATTGAGATGATAAAAATATCCCATCTAATATAAAGAAATACTTATATAATATCCCCCATTAAATGCGAATACCCATGGAAGAAACTATAAGAGAATTTGAAAAATGGATCCATACATCCATGTGATACACTATAAGGAGAAATAATCTTCTGTATCTAGAAGAGGGATTTGTTAATCAATAAAATCATTGAATATCGTGAAATCCAAATTATTATGAAAATAAAAATTATCCATTGACATAGATTACTGAATTGTTTCGATAGAAATACACGGTCAAATACTTTTCTAAAGTGAATCTTCAGTCGAGATATCATCAGTTAATGGTGAAGAGAAAATATATTATCAATTCCTCCATTCATAAAGGGTATGAGAACTAAGATTATATTTTCAATATATTAGGACTCATAAATTCTCAAAAATTATTCATAGACCAAATAAATAGAGTCTTTAAAAATTTAAATAATAATATTCCTGTAGACATTATAGAAAAAATTATTATATACATGAAAAAAAAGTGGAACATTATAAGCCTATTAATACTATTATATTGAAATTGATGAAAGAGAAGCTATTGAAATAGAATAAAATTTGACTTTTTAATGAATCATGTATTATTCTCAGGGCATCTTATCATGTGTAAGGGTATATTTTTGGATCCTTTAATGAAGTGGGTGATTAAATAATGAACCAGACTAACATTTTTAATATAGATCCATAGATTCCTCAAAGTATTTATTGATTATCACTGATTTTTGAGAAACATCTCAAGATTATCAAAACTATTGAACTAGATTAATAAATAGGTATTGAAGTATTCTTGGATAAGTGAATGTGAAGATAGATTCATGATAATGAAAAAGAGGATAAAAAACTCTATTACCCACTCTACCCAAAAAGGGGGAATGTCTATTGATTTTCTGTGATTTATTAAATAAGTTATTGGATTTTTACTCTTGTAGAATGAAAAATTGATTTTATATGCCTCAATATAGTTTAATGTAAATAATTAAAATTATCAGGAACATGACCATGGGATGGTTTTAGTAATTATATCATTGAAGATTTCAAGGCATTATATCTTGAACAAAATTTATATATATATATAGATTACCATACCCTAAAATATGTATTAACATAGAATTATTGGAAAATTTTCCAACTAATTTGGATGGAGATGATCAAGGATTATGAAGACTCAATCCACTAACATCTTGTGAAGATAAATAATGTTAAAATTTCTTTGAGTAGATGATACCTAATAACTTTATATATGTTATGGATTAAAAATGGATCTAATTTTATTAGAAAAGAAAAGGATGGTGGTGGGAGATATAAATACAAGAATATCATCCCAAATATCTCAAATAATTACAAAACCATACCGTATAAAGAAAAGTAATAAATAAAAATAGAACAATATAGATATATATAAGATGTTGGATACTGTGAGAAATGGAAAATCCTATGATTTAAATGTTGATGATGGATTTGTATGATTTGTATAAAAATACTATGAATGAAATCAGACATGGAGATATGATTGACCTATTGAATTATTCTCTTAGATAAAAATTATCTATTCTTCATAGAGCAATCAGTATGTATATATATCTTTAAGGGAAAATGAGGTGGGAAGATATTAACGAAATTTTGAAATACACATCACATCGAACAGTGTCTCAGTAGGTGATAGTGGGGAGGAAAACGTATGTTGGGATGATGTAACCATTCCTCATTCCCACACTAGTATAGGAGAACATCACAATGGATCTTTTCACATGAATTACAAAGACATATAAAGGGAATAATTAAATGTGGGTTGTGCTAGACACGAATTACAAGGCTGTTAACTTTTTTCCACTTGAGAGGAATTGTCCCCTCAACAACATGAATTTAATATACATTAGAAATGAGGAAATAATTCATGCAACACTAGTAAAGATTGTATTAATCAAGATATGAGTATCACTTCAATGATTATTAAATTTCACCTTTTATGTATTAAAAGATAATTGTCAATTAGTACATCTTATCACTTTCATATTAATTGTTTATATAAGTGAAAAAATACACTTGAGATTATTTTGGGAGCTTATTCAATGGTCCTTAATGGAAGATGATCCAAAATATTAATTTCATGGAGTTTTATTACAATAAATATTTCCATTAAACATTCAAATGGACCATATGAATTCCTACATGGAATGGAATATTGATTTACGTCATATTAGAATGATGTTGGGGAATGTATGATATTGGGTCTTGAACTACTAGATGTAATTTTAGATAAATTTAAGGCCATTCAACATCATATCAGAATGATATGGAGTTGACAAAAAAGTTATGCTTATAAAAATAAATGAGACCTATAGTTTTTTTGTGATAATGTGTTCTTATATATATATCAATGGACATGAGTCATGAGGTTTTGGGAGAATGGGAAGCTAAGGAAATTATTTATTATCTTTTTTTAGAACTTTATTACATAAAAGTTATGGAATAACAATTATAATTACCCCAATACGAATATAAATTTCATCATTTATTTCACATATCCCTATTGATGATGTATATACTAGTTACCTCACTTGTACCAAATAAATAGGTGGTATATATATATAATTTTATCACATATATAGAGATACTTGTGAAGAAATTGGACCATAAAGAAAAACTTATATCGAAATAAGAAAAATTACACTGTCAATGTAATTCGGTATAACCATATTTATGATGTGTAATCTGGGGAACCTAAATAGATAATAAAATTCAAATACTCCCAGTTTTTCACCATAGTGCATGAAATAAAATTTCAATGGGAAAATATATTAAGGGGGAATAATGTAATGAATGATGATTAATAGGTAGATATTTTTCTTCAAAATATAATAATTTTTTATATAAGGAAATATAGTAAATAAAAAATAAGGTTATTTTATCGTTACTTCATGTAAATGAAACATTCATTAGAAAAGCATTTGGACCACTAAAAAGTAAAACTGCATTTCAATTTAGTAATAATTATAAATTAATTTCATTATTTAAAATAATGTGTTTTCTAAATTCTATTTTCAACACAGTTATATTTAAAATTAAATTTTTTTCACTCCTGTAAATTGAATCTAATAAAATCACATGTATTTTTGAATTCAATATATCCAAATTATATTATGGTTATTTCTTGAAATTTTTCTAAAATTATTTATTTTTATATTAATTTTGAAAATGTAGTTTTCACTAATACTATGATTTTTATAACTATATAATTATATAATATTAATAATCTGAACATTTTATGTTTAGTAAATATATTTTATAATTAAAAATTAAATATTTACCAAATACTATTTTGAGTTTGGAAACATTATGATTAACATTTTGAAATATTAATCATCTTTTTCTCATATATTTGTTTTATCATATCTTTACATGTATTAAATATTCACAATGTGAAATTTTTTATTGAATTGGTCTTAAAGAAAAATAAACCCAAATTTTTTAATAATAAACTTATTACTTCCGTGTAAATCAGGAAAATTCATTATTTTATCCCAATCATATTTTTTATTCTAAATTATGTATTTTTTCTAAAAATTGTTTTAATGTGTTATACATTTATTATTTTAAAATATATTTTCATTAATCTTATAATTTGAATTAAATAAATATAATTCTTATTTATAATATTTTGGTCCAAATTATATAATTTTTTGAGTTTATTATCTGGAATAAAAATTAATTGCTTATGATAAAATATTAAAACCATTGTAAAAATGTTTTGAAAAAATAAAAAAAATAAGAGAAAAAACCAAAAAACATATTGAAAAACTCATTGAAATTTAATGTTTTAGGTATTATATACTAGTTATCTTTTCCCGACTATATTAGTGTCCACTATTAAATATATTTCAATTGAATAATGACTTTCTCTTTTATGTTTTTAGAAAAAATCCATGTTCTCTCTATTACAAATTCCACCCTTAACCACCCCAGTTCTCCACTCATTATAATAATTTTTATTGACTGAAAAACTACTAAAATATCCTTATATGTATCTATACTCATCCTAAAAGGATTATTCTTTAAAAACTAATAATTTAAGAATACTTAATATGTTCCCCATGTGAGAACAATAGAAGGAAGAGATAGTGTTCTCAATTGACTTCACTTACACTGTTTTTTCTTCCATTTCTAAAATACATTATAACTCTTAATGGATGATAAAATTTATATTATTAAAATAATTATATTATATCATACTAATTAAATATTTTTTTATTCCTACCTCCATAACCATTCCAAATAGGAAGACGTCGTCACACTATCATGCATACTACCTCCACCTTGAAAGATTTGTTCTATTTTACTTCACCGCCAAACATGGATAAGTTTAAAATAAATTTATGTTATAATATAATATTTATAAAACATTTAATTTTATGTAATTATAATATTAGAAATTATATAAATTATATTATTGATAGAATATCATAGTAAATTTATCCATCTTAAATTAAAATATCATGGCACCATTTTGAATTTGACTCCGTTTTGAAAAAACCGATAATTTTTTTTCATTTTATGCTAATGGAATAGAAAAAAACATAATCCAGTATAATTTCTATAGTTATGGAGGTACTATTGATAACATTTAACCATAGTCAATATATTATGTAACATTAATATAATTTCATTGACCCACATCATGTGACATTTATAAGTAAAAAATTTTTAATAAATGAATAACAAAAGATTTTAAAAAGATTAGAACAATTGAAATATACCTGAAAAATTTTCTTCATAATATTTTAAACGAACTTAATTAGATTGTTTAGGATGTTAAATGCACATGCATAGTGAATTAGGAGTTGAGGTAAGGGATATCTTAAACCACCATTATTACATTCCAGTTATAAGATCAATTTCTTTTTATAACATTTATTCAATATTATTATCAATCATTTATTAAATTTCATTATATATGTTCCTTATATATATAGTTTAATAATTATTTTCCATAATGGGGTTATACATGGTATAAGTTCCCATATTTTTTCACACTATCGTGTAAACCCTATTTAAGGGAACATTCCCATTTCTTATTTCATGTCATGTACTACACCCATATAATGTTTGTAATAATTAATATTTCCTAGAAAACTCACCATTTTATGATAAATATTCATAGTTATGTTATCATATAATATAAAATGATAGGATCTTTCATTCTATAAAATTCTTGTTACACATTTCATAAATCATCACCAATGTGACTCATTGTTATTAATATTCATCATAATCTCTATAGGAATTTTTATATATTAGAAATCAATTTTTAGAGCCTATAATTATTTATTAAAAATAGAATATTAAAAATGATTCAATTACTTATTATTTTTGGAGTCCTTCTTATAAAACCTTCAATTATTCTTTGTTATAATAATATTTAACACACTTCTTTATCATAGGTTTTATCATGATACACTTTATGTATGATTTTTTTCCTCATGTTGACCACATATATAAGAATTATTTAATATCTGATGGGTAGAATCAAAATTATATATCCCTGCAATGTATTTTTAAATTTTCATCTACTCTGATAGCATGAATGGTTCAAGAGTAGTTATCCCAGAACACTATGTTTTGTTTTCACAGTACTGAGCCTTGATATATATTATGTTTTCATGTCTTATATTGTTGAAGACAATTTATGATTTCATGAAAATAATATATTATTTCCTCATTAGATGATTCCATTATTGACAAATTTTATTTTTCTATCATATTATATCTCCTAAATTACATGTTTATTCTCACCATCATGATTTACGATGATCATTCCCTTATTGGTATTTCAAGAGGACACATTAATTTAATTCATTTCTAATATGTATCATAGTACATTTTATAATATATAATTGAGTTTAGATAAATATATATAGTTTTTAAAAATTATTTTGTATTTTATGTTATAATAATGTCTATTTATGTGTTAAATCTCACAAAGTCACTAGAAATCTTGATCCTTGTGTTATATTTGATAGAAAAAATATTAAAAAGAATAAAATTAAATGGGATTAAGGATTGGGATTATAAAAGAACTTACTATAATAACCTATGATCAATATAAATTAAAAAATATTTTACCTACTATAAGTTTTTGGGAATTAAAGGGTTGGATAATTGGCATGACATAAATATGGAAAAGTTCACTATCTAACATCAACATTAATTTTTTATTTGGTATTTTGAAAAAAAAATCAAATTATTTCAAGTAATCAATCAATAAATTTATTCATTTTATCTTAATATATATCCAATGTATCATGGAAATACACTTAACATGATGTAACATAGAAAATATATGTATCTGCTAACATTTACATATAGTTTCGTGGAATTCATTTGGAAATTATTAATTATGAAAACATTTTTATATAGTACACACGCCAACTACGAATAATATAATTAGGTTTTAATGATGTAATTAATTATTATTTATAAAAATTAATTATATTTATTATTGGGTGACTAAATTTTGGTTATTAGTATGTTATATGATGTGTTTTTTCTTACTAGGTATCTTGTATATATGAATATTGACTTAGTTTTTATCTTGGTTTGGATACATGGTGTGCACTAGTGAGCTAAACATTGTGTTCCGACTTTTCATGTGTCTGAGAAACCGACCTATAGACATGGTGTGATTCATAGACATAGATATTAATGAGTCATACAAAATGAATGCTAGTTATACACCATGGATCATTTTAATGTTATAGATTTGAAATCTCACAAATCATGGGAAAAATAATTTACAACACAATTATTGTGAACTATATAATAAAACAATTTGAAATACATAGTGTTTACACATTCTATAATGTGGTCTCACAAACCATGCCCCTGGCCAATTTGATCAACACATGTTGTGTATGAAATATTCCACATGGTATTTATTGTCGGGTGTGTCATGTATAATGCGACACGTACAAGATAAATGAAATTTGGTAGATGATGTATACATTTAGTCACACACAGTGTATATGTGGGTACTATCTAGAAACCACAGCTCCAAATATTGGCATCTTTAATTTGTATTAATCTTTTATTAATTTGTTTAAGACCATATGAATCCTGAGTGAATCATATAAATATAGTGAAATCATGTTAATAAAACACTAAATAAAATTATGAATAAACTCAAAGTATAATCTAATAATAATTGTTCATGAACAGTAAATAAAAAATTAATAATCTTAAATTAATTTGTGACATCTCTGATATCAATTTGATGTTTCAAGCATAATGTATTTTGCATTTTTGATGGTCCCTAAACATATTCATACATTACATAAAGATAAAATAAAATGTACATGATAAATAATGTTAGGAATAATGGAATTAAATGAATTATGAATTATCATAAAAAGCATAATTAGAAAGAGTATATTTTTCATAAAATGACTTATATTTCATTTATTTTAATAAAAAATAAATTTCAATGAATTAATTTAAATATTGTCGATTATTAGATGAGTACAACATTTCTAACCATCATTTCATCTGAGGAATAAAATGTAGATTCACTCCATTAGTGATCCATATATGTTTGAAAAACCTATAATCATCATTTTATAATCCTATGGGTGCTATAGTAGATAGATCTATCACTTATGGATATTTTAATTGATCAATAAAAAATCCTTCAATATGTGAATTAATTTTTCACAAGGGGGAGGATAATTTATTTTTGTTCATTGTAGATTTCTAGAAGAATATGTCTCTAGGTATTGGGATAACACACCTTTGAAATTTTTGAGTAAAATGATTAGAAAATGGTTAGGTTTTAAAAAAAATTATCACCAAGTTAAAATCAAGATGGGTATAAAAAAATTTAATTTCACAATTAATAATTTCTTCGATATGACTGAGTGAGTAAATCATGATGGATGAATTTAGTACCAAAAAAAGATTCGATTCAAATTGAATTAAAATATAATCCACCAATTAACTTAAAATAATACTATTTAACCAAAAAATTAGATCATTTTATGTTTCATTCCATCAAGATATTTTTTAGAAGATTGATTAGGATTTGTATAAAATAAAATTAAATTTTATTTAATCCTTTGAAAAAAAATTCTCATTCAAACTCTTATTAACACAAACAATGTTTAGTTGTGAATATATTAGTTTTGTTTACGCATTAAAACAATTATCAGTTTTTTAAGAATAGATTAAATATAAAAAAATACAAAATAAAACATGTTCCATGATTTTTAATATAGGTTGTTCAGTCTCAAAATGAGACTTAGTCCTCTCCACATCGTGGTAACCTTAAAAAATCATTTTTATATAAATAAAAAGTTTGATACACAACCTGGACCATGCTCTAGAATATTATAAAACTATTTAGAGTAGAAAATGTCGCTTCTATGATTATCAATGGGAGTAAAATATATAAAATGTCTCATAACACCTCTTCTAGAGATTCTGTGGGAAAAATGTGTACAACAAGTTAAGAAGATAATTGTGTATCTTCTAGTTATAGTTGGAGCTAATGTGTTGTGAAATTAATAGATTATGAAACACTTCTCATAATGTAAAAATAAATAAAGTGATTTTAAAATCTAAATGTATATGAGGATATATATGATTTTCTGTAATGTAGTGTATATCATGGATCCTTAAAATAGTTTTGAAAAATAATATTAAGTCAGACTATAGAAAATTTAATAAAATAGGGTTTCACAGACACCAATGTTCCTGACTACTATTAGGAAGTTGATGTTAATTGATTTTTACTACATTAGTCGAGTAGAGAATTGTGTATGAGGTAAGTTGTTACAATCAAGTTCAAATCTTTATGTGAAAGGATTTTGATGTATTTCCTCTATTGATTTTAGTCATTCCCCTTTCATGAGGAGAGTGGTATTAACTTTTATTAGTCGTATCATGAGTATCTACGTGACCATACAGATATTCTAAATCCTCATACATAGGGTTGAGAGACTCATTAATTCATTTTATCGATCATTTAATAGATAATCATTAAATCATTTTTTTCATTAAATTCTAAAATATAACTATTACATAATTAATTCAGAATGATAAAGTAAGAAACTTTGGAAGTGAGCCCAGATCAATTAATCATTGTCAGGAAGTGTCTGGTTCTAGTAGTGTCTCACGATGGTGGTGTCTTGTTCTGGTGGTATTTAAGGCCAGTCAATTGAAAAATGTGCATCAACAAATTTCTGCACTGGTGGGGACTCAGTTGATGGTGAGTCATCCTTCTAGTAGAGAATCCTTTTACGATTGGTCAGGCTAACAATGACTCGTAATTTTTCAAAATTCCATTCTATGGGCCTAAAATCTTAATGGGAATTCATTTATGTACAATTCCAAATTTCCATGTTAGAGGTGTTTAGTGTAAATAGAGACTCATAGGTGATGTTGTTGTGATTTGGTTATTGTGGAGTCATCCATGGAGGTGTGATATGGCTGGATTAGATCATTCCATGGAGGTGTCTCGTACTTAAAAATTTTCGTCACCTATATCATATTATATGATTTTTATTGAAAACACAAATCATATTAATCTCATTAGAATCATGATTTTTTTATCATTAAAATAAGAAGGTCAATAATACCCCCAATCATGATGATCAAAAATCATGTTATCAAAGGCAATCAATTCATGAAATCATATATAAGATTAGAAAATTAGATCAAAGAGCAATTATAATAGTGTGAATATATATCAGCATGTTATCATGAATGTAGAAGAAATATTATTGAATAAGGATAACAGTTTTAGGATGAATTAATTTAATAATTAATTCCGAATTTCCCTCTTCTCCCACTTTTGGGATTATCACAAATATAAAAAATGATTAAAATAAAAACAGTAAAGTAAATAAAAAGGAAATATAATGAACAGAAGAATAAATAATTAAGAATGAAAATTAATATTCATCTAAAGGATTCAATCATAATGTTATCACAAAAACATTCCAATAAAAACATAATGCCTAATTCAACAACAACTTCATGTTTGGGTATAATGGTCAATAAGAGATTTCTCTTTGTCATTGGCATTCCCATGATCTGAGAAAGAAGGTGTAGGAGGGTCTCAAAGAGCTTTAGGAATGGAATTTAGAACATATGATTGGAGTCTAGATATATATTGAGGTGTTTGAGGCTCCCTAATAATAATCAGCATGAGTTCTTAATGAATATAATGGAGGAAGAGGGGGGTATTAAATTTGAAGGTAGAGGTGTAGTTGGATCCCTGGTAACTCTTGGTCTAATTGATTCCTCTGAGGTAATATAAAATTAATCCATAGCCACAAATATAATGACATGTACATGACGAAATAGTTTTATGAGGTTTATGAAATACATTATTTTCATACCATGTCTCATAATGGAACTGAAGAAACATAAATTATGTTCCATTGAATGATTCGGAATTGGAGTAATCTCCTTCAACTATCTTACATGATCATTAATGGATCAGGTAGCAAGTTGAATCCTAAAATTATCATCCAAAAAAAATGAATTTTTTTTCCATACCATATTTTTTATAAATTCATGATAGATTATATTTGATGTATTTGGTAATTAGATATCTATATATATTCATATAGTTGGAATATATCATTATCATATTAGGATCACATTCAGTACCCCACTCAATCTTCCTCTTAATGTACAAAGGAATGATAGGTCCCCCACATGGTGGATCACTGGTCACATCAAAAAATTATTCTCTATTCGTACTTCTAATCACATGAGTATGAACATTAGGTAAATTAGAGGTTGGATTATTTGAAGATACATTCCTAATAATTATAAGCTCTTCCCCAAAAGACACTATAAATGTTGAAATAAAATTTTCAAGAATATATTTTAAAGATTATAGTTAACTAATATTCCTCTTATTTTCAATATCTATCTCCTGAATATGATACATTACATTTTGATGAATATGGTAAACCACCAAATCAAAAAATTATCTTGCATAATTTTTTAGTTATCTTTGTGAGTAGAGGTGCCTCATTCAAAGCATTATCATAACATAACAATAGTTATACTATAAAATAATCCAATTCACTTCTTGCGACTAAATTATCAAGGACATATGGGATTGGAGCAGTAGATATAGGTTCCCCAATAGAAGTAAATTTATCCAACAGACCAGCAAAATCATTTTGATAGACCATTGATCCATCTGGATCCCTCATGTCGAAGATAACTTTAATTTCATTTGAGAACGTTCTCCATTCTTATGAAATCGAGTTTATCTATCTCTCTAAATTCCTATAAAAAAGGTTATAGTAACAATTGGTATACCTCTAGTAGGTTCAACATCACTGACCCCAACATTTTAAGAATCTGCACATTCTTCACCAATAGTGATCTAAACACAAGCATATGATTCATCTTCCATCTAATCGTCATCTTTATTACAAAATGATGTTGATTCAACATTCGAATTCCTATCAATATAAGGCTCTTAAAAGGTAGTTACATTAAAAAATATAAATAATTATCATATTTCTCCCATAAAGGAATCTCTTAATTCATTTTCATAACTATATGATACTCAAAAAGAACAATCACTGACATATTCTTATCCTCAGAAGAAAAAAAATTATATTATTATGAGAAAAAATTCAACCATTGGAGATCCCTCCCCTTAACAAGATACATAATTTTCTTAAAATATAGGTCCACTTCTACTAGAAATTTTGGTCTATCTGATGATATATCATGGGAGGAAAGTAGATCTGACAGTATTATAACATATGTCTTTCTAATTAGGCCAACTGAATAAAAAGAGTCAGAATCATCATCATCATCATTAGCATGACCATAATTATTATTTACCCCAGCTCTATATCCACTACAATTACATTCACAATCACCATCATCTTCATTTATTCCTCCTTATCAATATTATATAGTGATATTTTTTTAAAATTTCCTTCTTTAGAAACATAAGTTACTTGTTCATGACCTATGAATTTTTTTTTCTTTTGGTAAGTCTCATAGGAAGCGTTGGATATTTATAAGTAATATGAGGTGATTCTTGAGAAAGATTTGGGTTACTACCCTTATAAAATGAAATTATATTATCCTCTTTTTCTTTTGAGGAGGAAATGTCTTCTTATACCTCAAACAAAAACTCTACATCCTCATCAGATTCTCGATTGGGGTTAATAAGATCCCTTGTCATGGGTGGAGGACCCACATAGTAAAAATCCACCTATAGTTTCTCACCACCAGTTACCCACTTCTAATTCTCAGGGTTCTAGTTGATTCTAATTCTTGAACAAATTTCATTATAAATACACAAAGAAATTTAGTCTAGGATAGAATCATTGTAATTTGAAACTAATCCATTTACTTTTTACAAGATTGTAAGGAAATTTGGTAAAATCAAGTCATTTTATCTTTTAGTAGGCTTGATCATTTCAGAAAACTGAACCACAAGATATATACATAAAATAATCATATTTAATCTAATAACAAGATGTAGTAACTAGATATCCTAATATATAAAGGTGAAAAAGTCACCATTTCTGACATATAACATGTGCTATAAAAACATGAAGATCATTCTACATTTCCCATCCATCATAGAATATACTAGTCTTCTAGTTATACCCTCACCAGTAAGCTTCACTAAACCATAACCATTCAAAAAAACATCACTATCTTTTGGGACATGAAAAGTTATTTGGAAAGCATTGGGGATTGTTTTATGAAATTTTCTTCAAATCATGATATGATGAAATGGTTCGGTAAATATAGCGCATGGGATGCCTTGAGTACATAAATGAAAGGTGTAAAAGTTTTCCTCATCTACTATTGTAGGGTTATCCCATGGGTATTTCTTTTACACCCTATTTATATTAATCTATGAACTAGTTAGACATGTTGTCGGAGTAAATATTTTGGAATATTAAACTAATTTTTAGACCTGATTCATATGTATATAAGATTTATGTTTGCCATATTTTCCATGATTATTAATGAGTGTTCTAGATACACTGACTTAATGGGATCCATGGTGGGTTGTTACTTATGATTTTGGTTGATTTGTGATGTTTGGGTTTGTACTATTTTGATTATACTTCCATGGACTAGATATGATATATGACATTTTCTATGGTTATATATAATATATATGTTTTCATATATGTATATTAAATGACTTAAAATTGTTTTTCATTCTTCATATATAAATTTTTAAAATTGATGAATTATATAGTATTTTCATCCTTTTGATCTGAAAAATGAAAAAATAAATATGTGTATATATGTTATGTTGTTTGATTCCTGTTGGGTGAAATAATTCCTTATATTTTTTTGGTGATTATTAAGTGCTAAAAACTAACCAATGCAGAAAAATTACACCGTTTTGGTGGGTATAAATCATGATTGGATACTAGTTTGTGTGGGAATTCGTGTTTGATTCATCATATGATATCCTCTACCTTGGATATCCTCTCAAGTTTATTTCATTAAAAATTATTGGATTTGTATTTTAAGGAGTAAAAATAACTTTTTTTTCTAAAATGGTAGATATTCTAGAATTTTGAATTTTCATGGTCAAGCCAAAGTGATAAAATTATGTCGATTAATAAGTGTTGAAATGCTGCTTTTATAAGCGAGGAGAGTAACACTATTGTAAATATTCAATGTGTTTAAATAATATTATGGTTTCATTCAAATAAAATTAGGAAAAATGGAAAAATTATAATGATTAGCTAATGTTTATTAAATTTACTCAGCCGAAAATAATTAAAATAAGATTTTGGGAAATTATCTTAATTATTTAACAATTTTACCTTACTTAATCCTCTACCAGGAAAACTCATTATAACAACGAAAAGATATTTTTTTGAACGAAAAATGAAGTTTAAATCATTACCAAAATTGTACATGATGATATAAAATATGGAATTTATTTTCTATGATTAAAATTTCTATAAGTGAAAAATAATTTTCTTTAATATAAATATGAAAAAGCTAATGAAAACAATTTTTGAATGCATAAATTTTTAAGTATAAAAATTGAGTTTACATAAAAATAAAGTATTGAATTGATCCCGATTACATTTATTTTTTTAATATGAATAATGATTGTTCATTGTAATTGAAAACAATTTTGATGAAAATTTGACATTCAATTAATTAATTTAATGTAAAGTTTAAAAATGAATTTTATAGGGTATACCATATTACATATATTACAAAATCAAGAAAATTAGTTTCAAAATTAAAAATATTATTTTAATTATATTTTTCACATCAAAAATATATTTTTACTCTATAAAATATTTTTCATATATCATAAAATAATTGTTCTTCCATGATAATGTTATAATAGTTCGAGTATTTAAATATTCATAATTTTTCAAAAATCACAAAAAAATGGCGATTTTTGAAAAATCCAAAAAATTAAAAGTATGATATTTTTGAATTATGGAATAATGAAATAAGTCCATATGATTATATTGATATTTTATATTTTCAGAATTTATCCATTAAAGAAATCACTATAAATGATGGAAATCTATTTTTTCAGAATAAAACTATTTCATTTTTTATTAAAATATTGTATTAAATTTTTATATAGAATAAGAATCTATAATTTATAATTATGAACATTAATGTGGCTTGAAAATTATTTATTATTAAAATTAATAGGGGTTTCACATCCCTTTTATAAAATTGTATCATCATAATTTTATTTATTCATGAATAAAAAGTGAGAGATATTTTCCTCTCAGAATCATTTCAAATTCTCATGTTTCTTATTCAATATTATAGATTTAAAAATTACAACTAACCAAGAGATTCTATATATTATACAACACCATATCCATATGATATATATTTTTAACTACCTTATCCTTAAAATAAAGATTTTATCCTAACAACAGCACTATAGATCCAAAAAAATACGATGCATCATGAAAAATGTTCCTTAAAAATTGAAACCTGAAACACATTTTTTAACTAGGATAAATATTGAGTTAAGGATACATGATAATCAATTAATAAAATATACTCTATAAATTTAAATGGTTTGATAATCCATATTCTTATATTTCACTTTTTACCAAAATTAATAACACCATTCCACACAAATATTTTTAGAAAAACATGATCTCCAACCTCAAATTGGAGATCTTTCCTCTTGTTATCTGCATATATTTAGACATTCTCAAAGATTAATTAATATGAATTTTAAAATCTATTAACTTTTGACCATATCTTTAATAAATTTTTTCACTAAAGAATTTCCTTCATTGACCCTATCCTAAAATGTTGTAGTCGGACATTGCTTTCTATAAAAATCCTTAAATAATTTCATTTTCCTGTTATAATTTAAACTTTTATTATAAGAAAATTCATCTAATTAATGATGATGATCCCAAATTATATAAAAATACAATGATAAAGACTAGGTTATATCCATTATAGTTGGAAATTTATTCTCCAACAGCACGTCAAAGTGGTGGTGAAATTTTTTACTAAGACATAAGACATTACCCTTTGAATTTCGATGTTTTTTACATAAAGTTGATGTATGTATAGGGTCATGATTAGTTACAAAAAAGATATGAATCCATGGAATATAACTATATATTTACCATAGAGTGTTTAACTGTGATAAAAATTCATATTATCTTGAATGGGAATAAACGACATATGTATAGTCGAATAATAAAATATAATTCGTAAAGATTATTTCCTTAAGATGTATTTTTTTTTCTCACCAAATTATCCTTGGATAATGTCACCAATTTCAATTTATGAATTCAATGTTGATGATTTATTCCCATTGGTAACTACCTTTCAAAATTAACCTATTTAAAAAGAAAATAATTTTCTAGAAACACCACTAATATATATAATTATTCCATCCCACCAATAATACTACAAAGGTCAATATACATCAGAGTATTTTTGGGATGAACAAAAAATGGAGATCTATGAGAATTACTCCATAATTTAATTTTTATCCTAAAATCACTCAGTTGATAATCTATATTTCTATATTTCCAATAAATTAGTTGTAAATATTAAAAATTAAAAATATTCATTTCTTAACTGATTCTATTATTTATCTCAAACCATTATCAGTGTTCTTATCCTTGTTAATTATTTATTGTCAATGATGACTATATTGGCAGTTTAACAAAATGTAAAAATGTTTTTAGATAAAAAACATATAACCCATTATTACTTAATTATATATATGTATATGATCATGTTTTAAAATTTGATTGGTTAATGATGCAATTTCCATTTTACTTATATATTTCACTGCCTAGTTTTAATTACCTGGATGACGGTAAATCATGAAGTCCCAATATTTTATCATTTCAAACGGTCTTCTTATCCACATATTAAATTTTTTATTAAATATATATATTTTTTATTTTATTATCATTTTATATGTTAAAATTCTCCCCATCTTGAACGTGACACCAAATAAAGGTACAACCGATGCATGCTCATGTTCAGGGGTTGGATAATTCTACACATGGATTTTCCATTTCCATGAAGAATATTCCATTACCTATTCATCTTGTATCAAAATAAAACCATGTCCCATTAATTAAGCATAAATTTTAAAAATAAATTAATCATTTCTAGATTACATAGACAATAAGTATTAATTAGCTAATCTTTTTTTAATAACACAAATCATTCAACACAATACTTATTCGAAACAAACTTAAATCTTGTTCTAGTGAACAAGGTTTTTAGTATGTTAATCATGAAAAGTTTTTTAATAACCATTCTTAATAACCCAAAATTATCTTCAAACATAAAATTTTAGTTACATTAATAGGCATTGGGCTTTATTCAACAATTTAATGCTATTAATTATCAACTATATTACAATCATTAGTTACTACTTACTAAGGCGCTAAATATTCAAAAACAAAAAACACATTTTTCAATTTTTTCATAAAATTTATTTTATTTTTTTGTCAATAAATAAATAAATACAGGTTTATCATAATAGTAATTAATTTTATAATACATTATAATGTCATCAATAAATAACATGAATATTTTTTCAAAATTCCCATAGAAAACACTACTCATAAGTCCCATAAATACATCATTTGAATTTTTAAACAAGAAGAGAAGATCCCCCAAAATCATAGAGGCCATAACAAGTAAAATATATTATCATTATAATGTATTCATAATTTAAATTTTATCTAATTATATTTTTACAACATAGCAATATTTTATAAAAAATAGGGCACCCTAGAGTTGTCTCAACATGTCATCAATTTGAGTAAATGGGTACATATTCTTAATAATGATGTTATAGAGGTCTGAATTATCAATCTAAATAATCATATAACATTACATGTTCATGAAAAAGGGATCAACCGATGATGAACTACTTTTATGAGTAAAAATATTATCATGAAACTCGTTCAGTATATTTTTAAATCATAATAGATCAATTAGAGATATTCAATAATTGGTGTTTCAAAATTTCTTACCATTAAACACAAAGTCAAAAAAAAATTACATCCCAATAAAAAATAACTCAATTTAAATCGTCCAAATATAAATAATAATATTTATTTACCATTATATGTTCAATAATATGAATAAATGAATTCTATTCAGTTACATGTGAAAGATAAATTTAACCCCATTTCTAATATATTTCATACTTTCTAGATATGTTATAACCTGTATGAATTCATTATTATAGATAAAATGAAACTCGATCAAAAAATTTAATATTGACTATATATCCATGTTATTTATATCAACATGAAAAACTGAAGTCCAATACCTACCCAAAATAACATGAAACTACGATATCGGCTTGATAAAATGTTATTAATGAAAAATCATTCCACATATGATAATTTTAAGATTCCAATTAATATATATGATTTTAATACATAGTATATGTTTTTATACCAATTGTTATTCATATATCTAATGAGGATGTATTTCTATTTGAATTTAATTTTCATTAAATAAAAGAATTCATAGACCTTAAATCAAATAAAAAATTTCCATAATTCAGGTAAACTAGTAATCCATACATCACCACCTCATTTTATGGTCCAAAATATAATGTACAAGTAGAAAATGACATTTTTATATCATTATGAATTCAATCAGAATTATGTACACCACGGGTAACAATCTTCAAACAAGATTTATAACAATTACTCTACTCATTATAATTAAAACATTTCACTACCAACATACCTTCTAATTTCCCATTATATGATAGATCAGAATACTTTTAAATAAATTGATGAATCAAATGACCTAACATACCAAACCAACATCACATTCATGATCCTATTAAAAATTACGTAAATTTTTTCAAACCACATTTTTGGAATGTGAAAGGATTACATACGGGTTTAGATTTGGATGTTTCTTCATTTATTTCGACCTTGTCTGCTTCTTTTTTAATATGTAATGTGATACATAAGTTCTAGAAAAAAATATTTCTCAACTATCTCAACACATCAAATATTTTCCCCATAACATTTAAACACATTAGATAACAAAAATCTTTGTAATTATTATTTAAATCATGTGTAAAGCAATCAATAATACTATTGTGGTAAAAATAAAAAAAGGGCCATACGTAGAAAATAATGTAAACTTTTCTATAAAAGTGGTAACTAATCCATTCTAATATTTTTTCAACTCAATAATTTTTTATTCAATTTTATACTTCAAAACAGTATGATTATTGTTTTCATGAATTAGATCATTAAATAACGTTTACTCCATGGTAGAAATTTAAATGGTCTCCATGATAAATTCAATGAATGGTCTCCAATTCTATGATTCACATTACATACAATAAACTAAATAATTAATCACATAATGCATAGAATAACCAAAAATTTTAAATTATATTCTCTAAATAATTATTTAATATTTCAAATACGACTGGGTTTGTGGTTCAATTAAATGTCCAAGGGTTAATTTTCTTGAATTGTTTCCTTATTTACCTAATCTTCTATAGAGAATTTGGATTCTCTATTATATGGCTTCCACTATTTATATATCTGATTAATTGAAATTCCATATAAAAACAATGTTTTAACTTCAACAATCATATACCACTAATATTTATGGATATTGGTCTCTTACTACATATGTACTGCCTTGAAAATCTTACCATTGAGGAAGAATATTCTCAGAATACATAGATTTTATAAAGAAACATTGAAACCCTCAAAGACATCCTCATGATAATATAACCATATGTGAACCTTTATAATGTGCAAAAATGAACAAAATACTAACGTATATTGATATATATGAAACGCTTTGATACCAAATATAATTCCTCAAATCTGTATACTCAAATCTTGTGAAAAAACAACTTCACTTCACAATATCTTCTTTAATAACAACAACAACCCCCATGTAATTACTAGTTCAATATCAAAGATTCTAAATCTTCCCAAATTTCAATTATATTTTAGGATTTTAGTTTTAGAGTACTTGGAGAACCATTACATAAAAAAGTTGACATGTCAACTCAATATATGTTTTTACAAAAAAAATTAGTCTACTATGACAACTTTATTCATTCATTAATTAAATAATTTATTTATATTAAACATTTTTATATAATTTGAACAATGAATTTGTTAATATATTTATTAATTACTAATCTCAGTGGAAACCATTTGAAAAATATGAAAAAGATAAAAAACATCATTGAGGGATATCAAAATTAATGAAACTCTTTAGTGCATTGAAAAACATGTAAACTTTTGAGATAATATATTTTTTAAAATAATAATGATTTTTTCACTAGAATAACAAATAATCACATTGGAAAATAATAATTTCTTAAATAATAACATTATATCTCACAACAAAAATAATAAATAATTGAATTTTTTTGTGTATCATATTTATCACTCACTTTCTATATTTTTTCACCCACCTACTATAAAGAAATAATTTCCCAGAACCATTAAATGAGAAAAACATTTTATGTTTTAAATTTTCATCATAATACTCTTTTGAAACAAAAATCAAACTCAATTTCAAATGTATCATAAAATTAAAATAAAATATCCTTTTTTTATATCTTTATAAAAATAAAAAAATTCTAACTAATATTTATTTATTTTATATTTTAATACCATGAATATATGATGATTAATATTCATAATGATGAATGATTAAGATTTTGGGAAATTCTAGTGATTTCATAATTGATAAGAGACATTATTTTCATAATTTAACAATGATAATCAAATGTAACTGAAAAGGTAAACGAATAGAATATTTATTTCAATAACTTTTGTAAAAATGTAAAATATAATTGAAAATAAATGTTAATATTAATTTAAATACATATAGAAATATTTAATAAATAGTATATATAATAATGATTTGTAGGTGAATGAGTTTTAATAAATTTAAAATATGGTATTAATTAATAATCCCTAACCTAGAGTCCCAAATAACTTTGTATATATTTTTTAAATTGTAAAATCAATATCATATACTAAATATTTACTTATTTCAAAAAACATTTTCTTCACTAATAATTAATTTAATTTACAACCAATATTTTTATTTTTACTAAAACAACTAAGATTACATCAATCATTTTGAGTTTATTCTGTTTATACTATCCAAAAAAAGTTGGCCGGAAGGCCATTTTGAATGATGTTATAGGAAAATATTAATACTTTCATTTGAATTATGTTTATAATTTAAATATACTTTTAAAACCATATATGTAATGATGTTATTAATATAAGAAATGTGACATTTCATAGAGGTTATAGTTCACACAAACAGACGAGGAATGTTTCCATTTTCCTTCTAGTGGGGGATAGAAATTAAATAATTGTTCATATTTGAGAAATCAAACTTTTCTCAAAAAGATCATATATTTTCATTAAATCCATCTTTTTGACCAAAAATTTGAGGTGGTGTTGAATAACTAAAAACATCCCTTCATGGAGGTGGTAGTTGGTATGTATATATGAGTAATATTTTCAATTTCCATTAGATGGAGAGAAGATGTAAAATGATATTTCCCTAAATAAATATCTTTCTTGTATAATAATCAAATTTGTTTTATTATATTATTAATTTTAGAAAATATTTTAATAATTTGGACAATGATAAAATGATGAATGTTATTGGATACATGATTAGCACTTCCTTGGTTATTCTATATTAGATCTTCATTTTATACTTCTTGGATGGATATTTTTGGATGTTGAGATTTATATGTTGTGGTAAAGAGATTTTGAGAGAGATTTGGGAAGATATTATTCATAATATGGTGTACAAATATTGTGGTGAAGAGAGTGGTGAAAGGTTCAATCATAACTTATGTGAAGTGGTACTCTTATAAATTTTCGAATATTAAAAAACAATATTAACTTATAACTAAAATAAAAGTGGTCAAAATGAGAAATTTTATATGATAAGATTAGTTTTTATTTCAAAATAAACTCAATCAATAAGAGTATATATAAATATTTGGGACAATAACTCATATTTTTAACCCTCTTACCTCCCAAAACCATTTAACTAGGTAACTCCATTTTTACCATAAAAACATATTTTTATGGAAAAAATGCAATGGAACTCATTATGTTTTTAAAAAAATTTATGATAAAATATAGAGAATTAATTTTATAATATTCAATTTCATTTTATATAAATTTTAATATAAATATGTCAAACACAATGAAAATTTTTTTATTAAAAAATTACTTTTTAAACATGAAAATAGTATTTAATCCAAAATCTTGTATAGGGTATATCCACTTTAAATTATGTTTAAAAAAGGGATTTCTTTTTCTTTGAATAAAATACATAATAAAATGGATCCTTCTAACAACTAAATTAAAATATGATTGAATTTTTTTATTTGAACTACAACATTATATAGATATTAAAAACTAAATGTATGTTTATAAATTCATCAAAATATTTATAAATGATTTATTTCACTTATTAGATATCTTTTGTATTATAAAACATTCTTAATATACCAATAAATTATTATGACATCTAGATAATGTAATAAATTTGAAATTAATTATAAAATTTTTATTTTCTATTATTCACATAAAAATCATCATTTTTTGAAAAATATAAAAATTTTACCTTAAGAAAATTTTGACATAATGAATCCAATTATTTTTCTATTTTAGAAAACTCAAATTACAATTTTTATAAATTTACCATTTAAATAAAATAATTAAAAATTTTGAAAAGAATTTAGTTCGAAATAAAATATTATTTATTGAAAATATTATATGAAATAATTATTTTGAATATTAGTAAATGATATATAATTTTGAAAAAAAATTATGTCTTGAAAATAATTTTTTATTTTTATTACCCAGGTTTTAAAAGACTATAACCACATATCAGAGTGTAATATAATATAAATAATCAAACAACATCCATAAAAAATAATATGATAACATAGACTAAATAAACCATTGTAATCATTTAAAATCAAATATTGAATATAGAAACATGGTTATTGTTGTATAAATTGATGGATCAACCACTGGTATAATCACACCCAGAAAGTCGCTAGAGTAAACACCTTTGACCATTTATTAATAATATAAAAGTATGAAAAAAAAGTGACACAGAACAAACTGAAGAACTACATACCTCCAAAATCTGACCCATCACCATCACCATTATAAAACACATCATCCACAGTCATCACCTCACATTCCGAACTTTTGTACTACTTTAAGACATTGGCATATTTCCATAGAAGTTTCAACCACTCAAATAAAAGGAATTACCTATTCATTGGCATACCATTAGATCTTGTGGACATTGGTTTTGGAAGATAAGAGTAATCCTTCTTTGCACTTCATCGTGGGGAAGCAGTCATATCATTCTGATTCCCAGACAACATCGTCCTCCCTCCTTGGACAATGTCACTAAAATATGGCTTGACCATACCACCCTTTTTTTCTTTCTCACTATCAGAAATGTTTCTCCACTTTCTATGGACATTGATCTCTTGATATTGTAAAATCCGATTTTGCTGAACATGGCAATTCACATCAATCATAGCAAGACAATTCCGGTGTTCCACAATCTCCTGACCCACAAACATCCCATTTCTTATTTTTTTCATTCATTGCAACCCCTTCATGAGGGCCCACCTGTAAATTGGATATCACTCCCACATGATCCAGTACTTGGAACCGATTCCCTGTGGAGACTGTGACCAACACACCACCATTGTCACAAGTCTGTCCACTATTCCTCACTGCAGCAGGCTTCCTGCTTTCCTCTACAACAAACCCCTGCTCCCCTTTAGACACACCACCCTTGCTGCACCCTTTCCACTTACCAGCCAAAACAGCACCCCCCTCAACATGACCACCCTCCTTTAGGACGACCTCAAGATGGGCCATTGTCTCCTGAATCCTTACCTATGTAGCCACAAACGCATGTATTTGCATACCATCAGTCTTAGTGGGACTCATGTTAGCTTTTCCTTCGTCCCCAGACACATCATCACCCATGACAGCAACCTCAACCCCTTCCCCCCCAACTCAGATCCTGTATGAGCCTATTCATCACAGTAGAATCCAAAGGGTTTTTTTGGAATTTCTAATGGTTGTTCCAGAACCACTACCAAACTCATAAAATGTGTGTTTCCAATCACTCCAGACTCATTAGGCATCCTCCTCCCATAATTATCATTGTCTAGCCTGCAATCCATACCAGGTAACCTCCTGTTCGTATCTCCACAATGACACAAATACTCTATGTTCCCCAGTGTCTTGCAGGCTGAGCTATAGTCAGTCCATGATTTATAGACCACTGCTTGCTTCCATCTAAATTCCACACCCACCGAGATCCAAACCCAATCAACTAGAGCCCTCGAAACATCTACTTCAACACATAGCCGTGGATTTATCGGATGTCAAACGACATTTTTATGAGCATCAGAGCACATTAAATAACCCACCAGGTTCCTATTCATACGAATAACCGCTGGTTTCTAAAAATATAAAGGGGGATGAGGAAAACATACCCAGATCGGGATGGATGGAGGATCACGATTCATGAAGAGGTCAAAAGTCCCTCAGAGAAGAAAATATTTTCAATCATTGCAACACCTAGGGGCACTATATCATTCTCGAATTTGGTCTTCCTATGAGGAGAATCTAATCATGAAGTGTCGACTATCCAGAAGACTGACGACTGCGTGCTCTTGCAGATCCCATTTTCCAAACACAAACCGAACATGGTCATCCACCGATGGTATTTGTGCATTAAACTGAGCTACCATAGTTAGGTCAAGGTGACTCATCGCTTCAGCAAACTTCGACGCTGATATCGAGAGCTGAGGGTTACCCATATGAAGATCATGCACTTTCAGGCATATGGAAATTACTGGGAACTACGGGAGGTAATTAGACTGATATAATCATAAATAGATGATAGATGTATGAGTAAAAAATAATTGAGAATCTACTTCCATCCACAAGCATCATCTCATTCCAATATTCATTTCTATCTAACATATCCATCTTTATAAGAAAACACATGTCATCTACCCTAAAAAAAATATGATTAGATAAATCTAATTGGGTACCCGTGTTCCCGATCTATTATAACAGGGTGTGAGTATAACTCATTTGGGAACCACCAACGCATCCCAAATCTATCCAGTGTTATATTGTATGAACATATGATTTTATTATATAAATATAAAAATACTATCAAAGATAAAAATTATAATTATTGACCATTCAGTTCATAAGTGACACATGGTATTGACTATATATGCATTGACCAGTTTCGAATACCTCTAACCATGAAACATATCACATTGTTCTACTAGACTTATCGTTATATTTCATAAAAAATTCAACATGAGGTGTAAAAATAGGAACTAAAAAATCATTTTAGGATTTCCCTCACCATTAACCATGACAATTATATTCTATGACTCCTAATAATCTAAATATAATCCTTTGAATGCCCATCTACATCCTAGTTGTTACTAGAAATCATTTAAAATATTTCCTTGTATCCCACCAGATCCTAGGAGTAATGACACTTCTTCTCAACATAAAATGTTATAATGAACAATTCCTTGGAATCATAATGAATCTCTCCAATCACGATACATTTTAATGAATATATCCTATGAATCACTTGGAGTCTATCCTAACACCATATGTTATAATTACAATATTCTAGAAATTAGTGGGAATCTCTACATGAACTATAATGTATAACCACTATATCCAAGAAAGGTAATACTAATTATCCCATAACCATTTATAATATGTGGATCCTGTAGAGGTAATACATGGAATCCCATCACCATGGAGCATCAAAAGATACAAGGGAGGTAGATCGAATGTCCAATAATTTTATTCCTTTGATCATTTTTTCCACCTAGTAGAACATTATATAAAATAGCGTGAGTTGACCATGTTCCCTAACCCATCATGAAACCCCGAGGTTGGCCCCTATATTTCCCATACTATCATCCCAATATGTCCATATCAGGATTAAACCATTGATTTATATTCAAATGGGGCACTTAAAATCATAACTACCCACACTCACCCACTCAATGGTTATAAAACAATGGGGAACCCACCAAATTCTCTTGGGTCACACAAAATCATTGACACATTATATTATCTACATTATATAAACAACTTCTCTGGGGACATGCATGACACTCATAGGGCATAGTGTGTTGTGGTATCTTCGTGATCATATTCCATCCTCATTGGATTCATAGCATAAACCCTACTAGTAACACTCTTGGAAAGTGGCCTAATGACCATATCATATATCAAGTTATCATAGGTTTGTCCACTCACCCAAAATATCCTCATATGTTTCTAGGGGATGCCCAAAAATTACTCACATACCATTAATGGTGGAATAATCTTCCTAATATCTAATAACCACATAGAATGTGAGACAGTTATCTCAAGGTTCTATCAATACCTACTCTGTAGAACAATTCACATACATTGTACTCATTATTTCAAAGACCAGTAAGGGAACATATCTCTAGGTTGTATACATATAACTCAATGTATTTCATTTATTTTACACCACTTAATGTCCACATATGTTTGTAAATTAATATAATATTTAACATCTGGTCCACTAATGACCATGGTATAAACCATTGTTCTGGGGCCTTCCATAGACATTGACACTTACATCAATTAAGTAGCATCTTAATTTGAAAATAATATCATAGAAATAAATATTTTATTTCCCTATGTGGCAAGATTATATATCAAATAAATATAAAAAAATTTAATTTACTATATCTGTAATATCAACAGAGAAAAAACATTATTCTTTCCATTTATAATTAATCGCATCCTAAAAGCTCTCTCCTATGCTCTCTCATGTACAAGTGGCCATCACCAACCCAAACTAGTCCTTAATTAATTCCATGACTTTTAATATAATTATATATACTAAATTACATGTAAATAAACTATATAAATCAATGAGTAATGACACACAAAACTCAGTAATTGTCACATTTTTGTCAAAACCATGAGCTATGGGGTGTGGTTTACTACCAAAATACACATGAACCTAAGACATAAAAAACCACCATTAGTCATTAATGATTCAATATACAATTTAATATAATTTTCTCAAACGCCCATAGAATATAATTTAAGTGATATAACTTTATCATAATAGTGTTAAATGGTCCATATTCATCATTTTTGGATAACCTCATCCCATACTGAATAAAACCACAAACATATCAGTTTTTTTCACTATGTTCTGGTGGAAATCATCCAAACCCAATAACATGATGACTCAAACATGGTGAGGATAAAGGGAATCCAAATATTTGGAAATTAATGGATAAACATGCCTAAACTAAATAGTTAAATTCCTCATTGATCTCCATTATTCATTATGGGTAAAATAGATAAATAATAGGCATAAAATCGCCAAATAGAATTTCTCACACTCTTTTGTTCTCTAAAAAATCCCAAGAGCCCATTAAGAAAAAAACTAATATAACCATAATTAAGGAAAGCGTAGGCCTCAATAATGACATTAACACATTGATCATGGTGTGATGATTCAATTCATCTAATAGTGTCATGTTTCTATAAGGGTCCCCTACACGAACAACCCTAGTATTGGGAAAATCCCACGAAAAAATACCATCAAGGTGACGAATTCATTCACTATGTGGAATATATTTTTTAAGAATATTTATATTGTCCAAAATCTAAGAAACTCATTGAAAAATTAATCCTTTGTCCATAATATTTCATTTATTAATAAAAGAAAATAATAATATATGTAGTATCTACACAGTGGGACCAAGGTGTCATGGTGTGACTTTCCACATTAATATAATTTTTACATGCCCACTTGGACATTCCCCAATGCTTATTCAAGAACCTGTTACAAAATTTTGGATTCAATCCATGTCCATAATCGTTCTACTAATATATTATATCATTAAATATCCTAATATATATCTCATTTTAAAAAATGATCCCTACTTAAAATATAAAAATTCCAATTCTCTTGGAAATTCCAAACCTGGAAATGTGTGGGTTTATAAAAACTTCCCCCTATATCCCATGTCTTATCAAATAAATCCCAATGTACCTTAATAAAAAATATTTACATTTAGAAATTATCAATTCATTCCTGAATAATTATTTTTACTCTATAACAACAATGAATATTCCACTACACAACAGCAACGATGAGGTCCACTATTTCAAAAAAAATCCAATTCTCACCACCATTAGTAAACTACTGAGAGAAAATAATGTAAGAAACTTTAGAATTATTTATTTAATCACCATTAAGAAAATGTTGATACCTATTGTATTACTCTACACATAATTATTGATTATGTGAAATGGTTTTTCCACCATTTGAATATATAATAGAAATACAATCTGTAGGGTCTATAGACCAACTCATCAATCACTACGGATCCCCATAGCCAATATTAATATGATTGATTGATTGGACCTTCCATAGAAGAAACAACATAAAAAAATTCCGACAATCTAATATACTACCTTATAGCCAGTTTATAAAGCTAGACCTCCCTAAAACATCACAAGATCATTATAACACCAACACTAAGGTTCAAACGTGTCACTCAATATAATTCGATTGTTTGTTCCTTGACCTAAAATAAAATCTATCATAATCCACCCACAAGTACTAATTCACCCCCAATTCGACACACTAACCTATCCAATTAAAAACAAACATGATACAATTTCCATTGTATGGAATCCATCCTACATGACATTTTAATTCGAAATATTTTATTCTTTAATGAACATGATTAAAATGGATTTTTATACATAGGGGCATACAAGAACTACCTCGATCATCCAATGTTTGGTCTCCTCACTCCCATGAACCTACCCACCTGATGATCATATCCCGATATCCCATACTATATGAATTAAAAAAATTAGTGACTGGATGTTACTAGGTCACTCATACCCAAGCATTAAAATCAAATAAATTTTTTCACCAATTCATGAAAAACATGAAATTGTTTCCTCTATGTCGACTAAATTCCCATCCAAAATAAGGGCCACACGGCATAACACCAATGGTTGACTCCCAACAACATGGAATTCATTATACCTTTCAATGGGAATAATTGATCCAAAAATTTCATATTATTTGTTTATCGCACCTCCGGAGCCACAGTCACTAACCCGTCAACCCATGACATTTTTTGTCCATAATATCGTCACCACTATAACGTTACCACTCATAGCCTCATAAAACCACTAGAAAACCAACCCTATAATAATTTTATCGATACCATTGATTCATGACACATACATCTTTATTCTCTTATCCACAATAAAAAACATCACCCCTAACTATATTGTACCTCCTAGATCACATCAAAACCAAATTGGAATATGCACCAATACCGCTGGATCACATAACATGGATAACACTACCTTGAGTCTCATGTTATTGAACCACGGACCATGGGCTTCACCTTTGAAAATTTCACATTCACATGTTAATTCCATCAAACCATAACCACCTTAGTTATATTATACATGAAATCCCTTGTTATTGTCATTCATAAATTATATACTCGATAACAATTCTTGGGAATCAATCATATAACCCGTAACATCACAATATGATTACCCTAATAATAATCCATTCATGTTAGTTGCAGACCCTGTTTAATTTTGACGATTCCTATTATTCATGTATTTAGAGAATTATTTATGAGGTGTATGAGGGTCATGGAAGGTTAGCAAGTCTTAGGAGGAGGATAGGGTATAAAAACTAAAGGTTTTTGTTACACTAGATAGCTAGTTTTAAACCACTAAGGAATTGTCCATGATAAAGGTTTTTATATGAAAACTCCAAAAGGGGGTAATCTAGGATTCTATATTTAGTTGAAAAAACAACTAAAGGTGGAGATCATTGTGATTTATTTTTATTTCGAAACAATATGTGAGGGTGGTATATACCATTATCTAATGGATTTAAAAAACCAAAATGAGAGGTTATTGATATGATTGGAAATTACCTAACATGGTTTCCATTGTATTGTTTTTGGAATGACCACTGTGATGTTCTTAAAAATGAACCAACATTGGGCATGGTATGTATGGTCAATCAGTTTCACGGAAGTAAGTATCAATGGTGGTTTCGATGATATATTTAATTTTTCTAAATTAAATTATTGAATTGTTAATTAAATTACTTTTCCATGAAGTTCCTTTTAGATTGGATTTACAAATAGATGTTTATTATGGTGTGATACTATGTTCTAAAAAAACCCTACTCAGGTTTTATTTGGATCCTTATTAAACATAATCAATGTAGGTCTAGACCAGGGAAAGAATCTAAAAAAATGTTGATTTTTGGGATAGGATTGAGCTTTGGAACTGGGCACCGGGTTAGTGCTCACACAACATTAAAGAGTCATATAGTTTTTTTTATTTTTTACATTGTTAAATTTTTTTCATGATTTATAAGTCTATTGTTATGTGAGGCTCTTGAATATTTAGTATCATTATTCAAGATATTTTAGGAGTTTTTACTACATGGATTTTATATTAATGATTCTTTTGGTGTTATGTGAGTTATGATTCTTTCATTATTAGTGGATTGTATTACTCCCTGAATAGTGGGTATAGTCCTCCAAAAGAATATTATTATACTGATACCACTAGTTGGAATCCAAGGGAATAAAGTGAGGTGTGGTTATGGTATTTTAGTGATTGGAAATCTAGGAACAACTTCGTGGTTCAAATAGATGATATATTATAATGTTTTATCAGAGTATCTCTTTCTTTGACTTACTATTTTATGATTATAGGCCTTATATTACGATATTTTATGAATTTTTAATGAAATATTTCTTAGGAGTACCTTACCCATGTATCGGGAAAGAACCAGGTCACCATGGATGTGTCTTTTTGTTCAAAGATTTCTCTTGTTAATGTTATGTTATTTCACATTCAGTGGAATAATTTATTTTCATTGAATTTTGGATTTTTTTCTATTAGTTCACTCTATAAATAAGGAATTTGTATATTTTTCAAAAATAATAAGAATATATGATTTCCATTTCATCGATGCATCTCATAATTATTGAGTAATGTATATATATAAATCTTCCCTTGAGAATAGGAGTGTTGGTCATTTATATTATTTACATATTTATAAATAGTGTTTTTTCAAATAAGGCTGTAGAGGAATATTTCATGGATTATTCCATGCATGACAAATTGATGTTAGAGAATATATTATGGTTTTTTTGAATGATGGTTTTAGTTAAATAATTTTCTAATAATAAAATAGTTAGGTCCAAATTGGGCCTATATACCATGAGATGGAGGTTAATGAGGGTATGTATATTCTTTTCAAAATTCCTCCTTCCCCACTGGATCATGACCTTTTTATTACAAGTGCTTCTTCTTATGAATATTTTTATTACTTTTGATCAATTAAATTCCACTTTTATGTGTTGATAATTAACCGAGTGGAATGAATTAATGAAAGAACATTGACATATATATTTTTTCATGGTTCACCAACACTGGGATACATCAAAAGATCATTCAACAAAAATGATCAGATTGTACCAAATTCACTAAGTATCATTGACTATATGGTTTTTCGGGGTAGATCAATCCTATTCCAAGAAACACTACCTTAAAAAAATTTGGTTCCATTCACTATATTCTTAATGGGCACTCCCTATGTCTCTTTCTCTCGCTCACTACACATGGAAAGTATCACAATACTTCTCTTTTTTCTCATTAGTCCTGGAAGGGATCCTTTCATAGTTAATGGACATATAGGTTCCATAATTTTCTTTAATGAATGCATACTCAACTTTAGGTAGATTATCTTCTTATGTTCTATATTCTTCCAACTGATGAATAGTAGACTCATACATTTGTACAAGGAAACATCAAATATTCATTCAAACATTGGTTGGCATTCATGAAACTTTATTTCCATTCGCTCAACATCTGCCTTTTATCAAGAAAAAATAACTTAAGTTCAAATTATAACATGAGTAAAACTCTATTTTTATGTGAAAATCACTACATGGGTTCAACTCCCTTCTTACATGAAACTCACTACTTGTGTACTACTCCCATCTTACGCCCCACTCACTACTTGTGAAATCCAAATATTAAATTTACTATAAATTTTTGAGCATTCTAAAATGAGGGGGGTACTCACCTATTTATAATATATTCTATGACCCTATATGAAAATCGTTAATCATTCCATGTGCATTCAAGTATCATTAGTGAAATTATCCTTTGTACAAATTAATATTTCACACAAAACAATAACTTTTTTCCCCACTTTACTTTACCATAGTTTGGTCTCGTGAAAATAAAAAATGGATTGTTAGAAATATTCCAATCCTCCATAACACATGTGAAAAAATTCATTTACAAAAAATGTTTTTCTTCATTCCTTAATTTTTAGACACAAACAATATGTAAACACTAGCAAAAAACACCACCATGATTACAATATTTTAGTACCCCCTCCATATTTTCATTACATTTTCATGGATCATTGTCAACATACCCTGTCAAAAAAATATCTAGGTCTCCACAACTAATCATCAAAACTCTCTTTATCAACAAACACTATCAACCAAAAAAAACTTCATGTATACCTTGAGATAGTTTTTTCTAACACAACATATATGGTCTTTTCTCTAATATATAGTGGATTAAAACATTTATAACCAAACAATGAAAATATAAATTGATGGAAAAAATATATCATTTGATGAAATTATTATTTTGTGTAATCCTTTTTAAATTAATTGTGAATGGTCTTTATAAGTAGTCCAGGCTTGGGAGAATAGAGTTTTCTAAGAACACGAGGGGGGATTGTGTCAGGAATGAGATTTTGTAACAGACTTATTTTGCTAAAATTTTATATTCATTCTATTTTATTTTTCATAGATATTAATTTTGAAATTTTAGAGATATTCCTTCTATATGAGAGAGGGTCCCATGCTAATATGGAGAGAGTCAAAAATCATTTCTATTGGTACGTCCCAACACACATGAGTCTATATTTCAATATACGGATGATTCACATCATGATATCCCTTTTCATGTAGTCTATTTATTGGATTAGGGAGATCTATGGGAAGCTCCATCATTGTCAAACCTTACAAATAAGTTAATTTGAAATCACCCTCATTGTTCTTAGATGAGGGTGATCCTTAGTCCACTTATCAATAAAAGTGAGTATTTGTGATTTATTCTTGACAATATAGAGATCCATATGGATAATAGGGTGATTCTTTATATGTAAATGTTGTCCGGAGCATCCAGTTAAAAGAATAATGTTCGTATAAAAGATGACCATCACATTGGGTTAAAATATATAGAATTTCTAATACATTTATTAATTCAATTATTTCCTATGACCCTATCGCCAAACTAACTTTTTTAGTTAATGAATCTGAAATAGGGTAACATGATAAATATGGATTATTATTCCCATATTGAATATCTTCAACTTTTTTCTCCGAAATTTCCAGACAATGAGTCTTATAGGGGAAAAAATTCGATGAGGTTCTGATATATGATATCAGGGTTTAGGTAAATGTATTTTGGATAACCTATTTTTTAGAAATTGTTAACCAATTCTTGATCCCTAAGAGAAAATCTATTGTGGGATATGGTGTTGGTTAGTATTTCTTTATAGGAAATTGTGGTACTGGATCCTACTTTACCTATAAATTCTAGTCGTATGACTCCTCATAAGGTTGTTCTATTCATACATACATGATTAGTGTCTCTTTACTTCCTCTAAGAGAGGGTAGTGAGATATAGTTATATCAGTGTGGGTGTTGGGAGGATATGAAAACCTAGAGTACCCAAATTCTAATAGATTTTTTAGTATAAAAGAAAGTGTCAACTATATCATTTTTAAATAGTTGGTTAATATAATATAAGTGGAAAGGGTTTGTGATCAACTCATATATCAGGATATGGGGATAAAAAGCGAAAAATGTCTGGCAGTTGGACACCAATTGGCTGTTTAGGCCATAATAGAGGACATGGATATTTGGGTCTAGGAATTTTGGTGTGTGTAAAACAAGGTATCCAAAAAAATGTATAAGGTAATTTTAATAACCAATTATATGTTTTTAATCCAAATCTTATAGGTTATAATGCAATAAAATCTACCAAAATATAATTTTTTAGTGACCCCAACTCTTGATTCTACACTTTTTGATGCACAAGCCTTATATTCCTCCCTATCTACTATGTGTATATGAGATTTAGGATTAGTGTGGATTAAATTTTTTGAGTGTTGTAAAATTTAATTCTCTTATGAGTGGAGTATATTGTAATTTTCATGTCTGTTTACTTATCCATATTCGTTATCAGATCCCAATACCCTTAGGGCCAATTTGTGTTGGATTTAGGTGATTTCAATGTGATTCCCATGATAGACTGCCTAGATAATTATGAGGCAATTGTTTATTTCTATCACAAAATACTTTCCTCAACATCTCTTGATGATGACATATTTGAATATGTTGATAAGTGGATCATGTTAAGGTTTCATTCATTATTGAGTGCTATGTGACTATGAGGGATCAATTCCCCGGTTTCTAGATTCTTTTTTTATTATAGGGTGATGTACCGACCAGTATTCCATCCCATTATTGTTTGGAATAGGGATTATTTCCCTGGGGATATTCCATGATTACCACATGACCATAAAACATAATTCATGGTTGATAAATTTCCAGCTATTAATGTGCCTCTATCTATCTCTATTTGATGGAATACATTGAGTATTGGGAGCTGAAATCTCAAATGAATGATTTGGAAGAAAATGGATCAATAAATTTATGCATGTTCCCTCAGATTCATAAAATTTCTGTTTTTTCAAGAATGATGGAAACTAAATTATTTTAAGTCTACCTATCTTAATATTTACATGCTAACACTAATAACCAATACATACTGGCTCATATTGATGATTTTTTTGACATGCTCAAGGGTGATGATGTTTTATCTGATATTGAATTATAGTTGGGGTACTCCCATTATATGGGTCTAATTATATGATGTTCCATGTATATCCTTTTAGAGTAGTCATAGTCTTTATGAGTACCATATTATGTAATTCAGGTTGAGACACACTCCTATTGTGGTAATCAATTTTATGAATAAGGAGTCTCTTCATTAATTCAATTCCTTTATTGTCATTTACATTGTCAGCTGTTTTCTTATATCCCATTCAAGGTTTTAAAACACTCGATATTTGAAGATAGTTCTAATCATTAACCAATAAAAAATGTATTAAATTATTTAGTTTTTTAGTTTTGGTGAAATCGAATTATCTTTTCTGGCCATGTCATATCATAGGCTAGCATTTCAGTTAACATAGAGAAGGTGGATTCATTTATTTATTGTGAGAGGCCAAAGAAAAAAATTTATATTCCTTACATCATTGTGTTATAGGGTTACGATCATAGTTTAATTCATGTCTTATCCCTCTTGGATACTATGTTGATTAATGATTGGAGTGTTCATTGAACCAATATAAAAATTATAATTTATATTCTCATACTCAATAATTTATAATAGACAGAGGGTTCAATCCATAGATATGGAGGTCAATTAGATCTTATCAACTATTGTTATCTATAATTATGTTAAATATGACAAAAAATGAAATATTGATAGTGTTTGAGGATATTATAGAAGAAGAAGAATAAGATGTGTTAATGGAGGTAGACCCAATCTATACTAATAAGAAGGATCATGAATAATGTAATTAAAAAGAAAACACAATAACATAACATTTTAAAAATAAAATGGAGAACTAGAGGAACATTTTGATCTAGAACCACAAATAAGATTCATTTATCTGATTAAATATCTCAAACTTATAAACATCCACCCAACTAGTTTCATCATAATTTTTTTCAATAATTCTAGGTGAATGAAATGATGAAAATAAATCATACATTTACTCTTCCTCTATTTAGTCCTAGTCGATATAATAATTTATCCATAGAAAATAAAAGCCAAGAATAATATTTTTATATAAAACATGTTTTGATAAGCATAGAACAGAAATGAATAATATGTTTATGTAATAATAATTATCATGAAAAAAAATTACAGTGCATGTTTTTATAATTCAGGTGAAAACAACAAAAACACTCAAATTAATATTTAGAATTATATTAAAATTAAAGAAAAAGGAAATGTTCTCTATTGATTTTATGTTAATATCACAATGAATAATCTCTAATACCCTCATTCATTGATTCTATGGCTCGTGATTTATGAAAAATACATCCTTCTCTCATATCAGTATCTGTTGCGTTTACAGTTAATGTCATCATTGAAAATGGGCTACCAAAATTTTTGGATTTTTTATCTATTAAAATAATATGATTTTGTAGACATAGAAATAATTATTTTACATTTTAGTTGTTACTCCCTCATGATTAACTCTCATTTTTATCATAGTTTCATTATATCATCAATAACCATTATTAATTATATGTACTAAATCCTCAACTAAATTAAAATAAATTGAATGACTCATTTACTCAATATGACATTATTTTATTTCAAAATACCTGACATAATTACATATATCCATTTGGACATTTTAGGAATCTTCATTAACAAGACTACATGATGGAAATTCATATTTCAAGGTTTAATGATTTCATTAACCAATATTTTCCATTTCAATTCATCTATAATGTTTCTCTATTACCTAATTCATAGATCTACACCATGCAGCTTTGGTCAACCACCGATCAATGAGAAAAAGATCATTCCTTCATTACTATCTAAAATTACCCAAACCAACTAGTTGCTAATTAAATATGCATCAAATATATAAATTCAAATACCCAATATATCAAAATTACAAATTAAAAATTTTAATTGAATTCAAAAAAATCAAGGGAAAATAAACAAAATAGAGGACTACTAAATACACTGGCTAAAATAACCAAAAAATCAAAAATCATAATAGTAATTAATTATTTAATTAAAAAATTAACATTTATGCACATAAAATCATCATTATCATTCAAATATTAAATGAATAAAATTTCTCACCCAAAACAATCAAACTTCATTATTTCACAAATATAAGAAAATTTATTCATTCGAAGTCAAATTAAATAATACAAATAAATGTAGAAATATGGAATAAAATTAAGGTCATAAATAATTTTACCGCACTAAAGACATTTCTTCCACAAGAAATCAATTAGTTAAATTTAACAGTAAAAATTAAATTGAAAAAAATGATAAACTGAAATGAAAAAAATAATTAGTTTTGAAAATTTATTGTCCCTATTGCTTCTATAAAGTATTGTATATGAATTTTCACTTAAAACGAAGTGATTCCAAAACCAATTTTATTTTAAAAAAAATCATTATATTTTAAATTTTTCGGTATTGAATTAAATTGACATCAATATGCATTTAACTGAATATTGAAAACTTCTTTTTAACATTATGTGGGAAGACAATAATATTTTTTCACACGAATAATTTAAGATAGATGAATGGATCAGTGAGTCCCACTATTAAAAGGAAGTTTATATAAATAAATTAATAATTTAACATAGAAAGTAGATAATGAAATAACTATATAAAATATGGTCAACCAATATTATAAATATCATTTCAGACCCCATTTAATTTAATTTCAAAATTTATTTTATTGATATAAAAATGATTCAAATTTTATTATTATTTTATATAATTATCCCAATATTTGGCCAAGAACATATGATCTCAAGAGGGAAGGTAAAAAATTTATCTAATTAAATACAGAAGGTATTAAAGAATAAAATTTTCAAGGTGTTATTAAAATAATATAATTTTAGAAAAAATTTCATCCAATTAAGAAGCCTAAGTAATTAATAAAAAATAAAAAAATAAAAAAAATTAAGGGAATTGGTGGTATTTACATGAAATCATTTTAATATAATTTTAGAAGACATTCAGTGACTGAAATAAAACATAATAGTTTCACCAATGATGACTCACAACTTTAAGACAAATTTTTTTTTATTGAAATAGAACATAAAAAAGATTTTTCAATTTATTAGATTAATGGATAGTTCATAAGTAATGATTAAATTAGTAAATATTTCCCAATAAGTTCCAAAACATTTCCACAATAGATTTTAAATTTCACATGCTTTATCAAGTGAAATATTAAAGAATTATTTTTAATTTATCCTAAAAAATAATCTTTTTTATTAGTGATTTCACTTCAAATAGTGTTTTTTTCAGACATTATTTTATATAATATGAATAATATTTTCAAAACTAATTCAAAAAATTTATAAAAAATTTATATTATAGAAATATAAACACCCAAAATATATAATAGAAACATTTAATATGTTTATATAAAAACCCATTTTCCAAACACTTAATTACCAAAAAAATCTTTAATAGTTTTGAAAATATATAAAGGCTCCGTAAAGATGTTCCACAATCATGTATGCATGAAATCAGATCCAAAAAATTTATATATCAAGAAAAATAAATATTAGTACTCACTCGATAGTGGTGTTTTGTACTAATAAATAGTTAGTTTTAAACTCCCTTCAATAACTTATAGCCCTACTTTATCACCCAATGATGTTAACTTTATTGAAACACTTTATTAAACATTAGACCCACACATAAAAATTAAAAATTATGAGACATATTATTAATTAAAGGACGATAAATAAATGTTTATATGAATTATTAAATGTTTTTATGTTCATTTCTGAGAGTAAATGAATATAAGGAACAAAAATATTAGTTCATACAGATATAAGTGATGGAATTTATTCAAAAAAAAGAAAATAGAAAAAATTTGAAAGATTGGGTTGCCTCCCAAGAAGCACTGGTTTTAATGTCCCCAAACCGACTGCCCTAGAAACTAAAAATATTAACTATGTCGGTTTGGTTTCCAAAGTAGTTATCACACATGTTTCATCCCATAAAATTTTAAAAACCAGTAATGATCTGTTGCCACCCAGACATCTAAAACAACTCTTCACTCCCTTAACATCTATAATGTTCTTGATGGAATAACATTCATCGTCATGGGATTTATAATAGGATTCACCAAATAGAGTTAAATAATCATCACTCATGTATACATTCATATTTAATTTAAAAAACCAAGCTCTTGTGTTAAATAAGAGATTCCCTCGGGGTCTACCAAGAAATTCGTTATATCACAAACAACAAAAAATTCATCAAAATTAAGCTGGGAAAATGAAATCCCATTTATAGAGATAATTAATATGTGATGGATTTACAGTTTCCAAGGTGATAAAATAATTTTAATGGCTTTTATATGGGTTTTTTAATAGGTACTTAAACATCAATCCCATTTTCAGCCGTAGAATTTTCAAAATAATGGATGTTAGGGGATGTGTTTGAAAGCATATTTTCAAGAAAACGATCTCATATAGTGTTATGACCCCATTAACTTTTTTATAACAATTAAATATTCCTTTTTTTGAAAATTCATAGTTTCATGATTATTTTAATAACCCTATTCAAAAAATAATCATATTTAATAGAAGGAAAGAATATTATTTTGATCATCAAAAAACACATTGTTGAAAATGTTACGATTTTCTTCCAATGTTCCCTCAACTAAAAATGATAACATATAAATATCATAATCGAGTAAATAATTTATTATTATACCATCTAGGGTGATCTTGGTCATTTATTCATGTTATAATTATATTAAATTATCCTATAAAAACACATATTTTTATTATTCATATTTAATTTCATGTGTAAATTTATTAAATTAAGCTCCATATAGAACATTTTTTAGTAATTAATTTTTTTATATCATCCCAAATATTGTTAATACAATATTTATTTTTATTAGAAAACCAATTATAATACTCTAGTGATATAACAATGGAAAAAATATCATATATCGATTTTTCTACAAAGGACACTCATCCATACTATTCTTCAAGCACCAGTTCAATGGTTTTTGGGTCCAAACATTATTTATTTGAAATATTCTATTAATGGTAGTTTCATAATTATAAAAAAATTATGAATTAAATTTCATTATATAATCTATAATATCCACAATTTCATGATCAAGGCCATTATTCCAAGTTCCATGGGGATGGGGAAAATAGTTTTAATTGTTTAAGTACTCATATTTAAAATTCTCTTCAACCCATGTTTCCATTGGTGTAAATAACTAATAATCAATTGTTTTAGTATTGATAATGATAATATATTTATACTCTTCTAATTTATCCATAGATATCTATTGGTAGTATTGGTAAGATATTTTTCTAAATATTTTGTCAATCCCCCTCACTTATTATTTCTTCATCTTCAATTTCCCTAAAATATACATTATCTTGTTTAAATAAATTATTATCTTTAATGACCATTTTATTTTTCATTTGATGATACATTTTATTAACTAAATATACTATTTAAACTTACATGTTTTTCATTCATTTATTATGCACTTCACTATTTTCATCATAATTTTCATGTATTCTCTATACCATTTATATATAAAATGATTGATTATTAGGTAATGTTAAAACTAGAAATGGATTTCATCATATCAAAATTCTTTTTATGGATACTTATCAGCACAATGTCATGTAATGTTTCTATCATCACCAAAAAAATTATCAAACCTTATACAAGTAATCCAAAGCCCAATAATAGTCCATTTTCTCAACTCACTACAAAAATGAGAAATTAAAAATTCAATAATCCAATTTTGTTATAAAATCTGGCGACAAACTATAAACACACACTAAAATATAGAATATTTTATAAATTTATAATAAATAGTTACAAAACCAGCAAAACATTATTTTTTTAGTTTATTTGTTCTTTGCATTTTTAGACACTAAAAACATTCCCTGTCATCCACAATATTCATTCATAAATCATTTTTGGTGAAATAATTTATGTGCTAGTAAAATTACCATTTATATGATCCCAATAACTAATCTTTATTGCAAATAATGTTTTATCCATTGGATAGAAGTTCAAAATGATCCCACAAATTATAATAATATAATCAACTAAAAATAGTGAACAAAAAAATGTTAAACATTGTTAATTTTTATGAAATGATAGATGAAAAGAAAGATGCATTAATAGAGTTAGACCTAATCTATTTTTGATAATAAGGGTAATGGATATGTTAATTAATAAGAAAAATTTATAACATTTAATTCTAAAAGTAAATGAATGATAAATATAGAATATTTCTAGTGATTTCTGCAAATAAGGTTCATTTACAAGACTATCTCTTTCTCACCTACAAATTTACATTCAACCAGCTTAATTACAATTAATTCCTAGCAATAATGGTAAAAAATGGTCAAAATAAATTCTATATTTATTATTTCTTGATATAGTCGTATTAAAATAAAAACATATATATGTAAAATAAAGGCTTCGATGAAGATTTTGAGATTTATTTGATGAAGTGAATCTAGAACTACAAAAATTCAAAAAAATGTATATGTTATAATTCATTAGAAAATTATTTTTGTTTCATGTTTTTATAAATCATATACAAAAAAATAAAATAAAATTATAATTTAAAAATATATTAATTGAAATAAAAATGGCAATCTCATATCTTGAGTTTAATTACCTATCCCTCTATATGATCACATTTTTCTATTAGAATGATCATCTTGATCAAAAATTCAGAAAAATTAATCCTTCTCACCTCTTCATATATATTATATTAGCACCTAGATTTCCACATGGAAAAAGCCGTGATGAATTTAGAGATTCACTCTCCTTTAGATTTTATTAATTACTCTGACATATTTATGTTATTTTTTCGTGTTTTTTGTAACTCCCGATGGTATTGGGGGAGTGCCATTATGTCCCATGTTCCCATTATTATAGATTTATCAAAACACTTACACTATTTTTCACTCACATGAAATGTATTAATTAATCCCTCTAACATTATTTAATTTCCCAATATTAGATGTAATTAATTCTGTCCAGTTAACACTTTCATTGGGCATCTATAAGGTGACAGATGGTTGAGATATTAGATTTCAACCTAAATATGTTTTTCACCACCATTATAAAAAGCCATAGATTTTAAATTTGTCTTCATCAAATAATTATCAACAAAACAACAAGTTAATTTCGTCAATCAATAATCTTAGTAAAAAAGATATTTCCTTCATCATCATTTAATTATACTTGTACTACCTAGCTATAGATTATATATCCAACATCTATAATTTCCATAAATAAAATACATCACATGTGGGTCTTATTACATATTGAAAAGTAGTCATGAACCTTGTATGAGGTAATTTTAATTATCTCATCTACATTTATTAGATGATTCAACTTACATTCATAATTATATCTTAAACTAAAGTAACAACTAGTGAGTTTTAGGTTTCCAATGTCTCATCTCTATCAATATCGTCATGGAAGATTCTGATTGTCTTCAACGTCATCTTTTATAATGTTTTGAATTATTGATTTTATTGTTTATATATTCTTTAGTATTCGTGATTATTTCAAAAAATCCATGTGAATCAAATCTACCTCATCGAATCTTTCTTGTATCAGCTTCTACATACTCTCAACCCCTTAAATTTAAATCCTAGGTATGACATACATAATTAAGCACTATATAATATATCTTCTTTCAATGAGTGGGATTTGGGTATCCTTGTTCTCATATTCACTTGGATCAGATTTATATATAATGAATTTGGTTTCAATCCATCAAATACTTAACCCCATAAATATGATGGCATCAATTCAACTAATTCATCTACCATAAATTCTAGTTATATTGTTTTTACTTCTAATTGTCAAATTTTTTTGAAAATATATCAATATAAATATATTAATATCTTACTTAAAATATGATGTTAATGTATTAGGATGTTCAGTTAATCAAGGAATTATCCTACATGAGCTTTTGAATGCTTAGAAATATAGACAATCCTCAAAATTTGAAATGTTATGAAGGATGATATGTTGTATTATGTAATTGGTTAAAATAAATATAGCTACATGAACACCTACATTTGTAATATCATCTACAAGGGATATTACTTATATAAGATAAGGGATTTGGTTGTTAGAATTTATAGATACATGTAATAGTCATGAAAACTCTTATGTGACCATTAATAATTTCAAAAAAATAAACATTACCTCATTCAAAAAAATTAAACATCTTGAAATTAAAAATTCATAATATATATTTTCATAATTCTAAAAATATTTAAAATTATAAATTATAAATTAATATTCAATTAACGAAAAAAATGGAAAATAAATTACCATGTAATATTAATGAAATTGATATATATTACAAAAAAATGAAAAATCCCAATAATAAATTTCATTGTAAATAAAAGAGACTTTATTAAGCACAAAGAATAATCATTTATCAAAAATATTCAATGTATAAACTTTCTCACAAAAATTAAACAAAATATAATATTTATTTATTATTAGAACAATTAATGATTAAAAATTTAATTACATCATTAAAAAGATGTGTAAATATGAAATGAAATTAAGTCCACATTAATGAGCTTGCCCAATAACCGATTGAGGTTTTACTAGTTTGTTTATTATGAGGAATCCTTGGTGGGTATGAAGAGGTGATTGACATTTGTGATAATCATAACCATTGTATAGTTTGGTATGAGGTATATCACAAATTGTAATGTGTTATTTTTCATCTTGGGTTAATTATTATTTTTATTATTGGTGGGTAATCACTTATGGGTCCTCACAACTAGACTATAGAGGCATAACATATCGACCAATGATTTGGAGCTAGTGGTAGTGGTGAACACATTAATGTACTGGAAACACTATCGTGGGGAGAGAATATTATAGTTTACAAGAATAATTAACGAATTAAATATCTATTTTATATGATTGATCTACATATCAATTAGAAATAGATGGTTGAGTTCATTTCTTCCTTTTATATTGATTTTAAATATACACTTCAAAAGTGGAATATCATTGGAAACTCCATGAGTAGGACTGCATAGAACTAGATCATCAGAAAATTTTGTTTTCATTGGAATGTTTTTTCTTGGTTCCATGAGAAACGTTTTGATATTGAGGGTTATATGGGTTTAATAGCCTTAGTTTCCCTAGTTTAGTCCATCCCCACTTCATAAAATGGTGAAGGACTGACTTGTGTCAGATTGTGATTTCATTTTCCTAACGTACACAATATGCGGTTGGGATTAACAACTTTATTGGTCCGTAGATTCAAACAAAGTTCTATTTTTTCGAGGTCATTTTGATGTTCTAATAAGCATGGATGTAGAACTAATAGGGGACTTCTATGCCTCAAGTTTTGTTTTTCATCAAGGTCTAAACATGATAAATGTGTCATGCATTGACCCAACTGGTGACCATATACAAAGAAGAACCTAAAAGGGTTAGCTGCATGATGCTACACATAGTATGAATGGATGAATGAGAACCAGTGGCATGTAGTTATTCAACAATATCTGCCAATTCTTGAATTGAATTGGTATGATGAAACAATGTACGTTGTGATTTTTTATTAGTAGTGATATCATCTTCATAATGTTTGTTGAGTTATTTTTGATCATTTGATGAATATATTCCATTTCTTACTGATCATAGCAATTTATTTAGGGGATGATCTTTATAGGTTATATATCTATGAGATAGTACACCATCATGGGTTCCCATAGAGCATCAATGTTTCCCCTCTCCCTCCAAATAAACCCATCCTTGGTTGGAAATGTGATTAGAGAGATAATTATTCCTATAACTTCCAAAAATAATACCTGAGTTTGCGACAATCATCAAGAGATTAACATAAAAAATAGTGGTATGCATTTTCCTCTGTGGTTTATTAAATGATATGTATAAAATTAAAAAAAAACAATTCAACTCATTCACCTAAAAAATAATCAAACCTAAAAATTGATATGAATGTAATCCCAATCCACAAAAAGAATCAAAGAAAACAAAAAATAGATCCTTAGTAGTGACCATGATGCCCCAACATCACCAAAATAACTCCTCAAATAGGGAAATTCAATCTATATCACCAAATAGTTCTTTATTACATGAAAATCATTTTTGTATGCATATGGTGACCATATCATGTGTACTTAATATGATCCACCAAGAAACTATTCGTAAAAAATGTCGAAAATGCATACTAGAGCCAAATGAGTAATCAAATAAAACAAAATCATATATTAAATATGTGTACTATCCATTACCAAACCACATCATGGCTATCTCTCAACATGTTACACATAAAAGGATTATATAATATAATAACAAAGATGGTATCCCCCAACCACATCTGCACTATTTTTTGTTCTTCAATGATATTTGATATCTTGATCCATCTCTCTCAAAATGCCATTCCAAACACATGTGAAAAAGTAATTGTCTCAAATACACATGGGATATATCATATCTCTATGTATCACATCCTAACATCATTCCAACCACAAATTATTGTAATATTCAAGTATTATCTAGGATCCACCACAACCCATACATAATTTATTATACAAAAACTATTGTACCAAAAGAAATCATTAACCATACACAACATACCAATAATAAACCTTAGTATAATTTTTAATTGGATACAGGTGTGTAAAATAACAAAAATCCATGACACCCCATTATAATCATATATAGGGAAAGATAACCACAATGTATACTAGCACGTAATACTAGGAGTACGGGAGAGTGTGGTAATAGGGGGAAGTTTACCATTATTTCAATGTCAACCCAGGTGATTAAAGAAACACCCTCCCAAAGTCCACTGGGTGTTAATATCCCTACCTACATGGGTGGGGTAGCATATGATATAAATAACCACACATGCTATAAAAAAATCTCACAAAAAATATTTAGGAACTACATGGTTTTAATGTCATCTACATCTAAAATCTCACATGTCCCCCAATATTTATTTATATGGTTGATGTATCAAAAGAATAAATGCATGAAGATCAATATAAATTAATTATACATTTTAAAAACTTTATTCTATTTTCATTTCCAATATTACCACATTAATCTTCTAATCCATGTTATTATTGGACTTTTAAATATCTATTTATATTCTCATGTAAATAATTATCATAAAGTATGTATCATCAACTAAATCCATTTTTTCTTCAATTAAATAATCATCTTATATTAATAATCTGAGTACTCTAGGGCTCAAACATAAATACCTCATAAAAAATAACTCACATTGTATGTTATAAGTCTTTTATCCATAATTAGAAACTGATTATATACATATTAATCTTTCATCATCCATTAAAACAAGAATATTCACTATAAATAATTTATCGTGGAATTTAGTACAACAAAAATGGGGAAAACCGGCTTCAATTCATTCTTTCTGTCGTGGTTCCATACCAAAAACCATTTCACATAATATGAAATCTAGTATCCTATGATGACATCATCTTATAAACAATTCTCAATGAAAAAATCACATCCATGTGAATACAGTCTATATCGTCACTATATCCATCACCCCATGCCACTATCACAACCTTACACATCCCCACTATAATATCCTGACCTTCTAGACACTATACTGGTGCCTCGCTCCATATTTCCCAATAGACCTCAATAATTCCTCTATTTACACCAAAGGCATATGCATAATATTGGCGGTCTAATGTGGATCTTTGAGGAGAATATACCCCTATATCATCGTGCACAACTAGAAGTAAATATCCAAATATCGCACACATCATAGTAATGTGGATTAATAAATAAACTAAAATATAAATATTCTATACCAAAATGAAATATAATGTGCGACCAAGTACCATCTCATACATTCAACCATATCACCATCTAGGTCGATCACACATACAGAATAGATAAATCAAAAGTAAAAAAAAGCAGGCCCTGCTTTTAACTCTAGTCCACAACACATAACCAATTTCTAGAACCATGTCATGATGCTCCAGCCCTACAAGTCAACTCCACACGATCATCCTACTAAATAATGAAAACATGGGCCTCATACCTATCAATATTGTGTATGTTCTCACCCTAAAATCACAAAAACGATCTATATGTACACTAAGGTGCATTTATAGGGGGTTAGAAATAAATCTTAGCAGGCCACCCCCAATAGTGAACCTATAACTGTTACCATAAGTGTATCATCATGATGTATGACCATCCTAGAAGATAAATAACTAAAAAATAAAAATAAAATATCAGTCAATTTCTAGGTATCAGTCCCCGATCGACCATACCTACATTGACCAATGATGGATTGTCTTTCGGAACCTCACCCTGACCATGCATCCCAAATAACATACAGGCCCTATATCCATGGAACCTGTATGAAAACAAAAAAAAATATAGGGAACCCATCCAACAATATTCCTATCATATGGGATACTAATGTATTCATTCCCTACTATTTGTTCATGGCCCAAACATTGTATAATACTTGGAACTTTGAAACATCTGGTCTAGTTACTATAAATGTACTACCAATCCTAGACCCTTATCCTAACTCCTATCTCATATATCATATATAATAATTCTTAGAAAACCCGTCAAGTAAAAATACCATATATATAAACAAACATCTCAAGATCATCATCCGAACACTTATTCCACATATCAGAACAATCAGAAATTATATAGACCATAGGGACTATCTAATCCATCAAAAAACATAATGGTAGTTCATGGAACATCTCTATAAAAACCATCTATACATAAAATTATTAGTTACACTCACATTACTTTATCCCAACCCAAGGAGAAGGAGTATCAGTCCAACATCCTATTACATATGGAAATACATCATTACCTAGAGCCTCAATCAACACTCTAACCATTATGTATATGATCAGTGTCTAGAGCCTCAATCTAGAATAATCTCTATAGCATATCACATGTTACTATAACCGCTTGTCAAGAACCATTACACATAAATGTGATGTCACATCCACTATAATCAATAGTAATAAATATTATTCATAGAAACTTGGTCTGACACTCAAACCATAAACAAACTATCAGTACCATTGCAGAGCTGCGGTCCCAAAATCTCAACCATGAATATTTGTAATGATCTCAATGGGATATCTATGTAACTCTATCATCTATTTTAACTCTTAATTTTTTACCATGATCCAAAATGAAGCAACCCAACCATATCAAATCACCCCATGGGTATTGTCTAAGTCTCAAACTCAATGAACTATATTAAATCAAGGATTGGCTAAATGTTGACCTCGACTAGTAAAATATCATCCCCATCCGATCATAAATCATTTTGTTTCTTAAAGAACACCCATTACCAAACAAGATTAGAACACATAAACCCTTAGTTTCATAGAATCATTTGGGCACACAGATGACCCTATGGTTACAAACATAAGTATTGGAAACCCTCTTTGGACCCTCGGAACAAGAACTTATGCAGATAAATCCACTCTAACCCTTAGTAATAACCAAACTATAATGCCAGGACTGATCATAAGAAACAAAATATAGTGTCCCATTGTGGAATCCAACTGATCCTTCATAACCTGACCTCCATGTAATCCAAAGAGAACCCATGTCACATGGAAAATCTCAATAGCCTACCATGACATACAACGATCACATGAGCAAAAAACATAACCCTTGAAATCCTAAAGAGTCCCTCACACTCAAATCAACAAAAAAAAAGAAAATGTGACTTAACCACTAACCTATGTTGTCAACCAAGGCCCAAAGAAACCATCCACTATGATCCTGAAATGTGGAATTTAAACCTCAACTGCTCTAACCTAAATCCAAAAGTCATTATATGTTTGTAAAATAAAGGTCTTCTCAGATATACTATTAAAATATAAATTCTTGGATTCATCCAAGAATCCTAAATAAAAAAATAATGGAATTATCAGGTTAGCACAAACAATGAGCTCACAACCCTCTCTAGGGTCTCCCATCTCACAAACCATCCAACTAGAGTATTTTGAATCCAAAAATAATGTTGATCCTTCTAATTACGTAACATTGTACAAGAACCATCTCGATGACCTATATATGTCAAATGAATACCACCGTTACAACCTATATGAAAAAAACTAAACATGGACCACTCACAAGGCCAATTATGACTTCTAGGGAAACAAACAACCAAAACCTCCAAGATAGGAAAAGTATATGGTGTGTGATTTTGAGTACATGGATTGCACAATCAGCTCTCAACATAGCTGTGTAAATTTTCAGTTCTATAGAAACAGGGTTTTTTCCTGTGTATTACTGCATGATGTGTACCCAATGTACATGGCATCTACATTCCTAACGTCATCTCCACATTTACTTTTTCATATGGTCAGGCACATGACCATGTACTACTACATGATGTGTAATTACAGTAATCAATGTGTAATTATGAAATGTCATTATAACCCTAATAGTAATACAACATTTCCTTTTTTTAACTGCACATCGTTCAGTCAGGGATTCTCTACAGGAAACCCATACAAACATCTCGAAACCCCCATTTCCCCTCCAAATAATCACAGATCGACCCCATGGGGGCCCTAGAAATCATAATAAGGCTGTAAAATAGTAAAACAACTAATATATAGGTATCCGGGAATACAAATAAAAATCCAACCATCCTCGTGGGATAAACCCCGAAACCTTTGGTGAAAATCTACTCTTGGAAGTGGTTGTAACTCGATTCAATCCGGATCTACACCAAGGAAGAAGTGTGGTCGCATCTTCCTATACTACACTATCTATATAGCTGTCATGTGTGGGAGACCCCTATCACCATTTAATTTCACGAATTTGAATCCAATTGAGGGGTACATTTAATTAATTTTATTTATTTATTTATTTATTTACCTGATTAATTAATTTCACATTTTATCACCCAACCAAACTCCCAGAAGCCATTGTGAGTTTATACCTAATCGTGGTAAAACCCCCGATTCTGAACTCAACCATGGAGTTAGAATCTCAATCTGATACTCTATTAAAAATATATATTCACCCAAAATGTCATGAATAATTTAATATTAACAAAATTAAATATTCTATTTTTTTCCAATACATGTAGTACTCTGAATTATATCAAGCTCATATCCTATAGTAAAAACATATTAAGAGACCAATATAAGGGTCATATATGTTAAATGAGAGCATCTTCTAGGGTAAAATATTCATTTTACCCCTCATGATAACCATATAACCAAAATTTAAATAAATAATTTAATTTTAATATCAGAAAAACATGAGCCTCTATAACTTCCCCACCATAAATGATCCCATGCTCGAGAAGCTTTAGTTGTCTTACTACCATATAGACTAACCCACCATGGTAATCAACTCTATATTAACTCATTGCATTCTATGAAGAGAATCAAATCAAATTCCATTGCATAACTCATATGACAAGCTATAACCCATCCAAAGGCTGGTCATACGGTTTCCACCATCACAAAACCACTAGGATTGTTCTTACCCACACACATCTACTCTAATACAACACAAAATCATTTAAAACATTTCATTATACTAACAGTGATCAACAACATATGAATATAAATATTTTTTACTCACAACCAAATACATTTTCCATATACCATTCCCTAAGCACAAGAAAACATCATAACTTGATATTTCCATCTCACTCCCACCAGATAAATAAAAAATCAACTCTGGTTTCCCATTATCATCATCTGAGAACAACAACCACAGTATTCACTACTATCTGATCCGTCACGGGGACCTCACTCACAGAAATATGTCGGTTCAATCCTCACCATATGACTTCACATTCATTGATCCATGAGCACAACCTACTACGAGGGCTTGAATATTCCTAAGGAAACATGTTTACAGAATGATATAAATTCAGTGCTCTCTTAGCACACTCATGATGATGTAATTATAATGATCATGATCTTCTGAAAATTTCAATTATACTATGATATCATCATGAATTCCACCACAACATCATCCCCTTCAGATCATCACTATTTGTTTCTATCTAATCTGGTCAAAATTCTCACAAGCCACTCATCAAACCAGCAAAAATTATCATCCCACTAATGGTAGAATTCATAATTCAAGAACCTCATATTTACACTCTCGTAATTTCCTATCCAAAAACATAATGATACAGTGCATCACAAGTGCTCACCTATCCAATGTTACACTAGCATATACCTTTTACATTCTCTTTCATTACATAACCAGGAAATATACTGTAACTACAATGACTCATGTCTCATGAAAACTCATCTCACAATCCCTAACCATGCAAAATCATTAAAATCCTATGCACCTAATCCAACCCAAATCAACTATGCTCAACTCACCTACACGACCATTTCTCTGATATTAAAATGAATGAAAATTCTTATCACAAAACCAACCACAAGGGGTAATCACTATAACATAAGAACACCTTCTCAAAACCAAAGGCATCGAATAAGCCTAAACCTCAAACCTAGTTCCACCATTTGGGTACCTTTTTCCAGAGTCCAAAAAAATCAATATGTACATCTTGTACCCAAAAACACTCATGACCCAGCTTACCCTTCCATGGGATTCCCTCAAAAGAAAAATGACATTTAATACCTTTTCTAGAGTCATGTCAAAAGGACACTACGCACTCCCACATTTCCCTACCAATCATTTCTCATAACAATTCAATATATTATACCACAAAGTGTCAGACCAACTCATAGAAGGCCATAACTCATGGGGCATCAACATTAACCTGTGTCATCATTACATGACAAAAATTAGTAAAAAATATCTATTCTTGGATATCACACCATAAGGCCTCACATAAGGTCGAACATCCCTTATCTAGGGACTCGGTTCTATCTGACAAACTATAAAAAACCACTCCTTATAGGACCCAAGAATACAATGAACCGCGAAAAAAACCTTCTATATGGGGTTCACAAATATACACTATAACACCCCGAGATTTTATGAAAAATATTCTTTTTAATTTCATTAATGTCTTGTGTTATACGCTACACCAAAAGGATCTTTCACAACATAAATCTCTGACCTGGCTTGAATTACACGCAATCGCGACCTTCCACGATAGCGTGTGTTGTACACAACACCAAGTTTCGCTAAACAACGATATGCTATTAAAATATTATTAAAACTAGACGTTATGAATAGTAATAACCACTTTTTGAAATTGTGTAATTTCTATTTTTCAAAATGGACTTCATTTTTGGATTCGGAATATTGAAATTAGCTTAGGGTGAAATTTTGGTGATTTTCGGATAACTTTCATATTTTGATGAATAGTGAAAATTACTAAATTTTAATTAAAAACAAACTTTTCAATCGAAATAATTAATAGTGATAAATTATTAATTTGAGTGGTTTTAAAGTATATTTAGAATAAATTTTTACAATTTAATACAATGTTGGTCATTGGATGTAATTTCACATTTAAACCAGACATAAACAAGTGTCAATCTTTTGATAGTTATTATCTCTTAAGAACACGCTATTTGTTTTGACGACAGAAATTATTTTTTAAATTAATAAATTCAACTGATATGTTTTGAATTTGGTAAAATAGAAATCATTTTTTAGTTCATAATATCAAATATAGCTTAGGCCTAATTTTTGGTATTTTTCTGAAAACTTTCAATTTTTGATTAATTGTGAAACCACTAAGTGGTAGTTAAAAAAATAAATTGTTCATAAAACATAATTTTACCGCTTCTGTGAGTGAAATTTCAAAAATCCGAGAGACACGGTTGATGTCAGTAAGTAAAATGTGGTTCAACGAGATGAAATTAATTTTTAGTGAATAGTAACTTTTTACTTTTATTTACCACGGTTAAAAGTAAATTGGGTAATTAAGGGTAAAAATGATATTATTATTACCATAACACGTGTCCAAATTCTATTGGATAAGTGTAATTCGACCAAAAACAATATTAGGAATAAAATATGACCATTTTGGCCCACTTGGATTAGATTTGGACATTTATTATTATTTAATTCAAAGAAGAGTTAAAAGAGTTAAAATCTAAGTTTATTTACTAAAACATTTTTAATATAGGGTTATACATAAGATAAATTCGACTATAAATATACATTAGAAAGATAATAATATTTCATACATAATGGTATTTTATTTGTAATTTTTAGACATTAAATAATTAAATTTATTTATGCAACAACGATGATGCAGTAATTATCTTATTAATGAAATATTGACATAATTGATGTTATAAATAACCAAATAAATATAATTTGAGACTTTTTATGAATTACACTAATTTTAATGGTTAATATGACATGTTAGTATTGATTTAATTAACTTTGTTCGAACTTATCATTCTGTTATGATTTTCACAAAAATCAATTACTAAATAGTGTCAAAATTGATATAAAATAGTTTTTAAAACAAATATTATATTATTAATTATTATTTTATAACAAAAAATCTAAGGTTCGGACAAATGACTTAGATAAGGTTATATATATTAATAATAAACAACTTGGGGTTCTTTTGGCTGCTTATAGTAATTTTATTAACCTTATAGTATAAGAATACAAGAAGACACGGTAAAAGTAAACTTATTTAACTTAAAGTTAAATCTAAATGATAAGGTTAAAATAGGAACCTAAACTTGTCTAAATTCTATTGGATGAGAGGATTGCTACCCATACCCACCTTAGCCTCGAAATAAATCAATTTGGAGATATTCGAAACCGAACATGACTTTATAATAAAATTATATTTTTAGTTATTCCAAAGGTGCCCCTCTCCTCCCTTATAAAAGGGCACCTCCTCCCTCTCTTCCTCACACAACATTGAGCCTTCAAGCTCGGCCAACCCCTGCCAAATTCTATTCTCCACTTCCCTAACAACATCCTAGAGGTTCTGGTCTTCCTAAAAGACCAATTTTAGTTCCCTAAGTGGAGGTCTCAAAGAGGCGCTTCAAAGAAGAGGTAATTTCCGTTACCGATTCTTTCATATTTATTTCTTTTTCCACTTCTTCTTCTTATGTTGTTTCATTATTAAGTAATAACATAAGTATCACTCATATACTGATATGTTATTATAAGTATGAAACAACCCTATTTCACCATCTATCCATCCTACGGAAAAAGAAATCACCACGCGTGCGTATGTACGGAATACCGTCTCCACGCCGTGGTGTAATCTATTTTCCACCACCACCTTACATGGATGGGTATAATGGTGTAAAGAATAACTATAAATAGTTATTAGAACATCATATTAATTATGATATATTGTATCATCCACTCCAATTCAATTCAATAATTATAGAAATGATATCATCGCTCGTGCGTACGTACGGACTACCATCTCCACGACGCGATGGGATTCATTCTCCATGTTAACCATTTAAGAATGATTTTAAAGTATATATAAGCAATAATAATGAAGTAAATGACATTATAAAACTGCTGTATTTATGTGTATATATATGTATGTCATCTACGTAATTCCACTCAATTCAATAATGAAAAGAAAACAGTTTTCATGCGTACGTACGGCCTACCGTCTCCATGAACGGTGTATTTCTTTCCATTTATCGATCCATTATATATATGTATATTCTGAATATATATTATATATAAATCATGTTTTATATTCTATAATTAAGTAATAATGATCTAAGTAATCATATGAATATTTAAAAGTTAAAACACGAACGACAAATGAGACGATTTTACCCAAAACGCTACTTTAACATGAATTTACAAAATAACGGGTAATATAAAGTCATAAGTGAACCATATATGATATAATAACAATGAATATGATTCTGTAATAAGTCAATGACATTATTTAAATCATTATACAGGAGGTTCGGACACCTACGAAGAAAATCGGACCTAAGGTAAGGGAAATATCACAATCTCATTTTTTTCCGAGATTGTTTATACTTTGGAATTTACTGGGGTGTATTTTATCATCCACATCCATGTTTCCTCAATATATAATATTATTTCCATCCACCTACAATTGTTTAACTCCAATTTTACCCTTAGGATAGTTTTTAGTAAAGGATATGAATGGAATCTTTTGTCGTTTTTCGTACGAGGTACGTTTTGACTTTTCCGACAAAAGTAAGAGAAGAATGTTTTTTTTACTTATACGACATGAATGGATTTTTAAAACATTATTTCCAAGAATCTTACTCTACAAGTTTTAAAGTTTATTTTTAATCAACTTCTTTTAGTTTAAGGTTGTATGACATTTTAAGAAAGTAAAAATGTTTTTGAAGAAGAAAGGATATTTTCCTCAAGAATGGAGTTCACGTGTTTTATCAAAATTATTTTCCATCTAAGATAATAAAGGGTTATGTTTTTATCCCTATTATTACATTTATTTGATTATGTTGTGATGGAATTATTTTTATGAATTCCTTTATCTTATATGAATTGTTTAATGATGTCATGTTGTTTAAGATTCCCATTTGTATTACATGGGTTATGAAATGATGTATGATTTGTGATTTTGTGGCACACATAAGAATGATATCATTATGAGATGGGTGGGACCTATATATCCCTCCAATGCATTGAGTAATGATTTTATATCTCATGAGATAGACATGGCTGGAATGGTAGGTTATACCGGTTTTGTGAAACATGACTTAAACGAGGGTGACTCGGTTCAGAAAAGGACTTTGTCCACTAAGATAGTCTTGGCCATGAGTCTTGACTAATAAGAAATGATTCTATATGATTATTTTTGTATGCCACAAAGTTTCATGTTTTAAGTTATGATTATTGGTATTTCATTTCACTACTATGATTTATCCCATGTTATGAAATTATGCTCTCTTTTGCAGGATAAGATTTCCAAAATGTTATGTTCTTATGAATATTATGTGATTGATATTTCTTTTGTTTACCCTTACTGAGCATTTGAGATCAACCTTTTATGTTTTATTTTCCCTAGGATATAAATAAAGGTTTTAGGTAAAAAAAAGGAAAATCTTTGTGGGAGATGTTGAAGATCTTTCACCATGATTAGAAGATTATATTCCGATTTTCCAAAGACACTAAACTATTACAATCCTTGTGTGTGTGTTTTTGTTATGTACTAAGTATTCCGAAAAAGTAATGTAATGTACATGTACATCATGCTTTGGGTCTCTACAGTTGGTATCAGAGGAAAGGTTTAGTCAACCTTTGGAAACTAGGATGCGAAAACGTTAGTGAGATCCCTAGAGATATTTCTAAAGTATGTCTAGGGTTTCCCCTAATGATAAGTATACGTATAGGATATAGTCCTAGAACTATGGTAACGATATTAGATTAAACCAAAGATGTTAGATATTGAAGTTACTCCCCCTTTATTATGATTTTTGCCTCTCACACTATTCTTTTTGGTTTTTAGAAAATGGCTGGAAACAAGGTGATTCACGATAATGGAGGATATGATGGGCAATGGAATGATATACTTCATGAGCAACCAAATGAAATGGGATTTGGAAGTCCAAACATCATTATTATTCCGAATTAAAATTTTCATAATATGATCAATAAAGTAAAATTTGGTATGTTTCCTGACTCGGCTAATAAGAGAAAGATGGAGTTTCATGATAATCATAAAGGAAAGACAGTTCAATTTACCCTATGTAAATCATGTGGGAAGAGGCATCAAGTAGAATGTTTCAAAGGAACTGGAAGATGCTTTGGGTGTGGAAAAGAAGGACACAAAGCCAGTAAGTGAAAATGAAAAGGTTCAGTTAACACCAGGGCTGAGGATAATGGTATTGCTACGACATCAACAATGGTTAAATGTTTTAAATGTGGAATGTACGGGCATTATGCAAACCAATGCCCTAAGGGAAAATCTCATGAAGAGAATCAGTACGGCCGTATGGGTAGTATTTATGTTGATGATGATGAAGAGACTACAAATGATATGTGAGATGAAAGAATTGTTGAAGCTCAGTCAATGGTTTAAGAAGGTAGTGGAATGATTACATGTTTATCAATTGTAATGTTGTATAAAGAATCGCATGGTACTAAGGAATAAAGAGACATCTAAGGATTGTTACATTGCTGTCTTTCCTTGAGTTTTGAATGTGTGTGATTAATGATACCAGTATCCATGAAAGGTAATTCAGATATTTTTGGAATGAAGATGATATGCGCATAATGAAGGTATAAGGAGAAAATTAAATGTTTGATAGTATTCATGAGCTCATGACTGATATAAGGAGAAGGTAATATCCTGGTTTGAGTATATAGAATTATTGGATTTTGGTATGTGGTAAGAGTTAACTTTTGACAGCATTCAAGTTTTCACTAAGGTTCAATGGGAATTCATTTTTCAAGAGAATACATGATTAAGGCCTTCGACTGTTTGGAATATGACCAACAAGACATATCTTATGATATATGGGCATCAACAATGGTATTAAATCTCTGGTAATCGTTTTCACTATATTATGAGAGTGGAATGCAGTATTATGGATAAGCCTGAAGATTGTAATAGATTATGTTGGACATAAGTTAGTATTTTTTAAGGATAGAAGTTTTTTCGATATTATTGATGGGATGTTATAGTAATATAGCTTTGAAAAAAGGACAACCTGCAGGATGGGCGACAACCCATCGCGTCGGACAAGGCTGTGGGAATCGAACCCACAACCCAAGTGCGACTGGCCTTTATCGCCTACCACTGGCCTACAGGAAGTCTCTATTTAGTAGAAACTAGTTTTATTATATTAAGCAGTATGATATATGAAGTATAAGTCCATTTTAGGAACCATATATGATTAATCTCACTATAGAATAACTTATGTATATTTAATAACTTTTGCTATCCTTTTGTTTGAGACAGATGGAATGACCCATCATTCTATCACATGATCTGCTAACACTTCACGAATAAAAAATTCAACTTCATTTATTTAAGAGATGAAGTGGAAATTTTTCAAGGCACGAACAACAGTGAGATTGTACCAAAATAAAGTAAGTATTTATTCTAATTCAAATTCTTCAACTTTAGGGAAACGATCTTGAAATCCAAAAATGTTGTCCTAGTGCTCTTATATCTGATTAATCAGATGGTACCTTAGATCGTCACAAATTTATGGATTTGTGATTTTTGGCTTTTCCATAGCCATGTTCTCTACCACTCTCCATCAGAACATGATGGTTAGATTTTTCTCCCATATCCATATTTTCACCTATGTGGAAACCCAGTGATTAGATTATTTGGGTAACCGTTACGTTTCATACTTTTGTTTTTAAAGATTGGTTTTGGTATTCCTTTTTATGATGTGGGTTTCTATTAAAGAAACTTTCTAGTAGTAAACCATTTATAACCCCGACGAATTTCGTGGGAAAAATTCATTTTAAGGGGGGTAGAATGTAACACCCCGATATTTTATGAAAAATATTATTTTTAATTTCATTAATGTCTTGTGTTATATGCTACACCAAAAGGATCTTTCACAACACACATCTCTGACCTGGCTTGAATTACACGCATTCACGACCTTCCACGATAGCGTTTGTTGTACGCAACACCAAGTTTCGCTAAACAACGATATGTTATTAAAATATTATTAAAACTAGACGTTATGAATAGTAATAACCACTTTTTGAAATTGTGTAATTTCTATTTTTCAAAATGGACTTCATTTTTGGATTCGTAATATCGAAATTAGCTTAAAGTGAAATTTTGGTGATTTTCGGATAACTTTCATATTTTGATGAATAGTGAAAATTGCTAAATTTTAATTAAAAACAACTTTTTCAATCGAAAAAATTAATAGTGATAAATTATTAATTTGAGTGGTTTTAAAGTATATTTAGAATAAATTTTTAGAATTTAATACAATGTTGGTCATTGGATGTAATTTCACATTTAAACCAGACATAAACAAGTGTCAATCTTTTGATAGTTATTATCTCTTAAGAACACGCTATTTGTTTTGATGATAGGAATTAATTTTTAAATTAATTAATTCTTATGATATGTTTTGAATTTGGTAAAATAGAAATCATTTTTGAGTTCATAATATCAAATATAGCTTAGGCCTAATATTTGGTATTTTTCTGAAAACTTTCAATTTTTGATGAATAGTGAAACCACTATGTGGTAGTTAAAAAAATGAATTGTTCATAAAACCTAATTTTACTGCTTCTGTGAGTGGAATTTCAAAAATACGAGATACACGGTCGATGTCAGTAAGTAAAATGTGGTTCAATGAGATGAATATAATTTTTGGTGAATAGTAACTTTTTACTTTTATTTACCTCGGGTAAAATTAATAGGGTAATTAAGGGTAAAAATGATATTATTATTACCATAACACGTGTCCAAATTCTATTGGATAAGTGTAATTCGACCAAAAACAAGGTTAGAAATAAAATATGACCATTTAGACCCACTTGGATTAGATTAGGACATTTATTATTACTTAATTCAAAGGAGAGTTAAAAGAGTTAAAATCAATGTTTATTTACTAAAAAATTTTTAATATAGGGTTATACATAAGATAAATTCGACTATTAATATTAATTAGAAATATAAAAAGATTTCATACATAATGGTATTTTATTTTTAATTTTTAGACATTAAATAATTTAATTTATTTATGCAACAACGATGATGCAGTAATTATCTTATTAATGAAGTATTGACATAATTGATGTTATAAATACCCAAATAAATATAATTTGAGACTTTTTATGAATTCCACTAATTTTCTAGGTTAATATGATATGTTAGTATTGATTTAATTAACTTTGTTCGAACTTATCATTCTGTTATGATTTTCACAAAAATCAATTACTAAATAGTGTCAAAATTGACATAAAATAGTTTTTAAAACAAATATTATATTATTAATTGTTATTTTATTCCTAAAAATCTAAGGTTCGGTCAAATGACTTAGATAAGGTTATATATATGAATAATAAACAACTTGGGGTTCTTTTGGATGCTTATAGTAAGTTTATTAACCTTATAGTATAAGAACACAAGAAGACACGGTAAAAGTAAACTTATTTAACTTAATGTTAAATCTAAATGATAAGGTTATAATAGGAACATAAACTTATCTAAATTCTATTGGATGAGAGTATTTATACCCATACCCACCTTATCCTCGAAATAAATCAATTTGGAGCTATTTAAAACGGAACTTGACTTTATAATAAAATAATATTTTTAGTTATTCCAACGGTGCCCCTCTCCTCCCTTATAAAAGGGCACCTCCTCTCTCTCTTTCTCACACAACTTTGAGCCTTCATGCTCGGCCAACCCCTTCCAAATTCTATTCTCCACTTCCCTAGAAACATACTATAGGTTCTGGGCTTCCTCAAAGACCAATTTTAGTGCCCTAAGAGGAGGTCTCAAAGAGGCGCTTCAAAGAAGAGGTAATTTCCGTTACCGATTCTTTCATCTTTATTTCTTCTTCCACTTCTTCTTCATAGGTTGTTTCATTATGAAGTAATATCATATGTATCAACCATATAATGATATGTTATTATAAGTATGAAACAACCCTTTTTCACCATCTATCCATCCTACGGAAAAAGAAATCACCGCGCGTGCGTACGTACGGAATACCGTCTCCACGCCGTGGTGTAATCTATTTTCCACCACCACCTTAAATGGATGGGTATAATGGTGTAAAGAATAACTATACATAGTTATTAAAACATCATATTTATTCTGATATATTTTATCATCCACTCCAATTCAATTCAATAATTATGGAAATGATATCATCGCTCGTGCGTACGTACGGACTACCGTCTCCACGACGCGATGAGATTCATTCTCCATGTTAACCATTTAAGAATGATTATAAAGTATATATAAGCAATAATAATTAAATAAATGACATTATAAAACTAATTTATTTATGTGTATATATATGTATGTCATCTACTTAATTCCACTCAATTCAATAACGAAAAGAAAACAGCGTTCATGCGTACGTACGGCCTACCATCTCCATGAACGGTGTATTTCTTACCATTTATCGATCCATTATATATATGTATATTCTGAATATATATTATATATAATATTCTATAATTAATTAATAATTATCTAAGTAATCTTATGAATAATTAAAAGTTAAAACACGAACGGTAAATGAGACGATTTTACCCAAAATGCTACTTTAACATGAATTTACAAAAGAACGGGTAATATAATGTCATAAGTGAACCATATATGATATAATAACAATGAATATGATTCTGGAATAAATAAATGACATTATTTAAATCATTATACAGGTGTTTCGGACACCTACGAAGAAAATCTGACCTAAGGTAAGGGAAATATAACAATCTCATTTTTATCCGAGATTGTTTATACTTTGGCATTTACTAGGGTGTATTTTATCATCCACATCCATGTTTCCTCAATATGTAATATTATTTCCATCCACATACAATTGTTTAAATCAAATTTTACCCTTAGGTGAGTTTTTAGTAAAGGATATGAAAGGACTCTTTTGTCGTTTTTTGTACGAGGTACTTTTTGACTTTTCCGACAAAAGTACGAGAAGAATGTTCTTTTTAACATATAAGACATGAATGGATTTTTAAAACATTATTTCCAAGAAGCTTCCTCTACAAGTTTTCATGTTTATTTTTAATAAACTTATTTTAGTTTAAAGTTGTATGACATTTTAAGAAAGGAAAAATGTTTCTGAAGAAGAAAGGATATTTTCCTCAAGAATGGAGTTCAACTGTTTTATCAAAATTATTTTCCATCTAAGATAATAAAGGGTTCTGTTTTTATCCATATTATTACATTGGTTTGATTATGTTGTGATGGAATTATTTTTATGAATTCCTTTATCTTATATGAATTGTTTTATGATGTCATGATGTTTAAGATTCTCATTTGTATTACATGGGTTATGAAATGATGTATGATTTATGATTTTGTGGAACACATAAGAATGGTGTCATTATGAGATTGGTGGCACCTATATCTCCCTCCAATGCATTGGGTAAAGATTTTATATCTCATGAGATAGACATGGCTGGAATGGTAGGTTATACCGGTTCAGTGAAACAGGACTGAAACGAGGGTGACTCGGTTCAGAAAGGGACTTTGTACGCTAAGATAGTCTTGGCAATGAGTCTTGAATAATAATAAATGATTCTCTATGATTATTTGTGTATGCCAAAAAGTTTCATGTTTTATGTTATGATTATTGGGATTTCATTTCACTACTACGATTTATCCCATGTTATGAAATTATGCTCTCTTTTGCAGGATAAGATTTCCAAGATGTTATGTTCTTATGAATATGATGTGATTGATATTTCTTTTTTTTACCCTTACTGAGCATTTGAGCTCACCCTTTTATGTTTTCTTTTCCCCAGGATATAAAGAAAGGTTTTAGGTAAAAAAGGAAAATCTTTATGGGAGATGTTGAAGATCTTTCACCATGATTAGAATATTATATTCCGAGTTTCCAAAGACAAAAAACTATTACGATCCTTGTGTGTGTGTTTTTGTTATGTACTAAGTATTCCGCAAAAGTAATGTAATGTACATGTACATCAAGCTTCGGGTCTCTACATACACTTATACCACACTAACCCACCATGGATACTAATCCAATTACACAAAAAACCACACAATTATCCCTATCATTGATCATCTCATCATAGATACACAGAAACTACCATTGAAAGGAATTCTGTAATATCACTCACTTTCCTACCTCTAACATGGGGACCCTACATGACTGTCACGATGCATGATATTCATATTCCCTCTATAGTAAATGATAGAAAACCACCTCAAAATTATATCTCCAATGGGAAAAGATCCAAAATTGTATCATATACTATAATATACAACCAACATGTGTATCTCCTAAAAAATCATATTCATCCATAACATCAACAATTCAGAACATCATTGTCAGTCCATAGTAACCCATACATATATAATAAATAGGTTTTCATGACTCACCATACCAATATCCAACAGAGGTTCTGAAAAAGTACAATATCTCCTATAAACCAACATCAAATAGGCAAATAATCGAGAATAAAACTTCTCTAATACCAAATTTTAACATTCCATCCCAAAATCCACTAAATTGGTTCCCTGATCTAGTTCCCCCCAAGACCTATCACACAACTCCTAATATGGTAGAGGATTGCGACTAGCAGTATGTGTATACGGTGGATATGTGGGGAGAATATAATCACATGTAAGAATTCACAAATAGGAGTATATTACAATTAATCATACACATATGAGTAATGAGGATGAATAAATAAATAAAAATGGAAATATGAAATAATAAAATGAAATTTTGTGAAGGGATGAACAAAAATTTCATAGATACAACAATGATCACCTACTGGGGTAGTCACACATAAAAAATAAATAATTGACATGTAATTACAATAGGCCCTACTTCCAAAAACGAGATATAACAAATACCCAATCTCTAGTAACTTGTTAGGATGATTTATACCAACAAGTCAATTAAACATAATCTTCATATTCATCCATGAAAACCCGGGCATCCTCCCTATCGATCGTGATTTTTTCCTCAACATGAAAGTAGATATATGGTCTCAATGTAAAAATAGTTGCATGTATTGTGGGTAAGAAATAAATCTCAATAGGCCACCCCAAATGATGAATATATAACTATTTCCATAAGTTCATGCCCATGTAATATACTCATCCATGTTGATACAAAATTATTACAAATATAAATAAAAAACTACTAATCCACAGATCTATGAACTTGATCAGTTCTTCCTTATTCAACAAATGTCAGGATGACTTTGGGAATATCCCCATAATCGTGCATCCTATATGACATACTGGATCAATATCCATAGTAGTAGTAACCAAACATGAAAATAACAAGAACCAATCCTATTATAGTCTTATCATATGTGGCACTAATATAAGTAATTTCAAATTATTTCCTCATGATTGAAATACTGAATAAAATATGGAACCTTGACACAACTTTATAAATTATCAAAAAATTACTACCAAGTACAGATCCCCAGAAAAACATATATCTGGTGAATGATTAACAAAAATTCCATGAGAATCCATCTAATACCAATTCCATATATCAAAAAAAACAAGATTGGATCACTATCCCAACACTTAAACCATGTATCCAAACCATTAGTATTGATAAAAAATCATTAGTCCTATCAAACCAAACAAAATACAAAAAGGTAGTTCCGATAACATCGGTCAAACAAAAATCAATACATAACATCTGCAGTGCCCATAGAATTATTTTAGAAAAAACCAAGGAGATGGAGCATCAGTCCAACATTTCAAGTCAGACGGTCTTCCATAATCACATTAATACTTAGTTTACACTCTAACCACTGTGTATAATATTATTCTCTAGAGCCTCACTCTAACACCATCTCAGTAGTATACATCATCGGTCTAGAACATCATGTCCAACGCCATACTACATACATGTGATGTCACAATATACTATACTCAATATTATAAAAACATCCAAGGAACCTCATTTTGACACTAAAACCATAAAAACTATTAGTACCGATACAGATACTGAATAAATAATTTCCAATAATGGATACATAGAAAGATACTTTTGGGTCATATTTCAAACACTCTTATCTAATTTTTCCCTCAACATTAATCTAGGTTAAGAAATGTTAAAAACTTATTGTAATGTAATTTATTTTTCATGTATTATTTTTAAATATTATATGGAATTATTTCAAGACTAAGCACCAAGATGATACATCATTTGGAGGCCCATTGAGCCCAGAATGATGGATTAAATTTTTTTTAAGTTATGTATGTCAGCACATGTGCGCGATTGTGGCAGTTCCTGGACTGATGCCCAGATAAAAAATCTGAGGGCACCGTTGCATCCCAGACGATGACTTTACCTATGATTGGGTCTAACCTCGATCAGTGCAGATCGAGGGAAAAAGATAATTTTCGAATGTTTAAGGTAAAATAAAATAAAATAAAATTGCAATGTTTATTTTATTTTATTTGGAAACATCCACTACAGTGCAACGACGGGCCAACTGTTTTAGAAATTAATTCCATGCCATAATCACTGTAAAACAACAATGCTAACTCATTAACACAAATGCGTAATTAAATGATGAAACATGTTCCCCCATTTTTATAGGTTAATTGAATGCTTGTCATTGACGGAAAATTTTGAGAAAACTCTTGTGGAATTGTGGAACATAGAGAGAACTCTTAGTGATGTTCAACAATGAATAAAATTCGTGAATCGATGCGCCAACAAAGTTTAAGGATCATGAAAATGATGGAAGTGATACCTCTTCATGTGTTATTGATCCCTTCTTGAGGTATGGGTTGTTATTTTTATTCCTCATTCCCCGTTTTTGAATTTAAAAGATGAATGCGGATGAACCACGGACAGGTTGATCCGCAGATTCATACATTCTGGTGGGAGGGTTTAATTGGATTGATTTTGGGGAAGTAATCCATTTTAAATTATTTTGATCCTTATCCATTTAAGCCTACTAATGGGAGTAGATCAACGTCATGATGAACAACAGTGGAGGTTCATATCTCATTTCAGTTTAGTGGATTTTCCCCCTTTTTTTATGTGTTATTCACGTTCTTCATGGGTCGACGATCAATGGATCATTGAACACCCATTTTGGGGCTCAATGATCCCAAATTGGTGATCCAAAATCACAACGACCTGGTGGAGGTGCGACGACGATATAGGATGATGAATTGGACTGGGTCGGGAAAGACTGTTCTTCATGAGTTCTTCACGCGGGTTGATCGTTGTGTGTTTTTAGGACCGATCGGAGGCCCAAAAACAACAGAATCAGCTTCATTGTGCCAGGGAAACCAAAACCCTAGAGTATCATGGCAATCAGACATATGGATCAATGAACACGACAACACAGAAGGCGCGATGGTGGACGTCCGTGATTTTGGATATTTCCATAATACACGGTGTGTATCATGAAGAACACTCTATATGGACCAGCTCGGTGGAGGATATATTTTTAGGTTTCAAAAAAGTATCACATGGAATGTGACCTCGATCACATGGCGTTCTGGACCTTCCTCGATGCTCGGAGTGTATTCTGGGAAATACACAGACACTGTATGAACTACGCGGCTTCAGAACATGGCTCGTAGACCCTACGCGGCATGGCAGAGGAAACTATGTAGGACTCGGCGTGTATCCAGGGGATACACTAACACAGGATAGAGTATACGACCATGTACACCACACAACCAGGCTTGGCCCATAATGCTGGTCACCACGTGTACCTATTACATGGGTTGGCGTACATGGGTTGAGGTCATGTACGAGCACATGGCTATTGTACATGGAGCCGACCCCAGTTACTTGGACATGAAGTGTAATCCTTACAACATGTCATGTAATGACAATTTCTATATAACCAAACTTACGACACATGGTATTGTACATGGGCATTCCCTAGGGCCAGGAGACACAGCGTGTTACTTTTCCGTACACTGTGTACTTTTTGGAAAATGTCTTGGTCTTCTTGTTCACCATATCTTGGACATGTTTTGTTTGTGTTTGTGCCCCTTCATCTCCTTCCCCTGATGGTCAGGCATTGTCTCCGTCTAATTGAGTATGATCCCTTCAGTAGGAAATTCTTTGATAGAGTCAGGTATCCATCCGAGAGACCCATGTCGTGATCCTTTATACATTCTTGACCATTGATAGGGTCAGGTTTTGATGTGACTTACTCCACCATGCGTCGATCCTCTACCTAGTAGGTGTATCTAGATGAGTCACTGTTTCTTACATGGCCCTAGTAGTGATTCTCATCTGTGTATCGTGATCTTTCCCGACTCATGAGTCTGTCTCTGGTATTGAGTGTATCTCTCTATCATGACCTTCCCCACTCATGAGTGTGTTCTCCCATAACAAGTGTATCTATCTCTCGTGAATTTTCCTGATGAACAGTGCTTCTCAGACAAACGTCATCAGAGCTATTAGACTCATGGAGTGAGTTCTCCCGAAATGAGTGCTTCATGGAATCTTCAAACTAAATCCCCAGAAGGGGTATACATTTGTGTGACTTTTCTTGAGACGATGGGTCTGGGTTTTGAGTATATCTGGTTTGTGTGTCTCTACTATATTCTATGCATACATATACTGTTTAGAGCTGATTATACCTTTACATAGTGTATTTCGTTGTGGTTTCTAGGGTCTTCTATTGAGTATTGTAATACTCACCCCTGCACAATATTTTTCCACACGTGTCGTGTCTTGTGCAGACGAGGAGCCTTTTGATAGAGTCCAGGGTGGACCAGGACAGGACTGGTCTTTCTGAGTTCCTTATAGGCCAAGGAGTTCCTATGGCTATGAGCAGTAGTCCGAGTACCTCTTTGTGTTTACAAGTTGGACTTTGTAGTTTACAGACTATTGTTTTTGGTGGGCTTTTATTCTGTCCCAGTTTTCTTTGAGCACTTTACTTTCTGTTTCACTAAGTTGGTTGGGTTAAGATATTAGCATGAATTTTTTTCCTTAGTGGTTTTTTTAAATTTACTTATTTTTAGGCTTGGAAATGTGTGTGTGCGTACATGTACTTAGGCAATGACTTAAATGTCAGTAATGTTCCTACATGGTGTTAGTCACTATCACTTGGCCTATTGAAAGTGGGATTAGTGAGTCGCGGCACCTCAAAATGATGTTCCATCTACATTCCTGGTCTCGAAATAATTCCATATAATATTTACAAATAATACATAGAAAATCCTAGATATTACATTCTCCCCACCTTTGGGAATTACGTCCTAGAAATCCCAAACAAAAGGTTACTCAAAAATATGTTGGTACTGGGAATGGATTTGAACGTCCACTCCCACATGATCTTCTAAAGATTCCCATGCTGCCACCAGACACACACCAAAGGAATCGATCGCCCATGTAGGATCCTCTCCTGCCTATCCTCAATCTCTACTGGGTAAATAGAAAAGTATTCCCCATTCCAGATGTCCATCTCATCGCAGTCGATGACGTACGATGATGTCTTCCACGTGTCGTAGCTAAGAAGGTAGGTGCATGAACCATTGCACGTCATTGACTATGGTGAACTGGACAACAAGGATGGATCAACCATTGCTGAGTACTTGGTGGAGATCGAGGATCAGAAAGAGAGGATCCTCTATGTGAATTTGATTCCTTTAGTGCATGTCCGGTGGAAGTATGAGAATTATCAGGAGAGTACATGGGAGCGAGAGGCTCAAATCCATGCCCAGTACCCACATCTTTTCGAGTAGCCTTTTTTTTTCTTTTCAAGATGTAAATCCCTAAGGTGGGAAGAATGTAATGTCCCAGATTTCCATGTACTATTTTTAAATAATATATGGAATTATTTCGAGACCAGACATAAAGATGGAACATCATTCTAAGGCCCAGTGAGCATGGAATGGTGGTTTGAATTTTTTTTTCTGTTATGTGAGTCGGCACATGTGTGAAAATTTGGTAGTTCCCGGACGGATGCCGAGATTAAAAATCTATGCGATCTATTGCATCTGGGATGAAAAATTTACCTACGAACAGGTCTACCCTTGAGCAGCGTGGGTGAAGGGAAAAAGATATTATTTAGATGTTTTTAGTAAATAAAATAAAATAAATTTGTAAAAATTATTTTATTTTATTTGGAATCATATGATGCAGAACAATGATGGGGATACTATTTCAGTAATTAATTACATTCCATTATTACTCTAAAATAGCAACACAGACTCATTAATAGTGCATCGTAAATGGAATTCCAAAATGTGTTCCCCCTTTTTTATGGGTTAATCAAATATTGGTCATTTAAGGATATATGAGAGAAAGCTCTGCTGGAATCTTGGAACCAGGAGAGAACTCTCTACAATGATCGACAATGAATCAATGTCAGTAATTTATGCGCCAACATAGATGAAGGATCTCGAAAATGATGGCAGCACGAACCCTTCGTCAACGATCGATCCCTTCTTGAGGTATGGGTTATTATTTTAATTCTTCATTCCCTATTTTTGCATTTAAACGATGAAAACAGATCAAACATGAACATATTGATCTGCAGATTGGAACATTTTTGACAGAGGGGTTTATTGGGTTGAATTTGGGGAATTAATACATCTTGAATTGTTTGGATCCTTCTCCGTTTAAGCCTATTAATGGGAGCAGATCAATTTCGCGATGAATGATGGTAGAGGTTTGTTTCTAATTTTTGTTTAATGGATTTCTTCCCCCATTTTCTCAGGTGTTCTTCACATTCATAATGGGGTGATGAATAACAGATCGTTGGGAACATGTTTTGGGGAACAACGATCTCAAATTGATGATCCGAAGTCAGAACGATCAGGCATTAGAGCGAGGAAGATAGTGGATGAATAATCAGACCGGATTGGGAAATACAGTTCTTCGAGAATTCATCATGTGTTGGATTGCTACATGTTTTTAGGACCGATCGGAGGCCCGAAAACAACCGAATGTGCATTGTGGTTTCGGGGTGACCACAATTTGGGACTATCATGGAGATTGGATGGCCAGATCAACGAATGGGGTGGCATGGAATGTTTGACGGTGGAAATACGTGATTCTGAATATTTCTAGAATACACAACGTGTACCCCAAAGAACACTCTTTGTGGACCGGATCGGTGGAGTCTAGGGTTTCGAATGTCAGACTATTATCACACGACGTGTAACCCCGATCACACGATGTGTTGGACCTTCCCCAAGCAGGGTGTGTATTCTGGGAAATACATGATCCCGGGATGAACTACACGGCCTTTAGAACATGGCGTGTAGACCCTATGTGACATGGAAGAGGCAACTACGGTGGACTCTACGTGTATACAGGGGATACACAGACATAGAACGGAGTACATGACCTTGTAATCCACCACATGGCAAAGCGAAGCCAGTAATGTGGGTCACTTTGTTTACCTATTACACGGGTTGGCATACATGGGTTGATGTTGTGTATAGGCACATGGCCACCATATACAGAGCTGACCCGAGTTACTCGAACACGATGTATAATCCTTACCAAACGTGTGTACTGATTTTTTCTACACAACCAAGCTTACCACATGGGCATTACCCAGGTTTAGAAGACACGAAGTGTTACTTTTCCACATGCCCTGTACATTTTGGAAATTGGTTTGGTCTTCTTGTTCACCATATCTTGGACATGTTTCATTTTGGTTTCTGACCCTTCTTCCCATTCCCCTAAAGGCCAGGAATTTTATCCTTATACTATAGTATGATCCCTTCAGTAGGACATTTTGTTATAGAGTTAGTTATCCATCCGAGAGGCCCGGATCAAGATCCTCTATCCATTCTTGACACTTGATCGGGTGAGGCATCGACGTGACCAACTCCACCGGCCATCAATTCTCATCCTAGTAGGTGAATCTGTATGAGTTGTAGTATCTACCATGGCCCTTGCAGTGATCCTCATTTGAGTATCATGATATTTCCCCACTGAGGAGTGTGTCTCCCTTAATGTGTGTATCTATATATAGTGATCATCCCCATTTAAATGTCTGTTCTCCCATAATGATTTTGTCTATCTCACCTGACTTTTCCGGATGAACCATGATGTTCATATGAATTTCAACAGAGAAATCATACACATTGAGTGAGTTCTCCTAGAATGATTGCTTCATGGAATCATCGAAATGAATCCCTAGTGGGGGTATCAATTGAGAGACTTGTCTCTAGACACGGGGTATGGGTTTTGAGTATTTCTAGTTTGTATTTCGCTGGTATATAATCTATAGACATATATTGTATAGAGATAACAATACCTTTACATCATGTATTGGTTTTTGGTTTTTGGGGTCTCCTACTGAGTATTTTTATACTCACCCCTTCACAGGCTTTGCATGCATGTGTCGTGTCTTGTGCAGATGAGCACCCTTTTGAAAGATTCTAGGGCAGACCATGACAAGATCAGGATTTCTAAGTTACCTAGAGGTCGAGGAATTCAGATGGCTATGAAAAGAAATCCAAGTACCTCTTTGTGTTTACAGGTAGGACTTTGTAGTTTACAGACTCTTGTTTTTGGTGGTCTTGTATTCCAGATTAGATTTATTTCATCACCTTACTTTCCAGTGCACTCTATTGGTTGTGTTTAGTTTTATGCATGCATTTTGTTCCATAGTGGTTTTTTTACATTTCAGAATTTGTTGTCATGGAGATGTGTGTGTGTGCATACATGTACATAGATAATGCCTCCCATGTCAGTAATATGCCTACTCGGTGCTAGTTACCAACCCCTGGACTGTTGAAGGTGGTCATGGGGAGTCACGGAGCGGGCCACACTGGGACGGGTCATGACACTCACCATATCGAATCTTCACATGGGAATAATACAATTCTAATCCTCAACTAACTAAAAATATAAGGGCTGGATATACGCCCATATCATCTAGTAAAATATCATCCTTGTTGGATCGTAAATCATCCTGGGTCCCATGGAACACCCATAATCATATTAAAAAAGAAAATTAATCCACATAGTGTCATCCTATAAAATACAGCGACATGCGAACCTCTATATCCACAGATAAACAAAGGCATTTTTCATTGGATCCTCAAAACTACCACTAAATATCTAACATACACTCCAATCCCTGGTAACAACAAAACACTTGGGTTGATCCATATCCCAATAAACAACCTCAAGTTTCTTTCATTGTCCTTTAACTGACCCTATGTCACGACCCACCTCCCCGGTCCATAAACCTTCTCATATGACCCCATGGGTCTCCTGTAATACCTTGGTTTCCTTCCTAGCACATCATAGGCTATTACTCACGTGGGTTTCTTATCAGACTAAGGATTTTCCCCACAAGCCAACACATGTGCTTTCAGTGTGTATTGTCCTCACTCACACACACCCTGAGAAACTTCCCAAAAGTTCACCTATCCTCATTACTACTCCAATCCAAGCACGCTTAACTATGGAGTTCTTATCAGATAGGCTCCCGAAAATAAGGGTGCACCTTGTTGACATGGGTAGTAACATTTTTTCTTTTACGTCTAACTTTTTTTCAAGGGTGTTTCAATACCCATCCATTAAAAGAACAACGCCAACATTGTGGGCCCCAAGACTCAAACCTAGGCAATGCCTAAGCACATCTGGCTGGGTATTGGCTCTGATACCATTTGTCATGAACCACCGCCACGAGACATGATCCTTTTCATCTGACCCCATGGGTCTCTTATAATACCTTGGTTTCCTTCCTAGAACATCATAGGATATTACTCATTAGGGTCGCTTATCATAATAATGAATTTACCCACATGCCAACACAAGTTCTTTCAGTGTGTTTTGTCCTCACTCACACACACCCTGGGAAACATCCCAAATGGTCTCCCATCCTGATTAATACTCCTGGCCAAGCTTGCTTATCTGTGGAGTTCTAATATGGAAGGCTCCCGAAAAGAAAGGTGCACCTTGTTGACATGGGTATTAACATTTAGCCTTTTAAGTCTCACTTTTAAACGGGTGTCACAACCTATCACCCAGTGTCTGTACCGTGACTACCCCAATCCCACCATCTATATAGCCAGGGGCTGGTGACTATCACCAAAGTCATAAATCCCTAAACTAGGAAGGAATTTCCTTTATAACACTAAACAAACACATTAGAGTACACTATTAGAAGCAAAGCACTAAGTAAAAATGTATACAAAAGAAGAGATGGAAAGTAAAACGGGCTAGAAATACAAGCCCAATAGGAAAGTACAAGTACAACTGAAATCAAGTTAAAATGAGGAAAAGTAAAGAAGCTAATGTGAGATCCTCTAGGGTTCCTACCTGAATGGTAGGTTCAGATGGCCTCCTTAGACCTCCACGTCTGTCGGTCCACTCCGTGTACTATCACACCGAGTGGTTCACCTCTGGGTATCATCCAGTCCTGCTACTCTGCCTTAGTCAGTGTTGTCCATAGTCTAAAACCAACACAACGAGGTGTGGGCATAGCCCGTGCAGGGGTGAGTATAACGATAATCTATAGGGACCCTGAGACCTCAAGGTCTCACAAAATCCAATAAGGATAAAACACAAAGTTTTAAATCAACGAATAACCATTACTTAGGTATATGACCATACATATACCTATGTTATCTAGTAACCCATCTCAATCATGAACAAAACACCACAGTAATTGACTCAGCTCAAACCAAAATTTTATTCTAGGTGGGTAGTATCATGTAACAACCCCAACCACACTATCGGAACCTCATATGATGGTGTACTCCTCTTCTGTCAAGTACAGTGTTCTTTCATCACACATAGGCGCTTCCCACCTTCCTAGACTTCTGTGGTACTCCTCCTGTTGAGTATCATGGGTCTTCTACGTCACCCAGAGGCGCTCCACACTATGGGTCTACCGCGCACACATAAAGGCGCTCCCCCTCGTAGCATGCTAAGGTTCTCCTCCTATCGAGTACCATGGGTCTACTGTGTCACACAGAGGCACTCCCCACTATGGGTCTACCACATCACACAGAGGCACTCGCCACTAGGCAAGTCGAAACACTCCAAGTCTAAAGGTCAGCATTTGTCAGGAATCAGTCAGTTACTAGGTCTTCATACTCTGATAGCTCGACTCTGGGAGGATCCACTCCAAAAGCTACAAGTAGATACTCCAAACATCACTTAGTCCCATGTAGAAGTATCTCAATGTTTTTCCTCATCATAGGGGTATCAACACCAAAGATGGCAAGTCAATCGGTCGCCCGATATTTGAGTTATTGGCATTTCCCTCCTAGGGACCCGGATGGATTTAGGTTCAAGCCAACCCGAACATACCCCAAAAAAGGCCAAACCTCAAGTGGGGTATTCTAATATAACCGTCTCGGTCTAAGATTTTCCTCACCATAGATGGTTCATCGATCAGACACTAGTAGCCCATGTTACGGGAGAAAAGGTGAATTCGGGTCAAACAGTTCTGGACTGGGGTATGACCCATTCCGCGGGTCTGACCCGACCCAAGGGGGCGGCCCTGCCGTAGGAAGACCAGCCCGAGGGGGTGTCCTAGCCTGGCTGGCAGCCCACGTGGCCCAAATGGAGGACCGTGAGGCCCCGCTGGCTAGCGGCCCGTGTGGTCAGGCTTTCCATGTGTGGGGGGGGGGGGGGGTCACGCCACCTGCCTTCAGAATGGAACCGGCGCTATTCACCAGTTCAGTATCCCGCAGCACCCAGGAGGGTCCCGCCTTTTATGGCTGGCCAAGCAGACAGCCGGTTTCGCACCACTAGCGGCCAGACTGACATTTTCCGCCCCTACTCTTTAGTCGCACCCTACCCTGGTCGGGGCTCACATCCCTCACATAGTGGGATGGCACCAGACCCTTCTACCACGGCCCGGCCTGGCCACGCCCCCCCCCCCCCCCACCCTTTCATCTGTGCAGCATGATGACATCGTGCCATTCCAGCGACCCAGCGACCTTGCGCCGCCAGTTTCATCATGGTCAGCCTGTCGCCAGCCGTCGTTGATTCGTCGTGGTCCACACATTTAGTGGCTCTATTACGCCACTGCCATCAGCAACATGTGAGGTAGAACACATGGGAATGTTCGGGCCATGTTTGTTCGGTCGGAGCCCTCCACATTATGGTGATATCAATCGGAAACTGACAATCCAAAAATTGAACGACGTTGAACAGGAAGAAAATCAACTCAAATCCCCTACCTCGAGTTTTTTGTTCATTGACGACGTCATGGAAAGGCCGTAAATTGATTTGTTGATGTTTGAAATGAAGGAATCGAGGTTGTCATCGTCGACTTTCTTCAAGGACAGAGCTCCCTCCATTGTCCCGGTTGAAGAAGGAAGAAGGTGTTCATCGTTATTAAGTGGAGAGGGGCATTCTTTTTTGGAAGATGAAGTTCTCCAAGTGTTCTTCCTCTCCCAAATTTCCACTAAAGGATATGCCAACAAAATCATATAGTGAGAATCCTATTAATTTTGGTTGAAAAAAATTTGAATTGGACTCATTAATAACTCGGCTCCACCAAATAAATACACAAGCGTTGGCATAATTAAAACTATAGGTGTCAAGAGGATCTACCTCATTAATGTGGGAGAGTTGAGAGGTTTCATCCTCAGCTGGTCCCCACCACATTAATTCCTCTCATGGGAGGTTATGTGAGAGTGGATCCCACCACCATAACCTCTCATGGGATGTTATGGTGTGGTGTATACCACCTCTAACCACCTCTTGGGGGATTTAACCACCAATAATAAAAATAAGATACACATTTACTTTTATTTAATGAAAAACCAAAAAACTAACATCCATTCATGACCAACTTTCGTTGTGGTGAAAGTCTTCTTAATAGAATATTGGCGAATCGAGTTCAACGGTACCCTCGGATTTCAATTCTGAACACATGTTAAAATTTTAATATCCCGCTCCCACGTTTATTGAACTTACCCAAACAAAACTTCAGAAATTGTTTCCGGGCACACCAGGCCTCGGAATCAAGTGATGTAATTATTCGCGGACACATAAAAATCCCATGTATTTAAAAAAAACATCCACGGATTTTCCGGGTCTTTACATTCTCCCCACCTCAGGGAATTATGTCCCCATAAGCTACAACTCGTACTTTTGAAAAAATATGGGGGTACTGAGCACGAATCTGAGCCTCCCGCTCCCCTGTGATCTCTTGAAGGCTCTCATGCTGCCAGCGAATGCGCTCCTGAGGTATTGACTATCCATGAAGGACCTTCTCATGTCGATCCTCAATCTCCACTAGAAGATCCGTAAATGTTGCCACGTCATCGATGTCCATCTCTCCATGATCTATGATGTGGGAATGTTCGTGCACGTATCTCCTCAGTTGCGAAACATGGAATATGTCATGCACCCGGTGCAACTGAGAGGGAAGAGATAAGTGGTAAGCCAACTCATCAACTCTGTTGAGGACTTGAAAAGGTCCAGTGAATCACGGACTCGTCCCCCGGGGCCCATATCGTGACTATCCCAAGTGCGCCTTCCATAATCCAGGTGCTGGGAACTAGCAACAAAGGTATAAATACCTAAAATGGTAAGTCATTTCCTTTATAACTATAAAAAAACACATCATAGTACATAGCTGGAAGTAAAACACTAAAGAAAATTGTCTACAAAAGAAGTGTTGGAAAGTAAAAGGGGTCGAAAATACATGCCCAACAAGAATTAACATGTAAAACTGAATGCAATAACAACTGAAGAAAAGTAAGGCAGATACTAGGTCGTCCTATGGGGTTCCTACCTAAATGGTAGGTACAAATGTCCTCCTTAGCAGTCTACGTCCGTCCGTCTGCTCCGTGTACCGTCACACCGAGGTGACCACCTCAAGGTACCATCCAATCCTGCTACTCTCTGCCTCAGTCAGTTCTATATGTCATCTGCAACTAACACAATGAGGTTCGGGCATAGCCCGTGTAGGGGTGATAATAACGATAATCAGTAGGGACCCCGAGACACCCAAGGTTTCACAATATTGAACAAGGATAAACCAAAAAGTATGAAATCAACGGATAACCATTACTTAAGTATATGCCCATACATATACCAATGTTATCTAGTAACACATCTCAATCATGATGAAAACAAAAAATTCATTGACTCATCTCAAACTATGATTTTATTTCTCGGGGTAGTATCATGTATCAACCCTAGTCACACAATCTAAACCTCAGCTGATGGTGTACTCATCCTCTATCGAGTACAGTTGGCATGTCGCATCACACAAAGGTGATTTCCACCTTCCTGGACTAATATGGTACTCCTCCTATTGAGTACCATGGGTTTTCTGTGTCACACAGAGGCGCACCCCAATGTGGGTATATCGTGTTCACACAGAGGCGCTCCGCCTCATAGCCTGCTGAGATAAAAATCCTATCGAGAACCGTGGGTCTTCCGCATCACATAGAGGCACTACCCACTATGTCTATGCCACATCACACAGAGGCGCTCCCCACTGGGCTAGTCGAAGCCTTCCAAGTCGAGAGGTCAGTAGTCGTCGGGTATCAGCCAGCTACTATGTAACAGCCCGAAATTTATGAAAAATATTGTTTTTTATTTCACTAATGTCTTGTATTGTACGCTACACCAAAATGAGCTTGCACAACACGCATCCTTGACTTGCCTTGCATTACACGCAATCGCAACCTTCCTCGATAGCGTGTGTGGTACGTAATACTGAGTTTTACGAAACAATGATATGCTATTAAAATATTATTAAAACTAGCCGTTATGAATAGTAATAACCACTTTTTAAATTTTAGAAATTTTAGCTCTCAAAATGAACTTCATTCTTGGATTCGGAGTATCGAATTTAGCCTAAGGTGAAATTTTGGTACTTTTCGGATAACTTTCATATTCTGATGAATAGTGAAAATTACTAAATTATAATTAAAAACAACTTTTTTAATCGAAATAATTAATAGTGATAAATCATTAATTTGAGTGGTTTTAAAGTATATTTAGAATATATTTTTACAATTTAATACAATGTTGGTCATTGGATGTAATTTCACATTTAAACTAGACATAAACAAGTGTCAATCTTTTGATAGATATTGTTTCTTAAAAACACGCTATTTGTTTTAACAGCGGGATTTAATTATAAAATTAATTAATGCAACTTTTATGTAATGAATTTGGTAAAATATAATTCATTTTTGAATTCGGAATATGAAATATAGCTTGGGATGAAATTTTGGCACAGTTCTGAAAAACATCAATTTTTGATGAATAGTGAAACTACTAAGTGGTAGTTAAAAAAACTGAATTTTTCATAAAACTTAATTTTGCCGCTTCTGTGAATGGAATTTCGAAAATCCGAGAGACACGATTAATATCAAGGACTAAAATGTGGTTCAATGAGACGAAAATAATTTTTTTGGTGAATAGTAACTTTTTACTTTTTTACCGCGGTTAATAGTAAATAGGGTAACTAAGGGTAAATATGATATTACTATTACCCTAACACATGTCCTAATTCTATTGGACAAGTGTAATTCGACTAAAAACAAACTTAGGAATAAAATATGACCATTTAGGCCCACTTGGATTAGATTAGGACATTTATTATTAATTTATTTAAAGAAAGGTTAAAATAGTTAAAATCAAAGTTTAATAAGTAAATCATTTTTAATATGGGGTTATACATAAGATAAATTCGATTGTAAATATTCATTAGAAAGCTAAAAAGATTTCCTACATGATGGTATTTTATTTGTAATTTTTATACATAAAATAATTTAATTTATTTATGACACAACGATGATGCAGTAATTATCTTATTAATGAAATATTGACATAATTGATGTTATAAACACCAAAATAAATGTAATTTGAGGTTTTTTATGAATTCCACTAATTTTCTAGGTTACTATGATATATTAATGTTGATTTAATCAACTTGGTTCGAACATTTAATTCTGTTATGACTTTCACAAAAATCATATATCAAATAGTGTCAAAATTGACACAAAATAGTTTTTAAATGAAATATTATATTATTAATTGTTATTGTATTCCTAAAAATCTAAGGTTCGGCCGAATGACTTAGATAAGGATATATATATTAATAATAAACAAATTGGGGTTCTTTTGGCATGTTATAGTATGTTTATTAACCATATAGTGAAAGAAAACAAAAAGACATGGTAAAAGTTAAATTATTTAACTTAGAGTTAAATTTAATTGATAAGGTTAAAATAATATCCTAAACTTGTCTAAATTCTATTGGTTGATAGGGTTTCGACCCCTCCCCACCTTATCTTCAAAATAAGACCCTTTAGAACCATTATAAACCGATTTTGACTTTAATATAAAATAATATTTTGAGATATTCCTAAGGTGCCCCTCTCCTCCCTTATAAAAGGACACCTCCTTCCCCTCCTCCTCACACCAATTTGAGCACTCAAGCTCGGCCAACCCCTGAAAAAATCTCTTCTCCACTTCCCTAGAAACATCCTAGAGGTTCTGGTCTTCCTCAAAGACCAATTTTAGTTCCCTAAGAGGAGGTCTCAAAGAGGCACTTCAAAGAAGAGGTAATTACCGTTACCAATTCTTTCATCTTTATTTCTACTCCCCCTTCTTCTTCTTAGGTTGTTTCATTATGAAGTAATAACATCAGTATCACTCATATACTGATATGTTATTATAAGTATGAAACAGCCCTATTTCACCATCTATCCATCCTATGGAAAAAGAAATCACCGCACGGGTGTACGTACGGAATACCGTCTCCACGCCGTGGTGTAATCTATTTTCCACCACCACCTTACATGGATGGGTATAATGGTGTAAAGAATAACTATACATAGTTATTAAAACATCATATTGATTCTGATATATTATATAATCCACTCCAATTCAATTCAATATTTATAGAAATGATATCATCGCTCGTGCGTACGTACGGACTACCGTCTCCACGACGCGATAAGATTCATTCTCCATGTTAACCATTTAAGAATGATTATAATGTATATATAAGAAATAATAATTAAATATATGACATTATAAATCTACTGGATTTATGTATATATATACTTATGTATGTCATCTACTTACTTCCATTTCAAGACAACAAGGAAAGGAAAACAGCGTTCATGCGTACGTACGGACTACCGTCTCCATGAACGGTGTTTTTCATTTTATTTATCTACCTATTATATATATATATACTGAATATATATGATATATAAATCATATTTTATATTCTGGAAGTGAGTAAATCATGATATAAGTAATAATGATGTCAAGAACAACATGTCAAAACACCTACGATAAATGAAACGATTTTACCCAAAACGCTTCTTTAACATGGAATTTACAAAAGAACGTGTAATATAATGTCATAAGTGAACCATATATGATATCATAACAATTAATATGATTCTGTAATAAGTCAATAACATGATTTAAATCATTATACAGGAGGTTCGGACACTTACAAAGCAAGTCGGACCTAAGGTAAGGAAAATACCACAATCTCATTTTTATCCGAGATTGTTTATTCGTAAGTATTTACTGGGGTGTATTTTATCATCCACATACATGTTTCATAAATATTTAATATTATTTCCATCCACCTACAATTGTTTAAATCCATTTTTACCCTTCGGTGAGTTTTTAGTAAAAGAAGTGAAAGGAATCTTTTGTCGTTTTCCGTACGAGGTACTTTTTGTCTTTTCCGACAAAAGTACGAAGAATGTTTTTTTAACTTATACGGCCTGAATGGATTTTTAAAACATTATTTCAAAGAAACTTCCTTTACAAGTTTTCAAGTTTATTTTTAATCAACTTCTTTTATTTTAAATTCGTATGACATGTTATGAAAGGAAAAATGTTTTTGAAGAAGAAAGGATATTTTCCTCAAGAATGGAGTTCAAGTATTTTATCAAAATTATTTTCCATCTAAGATAATAAAAGGGTTATGTTTTTATCCCTATTATTACATTGGTTTGATTATGTTGTGATGGAAATATTTTTATGAATTCCTTTATCTTATATGAATTGTTTTATGATGTCATGTTGTTTAAGAATCCCATTTTTATTACATGGGTTATGCAATGATGTATGATTTATGATTTTGTGGCACACATAAGAATGGTATAATTATGAGATGGGTGGGACCTATATCTCCGTCCAATGCATTGGGTAAAGATTTTATATCTCATGAGATATACATGGCTGAAATGGTAGGTTATACCGGTTCAGTGAAACAGGACTGAAATGAGGGTTACTCGATTTAGAAAGGGACTTTGTCCACTAAGATAGTCTTGGAAATTAGTCTTGACTAACAAGAAATGATTCTCTATGATTATGTGTGTATGACACAAAGTTTCATGTTTTAAGTTATGATTATTGGGATTACTTTTTCACTGCCATGATTTATCCCATGATTATGAAATTATGCTCTCTTTTGCAGGTTATGATTTCCAAAATGTTATGTTCTTATGAATATGATGTGATTGATATTTATTTTGTTTACCCTTACTGAGCATTTGAGCTCACCCTTTTATGTTTTCTTTTCCCCAGGATATAAAGAAAGGTTTTAGGTAAAAAAAAAGGAAGATCTTTATGGGAGATTTTGAAGATCTTTCACCACGATTAGAAGATTATAGTCCGAGTTTCCAAAGACACTAAACTATTACGGTCCTTGTGTGTGTGTTTATGTAATGTACTAAGTATTCCGCAAAAGTAATGTGATGTCAATGTACGTCAAGATACGGGTCTCTACAGTTGGTATCAGAGGAAAGTTTTAGTCAACCTTTGGAAACTAGGATGCGAAAACGTTAGTGTGATCCCTAGAGATATTTCTAAGGTATGTCTAGGGATGTCCCTAGGGATAAGTATACGTATAGGTTATAGTAATAGAATTACGCTAACGATCATAGAATTAAACCTAAGATGTTGGATATTGAAGGTACTCCCCCTTTATTATGTTGTTTTCCCTAGCATGATTTTTGCCTCTCACACTATTCTTTTTGGGTTTTAGACGATGGCTGGAACCCGAAGGAACCGTGTTGATCAATGCAATGGACAATGCAATGATTGCCCTCCTGAACAAACAAATGTTATGGGAGATGGAGTGCAAAATCTTATTGCTATACTTACACAAGCTATGAATCATTCGGGACTTCCAAATGAACAGAGAAGGGAACAATATTCTATTGAGTCCTTCATGAGGCAACACCCACCTTCTTCCAATGGGTCTTCCGACCCACTTGTTGCTGAACAATGGATCAGTACCACTGAAAAGGTATTTTCAGTTCTTCAATGTTCTGAGCATGATAAAGTCATCGTAGCAGTATATCGTTTGGAAGGTGAAGCTGATCAATGGTGGAATCTTATCAAGAATACGAGGCCAAGAGATGAAATTGAGTCCATGGAATGGGATGAGTTCAAGAACTTGTTTTTTAGTAAGTACTTCCCTCGTATTCTTTGAACAAAGATGTAAAAGGAGTTCCTTGAGCAGAAGCAGAAGGATGATGAATCTGTTGGTATATACGAAGCGAATTTTACAAGACTTGCAAGGTATGCATCTGGCATTATCATCCAACCTGAAAGTAAAGTTGATCGATTTTTCAGTGGCTTAAAACCAAGTCTTCGAAGGGCATTAGCAATAAGAGACTTCAGTAGCTATGAAGAAATTGTGCGTTGTGCTATCAAGGTAGAAATGGAAGTTGGTGTTACATTTCCATCTCATGGTTTTGACAAGAAACGAAAGATGGAGTTTAAGGAGAATTCTCAGAATAATGGTGAAAAGAAGATGAATGTTTCCTTATGCTCAAAGTGTGGAAAGAAGCATGGTGGAGATTGTATTAAAGGGACTAGAAAATGTTTTAAGTGTGGAAAAGAAGGTCATCGAGCAGCTGAGTGTCGAACTAATGGAAAAAGGGATTCTAATGAAGTGAATAAAGAAAACACTGCAGAGAACGCACAACCGACACTTCAATGCTTCAAGTGCAAGGAGATGGGACATTATGCCAATAAATGCCCTAATCCAAGGGTTAGTGATGATCGACATGAGCAACCGCTTAAGGCAAAGGACAAAGGGAAGTCACATGCGATCACTATTGGCAATGTTGAATATGAAAACGATGTGGTGGAATGATTAAGTTTTTATGTAATGGGATTCCAAAATAATGTTGTATCATGGAATATTGGAATATTTATGTATTGGTCTAATGTGGTATTCAAAGTGATTGAGATATTATGTGCATAATGAAGGGAAAACGAGAAAATGAAATGTTTAACAGTATTCATGAGCTCATGATTGATATAAGGACTAAGTGATATCATGGTTTGAGTATATAGAATTTTGAGGATTTTGGTATGTGGAAAGTGTTAACTTTTAACTGCATTCAAGTTTTCACTAAGGTTCAATGGGTATTCAAGAGAGTACAAGATTAAGGCCTTTGAATGTTTGGAATGTGTCCAACAAGATATATCTTATGATATATGGGGATCAACGATGGTATTAAATCTCTGGTAATCGTTTTCACTATGTTATGAGAGTGGACTGCAGTATTATGTATAAGCCTAAAGATTAGACTGGATTATGTTGGACATAAGTTAGTATTGTTTAAGGATAGAAGATTTTCGATATTATTGATGGGATGTTATAGTAACGTAGTTTTAGAAAAAGGACAACCTGCAGGACGGGCGACAGCCCATCGCTTCGGACAAGGCTGTAGGAATCGAACCCACAACCGAAGTGCGACTGGCCTTTATCGCCTACCACTGACCTACATGAAGTCCCTGTTTAGTAGAAACTAGTGTTATTATATTAACCAGTATGATATATGATGTATAAGCCCATTTTAGGAACCATATATGATTAATCCCACTATAGATCGACTTATGTATATAAATTTTGCTAACCTTTTGAGACAGATGGAATGACCCGTCATTCTATCACATGATCTGCTAACACTTCACGAATAACAAATTCAACTTCATTTATTTAAGAGATGAAGTGGAAATTGTTAAAGGCACGAACAACAGTGAGATTGTACCAAAATAAAGTAAGTATTTATTCTAATTCAAATTCTTTAACTTTAGGGAAATGATCTTGAAAACCAAAAATGTTGTCCTAGTTCTCTTATACTTGATGAATCAGATGGTACCTTAGATCGTCACAAATTTATGGATTTGTGATTACTGGCTTTTCCATAGCCATGTTCTCTTCCACTCTCCATCAGAACATGATGGTTAGATTTCTCTTCCTTATCCATATTTTCACCTATGTGGAAACCCAGTGATTAGTTTATTTGGGTAATCGTTACATTTCATACTTTAGTTTTTAAAGCCACGTTTTGGTATTCCTTTTTACGATGTGGGTTTCTATTAAAGAAACTTTCGAATAGTAAACCATTTATAACCCCGACGAATTTCGAGGGCGAAATTCATTTTAAGGGGGTTAGAATGTAACAGCCCGAGATTTTATGAAAAATATTGTTTTTTATTTCACTAATGTCTTGTGTTGTACGCTACACCAAAAGGATCTTGCACAACACGCATCCATGACTTTCCTTGCATTACACGCAATCTCAACCTTCCTCGATAGCGTGTGTGGTACGTAATACTGATTTTTACGAAACAATGATATGCTATTAAAATATTATTAAAACTAGCCGTTATGAATAGTAATAACCACTTTTTAAATTTTAGAAATTTTAGCACTCAAAATGAACTTCATTCTTGGATTCGGAGTATCGAATTTAGCCTAAGGTGAAATTTTGGTACTTTTCGGATAACTTTCATATTCTGATGAATAGTGAAAATTACTAAATTATAATTAAAAACAACTTTTTTAATCGAAATAATTAATAGTGATAAATCATTAATTTGAGTGGTTTTAAAGTATATTTAGAATATATTTTTACAATTTAATACAATGTTGGTCATTGGATGTAATTTCACATTTAAACTAGACATAAACAAGTGTCAATCTTTTGATAGATATTGTTTCTTTAAAACACACTATTTGTTTTAACAGCGGGATTTAATTATAAAATCAATTAATGCAACTTTTATGTAATGAATTTGGTAAAATAGAATTCATTTTTGAATTCGGAATATGAAATATAGCTTGGGATGAAATTTTGGCACTGTTCTGAAAAACATCAATTTTTGATGAATAGTGAAACTACTAAGTGGTAGTTAAAAAAACTGAATTTTTCATAAAACTTAAATTTGCCACTTCTGTGAATGGAATTTCGAAAATCCGAGAGACACGGTTAATATCAAGGACTAAAATGTGGTTCAATGAGATGAAAATAATTTTTTTGGTGAATAGTAACTTTTTACTTTTTTACCGCGGTTAATAGTAAATAGGGTAACTAAGGGTAAATATGAAATTACTATTACCCTAACACATGTCCTAATTCTATTGGACAAGTTTAATTCGACCAAAAAAAATCTTAGGAATAAAATATGTCCATTTAGGCCCACTTGGATTAGATTAGGACATTTATTATTAATTTATTTAAAGAAAGGTTAAAATAGTTAAAATCAACGTTTAATAAGTAAATCATTTTTAATATGGGGTTATACATAAGATAAATTCGATTGTAAATATTCATTAGAAAGCTAAAAAGATTTCCTACATGATGGTATTTTATTTGTAATTTTTAGACATAAAATAATTTAATTTATTTATGACACAACGATGATGCAGTAATTATCTTATTAATGAAATATTGACATAATTGATGTTATAAACACCAAAATAAATGTAATTTGAGATTTTTTATGAATTACACTAATTTTCTAGGTTACTATGATATATTAATGTTTATTTAATCAACTTTGTTCGAACATTTAATTCTGTTATGACTGTCACAAAAATCATATATCAAATAGTGTCAAAATTGACACAAAATAGTTTTTAAATCAAATATTATATTATTAATTGTTATTGTATTCCTAAAAATCTAAGGTTCGGCCAAATGACTTAGATAAGGATATATATATTAATAATAAACAATTTGGGGTTCGTTTGACATGTTATAGTAAGTTTATTAACCATATAGTGAAAGAAAACAAAAAGACATGGTAAAAGTTAAATTATTTAACTTAGAGTTAAATTTAATTGATAAGGTTAAAATAATATCCTAAACTTGTCTAAATTCTATTGGTTGATAGGATTTCGACCCCTCCCCACCTTATCTTCAAAATAAGACCCTTTGGAACCATTATAAACCGATTTTGACTTTAATATAAAATAATATTTTGAGATATTCCTAAGGTGCCCCTCTCCTCCCTTATAAAAGGACACCTCGTTCCCCTCCTCCTCACACCAATTTGAGCACTCAAGCTCGGCCAACCCCTGACAAAATCTCTTCTCCACTTCCCTAGAAACATCCTAGAGGTTCTGGTCTTTCTCAAAGACCAATTTTAGTTCCCTAAGAGGAGTTCTCAAAGAGGCGCTTCAAAGAAGAGGTAATTACCGTTACCAATTCTTTCATCTTTATTTCTTCTCCCACTTCTTCTTCTTAGGTTGTTTCATTATGAAGTAATAACATCAGTATCACTAATATACTGATATGTTATTATAAGTATGAAACAACCCTATTTCACCATCTATCCATCCTATGGAAAAAGAAATCACCGCGTGGGCGTACGTACGGAATACCGTCTCCACGCCGTGGTGTAATCTATTTTCCACCACCACCTTACATGGATGGGTATAATGGTGTAAAGAATAACTATAAATAGTTATTAAAACATCATATTGATTCTGATATATTATATAATCCACTCCAATTCAATTCAATATTTATAGAAATGATATCATCGCTCGTGCGTACGTATGGACTACCGTCTCCACGACGCGATAAGATTCATTCTCCATGTTAACCATTTAAGAATGATTATAATGTATATATAAGAAATAATAATTAAATATATGACATTATAAAGGTACTGGAATTATGTATATATATACATATGTATGTCATCTACTTACTTCCATTTCAAGACAACAAGGAAAGGAAAACAGCGTTCATGCGTACGTACGGACTACCGTCTCCATGAACGGTGTTTTTCATTTTATTTATCTACCTATTATATATATATATATACTGAATATATATGATATATAAATCATATTTTATATTCTGGAAGTGAGTAAATCATGATATAAGTAATAATGATGTCAAGAACAACAAGTCGAAACACCTACGATAAATGAAACGATTTTACCCAAAACGCTTCTTTAACATGGAATTTACAAAAGAACGGGTAATATAATGTCATAAGTTAACCATATATGATATCATAACAATTAATATGATTCTGTAATAAGTCAATAACATGATTTAAATCATTATACAGGAGGTTCGGACACTTACAAAGCAAGTCGGACCTAAGGTAAGGAAAATACCACAATCTCATTTTTATCCGAGATTGTTTATTCGTAAGTATTTACTGGGGTGTATTTTATCATCCACATACATGTTTCATAAATATTTAATATTATTTCCATCCACCTACAATTGTTTAAATCCATTTTTACCCTTCGGTGAGTTTTTAGTAAAAGAAGTGAAAGGAATCTTTTGTCGTTTTCCGTACGAGGTACTTTTTGACTTTTCCGACAAAAGTACGAAGAATGTTTTTTTAACTTATACGGCCTGAATGGATTTTTAAAACATTATTTCCAAGAAACATCCTTTACAAGTTTTCAAGTTTATTTTTATTCAACTTTTTTTATTTTAAATTCGTATGACATGTTATGAAAGGAAAAATGTTTTTGAAGAAGAAAGGATATTTTCCTCAAGAATGGAGTTCAAGTATTTTATCAAAATTATTTTCCATCTAAGATAATAAAAGGGTTCTGTTTTTATCCCTATTATTACATTGTTTTGATTATGTTGTGATGGAAATATTTTTATGAATTCCTTTATCTTATATGAATTGTTTTATGATGTCATGTTGTTTAAGAATCCCATTTTTATTACATGGGTTATGCAATGATGTATGATTTATGATTTTGTGGCACACATAAGAATGGTATCATTATGAGATGGGTGGGACCTATATCTCCCTCCAATGCATTGGGTAAAGATTTTATATCTCATGAGATAGACATGGCTGAAATGGCAGGTTATACCGGTTCAGTGAAACAGGACTGAAATGAGGGTTACTCGATTCAGAAAGGGACTTTGTCCACTAAGATAGTCTTGGAAATTAGTCTTGACTAACAAGAAATGATTCTCTATGATTATGTGTGTATGCCACAAAGTTTCATGTTTTATGTTATGATTATTGGGATTACTTTTTCACTGCCATGATTTATCCCATGATTATGAAATTATGCTCTCTTTTGCAGGTTATGATTTCCAAAATGTTATGTTCTTATGAATATGATGTGATTGATATTTATTTTGTTTACCCTTAATGAGCATTTGAGCTCACCCTTTTATGTTTTCTTTTCCCCAAGATATAAAGAAAGGTTTTAGGTAAAAAAAGGAAGATCTTTATGGGAGATTTTGAAGATCTTTCACCACGATTAGAAGATTATAGTCCGAGTTTCCAAAGACACTAAACTATTACGGTCCTTGTGTGTGTGTTTTTGTAATGTACTAAGTATTCCGCAAAAGTAATGTAATGTCAATGTACGTCAAGATACGTGTCTCTACATACTAGGTCTCAGTACTCTGGTTGCTCGTCTCTGAGAGGAATCGCTCAAAAATCTGCATGTCAATAAACCAATCGTCACTTAATCATGTGTATAATTATCTCAAAGGTCCTCCTCGTCATAGGGGTCTCAACGCAATAGACAATGCATCCATCGGATGCCCGGTCTGTGAGTTATTGATATTTCCGTCCTGGGGGACCGGTTGGATTTTAGGATCAAACCAACCCAACCGTAACCCAAAAATGACCAAAGCTCATGTGGGGTATGTCTAAAGAACTGTCTTTCTCTAAGCTTTCTGTCACTACAGAAGGTTCATCGATCGGAAAACTATAGCCCATGTTATGGGTGAAAAGGTGAATTCAGGTCAAACGGGTCCGGACTGGGGTCCGACCCGGTCCGCGGTTCGGACCCGGGCTGAGGGCGCCCTGCCCTGAGGGGGCTTGGCCAGAGGGGGTGTCCCGCCCCGAGGGGGGATCGGCCAGAGGGGATGGCCCACCCTGAGGATGGCCCGGTCCGAAGGGGCATCTCGGCCGAGGGAGGCCGCACCTGAGGGGGCGGCACAGCTTGAGGGGGCGGTCCGAGCTGACTGGAGGCCCGCGTAGCCCAGCTAGTGGCCCGCTAGGTCCGGCTGGCTAGCAGATCACATGGCCCGGCTGGCCACATGTGTGGGGGGTACCGCGCCCCCTGCCTTCCAAAAAAACCAGCGGTATGCACTGGTTGGGTAGCTCACAGGACCCAGGAGGGTCTCTCCTTGTCAGGATGGCCAAACGGCCAGCCAGTTTCACACCCCAAGCGGTCGGCCCGACGCCATCCACCCCTACTCTTATGTTGCGACCCGCCCTGGACACGGTTCACCTTCTCTGATCGATGCGACGGCACTGTGCCCTTTGGCTGCGGCCCGGCCTAGCCACATCCCCCCATTCATCATCATGGAACGACGGTACCAAACCCTTCTGGTGGCCTTGCGCTAATGGTTTCTTCGTGTTCGGCCTGTCGTCAGCCGCTATTGCTCCTTCGTGGTCCATTCTTCCGGTGGCGACGTTGCGCCTCCACCATCTTCAACAAGCGAGGTAGAAAGAAGGTGGAGGTTCGGGACGTGTTTGTGAGGATCGATCCCACCTCATTATTGTGATGTCAATCGGCATTTCACAATCCATAAATTGAATGATGTGGAAGCGGAACAAAATAAACTCAAATCCATTACCTCGAGTTCGTTGTTCGTAGACAATGTCGAGGAAAGGGCAAACGTCGATTCGTGGACGTCAGAAATGAAGAAGCTGAGGATGGTGTCGTCGGCGTTCTTCAAGGAAGAAGCTCCCTCCTTTGTCCCGGTTGAAGAAGGAAGAAGTTGTTCCTCATTATTTACTAGATAGGGGCATTCTCTGTTGGAAGATGATGTTATCCAAGTGTTCTTCCTCTCCCAATGTTCCAAAAAAATGATATTCCAACAAAATAATAGAGTGTAAATCCTATAAATTTTTTTGGCACAAAATTTGAATTGGACTAATCAATAACCTGGCTCCACAAAATTAATACACGAGTTTTGGCATAATTAAAACTAGATGAGTCTAGAGGCTCTACCTCATTAATGAGGGAGAGTTGAGAGGTTTTATCCTCGGGTTCTCCCCACCACATTGTATCATCTCACGAGAGGCTCTGTGTAGGTGGGACCCACCACCATAACCTATCATGGGAGGTTATGGTGTGCTGGACCCCACCTCTAACCACCTCTTGGAGGTTTTAGCCACCAAATATATAAATAAGCTACATAAATCATTTTATTTAATTAAGAACAGAAAAACTAACTTCCATTCTCGACCAACTATCGTCGATGTGAATGTCTTCTAAAGAAAATACCAGCACTATGAGTTCAACGGTGCCCTCAGATTTCAATTTCAAGAACTGGTTCAAAATATATAAAATATGGCTCGCACGTTTACTGAACGTACCTGAACAAAACTTCATAAATTGATTCCGGGAACACCGGGCCTTGGAATCATGCACTCTAAATTTTCACGGACTCGTAAAAATGTCATGTATTTAAAAAAATCCACGGAATTTCTGGGTCCCTAAAACCTATTTCAACAAAATGCCAATATGGAAATCCAAAGAATACACATGCAACCAAGGAAATCTCATTAGACAACCATGACATCTAACAATCACTAGACCAGAAACCGTCCCACCATGGGCTTCCTCAAGATCCCCTCACACTGAAATAAAAATCACAATGACTCTCAAACATAACCCAAATCATTTAGTTTCAACCAAGATGCAAAGGCTCTATCCACCATGATACTTAAACATAGGATTTGAGCAAAAAATAATATATCCTTGATCCACTATTCCTGATTTGGAGAGACATCCATGATATTACCAAGGATACTAGTCAAATCCCATATTATAGGATTCAATTAAAAATCTCATGAACAACACCATGGAATGCATAGGATAGACCAACACACTCACAAACCTCAACAAGGACTCCCTGCACACTACCCAACCCATTAGAGGCTTCTGAATCAAAACCACATGGAAATAATCTCGTTGAATTGAACTTTTCTAAAACACCATGAAAAAAAATCATCTATATGTCTACTGTATCCCAACACTGTCATCTATCCATAAAAATAATCAAAATGGAATACTCACAATCCCAATTCCATCTTCGGTGGCATAAATCTCCCAAAGCCTCTAAGATGGAAAAAGTTAATGGTGTGTACATTCAGGTAAATGATTTTTATTATTAACTTTCCACCATTCCAGGTACTTTTACATGGCCAGAGAAACAATTTGTCTTCATATTACTATAATACAATGTATATCCAATGTACATGAAATTTACCTTCTAAAAATCATCTTCCCCTGTACTTTTTCACATGGCCAGGCATAAAAAATTTTACATATACATGGTGTGTACTTATTAATGGTTTTTATTCCACTAATAGAAAGAACACGTGGGATTTTTTTCTAATAACCACACACAATTTAGTGGGGTTTTCAAAATTGAAACCCTCGAAAAACCTACAAAATCCCCCAATTTCCACCAAATAAGCATAGATTGACCCCCATGGGGTCCATATAAATCTTAATAAGATTTTAAAACATAAAAACAACTAATATATTGGAATTAGGGGCATAAAAATCAATCAATTCCAACCATTTGGCATAAACAGTGATTCTTGGGATTCTTATCACTCATAAAAGATGGTACAACTCGATCTGGCCCCGATCTATTCAAAGGACGGTGTCTGATGACATCCACTTATTCTCCCCTCTTGATATAGAAATATCTCAAGGGAGAACCCTATCCCACTTCCCAATCATGTGTAGGAATAAAATAGGGGGATTTTAAATAATTTTATTAATTAATTAATTTTCAATTTTAACACCAAACTCGAGTCTTGGTAGCCTCTATGGTTTTATACATCTCCTAGGCAAAACCCCCACTACACAATCATCCATGGAGTCATTATCTAAATTATATTCTCCATGAAAAAGATAATGTTACGCATGATATTATGAATAATTAAATATTTAACGAATTTAATATTAAATATTCATACAAAATTATAACCGCTCATAATTCCACTAAACTCCTATCCTAGGGTAAAAAACCAATTCCTAGACCAGCGGGGTGGTTATAAAAATTAATCGATACATTGTTGTAGGGTAAAATGAAAACTTTCACCACATGATCTTCATAGAAAAAAAATTAAAATTTCTTCGCAAATTTAAATATCTAGAAAACTAGGTTATCTAAACCCACACGTATATCATCAAACATTATAAATTCTTAAATCAAATCAAACAACATAGTAAGGATCGTATATATAAAAATTTATAATTAAAATAACAAAAACCAGAGTCAGAATAGATTTTGTGACCTCCAAAGATAATATCCATCATTGTTATGAAAAATGAAAATTTTCCCCTAAATATTTAACATTGTCGAACAAAATATTTTATTTCCATCTTATATTAAGAATATTATTTAACAAAGGTTACAGATTTGGATAATCAAAGGCATCAAATTTTACATTATATCAATTATTGAACATGATTTTATGAATCACATAGTGTTTAATTAAACATTAAGAAAAAAAATTCCATTATGATTCATATAATCATGTCAAAAATAATAAATTCATGTGCTAAAATTTATTTATACATTTCAATTAACATTGGAGTGAAAAAAATTATTAAAAATTCATTAATCATAAATTTTATATTTTTTAAATTATAATAATAATAGTTATAAAAAACCTTCCACTTTTATGTATTAACCAAAAAACATTATTGAATTTATTTCCATTAATCATTTTCCCCAAAATAATCATGTTATGAATATAATAACCAATATTCTTTCAAAAGTATAAAAATAGAGAGCACCCAATCTATAAAATCATGAGTAAACAAATATATATTAAAAGGAATACAATCCATGTTCCAAAATATTAAAACATGAATATTATTATTTTGAAAATAGATAACATATTTAATTCAGGAATTTAATAAAATTATAAAATTTATTAAAATTCATTTCAAATATTAACAAATATAACTATCTAAATAATTCTCATCAAAATTATTTATGATTTTTTAATATTTCAGCATACCATTATTTGTTTCTCCTTCTTGAATAATTAATAAATCGTTGTATTTGATCCAGAACATGAAAAATACTTTTATCCCCTTAATTCTAACAATCGTACTAATCATCAATTATCATTATCTGCTATATAGGATAAACGATTTAAATCGATTTTTAAAAATATTTTAAATCATATTCGTTACAAGGATTTATTTTATGATCCAAAGATAAAACTATATACCATATGTGTCTAATATTAAATTTCACTCAAATCTAGAAAGCCTAAACGTGGTAAAAAAATTTATAAATCTATAAACTCCTAAATTTTGATATAATATTAAAACATTAATTATAGTTTATTCATTTCAATAATTATAGGAAGAAACCACATACTGAATAATTTTTCTATCCAATTAATAATAATAGAATTTATATTTATTCATTAATAGATTAATAAGCTAGGTAATTCAACCCAATCATTTATAATATCTAGATTATCTCATATTCACTGATGTGATTACTTTTATAGATTCATATATTTTTGTGGGTCACAAATTCTATTTTTACAAAAACGTTAAAGTCTGATAATTCCAACCATGGAAAATATAGAAGAAGAGAATTCATAGATCCTCAACATGTATATTTCAATTTCGAGTCAGTAGTCAAAAAATGGAGGAGAGTGAATAAGAATTCTTCTATTAGGAAAAACAAGATGATGTGTGAGTAAAATACCTTGATAAGTTACTAATATCTTATAGGACATCAAGAATGGATTTGAGATCACCAATCCATGAGAGAAAAATGTTTTATGTCAGTTGATGTGTATTATGTGTTTTTTATGATTAATAAATATCAATATACCGATACATCATGATCTCTATTAAATTAAAATTTTAATTTCCTTATTTACTACATATTACAATGGTTTCCATTTAATTTACCAAATTTTATCATTTAAAAATCGCAATAGATTATAAAAAAAAAATTTGACATTAAATTCATGCACTTCACAGTGAAAAATTGTTATAGATGGTTTGTAATGGATAACCGTGCTTTTCTGGGAAACTCTATTACCCTTATGTGAGAAATATACACTGCATAAGGGTAATGCACTTTTACTATTACGCAGCTAGTTACCCTTTTCTGATAAAATATATGCATATAAGGAAAACTTTTTGTGACCATATGTAATGAACATAAATATGGGATAACCAATATGTAGGTCATGGTTTATCTTTACATGTCTTATATTACAATGGTCTTACACAAATGTGAGTACACTTTTATGACAGGTTACCCTTTCATATTTATTGGATGTCTCACAATACCCTTACACAATCTTGGCATGACCTTTCTATTGAATATAAAATGTCCAGGATACATTTTTGAATGGTTCAAAAATTCACATGAACACTTGCATGGCTAACAGAAAAGAGGACCACCCAAACAGAATTATTAAAATAAATTTATATACCTGACATGAGTTAAGTATTTTCCTTACATAGAGATTTTATACAATTATTCAACCAAAGGAAAACCTAAACTACCATTAAATAGATCATATGGGTCCCTATTGACCTTTTCATAGGAAAAGGAAATAAGGCCATACATTTATGCATGGATTAAACAACATGGATTACACATATATATCTTGTTTAAAAATTTGGCTACCCAAACATACAACATTAAAAACATGAGTTACAATTACATAGATGTATTCCCATGAATATGGGTAAGAATACAATTAATAATATTTTATTTACATTTTTATGTTCCAATATATTTTTAAAATAGTGATTTTTAAAACTTAAAAATTACCAAAAACATATATCATAATATTACAATCACATTAAAAACATCAACATTAACATGCAATTTAAAATTTTAAAACATTTAAATTAAATTTATAAATATAAAACCATTGTTTACCAACATTATATTTTATATTAACTATTTAAAAAATATTAATGAATTTATGAAACCACTCTTGAACCACTAGACACCCCAAATTGAAAAAAGAAGGTCTTGAGAAGATCCATACACTTACTTTTGAATCCTCTCATACAATTATTTTCAATGATAATTTAAATAAAATTGGGAAAGATTCATAAATGATGAGTGATATTTTAACCACCACATGAGATAACATTCATGTTTATCACTATACATGGAACAAATTAACCCTACAAACAGATCAATTATTAAAACTACAAAATAATTTAAATCAATATACTAAAAAAGATTCCTATTGAACATGAACATTAATAAGTCATTTCAATGAGGATAATAATAAATCTCATATATCAATATGTTTTTAGATACATCATATCAACAAAAAAATTTCTAAACAACATGGTATTTTGAGAATTTATCCATGACTCTCATTTCCACAGAAGGTTATAGTAAGGACTACACAAATAACTAAATGAAAACCTGAAAATAGTGAAAATAAATAAATCATGGGAAAATAAATATTTTCCAATAAATTAATCATTTATAGTAAAAATTACCTATTTCATGATGGAAAAAATATCATTGTGTTTTTATAAATTCCATGACTCTAAAAATCATCAAATATATAAATTCATTTTTATCTAGAATCAACATAAAAATTATTTCATCAAATCACATTGAACATAATTGTTTTTAAAACACAATCAAATATTTTCAAATCCGTGAAACATGTTTTTATTCTTCCATTTTGTGATATTATTTTAAAAAATTAAGATCAATTTATTTCATTACGAAAGTCTAATTCCTTTCATTATAAATAATTCCAACTCAAATAATAAAAAATTTCCTACCATTTTCATTTCATAAAAAACATTCTAAAAATTAATATTTCAAATCAAGAACATTTTTTCCGAATCTATATATATATTTATAATACGATATCAAGGGTTTTCATCATTTACACCTTACCATTTTAAATCATTTTTCAATAGTCTCAAACTATAATATGACATAGAAAAACAAAAATATATGGTTATAATAATCAATTTAACTAGCTTTTAATTCTTTATCCAGGATTTGTAACACCCGAGACTTTTATGTTATATAAATCATCAAATGAATCTTTTTCTACACAACACTTTCTTGGCTTTCTTTACACGAAATTGCGACCTTCCTCGATAGCTTGTGTCTTGCGCAATACTAAGTTTCACTAAACAACGATATGCTATTAAAATATTATTAAAACAAGCTGTTGTGAATAGTAATAACCACTTTTTAAAATTTTATAAATTTTATTTTTCAAAATGGACTTCATTTTTGGATTCGGAATATCGAAATTAGCCTAGGGTGAAATTTTGGTATTTTTCTAAAAACTTTCAATTTTTGATGAATAGTGAAACCACTAAGTGGTAGTTAAAAAAATGAATTTTTCATAAAACATAATTTTTCCGCTTCTGTGACTAGAATTTCAAAAATCTGAGAGACACGGTTGATGTCAGTAAGTAAAATGTGGTTCAATGAGATGAAAATAATTTTTTGGTGAATAGTAACTTTTTACTTTTTTTACCACGGTAAAAAGTAAATAGGGTAATTAAGGGTAACGATGATATTATTATTAACGTAAAACATGTCCTAATTCTATTGGATAAGTGTAATTCGACCAAAAACAAACTTAGGAATAAAATATGACCATTTAGGCCCACTTGGATTAGATTGTGACATTTATTATTAATTTTTTTAAAGAAGGGTTAAAATAGTTAAAATCAAAGTCTAATAAGTAAATAATTATTAATATGGGGTTATACATAAGATAAATTAGACTATAAATATTCATTAGAAATATAATAATATTTCCAACATAATGGTTATTTATTTTTAATTTTTAGACATTAAATATGTTAATTTATTTATGACACAATGATGATGCAGTAATTATCTTATTAATGAAATATTGAAATAATTGATGTTATAAACACAAAAATCAATGTAATTTGAGAATTTTTATGAATCACACTAATTTTCTAGGTTAATATGACATGTTATTATTGATTTAATTAACTTGGTTCGAAATAATAATTCTGTTATGAATTTCACAAAAATCAATTACTAAATAGTGTCAAAATTGACATAAAATAGTTTTTAAAAAAAATATTATATTGGTAATTGTTATTTTATTCCTAAAAATCTAAGGTTCGGCCAAATGACTTAGATAAGGTTATATATATTAATAATAAACAACTTGGGGTTCTTTTGTCTGCTTATAGTAAGTTTATTAACCTTATAGTATAAGAACACAAGAGGACATGGTAAAAGTAAAATTATTTAACATAATGTTAAATCAAAATGATAAGGTTAAAATTGGAATCTAAACATGTATAAATTCTATTAGATGATAGGATTTCGACCCATCCCCACCTTTTCTTCGAAATATATCAATTTGTAGCTATTTAAAACCGAACATGACTTTATAATAAAATAATAGTTTTAGTTATTCCAAAGGTGCCCCTAACATCCCTTATAAAAGGACACATCCTCCCCCTCTTCCTCACACCACTTTGAGCCTTCAAGCACGAACAACCCCTTCCCCTTTATCCTCTCCACTTCCCTAGATACATCCTAGGGGTCATGGTCTTCTTAAAAGACCAATTTTAGTGCCCTAAAATAAGGTCTCAAAGAATCACTTCAAAGAAGATGTAATGTCCGTTACCGATTCTTTCATCTAAATTTCTTCTTCCAGTTCATCTTCTTTAGTTGTTTCATTATGAAATAATAACATCAGTATCACTCATATACTGATATGTTATTATAAGTATGAAACAACCCTATTTCGCTATCTATCCATCCTATGGAAAAAGAAATCACCGCGCGTGCGTACGTACGGAATACCGTCTCCACGCCGTGGTGTATTCTATTTTCCACCACCACCTTACTTGGATGGGTATAATGGTGTAAATAATGGCTTTATATGACTATTATAAAGTGATACTGATTTTGAAATAGTATACATACACTCCAATACAATTCCACGATCATAGGAACGATATCATCACTCGTGCGTACGTACGGAATACCGTCTCCACGATGTGATGCGACTCGTTCTACTTGATCTTCATTTCATAATGATTATATAAATGAATTTAATGAATGAATATGATATATATTAAAATAATAACATTCTGGAAATGAGGAATCTATAACCTAAATATAAGAATAAGAATTTATTCGACAAAACACGCATAAGAACAAAAAGATATAAACACCCGAATAACAAGTAGCAATGAAATATTACTATTAAGAAGTTAAGAATATGACCATATATGATATCATAAAAATATGTATGATTCTGGAATAAGTCAATAACATTATTTAAATCATTATATAGGAGGTTCAGACACTTACAAAGCAAGTCGGACCTAAGGTAAGGGAAATATCACAATCTCATTTTTATCTGAGATTGTTTATACTTTGGCGTTTACTGGGGTGTATTTTATCATCCAAATCCATGTTTCCCCAATATGTAATATTATTTCCATCCACCTACAATTTTTTAAATCCAATTTTACCCTTCGGTGAGTTTTTAGTAAAGGATATGAAAAGAATATTTTGTCGTTTTTCATACGAGGTACTTTTTGACTTTTCCGACAAAAGTACGAAGAATGTTTTTTTAAACATATACGACATGAATGGATTTTTAAAACATTATTTCCAAGAAGCATAATTTAAAAGTTTTCAAGTTTATTTCTTATCAACTTCTCTAGTTTAAAATTGTATGACATGTTTAAAAAAATGAAAATGTTTTTTTGTATTTGAAAGGATATTTTCCTCAAGAATGGTGTTCAAGTGTTTTATCAAAATTATTTTCCATCTAAGATAATAAAGGGTTCTGTTTCTATTCCTATTATTACATTTATTTGATTATGTTGTGATGGAATTATATTTTTATTAATTCCTTTATCTTATATGAATTTTTTTATGAAGTCACGATGTTTAAGATTCCCATTTTTATTACATGGGTTATGCTATGATGTATGGTTTCTGATTTTGTGGCACACATAAGAATGGTATCATTATGAGATGGGTGGGATATATATCTCCCTCTAATGCATTGGGTAAAGATTTTATATCTCATGAGATAGACATGGCTGGAATGGTAGGTTATACCGGTTCAGTGAAACAGGACTGAAACGAGGGTGACTCGGTTCAGAAAGGGACTTTGTCCACTAAGATAGTCTTGGCAATGAGGCTTGACTAAGAAGAAATGGTTCTCTATGATTATGTGTGTATGGCACAAAGTTTCATGTTTTATGTTATGTTTATTGTGATTACATTTCACTGCCATGATTTATTCCATGTTATGAAATTATGATCTCTTTTGCAGGTTAAGATTCCCAAAAGTTATGTGCTTGTGTATACGATGTGATTGATATTTCATTTGATTACCCATACTGAGCATTTGAGCTCACCCTTTTGTATGTTTTCTTTCCCTAGGTCAGGAAGAAGGTTATTAAGTAGGATATCCCAAAAAGGGACTCTAGATATGATGAAATAAGTGGGAGGCAAAGTTGAGGCTTTATAAACTAGTTGTTTATGTTTCCCAGTTTCTAAAGACATTATACCTATACGGTCCTTTTGTGGTTTTGTTATATGTTGTAATAAGTATGCTTCAATTTTGAAGTATTAACAATGTATGTAAATTATGGGTCGTTATAGTTGGTATCAGAGGAAAGGTATAGTCAACCTTTGGAAACTAGGATGTGAAACCCTTAGTAAGAACCTTAAGGATAAGTCTAAGCATAGATCACAATATTAGTGTTTTAGAAATTGCCATGAATAACCTTGGATAAGACCTTACGTGTGAAATTTTATTCTTGATTATGTGGTTTTTCTATTATAATTTGTGTTTGTCACACTATTCTTCTTGGTTTATTCAATGGCTGGAACCCGAAGGAACCGTGTTAATGCGGAATGAGACGGGAAATTCAATGATTGTCCCCCTGAGCAACCAAACGTTATGGGAGATGGAATGAAAAATCTTGTAGCCATGCTCACACAACTTTCTCAAGCTATGAATCACGCAGGACTTCCAAACGAGCAAAGGAAGGAGCAACATTCTGTTGAATCCTTCATGAGGCAGCGTCCACATTCTTTTAGCAGGTCTAATGATCCATTAGTTGCTGAACAATGGATTAGTACTACTGAAAAGAAATTTTCAGTTCTCCAATGTTCTGAGCATGATAAATTCATCCCAGAAGTGTATCATTTGGAAGGAGATGCTGATCAATGGTGGAATCTTATTAAGAATACGAGGCAAAGGGATGACATTGAGTCCATGGAATGGGACAAGTTCAAGAACTTATTTTTCAATAAGTACTTCCCTTGTATTCTCTGAACAAAGATGGAGAAAGAGATTCTTGAACTAAAGCAAAAGGATGATGAATCCGTTGGTACCTATGAAGCAAATTTTATAAGACTTGCAAGGTACGCTTCTGGTATTATTATCCAACCTTAGAGTAAGATCGATTGATTCCTTAGTGTCTTAAAACCAAGTCTTCGAAGGGAGTTAGCCATAAGGGACATCAATAGCTACGAGGAAATTGTTCGATGTGCTCTCACAGTTGAGATGGAGATTGGAGTAACCCATCAGTCATATGGGTTTGATAAGAAGAGGAAAATGGAATTCAAAGGAAAATCTAAAGAGCACACTGAAAAGAAGATGAGCATTCCCTTATTCTCAAAGTGTGGAAAGAAACATGGAGGGAGTTTTCTTATAGGGACAAGTAAATGTTTCAAATGTGGAAAGGAAGGTCATCGGGCATTTGAATGCCGCGATGATGGGAAGAAGATGTCTAATGATTAAAACAAAGGAAGGGATACACAGAATGAACCTACTACACTTCAATGTTTCAAGTGCAAGGAGATGGGGAATTCTGCCAAGAAATGCCCTAATCCAAGGGTTGATGATGATGGTCAACGTCAACAAACTCTTAAGTCTAAAGAAAAAGGAATGTCACATGCAATTCTTATCAGCGATGTGGAGTACGATAACGATGTGGTGAAAGGTACACTTACCATCCACTCTAAAGTAGCAAATGTTTTATTTGATTCTGGATCCACCCACTATTTTATTTCTGAAGAATTTTCTAAGGGTATCACCATATTACCACAATAATTAGATGTTGAGTTAGCTGTGACAACACCTAATGGCACAACAGTCGCATCAAAAGTTCATAATTCTTCTCCGATCGAAGTTTGTGGGAAAGTGCATCCTGAAAATCTTTTGGTCCTTCCTATAGTGGAATTTGATGTGATTCTTGGCATGATTTGGCATTCTCTACATGGATCTCATATCAATTGTCAAAGAAGGGAAGTCACATTTCATATTCCAGATCAATCTATGATCATCTATCGATGCAAGGATGAACATAACCTTCCAGTGTAAATTTCTTCCATTTTATGGGTATTGATTCCACTAAATGAATGTTATTTATCTCAAATGGTTCGTGAGAAACTCACGATTAAGAATATGCCCATTGTACGGGAATTTGATGATGTCTTTCCGGAGGAATTACAGGGTCTTCCACCAAATCGTGAAGTTGATTTTCAATAGAACTCGTACCGAGTGCTTTTCCTATTTCAAAGACACCTTATAGAATGGCCCCAATTGAGTTGCAGGAATTGAAGAAGCAACTCCAAGAGAATCTTGATAAGGGATTCATACGCCCTAGTGCGTCACCTTGGGGAGCACCCGTTCTATTTGTTAAGAAGAAAGATGGATCAATGAGACTCTGTATTGATTATCAAGAACATAACAAGATCACTATCAAGAACAAATATCCTCTCCCACACATTGATTACTTATTTGACCAACTACACGGAGCTCAATACTTTTCCAAGATTGATCTTCATTCAGGGTATCATCAATTAAGGTTCAAAAGGGAGGATATACCAATGACGGCTTTCCGTACAAGGTATGGACACTATGAATTTAATGTGACGCCATTTGGTATTACTAATGCCCCTGCTATCTTCATGGATCTGATGAATAGAGTCTTTAGAGACTATCTTGATCAATTTGTGGTAGTCTTTATAGACGATATTATTGTCTATTCAAAGAGCAAGGAAGAACATGAAGATCACTTGAGAATTATATTGAAGACCCTGAGAAAGGAGAAGATTTATTCCAAATTTACCATGTGTGAATTTTGGCTTCAAAAAGTTGCATTTTTGGGTCACATAATCTCAAAAGAGGGGTTATCTATGGATCCAGCAAAAACAGAGGTTATCGAAAGATGGTCGAGACGAACAAAAGTAACTGAGATCCGAAGTTTTCTTGGTTTGGCTGGATATTATCGACGTTTTGTGAAAGATTTTTCACGATTATCTAATCCACTCACCATGTTGACTCGGAAAGGAGTTAAGTTTGTCTGGATGGAAGAATGGGAATAGAATTTCAAGGAGTTGAAAAGAAGGTTATCCAGTGCACTTGTGCTCACACTGCCTTGTAGTGGAGAAAGGTTTGTGATCTATATTGATGCATCCCAGAAGGGATTAGGGTGTGTTCTTATGAAAAATGATATGGTGATAGCTTATGCCTCACGATAGTTGAAAATCCATGAGCAAAATTACCCAACACATGATTTGGAGTTATCGGCGGTAATCTTTGCATTAAAGATTTGGAGGCTTTACCTTTATGGTGAAAGATGTGATATTTATACTGATCATAAATTTTTAAAGTATATTTTCACACAAAAGGAGCTGATTAAGGATTATGACTCCTCGATCCATTACCACCCTGGGAAAGCAAACAAGGTGGCAGATGCATTATGTCGACAAGACCATGCCTGTTTATCCATGATGAGGATCACAAAAGATCCAATATTTATGGATTTACAAAGGATGGATCTTGGAATTATAATGAAAGTGGAAAAATCTTATCTTTCTCAAATGAATGTTCAACCATCTATACATGTGAAGATTAAAGAGGCACAGAAAGAAGATTTCGAGTTACAAAAGAAGGTGAGAAATGTTCTTGAGTTCAACCTTGATTTTGATGGTATAATAAAGTTCAGGAATCGGGTTTGTGTTCCTCCCATCCCCGAATTAAAGAAGGAGCTGCTGGATGAGGCTCATAGTTCTTCATTATCTATTCATCCTGGAAGCATGAAGATGTATAGGGACCGAAATGAGTACTTCTGGTGGGATGGCATGAAAAGAGATGTTGCTGAATATGTCTCTTGATGCTTGGTTGGTCAACAAGTTAAAGGTGAGAGACAAAAGTCTAAATGGATGTTACAACCATTACCCATACCCGAATGGAGGTGGGAAAACATCACTATGGACTTTTTCACAGGAATTCCTAAAACATCAAAAGGAAATAATGCTATCTGGGTCATAGTTGATCGTCTTACAACGTCTGCACACTTCATTGCTATTAAAGAGTATTTTTCTCTGGATCAGCTTGCCAGGATATATGTAAAGGAAGTGGTAAGATTTCATGGAGTACCACTTTCTATTATATCTGATCGAGATCCGAGATTTACCTCGAAGTTCTGTTGAAGTCTTCAGCATACTCTAGATACAGAGTTGAGTTTCAGCACTACTTATCATCCTCAGACAGACGGTCCGTCTGAGAGAACAATTCGAACCCTAGAAGATATGATGAGAGCATGCTCTATGGATTTCAAATGAGTTTGGGATCAACACCTACCTTTGGTGGAATTTTCTTATAATAATAGCTTTCACTCCAGTATTCAGATGGCTCCTTATGAAGCTCTCTATGGAAAGAAATGCAGGACTCCAACTTGTTGGGATGAAGTTTGGGAAAGAAAGCTATTAGGACCTGATCTCATTGATGAAATGGCAGAAAAAGGTCAGATCTATTCAACAACACATAAGAGAAGCTCAGAGTCGACAGAAAAGTTATGCCGACAACCAAAGAAAAGACCTAGAGTTTGAAGTGGGTGATAAAGTGTTCTTACGAATATCTCCCAGGAAGAGGGTTATGAGATTTGGAAAGAAGGGGAAGTTGAGCCCTAGATATATCGGTTCTTTAGAAATTCTAGATCGTGTTGGGAAGGTAGATTACGGATTGGCTCTTCCACTGAATCTCTCTCAAGTTCACGATGTGTTCCATGTATCTCTCCTGAGAAAGTACATACCTGATACTTCACATGTACTCAGCTCATAAGTTGTACCGCTGGAGCAAGATCTTTCTTATGAAGAACAACCGATAGAGATTCTGGATCATAGCGAAAAAGTCCTACGAAACAAGACCACTCGATTGGTGAATGTTTTATGGAGGAACCACCAATTTGAAGAAGCTACATGGGAACTTGAGGATATGATGAGGGAGAGGAATCATCATCTGTTTGTTACAAAGTGACAAATTTCTAGGGCGAAATTCATTTTAGGGGGGGTAGAAGGTAACACCCAAGACTTTTATGTTATATAAATCATCAAAGTATTCTTTTTCTACACAACACTTTCTTGGCTTGCTTTACACGAAATCGCGACCTTCCTCGATAGCTTGCGTCGTACGCAATACCGAGTATCACTAAACAACGATATGCTATTAAAATATTATTAAAACTAGCCATTATGAATAGTAATAACCACTTTTTTGAAATTTTATTTTTCAAAATGGACTTCATTTTTGGATTCGGAATATCGAAATTAGCCTAGGGTGAAATTCTGGTATTTTTCTGAAAACATTCAATTTTTGATGAATTGTGAAACCACTAAGTGGTAGTTAAAAAACTGAATTTTTATAAAACATAATTTTACCGTTTCTGTGAGTGGAATTTCAAAAATAAGAGAGACACAGTTGATGTTAGTATGTAAAATGTGGTTCAATGAGATGAAAATAATTTTTTGGTGAATATGAACTTTTTTCTTTTTTTTACCACGGTAAAAAGTAAATAGGGTAATTAAGGGTAATGATGATATTATTATTACCCTAACACATGTCATAATTCTATTGGATATGTGTAATTCGACCAAAAATAGACTTAGGAATAAAATATGACCATTTAGGCCCACTTGGATTAGATTAGGACATTTATTATTAATTTATTTAAAGAAAGGTTAAAACAGTTAAAATCAAAGTCTAATAAATAAATAATTATTAATATGGGGTTATACATAAGATAAATTCGACTATAAATATTAATTAGAAATCTAAAACGATTTCCTAGATAATGGTATTTTATTTTTAATTTTTATACATTAAATAATTTAATTTATGTATGACACAATGATGATGCAGTAATTATCTTATTAATGAAATATTGACATAATTGATGTTATAAACACCAAAATTAATGTAATTTGAGACTTTTTATGAATCCCACTAATTTTCTAGGTTAATATGACATGTTAGTATTGATTTAATTAACTTGGTTCGAACTAATAATTCTGTTATGATTTTCAGAAAAATCAATTACTAAATAGTGTCAAAATTGACATAAAATATTTTTTAAAACAAATATTATATTGGTAATTGTTATTTTATTCCTAAAAATATAAGGTTCTGCCAAATGACTTAGATAAGGTTATATATATTAATAATAAAAAACTTGGGGTTCGTTTGGCTGCTTATAGTAAGTTTATTAACCTTATATTATAAGAACACAAGAAGACATGGTAAAAGTAAAATTATTTAACTTAATGTTAAATCTAAATGATAAGGTTAAAATAGGAACCTAAACTTGTCTAAATTCTATTGGATGGGAGGAGTTCGACCCATAACCACCTTATCTTCTAAATATATCAATTTGGAGCTATTCAAAACCGAACTTGACTTTATAATAAAATAATAGTTTTAGTTATTCCAAAGGTGCCCCTCTCCTCCCTTATAAAAGGACACCTCCTCCCCTCCTTACTCACACCATATTGAGCCTTCACTCTCGGCCAACCCCTGCCACTTTCTCCTCTCCACTTCCCTAAAGACATCCTAGAGGTCCTGGTCTTCTTTAAAGACCAATTTTAGTGTCTTAAAAGAAGGTCTCAAAGAAGCACTTCAAAGAAGAGGTAATGTCCGTTACCGATTCTTTAATCTTTACTTGTTCTTCAACTCCTTCTTCTTTAGTTGTTTCATTATGAAGTAATAACATCAGTATCACTCATATACTGATATGTTATTATAAGTATGAAACAACCCTATTTCACCATCTATCCATCCTACGGAAAAAGAAATCACCGCGCATGCGTACGTACGGAATACCGTCTCCACGCCATGGTGTAATCTATTTTCCACCACCACCTTACTTGGATGGGTATAATGGTGTAAATAATGACTTTATATGACTATTATAAAGTGATACTGATTATGAAATAGTATACATACACTCTAATACAATTCCATGATCATAGGAATGATATCATCACACGTGCGTACGTACGGAATACCGTCTCCACGATGTGATGCGACTCGTTCTACATGATATTCATTTCATAATGATTATATAAATGAATTTAATGAATTAATATGATATATATTACACTAATACCATTTTGGAAATAAGGTATCTATAACATAAATATAAGAATAATAATTTATTCGACAAAACACGCATAAGAACAAAAAGTTATAAACACCCGAATAACAAGTTGCAATGAAATATTACTACTAAGAAGCTAAGAATATGACAATATATGATATCATAAAAATAATTATGATTCTGGAATAAGTCAATAACATTATTTAAATCATTATACAAGAGGTTCGGACACTTACAAAGCAAGTCGGACCTAAGGTAAGGGAAATATCACAATCTCATTTTTGTCCGAGATTGTTTTTACTTTGGTGTTTACTGGGGTGTATTTTATCATCCACATCCATGTTTCCTCAATATTTAATATTATTTCCATCCACCTAAAATTTTTTAAATCCAATTTTACCCTTCGGTGAGTTTTTAGTAAAGGATATGAAATGAATCTTTTGTCGTTATTCGTATGAGGTACTTTTGGACTTTTCCGACAAAAGTACGAAGAATGTTTTTTTAAACTTATACGGCATGAATGGATTTTTAAAACATTATTTCCAAGAAGATTACTTTAGAAGTTTTCAAGTTTATTTTTAATCAACTTCTTTAGTTTAAAATTGTATGACATGTTAAAAAAAAGGAAACTGTTTTTTTGAATTTGAAAGGATATTTTCCTCAAGAATAGAGTTCAAGTGTTTTATCAAAATTATTTTCCTTCTAAGATAATAAAGGGTTATGTTTCTATTCCTATTATTACATTTATTTGATTATGTTGTAATGGAATTATATTTTTATTAATTCCTTTAACTTATATGAATTGTTTTATGAAGTCACGATGTTTAAGATTCCAATTTTTATTACATGCGTTATGCTATGATGTATGGTTTCTGATTTTGTGGCACACATAAGAATGGTATCATTATGAGATGGGTGGGACCTATATCTCCCTCCAATTTATTGGGTAAAGATTTTATATCTCATGAGATAGACATGGCTGGAATGGTAGGTTATACCGGTTCAGTGAAACAGGACTGAAATGAGGGTGACTTGGTTCAGAAAGGGACTTTGTCCACTAAGATAGTCTTGGCAACGAGTCTTGAATAACAAGAAATTATTCTCTATGTTTTTGTGTATATGACACAATGTTTCATATTTTATTTTATGATTATTGTGATTACATTTCACTGCCATGATTTATCCCATGTTATGAAATTATGATCTCTTTTTGAGGTTAAGATTTCCAAAAGTTATGTGATTGTGTATACGATGTGATTGATATTTCTTTTGTTTACCCTTACTGATCATTTGATCTCACCCTTTTTTATGTTTTCTTTCCCCAGGTTAGGGAGAAGTTTATTAAGTAGGATATGCCAAAAATGGACTCTAGATATGTTGAAATAAGTGGGAGGAAAAGTTGATGCTTTATGAACCAGTTGTTTAAGTTTCCCAGTTTCTAAAGACACTATACCTATACGGTCCTTTCGTGGTTTTGTTATATGTTGTAATAAGTATGCTTTAATTTTGAAGTATTAGAAATGTGTGTAATGTATGGGTCGTTATAGGGTTAATATAATTTTAATAATTATTATCCACTCTCAAAAATGATATAAATGTTATAATGTCACAATTTTATTTTACCATTTACCATAGCTGCATTCCTTGTCATTTAATACATCAATAGAAAGATCACATAACATTACACAATAACTACATTCACTATGATCAATATAGCTCCCACAATCATACAAATTATTAGAAATAATCCCCCACGTAATTTTAAAATATGTCATAAAATAACACCTTATATTGGGTGAAGCATCCAATTTATGTATATGATCATGTGTATATCATATATTATTATTATAAGAGATATCCTTAAGTTTATAATCACCTGTGGTCCTAAAAACATCATATAAAATACCACATTCATAACCCACAAAATATATGAATTTAATTCACCACATAGACAGAAACAAATCCACCACTATGAAGAAATAATTTAAATGTAAACATTCAATATTGTCCTTTCACCAATATATGTACCATATCACATAAAATTAGAAAATATTATGTTGATTAAAAAGGAAGTCACACAATATTCAATTCTCATAGAAAAAATATACACCACAATACGATTAGGATAAGAGTAAAGGATGTAGATAATGATAATAACTGATCCAACCATACTGAGAAAGGGCTCGATGATAGAGTAAATAGGGAACCACCCCAATAGAAAAAATATAGGAATGTGGAGAGAGTACTAGAATGATTTTAAAATGGTCATAGAAACTCCATTTCCCACACAACATCTCCCTCTCAACACTAATCATGATGAATTAGTTATTGTTACCATATCTAAAGGATGATTGGTTTGGGAAGGAAACTAAAAGGTTAAAGTGATTAAAATGATCATGGATATAGGATATATTAGGTGTGTTCTAGCTAACTAATAGGGTGGGTTCCCTGCACTAATTATAATGGGATATAAATAAATTAATGATGATAACCTAGTTCATTACGTTCAAAGGGATTATAAATGAAGGTGTTCAAGCTAAAGGATATATAAATTTCAAAAAAAACATCATGGAAAATTCTCAAATATCATCTAATATAGGAGATAAATCACTGACTAAGATTTTCCCCCTCATGGTGTCATTTAATGTGACTATTCTTCATAACACTCCTAAAAATCCATCATAAAATAGATAACTTTTCGTAAACCCTAATGAATAGGAACCACCACTGTAGAGATAATGGTCACTGCATCATCACTATAAAAAAAGATCAGTTCCCCCTCCACGAATAATTCAAACCAATATATAACACCACATAATAAAAAATATATATTTTTCATAATCTGATATAGAGACCATTGATTTCTACAAAAATTGGAACTAAAATACATAGTATCCTCCACTGAGAATTATCATCATTTTCCTCCACTCTATGATTATTTAATGAGAAATCATGTTGAACATAACTGTATGAAAATTATGAGGGGATCATCGTTGATCCACAAATACAAATTAAAACAAATTAAGAACTACTAACCTAAGACAAAAATTACTGAAGGTAAATTAGTTATGTGATTTTAACTTGTTTATATTATCTACCACATTCAATCACAATCACATTAAACCATGATTGAAGTTCCTTTATAACTATTATAACCCATAAGAAGTATCATTTTTCTTATAATATCCAAAAAATAAGAAGGTCCTTGTATCATATCATTGGCGTTCTGAAAATCCTAAGTCATAGTCGGACTCCCTTGTCTACCGTACATACTAAGCCCAACTAAAATTGTTGTCCTACTAACACATTCATGATCAAAAATCTGTATCTTCAAAATCGATGATATCTCTCACCCATTACCACTAATACCACTCTTTAATAACCCCGTCACCACAATGGTACCCCTTCTAGGATGAAAATGAGGGAATAATTAACATGACATGTGAATCCCAATTCAAATAGAGCTCAACGTTGTGATAGGAACTGAGGGAACAATATATACACACATGGGTGTAATTACCCAATGTGGTTTGATAAATAAGAGAAATATGATAAAAAACAAAAAAATAACACTTAATCAGAAAATTATATTAAGATTTCCAAAATATATATATGAATGTAATGGTATACAACTACAAACAATAAGATTCATTAAAACGATCCATAGCTTGGACAATAAAGCTCTAACATCTCTAGTAAAACCCCATAACCTAGAAAATTCCATCTCAATCACCGATATGTTCATGAAATCGTAAAAAATATTATATATATACATATAGTGGTCATAACATGTGAACTGAGTAGGATCCTCCTTGCAAACTCTTATGAAAAATGATGAAGAAATATACTAGAGTCCAATGAGTAAACAAATTAAACTAAAACATCACCTAACAAATTTACAATCATATTTCTATCCATAACATGTATATTGATAACCATGTATCACATACAATAGATCAAACAATATAATATAGAAGTAGGGTACCCCACTATCATGTCTACACTGGTTTTATTCTCTCCACCAAAGTCACACATCATGAGACATCTCTCTCTAAAATCCATCTCAAAAACACTTGGGATAATGTAACCAAACCGAATACACATGAAATATATTATACACCACATAAATCATAACATATTATCATCCCAACCACATCTTCGTATATAAATTTATTATTTTCTTGGTTCCACCATTATAAATATGTTGTATATTATACATCTTTTATTATACCTCAATCCATTATAGCCAATACTTTGATTATTGTACCTAAAGACATCACAACTCAAACCATAAATAAATATGGAAATCATTAGTATATTATATATAGAGATTAATGGTTGTGAGAGAACCATAAGACATTATGATTCTCAACACACATATATAGGCAATGATAATCCACATTCATAATAGCATGTAATATTACCTATTAAAAAGATCTATGTCATAGAGGGTATTCATCAATCCATTCCTCATAAACCTCATTGTTTTGAAATATAACCTCTCAGATTCCATTGGGCTTATATCACCTTATAGATATGGGTGTAGTAGTGTATGAAATAAGAAAACATGTATTATATATATAAATCTCACTACTACACTGTGGGAAACTAAATATCCTTAGATTCATTGACCTCTAACATCATAGTAGACAACTAGAAACAATTTCGAAGGCCTTTGTATCAAAATCATACTGGCATCAAGATCATTATTAGTTAATTAAGTAATCTATTAATTAATACGATTACATGTTCTTTTCATGATAAATAATGTAATCTTATGATATAAGTTCTAATGGAACTGTTAATAATTTTCTTGTGTTATCTTGTATGCCATCATAATATCGTATGCATCAAGAACCAACCCCATTCTTACATTAAATAATTTCTCACTTTATAGACATTCGGGTACTCTATGACACATCCCAATGTATTATGTTAATGATTCACTTATAGTTCATGGTATCAAACTACTCGTAATAATTGGAAAAAAATTATATAAATATCAATTGGACATAAACCATTAAATAAGAATATTCATTTTCAAGCAAGCATCTCAGCTTCTTATATAATATTAATCGGAAAGCCTAGCTTCAATAAATTCCATCTGGATGACTAATCTCAAGTAAATAGCCATATATAATATTAAATATGGAATCTTTGGTCGATATCATTATATAACTGACTCTCAATTCCATCATCATACCCCCAAGAATCCTAACCCATATCATCTCTATTACGAATGACTCGTGCAACCATCACAGTCTTGTATATTCTTTCTTATAAGTAATGAACCATAAATAATCTCAGTCACAAAAAATCACATCAAAAGTCTTATATCTAGAGAAAAAAATATGTAAGCAGAATATATTCAGATGATATATGTCATCCTGTCACGAGAAGGAATGCATCCAGCCTTCACATGAAAATGGTCTCACCCGACCCCAACGATTTTTAATTATCAATCAAATAGTTTTATTTTCATCCATGATAAACCTTTTAATTTATCAAATATTATGACTATGGGAACCCTAAGTAATCAACTATTATAAGTTATTAATTATTAACCATAACTTAAATAATCAAATCTAGTTTAATTAATACTTATGGATGAACATTTTATTTAGAATGAATATAATCATTTGGAACAATATAAAATTTTGTAGATTTGTGCTCATTATACCATTACATTAAAATTTATGAGAAAAAATTAAGTAATCATAATTAATAATCAATTTTATTTCCCTCAAATTATATGGAAAACAATTTATAAAAACATTCCTATGTAATTCTTGATCCTTCAAAAATGAAATAATTTACATTCTTTAACAACATTAACAAAATTAAACCTGCTAAACCATGTATAAAAAACATTATAACCATGTAAAGTTTTTAAATGGTACACTATTAATGAAATCAGGAGGCACAAAAAATATTCATTTCAAAGGCATTCAAATAGACATCCCAAAATATTCAAATATGAATTTTCTTATTTCTATATAGGATTAAAATTCCATTTTAAGAATTTAGTTAAATTAATTCATGTGATAATATCCATTTAATACACCTAATAAATAAAAATATTGAAATAATTATCATCATGATTATTATTTTAATTTTTACCATAACATAGCATTATTTTATTCTATCCCATGGAATATTTCATAACCACTATCTTTAAACCACAATATAAAAAAGATCACCTCCCCTGTATTCCAGTAATCTTATATATTTTTAAATATCTTTATCTACTTTATATTGTTGATCATTTAACTACAATATTGAAATTATTACCAATAATATTCATTTAATGGATTAATTTTTAGATTCTATGATAACACAATTTACCATTGGAATTAAATATTTTCATTAAATGAATTATGGAATAGAAAACCAGGTTATCCATTTCCTTTTAGAATTAAGCTTCTATTTTATGATTTAGTATTAACATAATAATTCAATTTCATGAATTTATAATATTATCATAAAAATAATTATACTACATAAATTAATATAGAAATTAATATATTTTTAATTAATAAAAATTTATTAATGTAATTTCACAAGTTCTAATCTCTACTCTTAATTTAATGTTTCCATGTTATCTCAAATTGACTTTATGATATTTTTTTAAAAAATTCTTATCTCGTTATTGTTAATCAAATATATGTAAAAAATTAATATAAAGCATGATAATTGCATATTTGGATTTTAGAGACCCATATATTGACTTATATAGACATTACATTACTTTTTCGGAATAATTAATACATGACAAAAACTAACACTCAAAGACTGTAATAGTGTATTGTCTTTGGAAACTCAGAACGTAATCTTCTAATATTGGTGAATGATCTTAAACAACTCCCATAACGATCTTCCCCCTTTTGTTTCCTTATCTAAATCCTTTCTTTATTTCCTAGAGAAAATAAAACATAAAAATGGTGAGCTCAAATACTCAGTAAGGGAAAACATATAGAACATAAAACAATCTATAAACATTTGAAAGAAAAAACTTGAACATGAAATTTAAACATCAAAATATTGAGCAAGACATAAATCGTGGAAGTATGTAAGGAATATATCATAATGGAACATCAACCATGATAATATATAATGGTAATAAATCATGTAATTCTGGAAACCATTCAGCACATGTTATCATTTCCATAGTAGCCAAGGCATTGCTGCCAAGACCATCATAGTGGACCAAGTCCCTTTCTGAATCGAGTTCACTCCTCGTTTCAGATATTTAACACTGAACCAGATTAACTTACCATTCTAGACATGTCTATCTCATAAGATATAAATATTATCCAATGAAATGGTGGGAGATATATCTCCCACCCATCTCATAATGAAATCATTCTTACTTGTGACACAACATGAACATAAATAATTCATCATTACCCAAAGTATAAAATGGGTTTCATAAACATAATCACATAATAACATAATCCATAAAAATAAAATGTATATCATTTCATTATAATAAAATTGAAACCATGTAAATCACGGAGAAATTACAGTTGAAACATACACATATGAAATAATGACATCTTATATGGAAAATGGTTTTGATAAAACAGTTGAAATGAATTCTTGAGGAAAATATCCTTTCTTCTTAAAAATCATTTTCCTTTCACATAATGCCATGAAGTTTTAAACTAAATTTATTTTTTTGAAAACAATCATGAAATATTTTAGAGTAAACTTCTTGGAAATAAGGTGTTATGAAACTGTAAGAATCCATTCATGCCGTATAAGTTAACAACACATTCTTCTCATACTTTTGTCTGAAAAGTCAAACAGTACCTCGTATGGTAAATAAAAGAAAGATTCCTCACATACCATGTAGTAAAAGTCAAAAATTGGTAAAAAGGACATTAATAATACATGAAAACATTTTTAAAAAATAGGTACATGGATGATAAATATAACCCCCGTAAATACTTACGTATAAGCAATCTCGGATAAAAATGAGATTCGCAAAATTATCCCTTACCTTAGGTCCGATATGCTTCATATAGATCTGAACCTCCTGTATAATGATAAAAATAATGTAATTTACTTATTACATAATCGTATTCATTGTTATGATAACATATATGGTTCACTTATGACTTTACATTACCTGTTCGTTTGTAAAATCCATGTTAAAGCAGCGTTTTTGTTAAAATCATTTCATTTATCGTATGTGTTTCGACTTGTCGTTATTGATATTATTACTTATATCCTGATTTAAATAATTCCAGAATTTAAAACATGATTTATATATAATATATATTCATCATATACATATATATTATCGATTGATAAAAGTAATGAAAGACACCGTTCATGGAGACGGTAGGCCATACATACGCATGAACATTGTTTTTGTTTCCTTATTTAATTGAATGAAACTAAATAGATGAAATAAATAAATATATAAATAAATCCAGTAGCATTATTATGTCATATATTTCATTATTATTCATTATATAAACTTTATAATCATTCATGTATGGTTAACATGGAGAATGAATCTCATCGTGTCGTGGAGACGGTAATCTGTATGTACGCACGAGAGATGATATCGTTCCCATAATTATGGAATAGAATTGGAGTTGATGGTATAATATATAAAAATCAGTATGATGTTATAATAACCATATATAGTTATTATTTACACCATTATACCCATCCATGTAAGGTGTTGGTGGAAAAACAGATTACAGCACGACGTTGAGACGATATTCCGTACGTACGCACACGCGGTGATTTCGTTTTCCGTAGGATGGATAGAAGGTGAAATGGGGTTGCTCATTATTTATAATAACATATCAGTATATTATTGATACTGATTTTATAATAATATAATGAAACAACAAAATAAGAAGAAGTTGAAGAAGAAAGAAAATAGAATGAATCGGTAACGGATATTACCTCTTCTTTGACACGCCTCTTTGAAACATCCTCTTAGGGTACTAAAATTTGTATTTGAAGAAGGACAGGACCTCTAGTATGTTACTAGGAAAGTTGGGAAGGGAAATTAGTAGGTTTTGGCCGAGCTTAAAGGCTCCAAATTGTGTGAGTAGAAAAGGTAGGAGATTCCCTTTTATAAGGGAGGAGACGGGCACCTTTGGAAATATAAGAAAATATTAATTTATATTAATTCCCAACCCTACATAAAAACTTCAAAAATAACTCATATACAAAGATTATATGAGATAGGGTTGTAATATCATCAACCAATAAAATTTAGACATGTTAGGAATTTATTTTAAACATTATCAACTTGATTTATATTTATTTAATCAATTTAATTTTATTTGTGGTAATAACATTCTAAATTTTAAATTATTAAAAATATTTACTTATTTGTTGTGAATTGTCTATAATTGGATAATTTATTACATTTTATACCATATAAATTTAAATATATAATTTTTAAATATTTTTTTGATTTTTAATCAATTTTATAATATGTTATTATTATAAAATTACAATAGTGTCAATTTTGACACTATTCATTTATATGAATTTAAATAAACAATATACCGAAGATATGATCGAAATAAAAGATTTAATAGATTCATAACATGTCATATTTATCTATAAAATTAGTGGATCACATTAAATAGTTCATATAATATTTATTTTAATATTTTTAAAACCATTTATTTGATATTTCTCTTAATAAAATAATTTCAACATCACTATTATGTGACCATTAATGATACTTATTTAATCCCTAAAAATTATATATAAATCCATATGATGTATATAATTTTATTATATTTCTGTATACTATTCATGTTTGATGTTTCATGAAGTTTATCACTAAATTAAAATTAATATACTTATAAGCTTTAAGAAAGTGACATGTTGTTACATTCTGTGGTTTTAATAATAATTAAATTATTTTCAAGGAAACAAGTCCATAAAATGAATCTATTCTGACCCTTAGGTTATATGGGTCACCTTTTTGTCATCAAATAGAATATTGGCAGGTGTTAGGGTAATTTTATTATCTTATATTTACCCTTAATTACCCAATTTACCTTTAACTATGGTAAATAAAATGTACCGTAGTTACTATTCATAATGCCCAAAAATAAAAAAATAGCTTATTAAAATAATTTGGACCCACTGATTCAAAATATGGAATCCATTTTTCCAAATTCAATACACAAATGTTTCAGAAATTAAATTAAATTTAATCCTTTTGTTGAAAGAAAACGGGTTTTTTTAAAACATTGCAAAAGATTGAATTGATTTAACCTACGAATTCAAGGTAAAATCAATGATAATGACATAAATTATATTAAATGGTAAAAATATATTCTATTTATACTTTAAAACCATTCAATATTATAATTTAACCATATTAATTATTACGATGAAAAAAGTTTTTTTTTATTAAAATATAGCGTGTTTTTACTATTCATTAAAATATGAAAGTTATCAGAAAAATATCAAAACATTATCCAATGTGAATTTTTATATTCTGATTCAAAATTAAAAGTTTATTTTGTAAAATTGAACTTATAAACATGTCAAAAACTAGATTTAATGTGGGTGCGCCATCAAAAGGCAACAAAATTGCTTTTTTTTTTAAAATACTTATTTTACGCGAAAAATTTATTCTGTTCACATAAAATGTTTTAAAAAATTTATAAGATGAATAATAATGTTATAAAATTAAAAATGTAGTTAATACTATTTATAATGGCTAGTCCAATATAATATTATAACAATATATCGTCGTTTAGTGAAACTGGGTATTGCGTACAACACACGCTATCAAGGAAGGTCGTGATTGTGTGTAATGCAATTCAAGTCATGGTTGCGTGTTGTGAAAGACTCCATTGTTGTTTCGTTATAATATAATCCAACAATTTTTCATTTTTACATTGAATATATATATATATATATACACACACTCAATGTTGCGTTGAATGAATATTATCAAATGAACATGAAATTGTGTGTAACATAATCTAAGAATTGTGTTGCGTATACTACAAGCTAATACAGTGTTGCGTATAGCACAAGATAATAATGTTGTAGTATAAAACAAATGACATAAAATAAATTAAAAAGAATGCTTATCATAAAATATCGGGTTGTTACATTCTACCCCCTTAAAATGAATTTCACCCTCGAAATTCGTCAGGGTTATACATGGTTTTCTACATGAAAGTTTCTTTAATTGAAACCCACATCATAAAATGAAATAACAAAACTTAACGTTAAAAACTAAAGTATGAAATGTAATGGTTACCCAAATTAACTAATCATTGGTTTTCCACATAGGATAACATAGGTGAAAATATGGATATGGAAGATAAAATCTAACCATCAAGTTCTGATGGAGAGTGGTAGAGAACATGGCTTTGAAAAAGCCAACAATCACATAGCCATAAATTTGTGATGATCTAAGGTAACATCTGATTCATCGGATATAAGGGAACTAGGACATCATTTTTGGTTTTGAGGATCATTTCTCTAATGTTGAAGAATATTGGAATAAAAAGAAATACTTACATGATTTTGGTACAATCTCACCATTGTTCGTTCCTTAAACAATTTCCACATCATCTCTTAAAGAAATGAAGTTTAATTTGTTATTCGTGAAGTGTTGGTAGATCATGTGATAGAATTATGGGTCATTCCATCTGTCTCAATCAAAAGGTTAGAAAAAGTTATCTAACATACATAAGTCCATCTATGATGAGGTTAATCATATGAGATTCCAAAAATGAACCTATACTTCATCTATCATACCGCTTAATAAAATAAAACCAGATTAACTAACGAGGGTATTCCTGTAGGATAGTGGTAGGTGATGAAGGCATGTCGTACATCGGTTGTGGGTTCGATTCCCACAGCCTTGTCTGACGCGATGGGTTGTCGCCCTTCCTACGGGTTGTCCTTTTTCTAAAACTATACTATTATAACATTCTATCAATAATATAAAAAAAATTCTAGCCTTAAACAATACTAACTTATGTTCAACATAATCCATTCGAATATTTAGGCTTATCCAAAATATTTTATTCCAAACTCATAGTAAAAAGTGAACAATTACTAACAAGCATGTGAATACCATCATTTATCCCTCAAATATCTTGTTGGTCACATTCCAATCATGTGAATACTATAATCATTTATTCTCTTGAAATATGAATACCCATTAAACCATAGTGAAAACATGAATGCTATCAAAAGTTAACAATTTCCACATACTAAAATCCAAAAAATTCTATATACTCAAACCACAATATCACATTGTCCTTATGTGATTCATGATCTCATTAATACTATCAAAAATTTCATCATCTCCTTAGCACTTCTTTATGTGCATATTAGGTGCTTTAAAAAAATATATGAATAACCTTTCATGGTTACTGGTACCATTCATCATACACTTTCAAAACATAAGGAAAGACAACAGTGTAACAATCCTTAGATGTCTATTTGTTCTATAGTACCATGAGATTACTTATTCATCATTACTCATGATAAATATGTAATCATTCCACTACCTACATAAACCATTGACTGAGCATCAAAAATTCTTTCATCTCACATATCATTTGTGGTCTCTTCATCATCATCTACATAAATAGTACACATATGACCATGCTGATTCTCTTTATGAGAGTTTCCCTTAGGGAATTGGATTTCATTATTCCCGTACATTCCACATTTAAAACACTTAACCGTTGTTGATGTCTTAGCATTACCATTATCCTTTTCCATGTTATTAACTGAACCTTTTCCTTTTCAATTACTATCGTTGTGTCCTTCTTTTCCACACCCAATTAATCTTCTAGTTCCTTTGAAACATTCCCCTTTATTCCTCTTCCCACATGACTTACATGATGGAAATTGAACTTTCATTCCTCTATGATCATCATGAAACTCTATCTTTCTCTTATTAGCTGAGTCAAGAAACATACCAAAGCTGAGATTATTGATCATATTATGAGATTGCTGATTAGGAATAATAACAATGTTTCACCTTACAAATCCCATTTCATTTGCTTCATCATGAAGAAAATCATTCCATTGTCCAACATATTCTCTATTATCATGAATCTTCATGTTTCCAGCCATTTTCTAAAACCCAAAAAGAATAGTGTGAGAGGTAAAAATCATGACAAGTAAAACAACATAATAAATGGGGAGTAATTTCAATACCTAACATCTTATGTTTAATTCTAAGATCATTACCGTAATTATAGGACTATAACCCATACATATACTTAACCTTAGGGACATCCCTATACATACCTTAGAAATATCTCTAGGGATCTGAGTAACGTTTTCCCATCCTCGTTTCCAAAGGTTGAATAAACCTTTCCTCTGATACAAACTGTACAGACCCAAAGATTGACATACATAGAAAGTACATTACTTTTGCTGAATACTTAATACATGACAAAAACTAACACTCAAGGACTATAATAGTTTAGTGTCTTTGGAAACACAGCACATACTCTTCTAATCGTGGTGAAAGATCATCAAAAACTCCCATAACGATCTTCCCCTTTTTGTTTACTTACCTAAAAACTTTCTTTATTTCCTAGAGAAAATAAAACATAAAAATTGTGAGCTCAAATTCTGAGTAACGGAAAACATAGAGAACATAAAGCAATCCATAAAAATTTACAAGCAAAAACATGAACATGAAATTTAAACATCAAAATCTTGATCAAAGACATAAATCATGGAAGTATGTAAGGCATATATCATAATGGAACATCAAACATGATAAAATATAATAGGAATAAAACATGTAATTTCGGAAACCATTCATCACATGTTATGATTTCCATTGTATCCAAGGCATTGCTGCCAAGACCATCTTAGTGGACAAAGTCCCTTTCTGAATCGAGTTCACTCCTCAGTTCAGTTCTGTAACACTGAACTGGATTAACTTACCATTCTAGCCATGTCTATCTAATGAGATATAAATCATTACCCAATGCCTTGGAGGGAGATATAGGTACCACCCATCTCATAATGAAATCATTCCTATTTGTGCCACAACATGAACATAAATCATTCATCATTACCCAAAGTATAAAATGTGTTTCATAAACATCATCACATCATAACATAATCCATAAAAATTGATATCTTTTCATCATAAGAAAAGTGAAACCATGTAAATCACAGTGAAATTACACTTGAAACATACACATATGAAATAATTCCATCTTATATGGAAAATGGTTTTGATAAAACACTTGAAATTAATTCTTGAGGAAAATATACTTTTTTCTTCAAAATCATATTATTTTCACAAAATGACATGAAATTTTAAAATAAAATGATTTTGTTGAAAAAAAGCATTAAATATTTTAGATTGATCTTATTTAAAATAAGTCATTATAAAACCGTAAGAATCCATTCATGCCTTATAAGTTAAAAAAACATTCTTCTAGAACTTTTGTCAGAAAAGTCAAAAAGTACCTCGTATGGTAAACAAAAGAATGATTCCGTACATACCATGTAGTAAAAGTAAAAAATGTTTAAAAAGGTCATTAATCATACATGAAAACATTTTTAGAAAATAGGGACATGGATGATGAATATAACCCCAGTAAATACATAAGTATAAGCAATCTCAGATAACAATGAGATTTGTAAAATTATCCCTTACCATAGGTCGGATATTCTTCGTATGGACCCAAATCTCCTATATAATGATTTAAATAATATCCTTGACTTATTACATAATCATATTCATTTTTATGATATCGTATATGTTTCACTTATGACTTTATATTACCCGTTCTTTTGTAAATTCGATGTTAAAGCATGGTTTTGGGTAAAATCATTTCATTTATCGTATGTGTTTCGACTTGTTGTTCTTGATATTATTACTTATATCCTGATTTAAATAATTATAGAATGTAAAAAATGATTTATATATAATATATATTCATCATATACATATATATTATAGATCGATAAAAGGAATGAAATACACTGTTCATGGGGACGGTAGGCCGTACGTACGCATGAACACTATTTTTATTTCCTTATTGAATTGAATGAATCTAAATAGAGGACATACTTATATATATACATAAATCCAGTAAAAATATTATGTCTTATATTTAATTATTAATCATTTTATAAACATTATAATCATTCATGTATGGTTAACATGGAGAATGAATCTCATCGCGTTGTGGAAACGGTAATCCGTACGTACGCACGATCGATTATATCAACCACATAATTATTGAATAGAATTGGAGTGGATGGTATAATATATCAGAATCAGTATTATTTTATAATAACCATATATACTTATTCCTTACACCATTATACCCGTCCATGTAAGGTGATGGTGGAAAAATAGATTACACCACGGCGTGGATACAGTATTTCGTACGTACGCACGCATAGTGATTTCATTTTTCATAGGATGTATAGAAGGTGAACTGAGGTTGCTTAATATTTATAATAACATATCAGTATATTATTTATAATGATTTTATTACAATATAATGATACAACTAAAGAAGAATATGTCGAAGAAGAAAGAAAATTGAAAGAATCGGTAACAGATATTACCTCTTCTTTGACACGCCACTTTGAAACCTTCTTTATAGGGTACTAAAATTGGTCTATCAAGAAGAACATGACCTCTAGTATGTTTCTAGGGAAGTTTAGAAGTGAAATGGGTAGGTTTTGGTGGAGATTAAAGGCTCAAAATTTTGAAAGGAGAAGAGGGAGGAGATGCCCTTTTATAAGGGAGGAGAGGGGCATCTTTGGAAATATAAGAAAATATTAATTTATATTAAATCCCATCCCCACTTAAAAACATTAAAAATGACTCATATAAAAATATTAGATTATAGAGGGTTGTAATATCATCATCAAATATAATTTATAAATGTTAGGAAATTATTTTAAACATTATCAACTTGATTTATCCTTATTTAATCAATTTAATTTTATTTGTGGTAATAACATTATAAATTTTAAATTATTACAAATAATCACATTTTGTTGAAATTTTTCCATAATTGGATACATTATTACATCTTATACCATATAAATTTAAATTTACATTTTTTAAATAATTTTGTGGTATTAAACAATTTTATAATATGTTATTTTTATAAAATAACAATAGTGTCAATTTTGACACTATTCATTTATTTGAATTTAAATAAACAATATATAGAAGATATGTTCGAAATAATAGATTTAATAGATTTATAACATGTCATATTTATCTAGACAATTAGTGTAGCACATTAAATAGTTCATATAATATTTATTTTAATATTTTTAAAACCATTTATTTGATATTTCTATTAAAAAAATAATTTCAACATCACTATTATGTCACCTTTAATGATAATTATTTAATCCCTAAAAATTAAAATAAATTCATATGATGTAGAAAATTTTATTATATTTCTGGAGACTATTAATGTTTTAAGTTTCATGAAGTTTATCACTAAATTAGAATTAATATACTTATAAGATTTATGAGAGTGACATGTTTTCACTTTCTTTGGTTTTAATAATAATTAAATTATGTTCAAGGAAACAAGTCCATAAAATGAATTTATTCCCACCCTTAGATGATATGGGTCGGCTTTTAGTCATCCAATAGAATTTTGGCAGGTTTTAGGGTAATTTTATAATCTTATATTTACCCTTAATTACCCAATTTACCTTTAACTATGGTAAATATAATTTACCGTAGTTACTATTCATAATGCCCAAAAATAAAAAGTAGCTTATTAAAATAATTTGGACCCACTGATTCCAAATATGGAATCCATTTTTACAAATTCAATACACAAAAGTTGCTGAAATTAAATTAAAATTAATCCTGTTGTCGAAAGAAAATGGATTTTTGTTTAAAACATTGCAAAAGATTGAATAGATTGAACGTACGAATTCAATGTAAATTCCATGATAATGAAATAAATTATATTAAATGGTAAAAATATATTCTATTTATACTTTAAAATAATCCAATATTATAATTTTACCATATAAATTATTAAGATGAAAAAATTTGTTTTTAATTAAAATATAGCATGTTTTAACTATTCATTAAAATATGAAAGTTATCAAAAAAATATCAAAACATTATACAATGTAAATTTTTATATCATGATTCAAAAGAAGGTGTTTATTTTATAAAATTGAACTTATAAACATGTTAATAACAAGATTTAATGTGGGTGCGGCATCAAAAGGCGGCAAAACTGCATTTTTTTTAAATACTTATTTTACCCGAAAAATTTATTTTGTTCACATAAAATGTAATAGAAAATTTATAAGATGAATAATAATGTTATAAAAATAAAAATTTAGTTAATACTATTAATAAAATATAGTAAATAATAATATTATAACAATATATCATCGTTTAGTGCAACATGGTATTGCGTACAACACACGCTATCAAGGAAGGTCGCGATTGCGTGTAATGCAATCCAAGTAAGGGTAGCGTGTTGTGCAAGACACCTTTTTTGTTTCATTTTAACAGAATCTAACCATATTCATTTATACATTGAATATATATATATATATACACTCAATGTTTCATTGAATGATTATTATCAAATGAACTTGAGATTGTGTATAACACAATCTATGAATAGTGTTGTGTATACTTCCAAATAATACAGTGTTGCGTATAGAACAAGATAATCATTTTGTAGCATAAAACACAGGACATCAAATAAATTAAAAGAATACTTATCATGAAATATTGGGTTGTTACATTTTACCCCCCTTAAAATGAATGTCTCCCTCGAAATTCGTCGGGGTTATACATGGTTTTCTACTTGAAAGTTTCTTTAATTGAAACCCACATTGTAAAATGAAATACCAAAACATAACATTAAAAACTAAAGTATGAAACGTAAAAGTTACCCAAATTAACTAATCACTGGGTTTCCACATTGGAGAGCATAGGTGAAAATATGGATATGGAAGAGAAATCTAACCATCAAGTTCTGATGGAGAGTGGTAGAGAACATGGCTATGAAAAATCCAACAATCACAAAGTCATAAATTTGTGATGGTCTAAGGTACCATCTTATTCATCATATATAAGGGCACTAGGACAACATTTTTGGTTTTCAGGATCATTTATATAATGTTGAAAATTTTCGAATCAAAAGAAATAATTACTTGATTTTGGTACAATCTCACCGTTGTTCATGACTTAATCAATTTCCACTTCATATCTTAAAGAAATGAAGTTGAATTTGTTATTCGTGATGTGTTAGAAGATCATGTGATCAAATAATGGTTCATTCCATCTGTTTCAAAAAAAGGTTAGAAAAAGTTATCAAACATGCATATGTCCATCTATGGTGAGGTTAATCGTATACGATTCCAAAAATGAACTTATAATTTATCTATTATACCGCTAAATAAAATAAAACCAGTTTCTACTAACCAGGGACTTCCTGTAGGATAGTGGTAGGCGATGAAGGCATGTCGTACTTCTGTTGTAGGTTTGATTCCCACAGCCTTTTCCGACGCGATGGGTTTTCGCGCGTCCTATGGGTTGTCCTTTTTCTAAAACTATACTATTATAACATTCTATCAATAATATCGAAAAAAAGGCATAGCCTTAAACAATACTAACTTATGTTAAACATAATCCATTAAAATATTCAGGCTTATCGAAAATACTTCTTTCGAAACTCATATTATAAAGATAATTATTACTAACAAGCATGGGAAGACAATCATTTATCCCTAAAATATCTTGTTGGTCACATTCCAATCATGTGAATACCTTAATCTTGTATTATCTTGAAAAATGAATACCCTTAGAACCATAGTGAAAAAATGAATTCTATCAAAAGTTAACTCTTTCCACATACTAAAATCCCAAAAATTCTATATACTCAAACCATGATATCAGTTTGTCCTTTTATAATTAATGAGCTCATTAATACTATCAAAAATTTAATCATCTCCTTAGCACTTCTTTATACGCATATTAGGTGCATTCCAAAAATATATGAATAACCTTTCATGGTTACTGGTACCATTCAACAAACACATTCAAAACATAAGGAAAGACAACAGTGTTACAATCCATAGATGTCTCTTTATTCTATAGTACCATGTGATTACATATAAAACATTACTCTTGATAAACATGTAATCATTCCACTACCTTCTTAAACCATTGACCGAGCTTCAACAATTCATTCATCTCACATATCTTTTGTAGTCTATTCATCACCATCAATATAAATACTGCCCATATGACCATGATGATTCTCATTATGAGATTTTCCCTTAGGGCATTGGCTTTCATAATGGACATACATTCCTCATTTAAAACACTTATCCATTGTTGATTTCTTAGCAATACCATTATCCTTGTCCATGGTGTTAACTGAACCTTTTCCTTCACAATTACTAGCTTTGTGTCCTTATTTTCCACACACAAAGCATATTCCTGTTCCTTTGAAACATTCTCCTTGATGCCTCTTCCCACATGACTTACATGCGGGAAATTGAACTTTCTTTCCTATATGATCATCATGAAACTACATCTTTCTCTTATTAGGTGAGTCAGGAAACATACCAAAGCTAAGATTATTGATCATATTATGAGATTGATGATTAGGAATAATAATAATGTTTCACCTTCCAAATCCCATTTCATTTTCTTGATCATGAAGAATATCATTCCATTGTCCATCATATTCTCCATTATCATGAATCTTCCTATTTCCAGCCATTTTCTAAAATCCAAAAAGAATAGTGTGAGAGGAAAAAATCATGATAGGTAAAACAACATAATAAAGGGGGAGAAATTTAAATATCTAACATATTAGGATTAATTCTAAGATCGTTATCGTTATTCTAGGACAATAACCTATACTTATACTTAACCTTAGGGACATCCCTAGACATACCTTAGAAATATCTCTAGGGATCTCACTAATGTTTTCGCATCATAGTTTCCAAAGGTTGACTAAACCTTTCCTCTGATACCAACTATAGAGACCCATAGCTTGACGTGCATAGAAATTACATTAATTTTGCGGAATACTTAATAAATGACAAAAACTAACACTCAAGGATTTTAATAGTTTAGTGTCTTTGTAAACTCGTAACGTAATATTCTAATCATGGTGAAAGATATTCAAAAAATCTCATAACGATTTTACCCTTTTTGTTTCCTTAACTAAAACCCTTCTTTATTTCCTATGGAAAATAAAACATAAAAAGGGTGAGCTCAAATGATCAGTAAGTGAAAACATAGAGAACATAAAACAATCCATAAGCATTTGAAAGCAAAAAACATGAACATGAAATTTAAACATCAAAATCACGAGCAAAGACATAAATCATGGATGTATATAAGGCATATATCATAATGGAAAATCAACCATGATAAAATATAATGGGAATAAAACATGTAATTGAGGCAACCATTCATCACATGTTATGATTTCCATAGTTTCCAATGTATTGCTGCCAAGACCATTTTAGTGGACAAAGTCCCTTTCTGAATCGAGTCTACTCCTCGTTCCAGTCATGTAACACTGAACCAGATTTACAGAACGTTTCAGCCATGTCTATCTCATGAGATATAAATCTTTACCCAATTCATTTGAGGGATATATAGGTCCCACCCATCTCATAATGAAATCATTCTTACATGTGCCCCAACATGAACATAAATCATTCATCATTACCCAAAGTATAAAATGGGTTTCATAAAAATCAATCCATCATAACATAATCCATACAAAAAAAATGGATATCATTTCATCATAAGAAAAGTGAAACCATGTAAATCATAGATAAATTACACTTGAAACATACACATATAAAATAATTTCATCTTATACGGAAAAACGTTTTGATAAAACACATGAAATGAATTCTTGAGGAAAATGTCCTTTCTTCTTCAAATTAATTTTATTTTCAAAAAATGCCATGAAATTTTAAAATAAAAATATTTTGTTGAAAACAATCATGAAATATTTTAGATTAAACTTCTTTAAAATAAGGCGTTATGAAACCGTAAGATCCATTCATGCCGTATAAGTTAAAAAACATTTTTCTCATACTTTTGTCAGAAAAGTCAAAAAGTACATCGTATGGTAAACAAAAAAAGATTCCTTACATACCATGTAGTAATAGTCAAAATGGGTAAAAGGTAATTAATCATACATGAAACCATTTTTAGAAAATAGGGACATGGATGATAAATATAACCGCAGTAAATACTTACAAATAAGAAATTTCAGATAAAAATGAGATTTGCAAAATTATCCCTTACCTTAGGTCTGATATGCTTCGTTTGGATCCGTACCTCCTGTATAATGATTTAAATAATGCCATTGACTTATTACATAATAATATTCATTGTTATGATATCATATATTTTTCACTTATGACATTATATTACTCGTTCTTTTGTAAATTCCATGTTAAAGCAGCAATTTGGGTAAAATCATTTCATTTATCGTATGTGTTTTGACTTGTTGTTATTAATATTATTACTTATATATTGATTTAAATAATTCCAAATTGTAAAACATGATTTATATATAATATATATTCATCATATACATATATATTATAGATCTATAAAAGGAATGAAATACACTGTTCATGGAGACGGTAGGTCGTACGTACGCATGGACGCTGTTTTCGTTTCCTTATTGAATTGAATGAAACTAAATAGATGAAATAAATATATATATAAATAAATCCAGTATAATTATTATGTCATATATTTCATTATTATTCATTATATAAACTTTATAATCATTCATGTATGGTTAACATGGAGAATAAATCTAATCGCGTCCTGGAAACGGTAATCCGTACGTACGTACGCACGAGCGACGGTATCATTTCCATAATTATTGAATAGAATTGGAGTGGATGGTATTATATATCAGAATAATTATTATGTTATAATAACCATATATAGTTATTATTTACACCATTATACCCATCCATGTAAGGGGTTGGTGGAAAAACAGATTACACCACGACATGGAGACGGTATTTCGTACGTACGCACGCACGGTGATTTCGTTTTTTGTAGGATGGATAGATGGTGAAATGGGGTTTATTAATATTTATAATAACATATCAGTATATTATTGATACTGATTTTATTACAATATAATGAAACAACTAACGATTAAGATGTTCAAGATGAAAAAAATTGAAAGATTCGGTAACAGATACTACCTCTTCTTTGACATACCTCTTTGAAACCTCCTCTTAGGGTACTAAAATGTGCCTTAGAAGAAGACCATTACCTCTAGTATGTTTCTAGTGATGTTGAGAAGGGAAATGGGTAGGTTTTGGACGATCTTAAAGGCTCCAAATTGTGTGAGGAGAAGAGGGAGGAGATGCCCTTTTATAAGGGAGGAGAGGGGCACCTTTGGAAATATAAGAAAATATTAATTTATATTAAATCCCATCTCCACATAAAAACTTCCAAAATGACTCATATACGATTATTAGATGATACAGGGTTTTAATCGCATCAACCATTAATATTTATACATGTTAGTAATTTATTTTAATCATTATCAACTTGATTTATCCTTATTTAATCACTTTATTTTTATTTGTGGTAATAACATTCTAAAATTTAAATTATTACAAATAATTAATTATTTGTTGTGAATTGTCCATAATTGGATACTTTATTAAATTTTATATGCTATAAATTTAAATTTTTAAATTTTAAATATTTTTGTGATTTTTATTCAATTTTATAATATGCTATTTTTATAAAATAACAATAGTGTCAATTTTGACACTATTAATTTATTTGAATTTAAATATACAATATATATAATAAATATTCGAAATAAAAGATTTAATAGATTCATAAAATTTCATATTTATCTATAAAATTAGTGGAGCACATTAAATAGTTCATATAATATTTATTTTAATATTTTTAAAACCATTTATTTCATATTTCTCTTAATAAAATAATTTCAACATCACTATTATGTCACCTATAATGAAAATTATTTAATCTCTAAAAATTTTAAATAAATTTATATGATGTATATAATTTTATTATATTTCAGGATACTATTCATGTTCGATGTTTCATGATGTTTATCACTAAATTAAAATTAATATACTTATAAGATTTAAGAGAGTGACATGTTGTCACTTTCTTTGGTTTTAATAATAATTATATTATTTTCAAAGAAACAAGTCCATAAAATGAATATATTCCAACCCTAAGGTGATATGGGTCAACCTTTAGTCATCCAATAGAATTTTGGCAGGTGTTAGGGTAATTTTATAATCTTTTATTTACCTTTAATTACTTCATTTACATTTAACTATGGTAAATAAAATTTACCATAGTTACTATTCATAATGCCGAAAAATAAAAAGTAGTTTATTAAAACAATTTGGACCCACTGATTCCAAATATGGAATCCATTTTTCCAAATTCAATACATAAATGTTGTATAAATTAAATGAAAATTAATCCCATTATCGAATGAAAACGTGTTTCTATTTAAAACATTGCAAAAGATTGAATTGATTTAACCTAAAAATTCAAGGTAAAATCAACAATAATGACATAAATTATATTAAATGGTAAAAATATATTCTATTTATAATTTAAAACCATTAAATATTATAATTTAAACATAAAAATTATTACGAAGAAAAAAGTTGTTTTTAATTAAAATATATCATGTTTAATATTCATTAAAATATGAAAGTTATCAGAAAATTATCAAAACATTATCCTATGTAAATTTTTATATCCTGATTCAAAATAAAAAGTTTATTTTGTAAAATTGAACTTATAAACATGTCAAAAACTAGATTTAATGTGGGTGCACCATCAAAAGGTAGCAAAACTGCATTTTTTTAAAAAATACTTATTTTGCCCGAAAAATGTATTTTTTTCACATAAAATGTTTTAGAAAATTTATAAGATAAATAATAATGTTATAAAATTCAAAATTTACTTAATAAAATTCATAACGGCTAGTCTATAATAATATTATTACAATATATCGTCGTTTAATGAAACATGGTATTGCATACAACACACACTATCAAGGAAGGTCACGATTGCGTGTAATGCAAGCCAAGTCAAGGTTGTGTGTTGTGCAAGACTCCTTTGTTGTTTCGTTATTACAGAATCAAACAATTTTTTATTTATACATTGAATATATATATATATACACACTCAATTTTGCGTAGAATGACTATTATCAAATGAACTTGAAATTGTGTGTAACACAATCTAAGAATAGTGTTGTGTGTACTGCAAGCTAATACAATGTTGCGTATAGAACAAGATAATCTTGTTGTAGCATAAACCACATGACATAAAATAAATTAAAATGAATACTTATATGAAAATATCGGGTTTTTACATGGATAATATATAAAATAAGAAGTCATAGATCCCCTGAAATGATATTTTCATTTCAAGATGCTTCACCCTAAACATAAGATATATAATGAGTTTTCCACATCCAATAAACACATAATGCTGCATGTGGGAAAAGACTGGATCAGCTAAAGAAAGATCAGAAGTCTCCATAGAGGGATTCTGGATCCTTTATACTTAAGATAGATATAGATAAACTCATACACATGGAAGGAACTTATTGTTATGATTTTTCAAATGTCCATATGGGGAATATTATAAACCCTTTCAAATTTCATATTTTACACCCCATTTAATTCTTATTAAATGGGATTCTATTGAATTTTCCCAGTGATTTCATTTAACATTATCAATACATTCAAAGACACTAATTTCAGTAAAAAATTATCATTGTATTCAAAATATGTTACAAGATGTTTGGGGAGGGAAAAAGGATTTTATGAAAAAAAAAACGTACTTACCTTACATGGGAAGCATGTGATGCATGAGGGTAATGGTTTTATACCATTGTGTAGTCAGTTACCCTTACATGATAGTGTAACACTAGATAAGGGTAACTTGTTATAACCTTATGAAGTGAAGATAATCATGGGTGGTACATTTCATAAGTATTTTTTAAATAAATGTAGCATATTTTAAAACCATATTACCCTTCTACGAGTACCCTAATATGTGTATTGGAATACATGCAAGACCATTACACAATCCTGAACATACAATTACACAGTAAATAGAAGGCCCATGTTACCTTTACATAAGGTTTGAAAACTCACACATATTCTGACATGAACAATATAAAAATGTGAATACCATTACACAAGTATTAGAAACATGATATACCCTTATATGATGTATTTCTTAACCTTGTGCTATGAGGTTTTATATTTATCCAACTAAATGAATTCCTAAAAAGCCATTAAGTATCTCTTAGGGGTACCTATTTTCGTTTCATAGATCATGTAAATAAGTCATTTCCCGCATGCATAGTTTATAAATGATATATAAACCATCTAAAGCCTACTTAAAAACTAGGATACCTTTATAGACCCCTTTAAAAACATGAGTGAACAATATGCACGGATATATCCATGTGTATGAGAAACAACATTAAAAATATTTTATTTCTATGTATAAAAATTAATAAATAAATAAGGTGGGGATTTTTAATCACATTAATACTCAAAAAAATACTTCTAAAAAAAATCACTTTAAAATGTAGATATTAACATAAAAAATATACATTTAAATCATTTAAATTTATTTCATCATTATAGAACCATTATAAAATACGTTATAAATATAAATATAAATTAAAAATGTTCTAGAATTTATGAAACCATTCTCGAACCACCAAACACCCCAAAATAAAATAGGAAGGGCTCAAGAAGATCCAGAACCTTACATCATCTCTAATGGGGATTCTCTATTAAATTTTATTGTTAGGTATTTTAAAACATCTTATCCACACTGGTTTTTTTACATATATATAATAACATATAGATGGATGGGAAATCAGATCACATGATACAAGATCATGAGGATGTCCTTCTAGTATGTGACCATGATTTTGTTGTCTAATGGTATAATCATCTATCGTTAGTGGAATTCACATTGAATAAAAATTATCATAAATCCATCTCGATGGATCTATTTGTAGCCCTATATTTGAGGTTGTGTTGGTTATATTTATGCCAGCTAGAATCTAGGGAGTTTTTCATACTTGTACTGAGCCTACTACAAGATACAATTGAATGGTTTTAGCCAACATATTGTGGTAGGAGACCTATAAGAGTAGATAATGATCATATTTAGAAAAGATATTTTATCCATTGTAATTTGAGTTGGGGTATTTTTCTTTCTTATACTTGTCCCTGAGGCTTGGTAAATGGTGGATTCAAATGTACGGGTAGTTATTGTTGATGTTTGTGTGAGCATTTCATGGTGACACATAGGATTGATATCTTGGCCTAGCCGTTGGATCATCTCTAGAGGTTCACAAAAATAAAAAGTATATTTTATTTCTCCCAAATATGATAGTATCAACCTAACACATTATATGTAATCTACGATAATGACATTGAGTAGGATACCAATGCTTATTTCAAGAAGAGACATGTTCTTAAGTAAATTTTAGTGAGAAGAAACATTGTGTAAAGAAAATTCCTCTAGTAGGGGTCATGTGGTATCATGAGACTAACTGAGAGGAGACATGGAAATAAAAATTAAATATACATTACCAATGGAAAGGGTTATTATTTTATTGATCCAAGTGATACATGGAGGTGTAGTGTGGGGATTCACCAGTATTATGTTGAGGAGATTGTAAAACTCCGACCTTATAATGAACAATAGATCCCCTTAAATATTAAACCCCTTATTCCAGTCTTTAGAGAGATTTAAAATTGGGGATCAAGGATCTTGTAGTTATATTGGAGGCTCCCGAGGAGGAATTGGAATGAATACAATATAATTAATTATAAATGAACATTTAGTGGTCTTCCTATAGGTTTGATAACTCCTAGAATCCAAATTGTTAGTAGGTGAGGCCCATTTGATACCTGGTGGTGCATGGATATATCTTAATGGGTATTTTGGTCAATTCTATTTGTTTTCACCATAAAATATTACATATTTTTTTCTCTATTCCCACAAATAACATTCATTGAGATCCAATCTTCATAATTTTCCTCCATTGTGAATCAATTTCAATTATCAATTATTTTATGTTATGGTTGATCCCCATTAAAATAATAAGGTGGGTCACTAAATAACCTTCCCTTGTTTCTTCATGTTATTTACTTCCATGAGTGTTTTCCATATTAAATTTCTTATTCCAAATTTTCAATGAATTTTTTTTATTTTAAATTTTCTCATGTTCTATGATAAATCTAAAAATGGGGTTTTATGTGTGGACTTCTATTAGGAAATGGTAGGCGGTGAAAATGTTTTTCCTATTTTCACATTATTCCCATCAACATTTTCCATCATGTGTCATGGCAGAATTATATGTGCTAACCTAGATTTTTATTCAATACATAATAAAACATGTTTTTATTATAGTAACCTAATTAAAAAATTAGAGCATGTAAGTAGACAAATAACTCCATGGGCCTACTTTAATTTCATATAATCTCCATATAATGTAAAGATATAAATTTTAAATTTAAATGATATATGGTATTTTTATTATTGATAAAGTATTTTTTGGAATGGTATTATTGAGATATAATTCCTGATCGAAATTAGAAATGGGTAAATGAGAAATCTCATTGAAATGGAATATTGATTTCGTTTTCTATTAAAGTGTTTTGAAAAATGTTTTTTAATGTGGTAAATATTGTCCCATACCATTGTTATGTTAAATTTATTATGTTACAACCATGAAGAATTTGTATTATAATCTTATACCATGGTAGAGAAAATAACAATAGAGGATGTTATGTTCTAGTAGTTTTCTTTGAGAAAACACTCAAAGGGATTACTCTGTGATACTTTCTATGGTTTAGAAAGCACCCATATAGTGTGGTTCATGCAACTTGGTTTCTTTTATAAATCATTCAGGAGGGGTGGTATGTGCATCAATCCATTGACTAGAAAATCAACCAAAGGGGTGGTTTACGAAAAATTTGGAAAATAAATTCATGTCTGGTCATGGTATTAAGGTTGACACATTCACCACAACATGCTAAGAGACACCTCAAATCTATTCGAAGTATGTATAGTTGATCAATGTCTAGATCATTGGGATTGATACACATTTTCGTGATTTATTTTAATTTTTTAGTTTAATAATAAAATTGGTAATTATTGTAATTATAATTGAGAAACCTTCACTGTTGGATTAACATTGGGACTTTATTTCTGGTGGCCAAATGAGTTGTACTCACACCCTAATCGGGCTACTTTTTGGAACCTGAGTGTACTTCATGATTATAGATTCAGAGAAGGTAAATAACTCAATGAAAAAATATATTATAAGGGATAAATTTTACAATATGACGTGGTAGATATGATTTATCCCATTACCCTCTATGAGATTCACTATGTTTTTTGTCTTTAAATATTTTTCACTTTTATACTATTGTATATGGTAGTTATATTGGGTGACTATAGACTATCTAGTAGAATGTTCATGGATATTTTATTTCTTATTTTTTGTATATGGATCCATTCATAATTATTCTTATGTTGTTATATCATCTATTCATTTCCCCTTATTTTCTAGTATTTTTACAGTTTGATTATTTGGATTAGTTTCGAGTCGAATCTAGTTAGACCCCAACTCCTAGTTAGAGTCATTTAGTGTATGGGAAGGCACAAATCATGTACAGTAGTGACAACTATTTTTGGCATCGATTCGTGGTCCAAGGTGGTACTATATTACCATTATCATCTCTAAGTCATTAGAAAATATGGTATACCCCAACCCTTGGTTTCCATCGTATCTCATTCATAATAAATGTAACTTTAGCCATATACCTAGGGAACTAGGTTCTCCAACCTATAACATAAAGCAAAAATCATGTTAAATCATAGGCAACATACTTATTTCCAAACTAAATATCCCAAGGATACTGACATGACAACACAAACTCTTGGGTCCTCATATATAAGTATCAAGAACCATTTTAAAATCCATTGATCCCCATAAATAATTTTCAAACAGGAATACTCCCTCGAGGACCACCATCCAATCCAATTTCATATAATTAATGGTATTATCCTTGTTGCGTCTATTTGAGTATGTTGTAGCCTCATAGTTTAGTAGTATAGAATTATAAAAATAATATTTATGAGAAAACGTTGTATTGTGTTTTTTTGATACTTTATATAACCAAACTCAATTATTCTTGGAACCAATACTATAATGACATACTTGTGATTTATCATGAAGGAATTATATGCTATTATTATCCAAAAAAGGGTCATTATACATCAATTATTAAGATATATTGTATAGGGATCATCAAGGAGTACCCCTTTGTAAGATCTTATTGACCTATCATCAATGAAAATATACCATGTTTTTATGGAGTGGAAAAATACCATTACATTATATTGAAAAATCCAAATAAGATGTTTTTGACACATTAAATAATAGTACCATAATCTTTAGTGAAATAAATCACACACAATATATCATATTTATTGTGATTCGTATATAGAAAATATGATTCATACACAACAGACAATTTCCAAGGAACCAAGAGGTAAAAAATGATAAATAACAAATTTGAACACACGTGCAACAAAAATAGTGAAATCATTTTACCATTAAAGTTGAAACCTAGAATATAAATCCCATATCATTGATAACTAAAAATTTATCTCAATAATTGTATTCATTATGAACTAATATATGGTACAAATCAATCTCTGTCAAATTCCTATATCATCAGTCTACCATATCCCTTAATAGAAAGACTAAATAAAATTAATTGACAACACAATGTAGTGTACTACTAGCTGAATAAAAAGTATTAATGTCCCAACCGGTGTCACGAAATGATATTAATCATTTATACCTCTACTCTAAAGGCATCCAAGTAGTTTTGAGGGTGTTGGGATTTATGGTGGAGAGACTATTCTCTACTACCATACTAAAATATTGTGGAAATAAAAAAATGTTCAAATCCAATAATTAGAATACGCACATATAATATACTAGAATATTACTATTATAAATAAAATGTGACCTATGGACACATGGTCATACTATTATACATTGACTGATCGTCTAATACATCATTCATATATACCAAATAATTGAAATAATTAAATTTCACTATGGTTTTAATTCTATCCACATAAATCACATCATCATAATATCCAATACCCTCTAATAAATCTTTCATCGTGAAATGATATATTTGGGCCTCTAATAAACCAGAACTAGTGATTAGAGCAATTTTATAGGGTATTGAATCCATATGGGCTTCCAATCATTTTGTGGGTAAAACTCAGTTGGGACCCAACTCTAGGATCCCAAAACCTACAAGTGAAGTAGTGTATAAACCGGAGATATGATTAGTTGAACAAATAAATAATTTTTTTTATATATGAATCAATAACCACCATCAATATTCTAGTTCAAAATTGACTCATGGGATTGCGTATTTCTAGATTATATTTTCCATTTTGTCTAGGAGTATGACACATATCATTGAGGTGATATGAGTCCTACCTTGAGATCTTTTGAATGATCCTATATGAGTTGTGAACAATAAAACCTAGAAATCATTATCATATTATCATTAGAAGGACCCATAATAACCAATTACATGGAATATTAATGTAATTCACTATGAATACCACACAATCTCAGGTGTCACAATGCATATACCCAACATCATAATGTAGAATTACCAGATTGAAGGAATCATCAGACAACTCTAATATAACTATATGGTAAAAGTACTAGATCCTCATAATAACAGGGAATATATCGAAAAAAAGAAGGAATAAATTCCAGATTCAATGAGTCACTAAAAATATCTACAAATACAATAAGGTAAAACCATATGAAACATGAGAGATAATCACTAATATACAATTATCATCAACCATACTTGGAACCAATGGATGTAATATTTTGTAATATTTTCACCATAAATACCACTATATTATATTGAGGTAATCCCTATCATTTAATAATAATAATAATAATTTCATTCATATACCAAATAAAACCTCATATATTATAATAAATTCAATAAATCGACCTATATCTTTCATGCATTACTAGTTTCAGCATCTCAAGTGGCCATCCTATCCTTACTAAAAAAAATTTTATGATCACACCTTTGATTTGGGTACTATGGTGACCCCTAAAATAAAATATAATCATACCCACCATAACCCTATCAATAGTTAAATGGAAGAAGGGGACTCTCCAACATCCATTAATTCTCAAAATAGTATGGACACCCTACATGGAATCCTTTATCTAAATATAATATCTCTTGCTATGCACATCACTCAAGAAAAACATCCCTTTGTATCATCATGTTCATATATGAGCATTACTAGACTAATTTGGTTACCTACATATAACTAATACATATATTTTCTATGATTCCTATTTTACATGCGATGTTGTCCATAATCAATCCTCTCACCCTATCTATCTTAGAAATTTAACTATTGCATACACACTCGGGAACCCACATACTAGAATGGGGGAACACTTTCCGAACTCTATTTTTTTCAAACCACATAAAATAAATGTATATCATGTCTCTCTAAAGTCATGTTAAATCAAAAAATTCTAATCCATTGGATTAATATACATAATATTAACTGATGAAACATATCACTAACTCCTCTATGTCTCATTCAAATTATTTGAATAAATTGACAACCATCAGTGTACCTATATATTAAAGAGTTAATTTTATATTAAATCCACCAATCATTAGTGGTCAAGGTGTCACTAAGTACTCAATGGACCATTATGGACCATGAATCTTGTGTGTATCCATTGTAATTTTATTTTAAATAAAAAATCTATTTAAAAAGGTTTAATATCTCATTGTGGATGTACCAAATATCACATGAATTCAAACAAGATTCAATTTCAATAGGGTAAATATCAATAGAAAAATTAGTTAATTCATGTAATTTAATGTTAACCATAGCTAGTAAAGTTCAATACTAATCTCTACTAATAACATCTAGGCTTCACCAACCTATTTGATGGCCAATTGATCCAAATAAAATAACAAAAATTAATTATTACAATTTAAAAATAACTAATTAATTTCAATTAATTAAATATAATTACTGAAAAAATATTAAGTGAAACATTATCTATAAAACCAAAGCAATATGGTAAAATCCAATAAATATATTTACCCAAACATAGGACACCAAATTCCCCATCATATCTTGACAATTCAATAATAAATATAGAATAATTTCATAAAAAACCTAAAACAATATTAAAGGAAACCTAACTTTATCGAGATGGAATGAAATGAAATTATTTAATAATACATGGATTCCATCTACCCACAATGAGAAAAATATTCAACATATTATATGATTTCCAATATGATTGTTTTGAAATTGAATCCAAATCATAATCCATATCACTCAATGTTATTGATGACGAATAGAAACCCATCCTAATGAATGAGAAGGAGATAATGAGTAGGTACCTAAAAAATGCCTAAAATATAAAACATATCCTTGGTTCATCTATTGAAAAATAAGATGGAAGGATATAGTGGGACAACACTTCTCATAATAATCTGTCTGAAAAATAACCCATGAACATTGACAGTAAAAATATAGATTTCTCATTATTGGATAAACACCTATAGAATGAATATAGTGTAAAAAAGGTGTCATGTAATGATGATACACCTCATCTTACTATAAGAAAACATGGAAAATGGTCATGAAAAGAGTTCACTAATCATAGGTCCTAGTAAACCCAAAAAAATTATAAGTGTTTCAATCATTTATAGTGTTGTCTCTATTATATATAACTCATTCTCATAGAAAATTATGAAATAAAAAATAGTCTTGAAGGATTTGTCCCTGAATTGAACAATATTAAAATAATACATGATACCTAAATATATATCCATCATTAAATGACCTACGGTTAACATTGTGACAAAAAATAACATCAATAAATTTGTAGGGCTAGATAATATTGACATGTTGCTCACATGATAATCTGTTATACCACATGACCTGTCACGAACCAACCCGGGTCGACCCGGAACCGGTCACCCGAGCCGGTCCGCGACAAGTCCCGAGGGGCGTTCCCGATCCCCCCGGGATGGGGAACGCCCCTCGGGACTTGTCGCGGACCGGCTCGGGTGACCGGTTCAGGGTCGACCCGGGTTGGTTCGTGACAAAATGGTATCAAAGGGAGGTTCTTGTTATTTGGGTTGTCCGGTAGAAGGAGATTAGGACTGTCGGAACTCGAGAGGTAGGTACGGGAAGAGCGTCGCGAACTCTTGCTCGCACTGATCCTCGAGTTACCAGGGGTAGTTCGGGAATTGTGTCCTTGTCTTTTCTGGTTTGTCTTGGATTGAGAGATGACAGTGGAGGCAAGCCGACGTTACATCGTGATTTCACATGGAGTAGTGACCCATGTGGAGTCCGAGTACGTGGTTTGAATTCCTCCTAGTGGTCGAAACTGACTTGAGACATGGCTCACTACCATGTCGTCAGGTTGAGCGTGACTACTAGTCTCTCACTTCAGTGGTTGATGCAAATTTGGCTGCTGCTTTCGTTTTGGTTTGTGTGGGTGCGTTGTTGGAAATGAAAAAGGTTTTTGAAAATTGGACTGGTTTCTTTTAAAGGACTTTAAATGTATAAAATGGGTTTTGAAACTGAAATCTCTTGTTTTGAAAATCTGTTGCTTTCTTGGAATTGGATAAGAATGATTTGGATTGAAACCTCGGTTCCTCTTTATGAACGTCTGCACATGTGTGAGAATGCATGGAAAGTGTGTGTTGATGCACGTATGAATAGAATGTGGTTAAAGACATGTGCAACGGTTCATGAGATTACCTGGGTGTGTATTTGAAATTAAGGGCTTGACCTTGTTTTCTAAATTGGTTTTAAAGAGGAAATGGTTTTGGAAAGTTTTTGGTTTGGAAGCGGGTTGGTTTTTGGAAAGTGATTTTGAGAAAGGGTGGTTTTGAAATCAAAAATGAAAAGGGAATTTTAAAGAGGAGATTTTATTTTGGGTTGTGTTGTATTTGATTTGTCCTTGTGCTGACTGTTTTTGATAAAGGCGCTTTATTGATGTTGCTTCGGTTTGATGTTGGTCTTGGCCTTGTTTTTTATATGTCGCTCAGGAAATGCCGCCCAGAAAGGTCCCTAAGGATTCTGATAGGTCATGCCCAGTTTTTGGTCCTCCTCAGACTTTGCCTACTCTCCATGGTGATCAGGGTCCGTTAGAGGCAGTAAAATGGCTCGAGGAAGTGGAGCGCGTCTTTAGAATGTTGGGAACTCCCGATAATGTTAAGGTTCGTGTAATTATGGAGTTGTTCGAGGGTCCAGCTCTGGATCAGTGGAAGGTGGTTTCCCCACCGTCAATGCAAGGTGAAATGACGTGGGATGTCTTCAGAATCGTTTTCATCCAACGGTTTGTACCTGAGGAAGTGAAGCTGGAGAAAAAGAGAGAGCTTGTGCATATTCAACAAGGTCAACGGACGGTGAAGGCATATGTTGACCATTTCAAGGAACTGATTCCCTTTTCTCCAGAGGTAGCATCGCCTGAGCTCATGAAAGCCTCTCTTTTCACTGGGGGTCTTCGTTCCGAGATCAAGGAGCGAGTCTTCCCTTCTGTAGACCTTTGTTTCGAGAAGCTGGAAGAGAAAGCTTTCTTGGCTGAGTTGCTTTCCGGTGTGCGGGTGGTTAATACTTCAGCGTCCTCTGTTGTTGTTCGTAAGAGTTCCCCCTCTGGTGAGGAAAAAGCGCCGGAGATACCTGTTCCTAAGGAGTTATCCCCTTTGGTCCCAGTTTCCAGTTCATCAGATCGTTCGATGGTATGCTTTCAGTGTGGTCGTTTCGGACATTTAAAGCCGTCTTGTCGCAACCCCCCGAAGACGTGTCATCGCTGTTGTTGTCTGGGTCATCTGGAGAAGTTTTGCAAGAAGCGTCGCTTGAAGAGGAAGCTGTGATTGGAGAATGTCAGTACCTGACTATGAGGCAGAAGATGCTTCAGCCATCAGAGCCCCAGCCACAAGTCTCGGGGTGAAGCTCGCGCACAGTCAGGAGTCCCCAGGGGTGTGAAGCCTTGGTCCAGGCGTTGTGTTCTATGATAGAAGTGGAACAATCAAGATCTTCTAGTACTTGTTTTTCTGCTGTTAAGTCTTGACGTTGTTGTACGTTCATTGTTTTACCATGGGGTTATCATGAACTTGTTCTATTATAATCCAAGTAGTCTGTTTTATGTAAATGTGTTGTTTTTCTAAAAAGTGGCAATGGACTTGTTCTATGGTAAATCTAAGCGGACTTGTCGTGAGAATGTAATATTCCGAATCGTGCGTCCTTCTTAAAAGTGTGTTTGACTCTCGTGTGGGTTGTCCTCATTTTGGTTAGGTTGTCGATGTGGTTATGCTTTGTGGACTTCGGTGGATCATGCCTCCAGTTTGATGTCGGTTAAATGTTTTTCTATAGGTTTTCCCTGGTGTTGAAGGTTGTTGACTCTGGTCGAGGATTTAATGTCTTGACGGAAGCGTTGTTTTAATCGTGCTAGAGGAGTTGGTTTGAATTGGTTGGGAGTTCCCGCGTCGACCCCCCTTTTTCCCAGGGTTTTCTATTTAGATGGTCAACTATTCTGCACTAGTTAAGTTCTTGTGGTGGGGAGAACCCCTTCGTGTTCTCCCCTCAATCTCGGACCCTAGTTTTCTCTTGAATCGGTCGGGTGTGACCTGTGTAGAGTAAGGTCATCCCCGAGATTCTCAGTTCCCTCTGGTTCCTTTAGTTCCGTTGGGGCATGGACTTAAATCTTGACCGACTTTTGACCTGGTGACTTTCTGGGGGCAGAAAGTGTCTGTGGTGGGGAGAATTGTCACACCCCGACCGCGGATGTCCGTAATTGTTCTCCTTCTTGGTCCCGATTTAAATTTTTCGGAGATTAATTGCATTGGCGGTTTCGCGCCGGTGCGCGGTCACCGCATTGTCAGCGGTGACCGTGCGTTCAGCCCAGGTGACAGTGTGTTCACCCGGCGTTTTAAATTTTATAATTTTTCTGTTGGTATTTTATTATTAGTAACTTTTTATTTGTGTTATTATTATTGTGTATATGTTTATATATGTTTTTATATATATATATGTATAATAATGTATGTGTATATATATATAGTTTTATATATGTATAAATATATATACTTTTGTAACATCTTTAAATTATTTTATAATTATTATTTTAAATATGTGATCAAAATAATTATTATTGGAATTAACTAAGTTATTATTTATTATTAATATTATGAGTTTTATTATTATTATTATAGTTTTATTATTATTATGATTATAATAATAATTATTATTATTTTATCATATATATATATATATTTAACCCTAAGCGGACCCCTCTACCAAGCCGCCACCCCATCCCTCTTCTCTCCTTCTCCCTCTCCCCATTTCTTTCTTTCTTTTTTTTTTTCTCTTTCTCCTTCTTTCTCCCCTACTGGTTCGGCCGACCGCGCCGGTTCCTGCACTCCCGCCTTCGCCACGCCCAGCGGCCGCGCCGCCCCCCTGCTCTCCCGCACCTCCGTCCGGCTCCCGAATCCCCTGCGCGCCCTCTCCCCTGCACCCTCGTCGACGTCCCGCCTCACCCGACCGCCGGCGAATAGCCCACCGTTCTGCTTCCCCTCCGGACCTCCGCCTCGCCTCATCCCGGCCTTGCTCCGCACCTCCGGCCTCCTACTGGTTCGGCCGACCCGCACCACCTCCTCCGACGCCGCCCTCCCTGCTCGCTCCCCCCTGTCCCGGCCTCCGCCGGCCCTCCACATCCGCCCTCGGCTAGCCCGAACCCCTGCTCGCCCTCGGCCAGCCCGGCACCCCCCCTGCGCAGCAACGCCGACCTGCCCCAGGCCTCGCCTCGTTTCCCCGCTCCGGCCTCCCACGTACCTCGGCCTTCGCCCGCCTCGCCCAAGCCGGAGCCCCGTCGCGACCCCTCCTGCTCCCTGTAGTCCCGCTCGGCCCAGGCGCAGCACCCCGGCGACCCTCTCGCCGCCGTCCCGGCCTCCCGGCTCCGCCACCTCCCGCGCGCACTCCCTCCCCCTCCTGTAAGTTGCTTTTATTTTTATTTTTATTTCTTTTTTCTTTTTTTTTGGTTAATCTTATATAATGTTTATCATTTTTATTATATTAATAGTAATATAATTACATTATTATTTTTATGTCATGATTATCATTATTATTATTTTATTATTATTATTACTATTATTATTATGTAAATAATTATATTATTATTATGTTAATATTTATATTATTATTATTGCTTTATTGTTATTATTATGTTAATGTTATTTTGTTATTATTATTATTATTACGTTAATATTACTTTATTATTATTATATTATTATTATTATTATTATTTTTATGATTATTATTATTGATATTAACATTTCATATTATCATTATTATTATTATGATGATTATTAACATATTATTAATGTTATTATTACTATTATTATTAATTCTAATATAATTATTATTATTTTAATTTTTATCGTATTATTTTTTTTTATTATTATGTTATGATATTCTTGTTATTATTATTAAATTATTATTATTATTATGCTATTGTCATTATATTATTATCATTAATATTATTATGTTAACATTATTTTATATTATTATCATTATTATATTATTAATATATTATGATTTTGTTAAATTGGCATTGTTCCTATTATTATTATTGTATTAATGTTATGATATTATTATTATTGTTAATATTGATATATTATAATTATGCTAATTATATTATTATTGTTATTATTATTAATATTATTCTGTTATTAATATCGTTGAGACTGTTTAACGGTCTACTGTTTTAGGACCCGCGCAGGGCGTTTCCGAGGAAGCGCCATCGCTGCGCCTTGTTTCCGAGGTTCTGCCGTCTCCGCGCCTCAGTTTCGAGAGTGTTGGACTTTATCACGTGGCTTCGGACACACGTTGTGTCATCGCGCCTTGGTTCCAAGGTCGTTTTACCGCCACGTTTGGATCTTGAGGTAGGTCTCCCTTTGCACTCGCCTTTAAATTTAGAATTTATTTATTCCTTGCCATTTTTTGAATTTCAGTAAATTTAAAGGAAAAATTTAGTAGTTTTTATAGTGTGGTGATCTGCTGATGATAAAAGCCGTTTTTAATTCTAGCATTTCATTAAAAGTGTTCTTCCTGGATTTAGTTTTGTGCTTGGTTCTTCCTGAATAATGAAAGTCATGTTAAATTGCGTTTTGAAATGTTTTTGGCGTGTGTAAACTTGTAGATGTATTGTTTATGGAAAATGGTGTTTTCTTAGAACCTTGATTAGAGAAAATGTCGTGTGACCTTTGAACTTGTTTTGAAAACTTTATGTGTGGCTCTTGGTTGATGAAAGATGTTTTCCTTTGTTACGCGAACAAAAGTTTGGATATCATTTGGGAAATGGTGTTTCTTCAAAAAAAAATGATTAAAGGCCCGTTTGGCTCTTGATAAAAGTGGGGTGCGTTTGGTGATTGGAAAGTGACTCTACATGTGAAACAAATGTGTTCCAGGTTTAAGATGCTGATCTGAGTTTCTTAAATAAATTTCTAAGTGCGTTTCTGGTTTTTAATGAAATGGCGTGTGTCATCCCTCTTTAAAAACGCTTTAGTCTCAAATGATCAAAATGTAAGTGACATGACGGCCCGGTTGGCACTTTATCAAATGTGAAGTGATTATATATATATATATATACGTACTTGTGAGGGAATTTCTACAGGGGGACTTCCCTTCGAGGGTTGTCGTGTAGTGATGTCCGTGTAAGGGGTTGGCAAGTGCGGTGAGATGAGTCACGCGTGCGAGGGTCTCCCACTTACACAGTGTTACTAAACTACCACGGGTTCCTAGGCGTCTTGTAGATTATCGAGTGACGGTTGCTTGCTAACCCTGATTAGACGGGTTAGTACCCCCTGGAGTTACAGACAGGCCAGGAGGGATGTGCCACTGGTTGGCTGTTAGGGCGGCCAGTTGGTTATTGACTATGGAGTACCATGCCGGCAGGTAGTCTGAACCCGAGTACGTCCAAGGGTTTTCTAGGGATGTTCAGGATCGCCCATGGTTATTGCTGATAACTTCTGGTTTGTTTTTACTTGCACTTGGTTTTCCTTGTCTGTTTACCTTTACTTGCACTTGTTTTCCCTTCTTGTTTTCCTTCAGTCATATTTCACAGCCTATACTGTTAGACTTTGAGAAAAATGGTTTTCAAATGAAAATGCTTTATTCACCTTGGGTTAGATTTGAAAATGTAACACTTTGTTTTTCAGAATGAGTTTAAAACTAATGATGTGGAACTAGCTTTCGAAAAGGAATAAGGGAAATGCCTCGTGTTTGATTTTCAAGTAAAGCATTTGTGAAAACTTAATTTTATACATTATAGTTCAAACCTGGATTATGTAGATTCTTTATTTCCTGGCGGTGCATTGGGATTTGTTGTGGGGCTCACCTACTGAGTACTTTTGTGCTCACGCCTATCTTTTACCATTTCAGTCGCAGGTCTTCTGCTTTGAGTCACTCAGTGTTGGAGCGAGGTTGCTCTCTAGTTGGGTGGTGACCTGAGAGGTCACATGGAGGTACGTGGTTGTGTGGTTTTTATTTCTTTTCTGCTGTTAGTGTTTATTTATTCTGTTCTATTTACTTTTGTTTTGGGCTGAAATCGTTCCCAACGATCAAGTCTTAATGCCCGGCACTGGTTGCCATCCCGGGGGGATCGGGAACGCCCCTCGGGACTTGTCGCGGACCGGCTCGGGTGACCGGTTCAGGGTCGACCCGGGTTGGTTCGTGACATGACCATCAATACACATCCAAAATCATCAAAATAATATGTTATAAAAAATATATTAAAACATGGGATCCCAATTTACAAAATCTACCCTTTATTTGTTATTGTAAATTCAAATTCCACAAATAATTCTTACCCCAAAGGGGATGTTATATATAGTGGAGTGGCTGAACAACATGAATGAATAATCGAGAAACCCAATTATGGTTTTGGGATAGACCAAGATAATACATAAAATGCTTAAGGGAAAAAATTACATCATTTTCTATATTCATTCATATAAAAAATTGGATCATATTATCTTCCATGAATTATTTATCCACAAAAAAATACACGGTGGGGGATAGTTGATGATTTAGAGGAAGTGACAACATAAAGAATAAAGTAAATTCTTTGAACATGTCTCCTTCACAAATTAAAATAGTTTACATGTAGAAACTATGAATTATGAATAAAAATATCAAGAGGGTTAATAATCCCACATTTTTAAACAATTATCCAACCTAACATTAAGGAAACCTATACATGACCTCTATTTTATTTATTTCAATTATCATGGATTTACATTGGGACTCCATTTCTGGTGGCCTTCTGAGTTTAGCTCACACCCTAATCGATTTGTTGTTTGGTACCCATGTGTACATAATCATTGTATATTTAGAGAAAGTAAATAACTAGATTCACGGTTATAGATTAATGGATAGGGTTGATCATGGGACTTGGTAAATAGGATTGATCTCAAGCCCCATTATGAGATTCTTACTGTTTTTGGTCTTTTCATTTTTGTTCACTTTTATACCAATTGTAAATGGTAGTTATAATGTGTGACTATGGACTCTCTAATAGAATATTCTTCGATATTTTATGTTTTATTTTTAGAACATGGATCCTATCATAATGATGCTTTAGTTGTTCTACAAATTTGTTTTCCACTTATTTTCCACTATTTTTAAACTCTGACCATATGGATTAGTCCCCTCATGTAATCTTGTTAGACACATATTTATAGTAAGAATATTTTGTTGTACAGGAAGAACACATCATGTAAGGTAGTGACAACTCATTTGGGCATCGATTTGTGGTCGAAGGTGCTAGTATGTTACAATTATCACATCTATGGAATTTGAAAACATTGTCTTCCCCTACCCTTGATTTTCATCGTATCTCGTTCATTATAAAAGTATCATTACCCACATACAATGGGAACTAGTGTCTCCCGCCTATAACATAACCCAAAAATCTTGTTAAATCAAGGGAAACATCCATGTTTCCAAACAAGAAAACCCAATGAAAAGGACATAAAAACACCAACTCTAGGGTCTTCATATATCTATATCAGGAACCATTTTCCAATCCATTTTCCTACAAGGTAACTAATACTCATAAATAATTCTCAAATAGGGACACCTCCTTGAGGACCATGATCTTAAGAAATTTCATACAATTAATGGATAAATACATGTTGATACATGTTGAGTAAGTTATAGCCTCATAGTTTATTAAAATAGAATTAAAAAAATAATATATATTACAAACCATTGTATTAGTTGATATTGAGACTTTAAATAATTTAAATCAATTATTCATGGAACCAATACCATAATGACCTACTTATGGTTGATCATGAAAGAATTACATGCTATTATTGACCATATAAGTGTGATTATACATCCATTATGAGTATGTGTTTTATAGTGATCATCAAGAAGTATCCCTTCATATGATCCTAATGACCTATCATAAGAGAAATTATACCACGGTTCGACCGAGTAGAAAGATTCCATTATGTTATATAGAAAAAAAGAAAATAACTTGTTTTTAACACCTCCAATAATAGAACCTACATCTTCATTGAAATAAATCACACCAAGATATCGTATTTCAAGTGGGTCTTACATGGAAAAAATGATCCATGAATAACATACTATTACCAAGGATCCAAGAGGTAAAAAATGATAAATAACAAATCTCAAATTCATGTGCACCAAAAATGGTGAAATCCTTCAACCATAAAAGTAGAAAGTAAAATAGAAATACCATATCATTAATAAATATGAATTTATTTAAAAAATTTACTTCATTATGATCTATTATAATGACCAAATTAATATATGAAAAATTCATATATCATCAGTGTACCATATCCCTCAATTGAAAGGAAAAATAAAATTCATTGAAAGAATATTGTAGTGTAATACTAGTTGAATACAAAATATCATTGTCTCAACCGGTGTGACAACATGTTGTTAATCATCCCTACCTCTCTTATAGAGGCTTTTGGGTAGTTTTGAGGGTGAAGGGTTTTATGGTGGATAGATTATTCCCTAATTCTAGAGTAAAATATTGTGGAAATAAATAAACAAACAAAAACAATAATTATATTACATACCTTAAATAATGTATAATATCACTACAAAAAATGAAGTATGAAATATAGACACTTGTTCATACCATTATACACCTATTGATATTCTACTACGTTGATCACTGATAAAAAATAATTGAAATAATTAAATTTCATTAGGGATCTACTTCTATCCCCATAAATCACATCATCATAATCTCAAATCCCCTCTAATAAAACCTTAATCAAGAAATGATAACATTGGGCCTCTAATATAACTAAACAAGTGATTAGTTATGTTTTATAGGGTACCCCATCACTATGGGCTTCAACTCATTATGTGAGGAAAACTCATTTGGACCCATCTGTAGGGTCCCAAACCTAACAAGTGATATAGTGTATGAACAAAAGATATGCTTAGTTGAATAAATAAATAAATAGATTTAGGGATAATTCTATACCGCCATCAATATTCTAGTAATAATGTTGATCATGGGATCTAGTATACCTACTTTATATAGTTCATTATGTCTATGAGTATGACATACATCATTGGGGGGTTTGAGTCCTACCGTGAGATTTGATGAATATTCCTAAATGAGTTGTAAAAGCCAGAACATATAAATACTTACCATATTACCATTAATAGGTCCCATAGTAACCAATTACATATAATCTTAATGAAATTCACCAAGAATCCCACAGGATCCTAGGTGTCACTATGCATCCATCACACATCATAATGTAGAATGACCAGATCCAAGGAATCATCAGAAAACTCTCCTATAAATATATGGTAAAACAACAAGATCTTGATAATCACTTAGAATATCTCACAAAAACATAATGTAAAATTTCCATAATCTAGGAGTCACTTGACAAATATATAAATACCAAAAGGTACATCCATATGAACCATCGGAGATAATCAGTATTATACCATTATCATCAACCATACCTAGAATCTATAGATGTAATCTATAAAATATTATCACAATAAACATCACTAGATTATACGAAGGTAATCCCTATCATTTAATCATCATAAAAAAGATTTCATTAATCTAAAAAATAATCCTCTTATAAAATAATATGTTCTATTCATCCATCTAAATCATTCACGCATAACTAGGGTCAGCCACTCAAGTGACCTGCCTATCCTGACTACAAAAAAAATATTATGATCAAACAATTGATTTGGGTACTGTGGTGACCCCTGAGATAATTTATAATCATACCCACCCTATCCCAATATATTTGTATATTACACGGGGGAACCCAATGATTTCCATTAATTCACTCAACATCATGGACACCCTATATAGAATTCTTTATATAAATCTATTATCTCAGTCCATGAACATCAATCGAGCATAACATCCCTTTGTTTCATCATCATAATATATTAGAATCACTAGAATAATTAGGTGACATAAATAGAACTAGTCCATCTAGATGAAGTGATTCCCATTTTACATCCCATGTTATCTATAATCTTTCCTCTCACTCGAACTATCCTATAAAATAACCATTTCATAATCACTTGGGTAGCCACATACTAGAAAGGGGAACCAGTTTCCCAACTCATTACTTTTCTACCCCTAGAAAATAGAGGTATATAAAGTCTCTCTTAAGGCATTATAAATCGAAAAATTATCATCCATTGCATCAATATACATAATGTTCACTAATGGAAAATAGAAGTAACACCAATATGTCTCATTCCAATCATGTGAATAAATTAACATCCCTAGGTGTAACTACATCATAATGAATTAATTTTATATTAAGTAAAACCACCATTAGTGGTTTAAATGTCACCTAGTACTCTCAAGTGACCATCATAGACCATGAAACTTACATGTATCCATAATAATTTCATTTTAAATATGAAATCCATTTTATAAAAAATGTTATTATCCCAAGGAGGAAATACCACATACCACATGAATTCAAACAAGATTCATTTACTATAGGGGTAATATCAATAGACCAATTAGTTCCATAATGTAGTTTAATGTTTGTCATAGATATTAAAATCTATACCAATCTCTACTAACACCATCTGGCCATCACCAACCCTTGTGAGGCCTATTTTATCCTATCAAAATTATCCAAATTAATTATAACAGTTTAAAAATATTTGATTAATTTTAATTATTTATTTATAATTACTAAAAACAAAATTAGTGATAATTTCTCTATAAAACCTCGAGAAATGGGGTTAAATCCACTAAAAACATGAACCTAATCCTAAGACATAAAATTCCCCATCATTTCTGGAAAGTTCATTAAAAATTTTATAATTTAATTTCATAAAAATCATAAAAACTATGAAAGGAAACATAAATTCAACCAAAGGTTATAAATAACATAATTTCACCATCCATAGATTCCAAGAACCCTAAATTAAAAAAATATTCAACGTATCAAATGATTTACAACATGTTTTGTTTGAAATTGAATCCAAAACCTATTCTATATCACTCAAAATTATTGAAGATGAATGGAAAGCAAACCGAATGAATGATATGAAGATAATAGCGATGAAACTAAAAAACATGCCAACAATATAAACCATATCGTTGTTTCATCTATTAAATATCAGGATTGCAAGATATGGTGGGTTGTCCCTCACCACAATCCTATGTCGGATAAAACCCCCAAAAACAGTGACAGTAGAAAGATAGAGTTTTCCTTTCTTTATAAACACCTAGAGAAAGAACATAGTGTAAATAGGGGTTCATGTAATGATGATCCACATCATCTGACTATACTACAACATGGTGAATAGTCATGAAAAGAGTTCACTAGTCATAGGTCTTGGAACAACACACAAAAAATCAATGTGTGTCAATCTTTAATAGTATTGTATCTATTTCAAAATACTCATTCTCGTAGATAAATATGAAAGACTAACTCATTCATGAATTAATTGTACATGAATTTAACAATATTCAAATAAGACTCGTTATCTATATAGATGTACAACATGGAATGACATAGGGTTCACAATATGACCTAAAATAATATGAAAAAATTTGTAGGGCTATATAATATTGACCTCATGCTCACATGATAATCTGTATACCACACGGCCTTTAATACACATCCAAAAAACCTCTAATGGATATTTTATAACACATATATTAAAAATTTGGTTCCCAATTTACAAAATCAACTTCTTCATTGTTTTCTTAAATATAAATTAAATATAATATTCATACCCCCAAATAGTATGTTCTATATAGTGGAGTGAATGAAAAACATGAAAAAATATTCAATAAACTCATTTATGGTTTGGGGATTGATTAAAATAATTCATAATATCCATATAGGAAAAAATGTTCCATCATTTTTTATGTTCACACATAACAAATGCAATTAGATTAAATTCAATGAGATATTTATCCACACAAAAATTCATAGTGGAGAATAGTTAATGATTTAGAGGGAGTAACAATAGATAGAATAAATTCAACACATTGGACATGTGTCCTTCAGTAATCCCTATAATATACAAGTGGAAACTGTTAATTATAAATAAAAATTTGAAGAAGGTTATACACAACATCTTTTTACCAAATTATCTATCCTAATATTAAGGAATCTTATACATGACCTCAATTTTATTTAATCATATTATAATTGATCTCTTTTGGTTACTATTTAGTATTTGTTTTCATATGATAGATATAACACCCAAATAATTTAAAATATTTTCATTTTAGAATAATTTTTTTTATTTTTTTCTTAATACACAAATACATGTTATGCATACACTACACACAACACTGAGTAATAAAGGGTTACAAAGAATATTGAGTCTTACCATTAATATAATTAATTTAACAGTTACCTATTATCTATTAAATTAGTGGGTATGTATATAAATAATTAAATTATTAAAATAATTATATTATATATTCAATTAAAATATTATACATTAATTTAACAAATTTGATTGACCTATGATAAAAACAAATATAGTTTAAGCATAAAAATGTATATTTTTTTACATACAGTTTTACCTCCTTTTAATGTCACTACTATTTTTAAACTAAATTTTGACCCTTGAATAAATATTATTTTTTAAAATAAACATAAATTTTTAATTTTTAATTTCAAAATTATCTTCTATTGAATTTCTGGATTTTTTGGAAATGTTTTATCACATGATTAATCTTAAAAATACTACATTTTGGTTGAAAATGACATCTCATTTCAATAATTATTAATGTATAGTTTTATATAAAATTATTTTTTAATGTAAAAATATATCAATAATCAATATATTAATCAATTTAAGGGTATTAGAATATTTTTTACATTTAATTTTTATAAAACATATTGTGAAATTTTGGACATCTATCACATAAAAAACATGCATACTCACCATGCCTCTGGGATTGGATGTAAATTTAATATATCCACTTATGTGAATTGAATTTGATAAAACGAATATACTTAGTTGGAGTTAGTATAATATTTTTAGTCAAATAAGATCATAAATTGTTTTTAAAAAATTATGAGTGTAAGTAATTATAATTAATTACACTGATTAAGGTAAAAATAACAGTAGTAAATATTTAATATTATGTAGGAAATTGACATATACAATTCTAAAAAAGACATTTCATTCACATATATAGATTATATCTCTATATGACTTCGAATTTTATGGGTTATTGTGATATTATTCCATGAAAGTGACTAGTATAATAATTTAATTTAGAAAAAAGTGAAAAAGGAAGAAACCATACCTTTAGAATTTATATCCCATTTAGATATAGGGAAAACAATATATATTTTATTATACATATCATATTAAAATTAAAATGAGTAATTTTTTTCATAAAAAAATCTGTATATGTTTTATATATGAATATGTTGCCTAAATTTCTTAATAAATCTCTAAGTAGTAATTATTTTGTTACAAAGTTACTAGAATAAATGATACTATAAATACTAAAAGTGAATTAAATGAATTTAATTAGAGAAATAAATAAATTTTTTTGATTAATAAATAATATAAATAAAAATTCTCATTTTATATTGGAATATCATTAATGTTTTTTTACATTTAAATTGAATAAATAATGTTAAAATTTACATTAATGTTATTTTAAAATAAATGATATATATTAGATGATTATAAATTTTTAAAATTCCTATATTCATCTAATTTATTTTAATGTGCTAAAAAATATCAAATATGATCCATTAATGAAAAAATTTATCTTTTATATCTAACAAATTGACCATTAAATAGTAAAAACCTTCCTAATACAGTTATAACTAAAGTAGTGTTTTTTTGTGTTACATAAGCTTCCATTGAATTAATATTGAATGAATATTTTATTTTTTCTTATAAATTAGATTTCATATTTTATAGTAAATGGTTATAATTTTTTTAATAACTATCTCTTTAATTTAGTCTTAATGGATTTATTTCCTAGGATAGAAAACCAGTTACCTAAATGAGAAACCAAAATGAAAAATATAAGTAAACTTTAAGACCATTTAACAAAATGATAAAATTGTATTTATTTATGTGTTTTGAAATATTTTATAGATTATAATTAGAATTTACTATTCTTTTTTCTATTTTTGAAGAACATGGGGGATGACTTACCTCACAATTGTCCTTAACATTTTATATTTAGAACTATAAATGTACCCCTCCACTATAACAAGTAACTAAAACATAATAATTATTCACCCCTATAAAGACCTTTGTCCGATAAAAAACATTCCAAAATAGGCACCCAAATTACTTGACATCATTCTAGAAGAATAACATTGGGAATAATAAAAATTAATAATTTCTTTTGGTATAATCCAAAAGGATTTACCAGAATAAAAGGCAATATTCTTCAATGATTACTTTTGATTCATTTACTTCTCCACCACATCAATTATTTTTATTTATTTCTCATATAATGAAATAATATTTAAATATATTGATATTTTTTTATTTTAAGGGAAAAAACTTCCCTCACACACACACGTTCATTAAACGGGATACACAATCATCAGTTGTGTACAACAGACTTCCCCCACGCTAACTGAGATCATTCGTTCTTTCATTACCACATTTCAATGCTGGGAATAATGATGGATTTATTGGTTATATAGGATTTATATTATATTTATAATTTCTTTATGATTATTTATTTTATGTTAACACATAACATCACACATTCTATTTTGTGGAAATCTTATAACATCGTTTGTTGATGTGTGGACTACCACCCCCGTAAAGCGATTCGATTCTTTTACACTATACATGGAATGTAAAAAGGTAAGAATTAATAAAAATATTTGATATATATGATAAAATTAATAAACTATAATAATAATATACATATATACTCTTCAGATTTCAATATTTAAATAGTATAATATAATAAAATCACTATTCATGTGAATGTATAGCCTACCATCTCAATGAATGATGAATTTCATTTATAGCTCCAAATTCTATGAATTTTTATAAATAAATACATGATTTATATATATGATAATTAAATCATGTTTTACATTCTATAGATGACTAAATAACGATATAATTAAAAGGAACATCAATTAAAAAATTAAGACATACTCGAGAAACTAGGCAATTAACACCCAGAATAATGAATATAATGAATGATTACTAATGAATGAGTAATAAAATATTATAATAAGGTCATATATTAAATAATTAACTGTATTATTTTTATTTAATAAGTTAGTACCATGATTGAAACTTTTATACAAGAGGTTAATGAGTGTTAAACAAAAAATAACCATATAGTAATGGAAGTCATCTTCTTTTACATTCAATTGATAATTATTTTTTATTTCTCACCAATTAACATTATTATAGTTTGTATTTTGACCCATCATAATTTAATATCCTAATTCACTAATAAATCATCATATTGTATGTTTCAAATTCAAACATCTCATCCAAGGGGTTTTGACATGAAAATTACCAATTGATAATAGTCATCATGCAATCTAACATTATTTTATGATTGTTATCATGCATTCAAAAAAGAACTTTTTCATAATTATATTTCATTGAAAATTATATTTCACTAGTATTTCCATATTATTTCATGATGTATATTATTATTTAATAAAAATTATACTATTTTTACATATGGTCATTACCTTGAATTTTTTTTGATCTTTTAGGGATGTGTTGATAAATCTGTATCATTTACTTAATATAGATATTTGATAAGACAGATCTTTCATGAATTTTAATTGGTTATTATTTATAATATTAATGAATTGTAAAAGTAAGACATGTGATGGGGGAATGTTAATGAAATCCCTTTGATGCATCGGTAGCCTCATTGGATAAACTCAGTTGGGAAAACCCATCATGTTCGTAACCAGTATGTTTTAAACTATTAGGTGTATAGTCTTGATAGTAGTATTATGGTTGGACAAACCAAATCAGTTTGGAAATAGTTTTTTTTCCTTCTCATGAATTGTCATTATGGTAATCTTTTGTTATTCTTCGAACCATGGTGTCCAATATTTAATAATTTCCAATATTTTAGTTATTATTATCCAAATGACTTCCACTATAAATAGATTAATAGATCCATTTAATTCTATTTTTATTGATTACATAGAATTTGGCTTCAATTATATATCATTCCATATTTATTATGATAATTTATTCAATATTACATTTTTTGAATTTCACCCTTACTAATATTCTGAGCTCAACATTATTTTTTTTAGGTTCTAAAGAAGAGATATATAAATTAGTTTCAGTTTTGAAATTTATTACCCTTTGTTATATATTATGTTTTTTTATATTTCAAAATGTAAAATGGGTATCATGTATGTATCTCGTTTCTCGAACTGCTAAATTTATCAGTCCTTCATGACTTGATTCCCTGTAATCAAACCAATTCAATTATATATGGCACTGGATCGATGGTTCTCGGTTTATGGAATTATATTAGATTTATTTTATATTTAATTTTTCATTTTTAGGTACATTACACCTCTTAAATTCCTCTCACTCGCCTGTAAAATAAATTCTTAAATTAGTTTGATGGGCCAAAGGGGTGTTTTTTATCCACTCTTGAAATCTAATTTTAATTATTAAATTTAAATTTTACATAACATACAAGGATACAAAGGTAGTATATAAATATATATGTACATTTTGATATTACTTATTGATGTCCAATTTATCCTTTTGTTCAATTTTATATAATTAAAAAATACCTCTCATTAACCAATACAATATAATTTTTTTTCTTATTTAGGGAGATCATTACATGGTATGCATTAAACAACCTAGTGTGGGTTGAGAATATTTTGTGTAACACTAAGAGATTATAAAATTGGAAAATTCTGTATGCTAGCATATATAAAATTCATCACCAAGCCTAAAATATAATATAACATCCTAAGAATTTACAACATATTTACTTTTACATAAATTCAATCTCTTTGATATCTTGAGATACACGAAAACTACTCTTATAAAAATACTCCATTAAGATATAATTTAATAAAGAACATCAAAAAAATAATGTAATGGAAATTTATATTAATAATATAATATAAATTATAACAATTATGGTTATTTTGATAATATAAATAAAACTGTATGAATTTATATGAAAAAGAAGCGTTTTCTGAAACATTAAAAATTTTCTAAAATATGGTTTAGTCGCACGTTTTGAACATAATTTAAAAATATTTTTTTATCACGTTTAGAAAATATATTTGATAAAATTAACTAAAATTTTCAAATAATCATATAAAATTTATTTTAGGGTGATTTGTTTTATTAATTTTGTAACATATTTTTTTTTAATTTATAAAAAAAAAATTTAATTGACAATTGCATTTTAGTTTTAATTATACATAAATTCAAATTATATTTTAATTTGTTTTTAAATAAAACAAATTTCAATAATATATTTATTTATCCAATTTACTTCATTGAAATCATTATTATATTTAATTTTGATATAAATAACTTTTTAAACATTTTAATTTTTTATCATTAAAAAGCCACTATCTCATTAAATTTGTAGGATTAATTTTATATTATATTTTTAGAATTATATATATGGAATTAAAAAAATCCATCTGTAATATCATAATAATTTTTAATTTCTAATAATTTGATATTAATTTTTGACCAAAATAATTAGTTAAACCTGAAAAAAACGTGGTTTCGATGAAAATTGATTTACTAGGAGTAAATCTAAATATATAACTATTAAATTGAAATAAAATCCTGTATAAAATATATATTATGTCTATATATAGACCTTATAATGTATAAATATCGATTATACTTCCTTTTGGAACTTTATGACATGTTAAAAATGTGTGTATAGCCTTTTCTTTTCAATAATTATAGGTGGCCCTCTCACCACACATATAAAATGCCACCACTTATAATCCATTATTATAATATTAAAACCCATTTTTTTCATCCAAGAACTATAAAAATAACATAAAATTGTTCATTAACTCATATTCTCTGTATTATCTAGAGAATAAATTCAACCATGTAAATCTTTTATTGCATCATAAGGAGTTGACCTGAAGAAGCGGTAATGTTCTTCAATGAGAGTTTTTTTAATATTTATGTAAAAATGCTTCAGTTAAAGTTAAACCATAATTATATAATGACCTCAGTATCATCCATATACAAATATATTGTTATTTTAATGGTATTACCGAACAAATCCCCTCTTACGTCAAATTGATTATGAAATCATTATTCCTGTGTAAGGTGGAGTTCCACCTCACGAACAAATGTGATTCATTTTTTCATTACCACTTCTCACGGTTTGGTATGATAAGGGATATAAATAATATATGTTATATTGATAAGATAATAACACCTTATGAGTAATTATATGATATATAAATTTATTTACATTCCTTTGCAAGTGGGACTTGATAACATCACTCATGTGTATGATGGACTACGGCTTAGCAAAGCGATGTGATTCATTATTGAAAAACACTTAATAATGTATTTTTTTAATGATAATATATCATATTATTTCTTACATTTGGAATCATTAAAATATGATAACATTGTTCGTGTGTGTGTGGACTACCACCTTCAAAAGACGACGCGACTATTTTTTCCATCACCATGGAATAAATTATTATATTTAAATAAATATTATAATACTTATGAAAATATTAAAATTCTACAAAGATAGAATTTTATTTATCTACATTCCATGTTGATTATTGGAAAATTGAAACAGTACTCATGAATACATACTGCATATAATCTCCATCATCGTAAAATACATCATTTATGAAAACCATAATTCATTTTTGGTCCTAAAATTATAAATTATTAAAAAATATGATAATTACATAATGATTATTAATATGGGTATTTTTATATAAAAACATATTTTTTCGTATTCGACATAATAATGTCATATTTGACACATAATCCAAATATCAACTAAATATCTAACATTAACATAAATAAAACGTAATAAGGTATAAAAATGTAATTAGTGAAATAAAAAGAATGATAAATCTCAAAAATGGATCATAATAAATTAAATTATTATATTAAATTTATTATCTAGAATGATAAAGAACATAAGTAATGATTCTGACTCAACCTAATGGTTTCTCATCTCACATTTACTTCCATGACACTAATATCGTATTCACCACTTATTTATTTTACGTTGTTTATATACATAATTTTTGTATGTTATATGTAGAATTAATTCATATTCATGTAATTTCTAGTTTAATTTAATATTATTTATTTCAAATGTCTTATTATACAAATTTTACCAAAGTGGTAATGTTTTATTTAACAATTTCATCATTGTTCGTGATTTTTTTCATTAAGCCTCTCTTAGATGATTTATTTCATATGTATGTCATAAAATAAATATATTTTATAGTAATATTGTTATTAAATTAATATTTCATGTAACGACACCATTTTCCTCTAAATCATACAGAACATGATTAATAAGATATTTGGATGAAAACATGACTTTATTTTTCTCTTCACTCAAAAATCCTTTTTCTTCCAAAACCTTGTTTTCTAAAAATGTTAATTTTTTTTAATATTATCAAAATGATTTATTTATAAAAATTAACCAATTATTTAATTTTAAATATATTATTTTAAATCAATATCCATTTAATAATACAAAAATTTTAATTTTCGAGCATTTTTACACTAATTGGAATTTTATTTTAAACTTATACAGAATGTATAGAATTATGTAATGTTAAGATCATCATTCCTCTGAATATTACGTCATATGATTACAATATTTTTTTTTAAAATCCAATTATTCTAGAAATTCATAGTTTTTTAATGTTATTATTCAAATAATTGGATTTGGAAAATATATTAATAATTTTATAGTTTTCAAATAAAAATATTTATTTTCATAGATGGTCAATTTTTATCAAGGAATGATCCAATTGATGTTCTAAAATAAATTTCACATAATATGACATCCTTTGAAGGTATTTATATTTTAATGGGTAAATGATCTACAAATACCATAGATATTATCTCTTCTAATGGTATGGGATCAGTTTGATTGGGTATGTACTATATTGATAGCAGTCTTTTTAATCTAGATGGATGATGATTATTCATAATGGTTGGGGAATGTATTTCAATTTTAAATAATATTTTAAATAATAATATTTTTGTCCGTTAATTTTTCCCTTTTCATAAGTGGAATGCATTGAAAATTTTAATTGACGGGTGGGGCCATGTGTAACCCTTGATACACTTGTAGGCTCATGATAAATCTAGATTGATTTTCGGATATGGCCTTCCCCATTCATAATGATTTATATAAAAAAGGCCTCAATTATATTATACGACTTGGAATATAGGTTATATGGTATGTTTTAGACGTCCACATTTTGAATTATATCATGATGACTTTAGTTATTGATATTCCACATGATTATTCATTTAGTTAGGATATTCACATATAAGTTTTATGCCCATGTAATTTTTTATATGGAATTATATGATCACGATTTATTCTTTCTATGTTATTCTCATGTTTTTTATTAAATGGGATTAGTTTTATTTTTTATCTTATCATGTTACTCATTAATTATTTATTCATAAATTATAATATATGATTACACTAACTTCACATATAATCTCACAACTTTCTTATATTTTATTAACCATATGATATGATGAATTTTTTTAAATGATAAGTATGAATATTATATGTGGAATAATGAAATTATAAAATAAAATAATTTTTTTATATTTAAATTATAATGTGAAATTAATATATTTATCTATTTTACCAAGAAAAGTAAAATATTAGTCCCTTTAAGATGTGATTACATGAATCTTATAGAAATTTAATAATGTAGACATAAGATCTAGGTTATTGGGGTAGGGGTGCTAATATTGGTACGAGCGGAATATTAATAAAGACTTTGAAAAAATTATTTCGGAAAACATCGATTAAAGAACCTTAAAAAATGATATGATTTTAGTTTATGTAAAGAATAAAATCCTAATTTTTTGTTAAGGAATATATTATCAGGTTTTTCTAGAAACTACATCCCTATATTAATACTAAATTTCAAAATGGTTCAATAATAAATGTTCCTTGGGGTAAAAACTCGAAAAATGTGAATTTGTCTTAACCTGATCATCACATGGGGCATGATAATGGGCCCTACTACATAAATAGTTTGACACTCCCAGGGGATATTCTCAGGATAATTTAAATTTTCTATACAAACTATTTTTATATGTTTTAAATTAATGACATCCCCAAAGAAAACATGCATTTTATTTTGAGAATAACTCGTCATAAAAATTTCAATTTGTATTAATTATTTCAGTAATGCTGTTATTATACATTATGTTTCACAAGGATATAATATAATATATTGTATGTAATCATTTTGAAATGGTTTCTAATGTAGGTAATGTGAACCAGATCGATAGATATAACTAAAAGATTAAGAAAGTCTTTTTATTTTTTGGGCCTAAGCTAGTATTTCAAATATAACAAGACATTAAAATATTCTCATCATAGATGATATAATATCATTTGTTAATTGGGTAGAGAAATAATTCACTATGTATTATGGATTCAAAGGGAAGAAAGAGAATAATAATATGGAAGGTAAAAGGATAGAAAAAGGGAATAATGGAACGATGGATTTTCCTAGAGTTGATAATTATGGAAAGAAACACCTTCTTATATAGATAAAAGGGAAAGGCGTTTTCTTCATGTGTGGAGAAAAATGACATCATGCTTGTTATTTCAAGGGAAATAAATAACTAACCATGTTCTTTTCTTTCCCTGAATAGCGATACAACAAATATATTAATGAATACCATAAGAATCATTGAATTATAAATCCATCATTTCTCTCATATCCTGGTCAAGATTATGATATTACAAAATAAAAATTGTAATTAATAATGTTATTTTATTTTGAATCAGGAATTTTTTCTTTTTGGTATTTAATTAATGATATAATGGTTATAATAATTACGAATCGTATAAGGATTGTACTGTAGTAGTCTTTATTTAAGGATAGGAAAGCACATTTTGAAGGATACAGATAACCAAGAAAATTGATTGAGTGAAAAGTTGAAATTAATAGAAAACACATGATTGATGGAATGATAAAACTTAAAATATTCCTGATCATTATATAAAAATGGTTGTATAAATATTTTATTTATATAGAAAATGTAAATTAAATTGTATATATTTACTTGGAACTGATTAATGATAATTTTAAAAAGTGGTTTATGCTACCGACAATAGAGTTTTTTTTTATTTGTGGAATATATCCAATAATATATGTATTAATTTAATAATAATGAAGTATATAATATTTAAATAATAATTTATGTTAAACCAGGTTATTAAAATGTTTTTTAGAGAATACAAGATGAATGTATTCACATGTTTGGTGAGTGAAGAATAAGAGATACATCATGTTGTCTGGTGGATTAGTTATAAGTTAATTTAGAAAATTGAATGACCTTATTTCAAATATTTTGGATCTTAATATTTTGAAGGATTTGAAGTTTAAATATTTAGGAAATGGATTAAGATGAACATTGGATGATGTTTGTTTAAGTTTATAATTAGATGAGGTTTTGGAGATTATTATATTACATCACCATTTAAATAATTTTTCATAACAGATAACATCTCTAATTAGTGTGATGTAATAATAACTAAATATATATTGAGTTCCTTATTACTCTATGGGTCTTTGATCTATTAAAAATAATTTTTTGTGCTTCAAGCAATAAAAACCCATTTTTGGTTATTTATATCATAGTGTCATTTATGAATTAGAAATTGATAAATTCACAACCAAAAGTTTAATTTATGATTATGAAATATAAATATATAATGTATGTATATTTCATATTTTTTTAGAATATAAAATATTTATTCAATATTAAAGAAAGAATCTTTAAATAATTTTTTTCCTACTACCTTAATTTTTTATGAATCAAATTAACACTAAAATCATAAAAAATTTATGGTTTTAGGGGTGTATAACCGTCTATATATCACCCAAGTTCTTGTGATCAATGATCTGTATTACTCTATATTAATCCATAGTAGCCAGTATTCTTTTCCATGTCCATGTTTTTATTTTACACCCTTATTATACATATTTGAAACCAATTTATGAGATATACCATATAACCATTATACTTAACTTTATGTATTACTAAGAGGATGTTATATTAATACTTTTTATGATTTGGGGTTTTCAAAAATGGTACTTCCAAATGTCAAACACTTGATTATTAAATTCAATATTGAATTACGAGGACACATTTTTTAATGGTGTAGAATTTAACACCTCGAGATTTTAAAATATAATAATCCATATTAGATAGTATGTATGACAGAATAAACCATGACTACAAGATATTATAACATTTTGAGACTTTATTATATAGTTATTTTTAAATAAATATAATCACTTTGATATATTTCAAAGCGCACAACACCAGGTTTAAACAAAAATAATCTATTAAAATATTATTTACCCGAGAACCATATAACCTAGGTATTAATTTTAATCATTAATAATATTACTTATTAAATTATAAAAATTATGGTTATCTATAGATTAGAAAAATAATAATAATCATGTAAAAGAAAAACACATTTTTTAAAATGTATTTTTTTCTATAAGGTAGTATAGTCGCTCTTTGTGCTAATAATATGAAATCAATTTTTTACAATTTTTTAAAAATTCCTGACAAAATGAACTAAATCATTGAAATTATAATATTAAAATTATCTTATAGTGTTTTTTTGTTATTTTCTGAAATATTTCATGTCTCAATGAATAGTGGAAAATATTAAACATTAAATAAAAACTACCTTTTAGATTCAATTATTTATATATGTAAATTATATTTTATATTTTTTTAATTTTTTAAAAATATAAAATATATATTTATTTACACAATTTAATTCACTAGAATAATTTTATTAGATAATAATGATATAAAATAATTGCAATCTTTTAAACAGCGTCTCTTTAAAAACAGGTTTTCTCTTCATGTTTAAAGGATCAATTTTAAATTAGATATTATGAATTAAGTGAATTGAATTTCTAAAAATAAATTAAATAAATGGATTAATAAAAATTAATATTATCTAATTAGGTACACTTTTTTTTTGAAAAAAAATAATAGTGAAAAAGTAAACTTTATTTATTGCGGTTAAGGAAAAAATGGATATAAAGGGGGTTAAATCGAAAAGAAAAGGGATAAAATGAAATAAACTATGTATTAAATGTATTTTATGGATATATTTAGACTTTATCATGTTTGAGTATCTATAATAGTCTATTTTGACTCTTTTTCCATGTGAGTGACAAGGGTATAACTTTTTCATTTAAAATCTTACAAGTGTTCCACTAACATCACTTATAAAAGGCCACCTAATCTTTCCTCTTCTTCACAACATAGAGAAATGATTTTAAGAGAGAATATTAAAAATAAACTGAATAATTCAATACCCTTATCCTTGATTACATAATGTTTTTAAAAATCATTCCATGGAGTGAATTTTATGCAAACCCATGGAGGTTACATAAAGAAGGTGTTACATTACTTAGAGATTATTTTTATTTCTTCCTCGAAATCATTAAATTATTTATATCCTATTGTTATTTAAATATATATTTATAAAATATACTGATATTAGTTTTTGTTAATTTCAGGACATAAAAAAATCTCGACACATATCAAATTGGTTATCAAATAATAATTCATGTGTACAGAAGACAACTGCCTCTCGAACCGATGTCATTCGTTTTGGATGGAAACATTTCATTGTTTGGTATGATGTTGGATATAAATTATATATATGAAATTTTTAATTTTTTTATAAATTTTTAGTAAATATATAATTTTTTTTTACTTTCCATTCAATATGGGTTATGATAATATTACTCGTTTGTATAGTAGATTACCTCTTCATGAAGCGATGTGGTCAATTATGCACTAACGCTTAAATGAAATGATGATGAGGATAACCGAAATAAATTAATGTGATATATATGGAATAATTATTTTATTCATGAAATTTATTTCATTATTGAATGATAATATATCAATTATTTCTTACCTTTTCACTCAAAGAAAGTTGATAATTTCATTTGAGTACGTGTAGACTACTACCATCACAAAGTGACATGGATTTATTTTTATCAGCACACCCAATGGATGATATATGAAATTATATTCATTAAATCATATGGTATTTATGCTATTTTGACATTTGGTAATGATAAAATATTATTTACCTCCTTTCATAATGATCATTGAAAAATAGAAATGTTACTCATGCATACGTACATCGTACCATCTCAGTGATCATAAAATATATTGTTTCTCAAATCTCTACATCATGAATCGTATTAAAACTATAATTGATGTTTAAATAATATATATATTTCCTGATTATTAATTTTAATATTTTTAAATAGTCACCTCTTAGACTATAATCAGCCAAGAAATGTTATTTTTGACACATAATCCAAATATCGATGGAACATCCTACGTAAACTTAAACGACTCACTACTCATATATGACATGGAAATAAGAAAAATAAAATTAATAATAAAAATTAAATACTATCATAAAAATTTTAACTAATAATATATGATTATTATTCATGAACAAAAAAAATATATGTGTCAAGTGACACACAAGGTAAGGGTTTCTCGTCTCACTTTTACATTCATGAGACATATTCTATATTCACCTATTATTTTGTGTGGTGTATAAAATTATTTATGATTTATCATTGGTTAATTTATCATCATGATATTCAATTTTTTATTTAATGATATGATACAAATGTTTCCATAGTGGTAAATGTTTATTTCAAAATATAGTCATTATTTAGGATCGTTTTTGTTTTAGTCTCCTTTAGGGAATTATTTGAAATTTTGATAATGAGAGTTTTATATTTTATTATAATATGGTTATTAATTATCTCTTGTAAATAATAATACCATTTATCACTATTTATTAATTATATTTACTATGAAAATGATTTTATTAAAATCTATCTTTATTTCTATCTTCTATCATAAATCATTTTTCTTCCAGAACCATGTTTTCAAAAAAAAATATTACAATTTTATATTAAAATATAAAAATGGATTATGAAATATTTTCAAAAGATATAAATTTTAAACAATTGATTTAAAGTAATACATTTATTATGTTATGAACAATTCACTTTTCCAACATTTTTAACATTCAAAATGAATTTTCTTTTTAATTTATAAAACATGTACGAAATTTTCTACCTTCTTGATTGACTTTTCATTTAATATTTATTTTCTTGTTTTGAAGGATATTTTTAAATAATTTTTAACCCATATTCGTTAAATAAATTATTTTTAAAAGTTATTTTTAATGGAAATGTTTTTGCGAATATTTTTTGAATTTTAATTTTTTACAAAAAAACGTGATTTTCCAAGATGTGTTCTTTTCCTCAAGGAATGTTCTGTGATCTCTCAAATCATATTTTCCAATCTACATAGAAATTCATTTATGCTACATACTATTTAATGGGGGTATACTATAACGTTACAATCCTTATTATGTCTCTATATGTTTTATGGTCTTTCTGATTGTGGATTTTCCTTATTAATACTATTCATTTCACTCAAGATGGTTAATGATTATGTTTACTAGCTGAGAAAAGTATTTAAATTTTATATTATAGTTTATACATGAATATTTTTGTGACATAGGTATCATCCTTTTTATATAAGTTATGTATTGGACTCTGTAAGTGAAAGGAATGACCCTCTATACCCCTCACTACATCGGTATGTCTAATAAGACAATATAGATTGGGTTCTGGATGACCCATACCCAGATATATTGATATATTGAAACAAGGCCTCAAAAATATTATATTTCATATCAAAACTACTCAATTATATTTTTTATATTTCTTGAATGATTTATTAAATCACATTGAATTAAATTACTGATATTCCTTGTAATTATTCAGTTAGATATGATATCCATTGTAATGATTCATGGCCATGTAATTATTAATATGAAATTATTTGATCCTGGTTTAGTCAATAATGTTATACACATGTTATTGATTAAATATCATTTGTTTAATTTATTTAATAGTACATATTATTTAATATAAACTTATTCATATCATACACTATACATTTACCCTTATAGATCATCTGAGGTCACCACTTTCCTATGTATTATTTTCTATAGGATATACGAAAATGTTTAATGATTGATATATATGGAAAATCTAAAAGGAATAATGTAATTATAAAAGAAATTTAATTTTGTATTTTATGTTTTAAAATGTAATGTTAATTCGAAATATGTATCTATTTTATTAAGAATACAAAAACATACAGTCATTCCAGATGTGATTCCTTATATTTTATTCTAATTTAATAAGTTGGAAACCATCTCCGAGCTACTAGTGTTTGGGGTGTCACATAAAGTATTAATAATTTGGATACATAATAACAATTTAGGTAGATTTAGAATGATTAATAAATAACTTATTTGAGAGACTTTAACATGTTTTGGGAATGATCGTGATCAATTATGAAAATGGAGATATGGTTTATATCTCATAATATTTAGATATGTGTCAAGCATTAAAAAAGAATAAAAAATGGTATGTAGGTGGTACTAATTTTCATATTGATCCTTTCCATGGGAGAGTATTAAAATTAAATATCATAAAAATATATTGATTGAGTGAGTTAGGTGTTATTATATATGGATTTTATTAAATTTTAATTTAAAAACTTATGTTTATTCTTTGATTTTCATTTTTCTAATTCCAATTTTAGAATAATTTTATTCTCTTTTCAACGATTTTATAATGAAATAAAAATATAAAAAATGAAAAAATTGAATACTATATTATTGTGAGTGATTACTAAGGTTTATAATGAGAAAAAAATTTATCCACTAGAATACACTATTAGATTAAATTTTATTGGAAGATTTTTCAGGAAAATTTATTCCTATAAATTTGGGTCTATTTTAAATTATGCAATAAATTTACAAAATTATCATTTACAATGTGTAAATATTATATATTTTTTATTTAATTTTAAAATATAAAAAAAATTGGATTTCATTATCAATAACTACTCTACAACCATTACTGATGGAGGCATAATTTTATCTAGACAGTTCAAAATACACCAACATTGACATTTTATGAAGTGTGCATTTATGAATAAAACTAATTCCCATAATGATGATCTTAGATATGAATTACTAAGAGTAATTACTAAGTAGAATTAAGAGTTTAAATTATTTAATGAATTTAATGTCAGTTTCAAAGAAAAATATGTGGTTCAATAATAACCTGGGAAATCCCATCCAAATTTAAGAATGATCTACTAGAGGATGAGGTTGAATTAATAAACTACCAAGGAATAATAATAAATATAGTTACAATCATTAATAACTTCATAAAACGTTGGGAATATAATTAGAAACAATTGAGTGGGTTATTATTTCCTTCAACTCATTTGTTTCATCATTATATCATTGTTTGGAATTGACCCCCTAATGATTACATTAAAAATATAAAAATAATATACTTTCCATGGAAGATGATAAATAAGTCACCACCTTATATGTGAATTTGGTGTCTAATTTTGATGGAGATATCTTAATAATTGTGTTGAAGTGGTTATCAAATGACGATACTATAGCGTATAAGGAGGCCGCTTACATTATATTAACCTAAGAAAATTTCTCTTATCATCTCAGTTGTGGGATTATTAAATTTTACATACTTTTTAGGGTATAAAATGTAATTTTCCACTAATAAATGATGATAAATGTTTAATTTTGGGTTTCAAATCATGCAATACCCTTCCATATTCTAATATAGTACTAAATTGAGAACTTCATGGTTAGAGGAAATAGAAATAAAAAATCTGTTTAGATATGATCCAATTTTTATCTTTTATTAATCAATTTTTACCATTTTTATATATAATTAATTTAATTTTTCCCTTTTTTGTTTAAATTAATTATAATTGTGTTTTTGATAAAAACATTACTTAGGATACCCCTTGAAATAACAGGGATTCAATTCTGGGTCCCATTTAAGATTATTATTTTAATAACATTGTTTTATGATTCCATGATAAACAATAATATATATATGATTATTATTATATTAACATCTTATAAATTTTTCATTAGTTATATTATTATTAATTTTTATATGTCTACTTTTTATTTATATCTCATTATTTTGGGAATAAATTTGACAAAAAAATAAAAAAATATCTACTCAAACACAATTCACTTGTGATGAAATTTAGTGGGCTTAGAAAAATTAATCCCAATTAACTTTAATATGGAATCATATTCATGAAATTGGATTTTCTAAACATTATATGGAAATTAATTTTTTAAAACCCATATAACACTAGTGTCTATCAAATATTTTTTCCATCCCAATAGAATCTTTAAACAGATTTTTCTATATTATTTAAAGAACAATCCTTTATTGAGTAAACTAATATTTTTTTCATCTAGAACACGTTTATTCAAATATAAAATACTTTTATAAATATAGATCATACTTGAATTATTGGAATTTCTCATTTTTATAAATCATTACTTATCAACTTGGTGAGACAGACTTCAAAATTTCCTTCGAATACATTAGTATATCAAGAATAGTTTTTATGTTCTTTTCATTATAATATTATTTTCATTAACTAACCTCACTCTTGAGTACATTAAAAGACCATATTTATTTTTTAGTGTGATGGAATAATTGTATTGACTATGTTATAGCAGGGATGAGTTAAATTTTTATGGAGTTTCATGTTGATTCATCTAATTAGGGAAAGGGAAACAATCATTCAATTTTATTGTAAGTCATTTTTTGTCATGAAAAAGTCGCCATGTGAGCCGTAGAAATGAAAAATACACCGAGGTTACAAGTACTTTATTCATTATCAAATTTCACATATTTTGAATGCACAATTGCATCGATCAAGTACCAACATAGGACATAATGTGCACCTAAGACATGTTAATTAATAATACATATTTAATGGACCCTTGGGATAATTTCAGCATATCCCATGAATAAACCAATTACTCATTCATGAGATATAGAAAGCTATTGTGAACTCATACTTTTCATTAGATATGTTATTTGAGAAATATCCTTCATGAATGATCCTTATATCACTGAAGAGAACTCAGTGAGAATTAAGGAATTTTTAAGAAACTCATCTATGGTTGTGGGATTGAAATACATGCTACATAGAATGAATGTAGGACTGCCAAAAAACAAAATACATATCCATTAATACATGTTCACCCATATCCATAAAGGATCAAAATCACATTCCATACATCCTTCATCAAGAAAAATTGAATGTTAGTGAATTATGGGTGGATTTAGAGGGTCTAACCTCCTTAAGATGAAACTACAATCTTTCCAAGTGTATCTGTTTAGTATATCATAATTGGTTTTTAGCTAAAGTTTAAATCGCCGCTAAATTGGTCTAGGACGGTTTTGAAAAACCATTGTGTGTAATTTATTTGGTGGAGGGTTTTCGAAAATATTTCAAAACAATTTAGCTGCAGTTTTTTAGCAGTTGTTTAAATCGTCACTAAATCAAATTTTTTATAAATTTTTTAATTTTTTAATTTTTTCTATATAATTTGATTTTAAATTTTTTTAAAAAAATTATAAATAAATTTTTATATGTTTTTTTATATTTTTATTTTCAGAATTTATTATTCATACAATTAATAATTTATTATTTTTTTCAATTATATTTTTTGTATTAAATTATTATTGAATTATTATTATTGTCGTTATTATTATTTTATATTATTATAGTGTTATTATTATTTTATTATTTTCATTATTTTTATTATTTTTCTTTTTTATTTTTCTTTTTTCTTTTTTAATTCTATTAATTAATTTAATATTTATGTAATGTTTATTTGTTATTATTTTGCACAAATTGTTTCTAATGCATGCCTATATATGCATATTTCATATATAGAAATTCTAAATTGGGTGATATTTGAGCCCATCTCCTCTTTCTTATGCTCAAAAGACTTTACCAGTCGAGTAGGCTCTTCATGTGATTAATAAATAGATTTTATTATACATATTTATAGATTGATGCAAAAATAATAAACAATAAACAAATAATAAATATATAAATTAATAATAGACAAATAAATTAGAAATAAATTAAAATAGTTAATGAAAAATAAATAAATATTACATTAGACATTAAAATAAGTTAATTATAATAAAATTTAAATTTAATAGAAAAATATAAATAAATTTATAATTAATATACACACAAAAACTAAATTATAAATAAATAATTAATAAATAAGTAATAAAAAAATAAAAATATATAAAAACTAAAATAATAAAATAATAATAAAAATAAATAAAATAAAATATAAATAATAAATGATAAATTTAAAATAATAAATATTATTTAAATAATTAATCAATAATGAATAAATAGTGAATAAATAATATATAATGAATAATTAACAATTAATAATGGATACTTAATAAATACCAAAACTAAAAAATTAAAAATAATTATTGAATAAAGAAAAATTAATGATAAATTAAAATATTAATTTAAACATAATTAATAAATACTAAATAAATAATAACAAAATAAATAATTTAATAATAAATAAAAAAAAAATTAATAATTAAACAATAAATGTATAAATAAAGAGTACTGAATAACAACTATATAATTAATAAATATTGAATAAACAACGAATAAATAATAAAAAAATAATAATAAAAAAATAATTGAATATGTAATAAATAATACTTTATTAATAAATAGGAAATAATTAATTAATAATTAATAAATTAAAAATTAAAAATAAATAGCTATGAAATAAATAAATAAATAATACCAAAAAATTAAAATAATAATAATCGAACAAAAAATAAATTTTAAAAAAAATTATTAAGAAATGAATAATAAATAAATAATGAATAAATAGTAAATAATTTTTCCTCAATAATTGAATAATAAGAATAAATCAATAAATTGTAAATAAATAATATATATATCAACGTAATAAATTGTTGATAATAAATATTGAATAATAAATAATAAATATGAAATAATAAATAAAGAATGAACGAATAGTAAATAATATATTGTAAATAATAAATAATAAATATTAAATATTAAATACTATATAATTATATAATAATTGGATATAAATATCTCTAAATATATAAACATATTAAAAATATATTACACACATATATATACCCACATTTCTTTTACACAAATATATATAAAAACACTCTGATATATATAATTGTACATTAATAAATATATATATATAAACACGCATAAATTTAAATACATCTATATATATATTTACCATTACATTATATATAAATATGTAAACGAAAATATATATAAATATTTACAAATATATATAAATGTACACAAATATTCATTAATTTATATAAACAAATATATATAATTTATTATAAATAATAAAAAAATATAGGAAACCAGATTTATTGCAACTCCATCGAATTAATAAGAATGTAAGTTAATGAAATAAAATATTAATTGATATAAAAAATATGAATATACTCTTAAATGCGGATGACATCTCATCAAATGTGTATTATATATATATATATACTTATTATTTTTTAATAATTATTTACATATATTAGAATATATATATACATACTTATCATTACATATACATATCTACAGATTAACATTTTTTATATATGTGTTTATGCATATATATGTATTCCTTTAGTTTTGTGGTAAATACATTTATGTACTATAATTATTGATAATGATATATTTATTTAAAAATACATTTATATGTGAAGTATAAAAACAATAGTATTGATGTAGATGAACATAATCATTTTTCTCAAGTACACACACATATATTTACTTATATATGTATTTATTTACATATATTATAATATGCACATAAATATAGATTTATTATTGACACACAGATGTTTATATATAATCCTTACCTATATAGGTATATATATATAATGTAATACACTTTTATAAGGTTAATAAAATTTATAATATTTTATTTAAAATTAAATGAATAAAATATATTTCTTTACATACAGTTGATATGTTTAAATTTACATTTCTATATAATGATGTATTCATACAAAATAGATTTTGTTCTCCCTAAGCCCATAACCTGGTATATAGATGTATTGGAATAAGGCCTCAAAAATATTATATTTCTTATCACAACTAATCAATTATATTTTTAATATTTCTTGAATGATTTATTAAATCACATTGAATTAAATTATTGATATTCCTTGTGATTAGATGGATTGATATAATATCCATGGTAATGTTTCATGCCCATTTTATTATTAATATGAAATTATTTGATCGCAATTTATTTTATAATGTTATTCGAATGATATTGATTAAATTTCATGAGTTTAATTTACTTAATAATAGATATTAACTAATATAAATTTATTCATATCATACATTATACATTTACCCGTCATGATCATCTGAGGACACAACTTTCCTATGTATTATTTTCCATAGGATATGAGGCAATTTTTTGTGATTGATTTATATGGACACACTAATGGGAATAATGTAATTATAAATGAAAATTCATTCTGTATTTTATGTTTTAAAATGTAATGTGAATTAGAAATATGAATCTATTTTAATAAGAATACAAATATATATAGTCCTTCCATATGTGATTACTTATATATTATTCTAATTTAATAATGTTGAAAGCAGCTCCGAACAACTTGTTTTTGGGGCGACACATAAAAAATTAATCATTTGGATACATAATAACAGTTTAGGTATATTTTGAGTGATTAAGAAATCACGTATTTGAGGGAATATAACATGCTTTGGGAATGATCTTGATCAATTAGGAAAATGGAGATGTGGTTTATATCTCATAATATTTACGTATATGTCAACCATTAAAAAAGAAACAAATGGTATGTTGGTGGTAACAATTTTCGTATTTATCCTTTCTATGGGAGAGGAATAAAATTAAATATCATAAAAATATATTTATTGAGTGAGTAAGTTGTTATTATATCAAGAATATATTATATTTTCATTTAAACACTTAGGATTATTATTTGATTTAAATTTTTTTAATTCCAATTTTAGAATAATTTTTTTCTTTTTTCATTGATATTATAATGAAATAAATATATCAAAAATGGAAAAAACTGAATACTATATTATTTTGAATGATTAATAAGGTTTATAAAGTGAAAAAATTTATCCACTTGATTACACTATCATATTAAATTTTATTGAAAAATATTTCAGCAAAATGAACTCCCTATAAATTTGTGTCTATTTTAAATGATGCAATAAATTTACTAATTTATAATTTATAATTTGTAAATATTATATTTTGTGGTATTTAATTCTAAAAAATTAATAAAATTGTATTTCATTATCAATAAATACTTTACCACCATTACTGATGGAGTCAGAATTTTGTCTAGATAGGTGAAAATACATTAACATTGTCATTTTTTGAAGGGTACATTTATGAATAAAACTAATGACTATAAGTATGATCTTATATGTGATTTACTAAGAGTAATTACTATGTAACATTAAGACTTCTAGAGTATTTTAATTAATTTAATTTCAGTTTCATAGAAATATATGTGGTTCCATAATAACCTGGGCATTCCCATATCACATTTAAGGATGAACTACTAGAGGATGAGGATGAATTAATACACCACCCAGGTCATAATAAATATAGTTACTATCATTAGTGATTTCATACAATGTTGGGACTATAATTTGAAACCATTGAGTCATATGTTATTTCCTTCAACTCGTTTTTTTCTTCATTATATCAAAGTTTTGAATTGACTCCATAATTCTTACATTATATATATATTTATATATATATAATAATCTACTTTCCATAGAAGATAATAAATAAGAAACCACTTAAAAGTGAATTTGGTGTCTAATTTTGATGGAGATATCTAAATAATTGTGTTGATGTTGTTATCAACTGAGGATACTATATTGTATAAGGAGGCCCCTTAACTTATATTTCCCTAAGGAAATTTCTCTTATCATCTCAGTTGTGGGATTAATTAATTTCACATACTTTTGATGGAATATAATGTAATCATCCACTAATATATGATGAGATATGTTTAATTTTGTGTTTAAAATCATGTAATACCCTTCCATATTCTAATTTAGTACAAAAGTAAGAACATCCTAGTTATAAGAAATACAAATACAAAATCTGATAAGGTATGACACAATTTTAATATTCTCTTAATCATTTTTTACCATTTTTATAAATTATTAATTTTATTTTTCCCTTTTTTGTTTAAAAAAATTATATTGGTGTTATTGATAAGAACATAACTTAGGATACCCTTAGAAATAACAGGTATTAAATTCTGAATCCCATTTATGTTTACTATTTTAATCACATAGTTTTTTAATTCCATATTGAACAGAAATATATATATGTTTAGGATTATATTAACATCTTATCAATTTTTCATTAGTTATATTATTATTAATTTTTTTGTTTTTACTTTTTATTTATTTTTTTATTTTGGAAATACATTTGACATAAAATCCAAAAATATCTACTCAAACATGATTCACTTGTGATGAAATTTAGTGGTCTTAGAAAAATTAATCCAAATGAATTTTTATATGGAATAATTTTCTTGAAATTGGATTTTGTAAACATTATTTGGAAATTAATTCTTTTTATACCCATGTAACACAAGTGTCTATCAAATAATTTTTTTCCCATCCCAATAGAAACTCTATACATATTTTTTTATCTTTTTCGTAGTATAATCCTTTATTGAGTAAACTAATATTTTTTCATCTAGAACAAGTTTATTCCAATATCAAATAATTTTATAAATAATAATTATACTAGAATGATTTGCATACATCATTGGCATAATTAATTATTTATCAACATGATGAGATAACCTTAAAATTTCCTTCAAATACAGTAGTAGATCAAGAATAGTTTTTATGTTGTATTCATTATAATATTATTTTCATTAACTAACCTCACTCTTCAGTACATTACAATACCATATTTATTTTTTTGTGTGATGGAATAATGGTATTGACTATGTTATAGTATGGATGAATTTCATTTTTTTGGTGTTTTTTGTAGAGTTATCTAATTAGGTAAAGGGAAACAATCATTCAATTTTATTGTACGTCCTTTGTTTTTTCATGAAAAAGTCACCATGCGAGCCCTAGAAATAAAAAAACCCTGAGGTTACAAGTATTTTATTCATTATCAAATTTCACATATTTTGAATGAACACTAGCATTGATCAAGTACCACCAAAAGACATTATGTGAAACTAAGACATGTTAATTAATAATACAAATTTAATGGATCCTTGGGATAATAGCAGTAGATCCCATGAATAAACTAGTTACCCATTCATGAGATATAGAAAGCTATTGTGATCTCATATTTTTATTTAGATATTTTTGTTGAGAAATATCCTACAGAAATGATCCTTATATCGCTGAAGAGAACTCAATGAGAATTAAGGAATTGTTTGGAAACTCATTTATGGTTGGGGGATAGAAATACAAGCTACATGGAATGAATGTAGTACTGCCAAAGAAAAAAATACACATCCATTAATACATGATCATCCAAATCCAAAAAGGGTCAAAATCACATTCCATGCATCACTCATAAATAAAAATTGAACGTTAGTGAATTATGTGTGGATTTAGAGGGTGTAACAGCCTTAGAATGAAACTAGAATCTTTCCACATGTATTTATTCACTATATCAAAATTGGTGTTTAGTTGCAGTTTAAATAGCCTCTAAATTGGTCTAGGATGATTTTGAAAAACCATTGTGTTTAATTTATTTGGTGGAGGGTTTTCAAAACTGTTGCATGTAAGAACCTAGTTTTTTCTATAAATGACTTTGGAATATTCATGTTATTATTCCAGATCAGCGGCATTAGACGGCGTGCGATTCTAAGCCCCGGTGTGGCCGGAATTAAATTTTCAATGCGTTCACACCGGAAACGCCAAATAAATTGGATAACTCTTAAATGGTAATCTTCATCAGAAACCTGAGTGTACGGATGGGACCGAAATGCGTTTTTACCCTAGGAACGACATAAAACTTGTCGGCGAAGGGCATTTGGACCCCTCGCTCACTTTCGGAGCATGGAATGGATAAATTAAATAATTATTTTATTTTTTTAACGACTTAAATATGTATCTCTTAATTGGTGGCTCAGATTGGATAACTGAGGGGGCCGTTGAGTTTGGAACGTGTTGTTTACCCTAGGAGGGTTGTAACATTCGCGGGCACAGGCCTTCTGTGAAAAACGCCAGCAAGGGCGTATTCGTAATTTAGCGGCCTGGATTGTTAAATTTTATAACTTTTGAACGGAGCCTCAAATTAATATTATGAGACCACCATTGCGCTCGGAGAGTCATGTTTAACTCAGGGGTGCCCTTCTTTTTGTCTGCGTTGGGAGCGGAGTCGGGGGCGTGCAGGGCGGGGTGTTTAAGTGTTTTCTACTTAAACACAACCCCTCCCTCTCCTTCTTCTTCTTCTTCACCTGGACAGCGGAAGACGGAATCCCCATCCCTCTCCCTCTCCACTCCGGCGAGGAAGCTCCACTGAGGTGCGGTGCGGCGGCGACAGATCGCGCTAGAAGCATCAGGCAAAGCCCATCGAGCCAGACAGTGTTCGTTTGAGTTTTAAATCCTGGACCCCTATTTAAATCCCAATCATAGCGTCAAATTGTTATTTGGTCTTCGAGAAAATCCCATAATCGTGTAGTATAATTTTTGTTCTTTCCATCACATCTTTCGGAATTGGAATCCTAGTTCGGATGAGGCCGTAGTGGTCTGGCGATGGTTGCGGGAATTTCGAGAGTTTTTTGGGGGTTTTCTGCCGGTCCGGTGAGGCCCAGGTGGCGACAAGGCATTTCCGGGACAACGGTCGCGGCGGCACAGGACAATGAGGTCGAAGGTCGTAGCAGCGGGGTCCCTCGGTTGTGGAGTCCAGTGCGGCTGGCTTTAGTGGCCGGCAGCAGGGTCGATTGGGGCTCGTGGACGGCGAGCGGGGCACCAGCGTGGTCGTCAGCGGCAGTCAACGACTCGGGGAGAGCAAGGACCTGCATGATGCGGGTCCTGTTGGCGCAACGTGGAGACCGGCTTCGGCTGGTCTTCTGGGAATAAAACCGAACCCGAGGTGGGTCTGTTTTGGTTGGAGTGGGCCACGGTCAGCAGGCCGCGGCGGTTCGGACCGGGTCGGCCATGGTGAACCGGCCCGGTTGGCCCCCTTATATTCGGGGGGCCATAATTTCCAAACAGTGCGTTCGTTTCACGCGTCGTCTGCAACTATGGAACCATATCGATGCGAATTTCGTTTTGAGATTGTTTTAGGAATTTTTAATTCCTGAAACGAGGGGCCTCAGTGGTGCGACACTTCTTTAAGTGAATTGATTTTTTTCCAGGGGATCTTTTTTAGGACGTCGCGGACGCGTCTGACATTCGTTTTGAGCACCGTTAGTGGCATTAGGACCTTGGCGTCGGGACAAAGCATTCCAAGGTGGTTTCTGGAATTGAAGCCAGAGTTGAGGAATGGATCCCACGGCCCATATCTTGAGCTGCAAGCAGCGTTCTATAATTTTTTCATCGGACGTCTGTTCGGGATGTTCGAGCAGTCGTTTTTGGGTGTTTTTCTGAGGGCATTGCATCTGTGAAATCTTCCCACTTCAATTTCGCAATCTAGTGCGGGCCCCATGATTGCGATTTTGGGAGTTGGTGGTGATTTACAAATTTATCACCTGGTGTCCATTTTGGACATGTGAATAGTCCAACTTGTTTACTTTTTCGTGAGGATCATAATGGTGTGATCTGTTCATTGTGTTTCGGGACTGGGATGCGGGTCCCACGTAGCACCGCTCCTGTGCGGTGTGCCAGAATGCATCTTTTTCTCCGGATTTCTGTTCCACTCCAGTGAGCATTCGTTTTTACATGTTTTCCCGAGGGTATCACAATGGTGTGATGCGCCTGACTGTTTTCGGGGCCGAGGCCCAGGATCATGGGACGTCGTTCTGGCGTAAGGTGGTGTTGGCGACTTTTTCGTCGGATAACCGTTTGGGGAGAGTAAGTAGTCGATCCCACATGTTTTTCCACAAGGAGTACATTGGTGTCATCTTTTCAGGCGAGCGGAGCCTCTTACGCAATATTATTAAATGTGGAAATGTGAAGGTGGCCCGATGGTGGTTCTTCTGCCGTGTTTGTACTGTAACCTTGGTGTGTGATCGCGTGCACTCCCATGTGAGTAATGTAAATTCTTGAAAATATGTGGTTGGCTGTTCCTCAACCGTAGAGGTGGCATGTTGGAGTTTTTATGTTATGACATTGTGTTGACGTTGGGTGCCGTGTGAACGATAGCCTTTGGGCTGGAATGTAAATACTCTGGGAGGATACTCGAATGCTTGGAGGTAAATGTGGTTGTTTTTACCTGAAATGTGTAACACCCCAAACTTCTACGGTACACTTCTCTTTGAATAATGAAATAGCGTGTGTTGTACACAACATTGAGTTCCAACACACCACAACCAATCGAACTAGCCATTATGAAAAGTAATACGTACTTTTTGAAATTTTATTAATTTTATTTTTCAAAATGGACTTCATTTTTTGGATTAGGAATATCAAAATTATCCTAGGGTGAATTTTTTGTATTTTTTTGAAAAACTTCATTTTTTGATGAATAGTGAAACTACTAAGTGGTAGTTAAAAAACCGAATTTTTCATAAAACATAATTTTACCTCTTCTGTGATTGGAATTTTGAAAATCTGAGAGACATGTTTAATATCAAGGAGTAAAATTTAGTTTAAATAGATGAAAATAATTTTTGGTAAATAGTAACTTTTTGCTTTTATTTACCACGGTTAAAAGTAAATAGGGTAATTAAGGGTAAAAATGATATTAATATTTCCGTAACACATGTTCTAATTCTATTGGACAAGTTTATCTCGACCAGAAACATACTTAGGAATAAAATATTATCATTTCTGTCGACTTGGATTAGATTAGGACATTTATTATTGTTTAATTCAAAGACGAGTTAAAAGAGTTAAAATCAATGTTTATTTACTAAAACATTTTTAATATAGGCTTATACATAAGATAAATATAATTGTAAATATTCTTTAGATAGATAAAAATATTTTATACATAATTAAATTTTATTTATAATTTTTAGACATTAAATAATTTAATTTATTTATGACACAATGATGATGCTGAAATTACCATAATAGTGAAAAATTAAAATAAATTATATTATAAATTCCGAAGTAAATATAATTTGATACTTTTTACGAATTAAAATAATTTTCTAGGTTAATATGAAATGTTAGGATTGATTTAATTAAAATTTTTCGAAGTAATCATTCTGTTATAATTTTTATAAAAATCAATTTTCCAAATACTATCAAAATTGACAAAAAAGAGTTTTTAAAAAAAATATTATATTATTAATTTATATTCAATACCTAAAATATAAGGTTTGTCAAAGATAATTATATCATGATAGGTGTATCATTAATGGACCACTAGGGGGTCTCTTGGATGTATATAGTAAGTTTATTAACCATATAATATAAAAATACAAAGAGATATTGTAAAAGTGAAACTAATTAACTAAGAGTTAATACTTAATGATAAGGTTAATATAGTGACACAACACTATATAAATCCTATTGTTTGAGTGGTTTTCGACCTATCCCCACCTTAAAATTTAAATAATCCACTTTGGAGCCATTAGAAACAGAAAATGAATTTATTATAAAATAATATTTCTAGCTTTTCTAATAGTGCCCCTCACCCCTCTTATAAAAGGGAACTCCCCCTTCTCACTAATTCACACATTCAAAGCCTTTTGGCTCGGGAAAACCCTGCCAAAATACTCTCTCAACTTCCCTCACTTCATCCTAGTGGACTTACTTTAGTCAGAAATCCAACATAAGGAGCCCTTTTGATCATATCAAAAGGAAGAATCCGAAGAAGAGGTAATGTTTTCACCACCCTCTTTCAAGTTCCTTTCTTCTTAAACTTCTTCGTTCTTTCTCATTCTAAAATAATAAATCTAGTATCATATATAGAATTTTATGTTATTATAAATATGTTACAACTATATTCAGTATTCTATCCATCCTTTGAATAACATGTCACCATAAGTGTGTAAGTATGGCTTACCGTCTCCACATCAAGGTGTAATTGTTATTCAATAAATTATTATTTGGATCGGTATTATAATGATGTGTAATTCATATAAATAATAAATATAAAATTATAATTATTCTGTATATATGATATACCATCAAATTTTATATTGTTTTAATATCAAAAGAATGATATTGTCGCTCGTGCCTACGTACGGACTACCGTCTCCACGAACGCGATGAGATTCATTCTCCATCGTATTCATTCAAGTATAATTCTCATTTGATGATTAATAATAGTATCTAAGGACTTGATATCATTATGGATATGATTATGATACAACCTATTCATGACAAACATGGCTTACATAACAAAACATATAAAATAAATTGAGTAAGTTAACACCCGAAACAACGATAATATTAAGATATTGTTAACAAATCAATGTTAAAAGATCATATATGATATCATATAAATGTATATGATTCTTTTAAAATTTAATAACAATTATTTCACCATTATACCGGAGGTTAACCTACCCTCAACCAAGGAAAAGTACAATGTAAGGGTTTTTTCACGATCTTATCATTATTCGAGGTTGTTTATTCATAATAATCTAATGGGATCTTTTTTATCATCGACATCCATGCTTCTTAAAAATGTTTTTCAAAACATTATTATTATTTTACTGAATATGGGTTAAATTCATTTATACCCTTGTTTAACTTTTTATAATATGTTTATAAAGGAATCTTTCTGTCGTTTTCCAAACAAGGTCCTTTTTAACCTTTTCGACAGAATTAAGGTAAGAATGTTGTTTTAACATATACGGAAGGTGTGGCTATTTTCCGACATTATAAAATCTTTGAAGCTTCCCTTACAATCTTATAAGAATATTTTCAATGTAAATGTCTTCTTTTATAATTATGTGATTTTTAAATGATTTCAAAAAAAGAGATATTTCTTTCAAATGGTTTTGATTTCATCTATGTCAACATCCTATGATTGATTTTAAGCTTATTAGAAGTTGATTTATTATGAAACAAAACATCCATATTTTATTGAATTTTTTGTGATATTTTTGACTTTGGATTTGTTATTTTTATACCATTCATGGTTTATGGAGAAAGTATTGACAATTTGTATGCTAGTTTTAAAATGAATGTTAATGTTATGTTTAAACATGTTCATTTGAGGAATGCAATGGACTTAATAAGTGACAGGTGGAGCCCGCTATAGCTCCTCGATGCATCGGTAGGTCTCACGAGACAAACTGGTGTCTTGTCATGAGGCCTTGACAAAATCGTACTTGTAGTCATTGCACGAGGCCTTGGCTACGTGGTTATGATAGTCTGGCATTATGCATTCCATCATTATGAATGTGGTTATTGATATTTCATGTGATTGTTCTATTAGTAGAATATCCATGTGAATAAGTAAATGGTATCATTTCATTTTATGTTTTCCATACCATGTTAAAGATCAAGTTCAAACAGATTTTGTTTTAGTTAGACATTACCTTAAATGTTTATTCTTATTTATGAAAGATTCTGCTATATTGTTACCCTTACTGAGAATCTGAGCTCGCCCCTTTCAATGTTTTATTTTTTCCAGGATGTGAAGAAGTAATTTATAAATGACCTACATGGATAATATGAGGGGATATGAAGACAACATGTTTTTGTAGTATTTTTTCACTTTATGATGTAATGTAAACTTTATTAATGTATCTAGTTATTACAAGGATGCTAACCCAACCAGTCATTCGAGACTTGATATTTCTTGTTATCATGCCAATGTTATGTAATAATAAACCGACTCTGGGTAAATAGGTTCAGGGTGTTACAGTTGGTATCAGAGGAAGTTTAGTACAAACCTTGGAAGCTATATTTAGATAAACTCTTATTGAAGAACATAGAAGTAAGATGGAATTTGAGCATTAGTATAGAGGAACTTCCTATAATTTTGGTATTGTAGGGATTTTGTGAGTTTTCTGAGAAATACATCACTGTCATGATACGAGCAGGTAGAGGGGGATCTGGTACAGATTTCCCTAGGGGTAAAACCCAAAAATACCTCTTTGAGAAAGACTCGAACGAGAACTGGTGCACGACAACAGGCCTTGCTACACTCTTGGTTACGACACTCCCGAGGGATATTGTTAGGATAACTCTCATTTTATTTACAAATAATTATGATGGGTTTATGAGTATATACTTCCTCAAAGAGAACATTTTTTAAGATTATAGATTATATCCATAAATAGTTCAATTTATTTTAAGTGTTTTATAAGTATGAAATTATGTATTTTGATTCATAAACTGATCTATTTTATGCTGTTGTTTAGAAATGGTGCCTAGTGGAAGAAATGAAAACCGTATCAATGCAAATACTCCTTGTAGGGATTTCTCTCCTACTCAAGATAATTATAGTGGAGCCGGTGATAAAACTGGTGCTGATCAACTAATCACCATACTGGGACAACTCACTCAGGTTATGAATAATAACCTTACCCATAAGGAGCACCCTGATCCGCAGTGTGGAGGATCAATGTTAGATCGCTTCATGAGGCAACAACCAACAATGTTAAATGGGAGTACAAATCCCTTAGTAGCTGAGAAATGGTTAAATTCCCTAGAGAAAATATTTCAGGCATTGGGGAGTAGTGAAAGGGAAAAAGTTGTCATGGCGGTTTATCGCCTCACAGGAGATGCTGATCAATGGTGGTCACTGATTCAAAACATGAAGGAAGACGATGAAGTATCAAATATGGAATGGAGGGTGGTCACAGATCTGTTTTTAGAAAAATACTTTCCCCGTGACCATCAAGCAGATATGGAAAGGCAATTTCTGATCCTGAGACAAAAGGAGGATGAGAATGTCACAAAGTATGACGCTAACTTTATAGGGATAGCAAGGTATGCTGGAAATTATATCCGTAACCCAAGAAGTAATATTGATCATTTCTTTGATGAGTTAAAACCAATTCTCTGTTGATCATTAGTCTCAGAATCCTTCTCGTCGTATGAAGACATTGTTTCATGTGCTATCAAGACAGAAAATGAATTCTCTAAGTCTTATAACTTTAAAGCAAAGAAAGAGAAGAAGAGATTTGTTGATCAATCTGGGAATGGAAGTAAGGGGAAGAAGGGAAAAGTTGAATATCCATCCTGTAGTAACTATGGGAAGAAACACCTAGGTACTTTCTTAATAGGAATGAGAGTCTGTTACAAGTGTGGTGAAACTGTCCACCATGCTCGTGATTGCAAGGGGAAGAAGGAAGCTATCGATGTTCAATGCTACAATTGTAGGGATATGTGACATTATGCAAATTAATTTCCTAAGCGTCAGGGGAAAATACCTTAGAAAGGGCCAAGGGATCAAGGCCAAGCTTTTGCTATCACTACTGCTAAGGTAGAATCTTCGAAAGACGTGGTCGCAGGTAATTTAATGGTTTTATCAAGTTTAAGAAATGCATTATTTGATTCTGGATCATCGCATTGTTTCATATCATCCCAGTTTTCTAGGAAAATTAGATATTTTCAATTTGATTTAACATTGGATTTTTCAGTTAAAACTCCTAAGGGATGTATCATTGCAACAATGTTTTGTGAATCAGTCCCCATTAGATCACATAAATGTACTTTATCTACGGATATCATCATCATTCCTATTATTGAGTTTGATATAATTCTCGGTATGGATTGGATTTCGGACCATGATGCGAATATTTATTGTAAGAAGAAAGAGGTTACGTTTTTTATGATGATGATAAGGAACACCTTATCTTTAGTGCAGAATCGTCACCACCTAATTCTTATCTAGATCCACCCCCAGTAGCTCAACTAAATTCAATTATTGGGGAGTAAGAAAATGAAATTACAGTGGGTGAGGAACGGAATTTTCAAATAGAGGATGTACCTCTTGTAAAAGAATATGTAGATGTGTTTCTGGAAGATTTACCTGGACATCCTCCAGAACAAGAAGTTGAGTTTTCCATTGATTTAATTCCTAGATCAAGGCCTATATCGGAGACCCCTTAGAGAATTTCCACTGTAGAATTAGTTGAACTAAAGATACAACTAGAGGAATTGATTAATAAGGGATTTATTCGCCCTGGTGTTTTTCTATGCGGACCCCCTGTTCTTTTTTTTATAAAAAAGATGGATCTATGAGGTTATGTATCGAATATAGAGAGATCAATGCTATAACAATAAAGAACAAGTATCCCCTACCTCGCATTGATGATTTATTTGATCAACTTCATGGAGCTCAATACTTTTCAAAGAATGACCTTTGATCTGGATACAATCAGTTGTGTGAGAAGAAGGAAGACATTCTGAAGACGGAATTTCGAAACAGGTACGGGCATTATGAGTTTACAGTAATTCCTTTTGGGCTGACTACTGCACCCTCTATATTCATGGATCTAATGAATAGATTTTTCAAGGAATATATCGATGAATTTTTGGTGGTATTTATTGATGATATCTTGGTATACTCCTAAATCTACGAAGATCATGAAAACCACTTGCGCATTATCCTAAATTCTCTGAGAAGACATGAATTATATGGGATGTTTAGCATTTTTGAATTCTGGGTTCAGGAGATTTCTTTTCTTGGCCATATTTTCTCTAAATATGGAATCTATGTTGATCCTTCTAAGACCAAGGCAATCCAATAATGGGCAGTACCTACGAGTATAACTAAGTTACATAGTTTTATTGGTTTGGAAGGTTATTATCAACGTTTCGTCCAGAATTTTTCCCGGTTGGCTAACCCATTAACAATGCTCACACGTAAATGGGTCAATTTTTTTTGGACAAAAGAGTGTGAATAATGTTTCGAAGAACTGAAGATAAGATTAGTCAATGCTCTTATATTGACTCTACCATCGTGGAATGATGGGTTTTTTATTTATAGTGATGTATCGAAAAAGGGCTTGGTTGTGACCTTATGCAGAATGATAGTGTTATTTCCTATGCATCACGGCAGTTCAAAATTCATGAACAAAACTATCCTACTCATGATCTCGAGTTAGCAGTTGTTATCATTGCTTTGAAGATATGGAGGAACTACCTTTATGGTGAAAAATGTGAGATTTATACTTATCAAATGATTTTGAAGTATATTTTCTCACAAAAACAACTCCACATGAGGCAAAGGAGATGGCTTGAATTACTGAATGATTATGATTGTAAGATACACTACCACCTAGGGAAAGAAAACTGGGTGGCAGATGCTTTGATCAGAAAAGATCACGGAGTTTTGAACAATATGAGAATTGAAAGGGATCCAATTTTCATGTATCTAGTGAAGATGGGCATGAGAATAACTAGGGAAGGTGAAAATCAATGCTTTTTCAAATGGTTGTAAAACAATCATTACTAGAAAGGAATAAGTGTTCTCAGACCGATGATGAAGAATTTCAAAACATGATTAAATCTGTGAATGATGGGAGATTGAGAGACTTTGTGTATGAAGAATGAATTTTGAATTTCGGGAAGTGACATTGTGTTCCCGATATACCTGATCTAAAAAGGGAATTGATGGATGATGCTCATAGTTCCAATTTCTCTATACTCCCTGAGAGCACCAAAATGTATAGAGACTTGAAGGAACATTTTTGGTGGGACAACATGAAGAGGGAGATTGCTGATTTTGTGTCACGATGCAAGGTTTTTCAACAGGTAAAATCCAAAAGGAAGCAGCCTAGAGGATTCATGGAACCTCTTCCCATACTGGAGTGGAAATGGGACAATATCACGATGGGCTTTGTCATGGGACTACTAAAGACTCCTAGATGGAATGATGCAATATGGGTTATTGTTGATCTTCTTGCCAAGTCAGCGCATTTTCTTGCTATAAGAGAAGATCTACCACTGGAACGACTTTCAAGACTATATATTAATGAAGTTGTGAGACTTCATGGAGTACCCCTATCAATTGTTTCTGATTTTGATCCCCATTTTACTTCATGATTCTGGAAAAGTCATCAAAAGGCCTTGGATACTAAACTTCATTTGAGGACAGATTACAACCCTCAAATAGATGGACAATGAGAACGAACTATTCAAACCTTAGAAGACATGTTGAGATCCTTCTCACTTGACTTTCAGGGTATGTGGGATCAGTATTTACCTATGGTAGAATTTTCCTATAACAATAGCTTCCATTCAAGTATTCGGATGGCACCAGATGAAGTGTTATACGGAAAGAGATGTCACACACCAACATGTTGGGATGACGTTGGTGAAAGAAAACTTGTAGGACCAGAACTAGTGGAGGAAACGATGGAAAAGTTGAAGGTAATCCAAAACCATATCAAAGCAGCTCAAAGTAGGCAGAAGAGGTATACCGATAATTGAAGGAAGGATTTTGAATTTAAGTCAGTGATCATGTTTTACTGAATGTATCTCCATGGAAGGGAGTCATACGTTTTGGTAAAAAAGGTAAATTGAGTCCCAGGTACATCGGACCTTTCGAAATTCTAGAACGAATTGGGGCTGTAGCTTACCGATTGGCAATGCCGCCAAGTCTCTCCAAAGTTCATGATGTGTTCCACATATCTCTGTTAAGGAAGTACATACCCGACCCAACGCATTTACTCACCTATGAGGAATTAGAACTGGAACCCGATCTCTCTTATTGCGATGAGTCCGTCCGGATTCTTGATATGAGAGAACAATTACTGAGAAACCAGACGACTCATCTGGTAAAAGTCTTGTGGAGAAACCATAAGATGGAAGAGGCAACGTGGGAACCCGAGCAAATTATGATGAAGAACCACCCGAGTCATTTCATGCGGTAGTATTATAGAAATTTCTAGGACAAAATTATTTGATGGAGAGGAGAATGTAACACCCCAAACTTCTACAGTAAGCTTCTCTTTGAATAATGCAATAGCATGTGTTGTACGCAACATCGAGTTCTAACACACCATAACCAATCAACCTAGGCATTCTGAATAATAATACCTACTTTTTGAAATTTTATAAATTATATTTTTCTAAATTGACTTCATTTTTGGATTCGGAATATCGAAATTAGCATACGGTGAATTTATGGTATTTTTCTAAAAAACATCATATTTTGATGAATAGTGAAACTACTAAGTGGTAGTTAAAAAACTAAATTTTTCATAAAACCTAATTTTACCGCTTCTGTGACTGGAATTTCGAATATTGGAGAGACACGGTTAATATCAAGGAGTAAAATGTGGTTCAATGAGATGAAAATAATTTTTGGTGAATATTATCTTTTTACTTTTATTTACCACGGTTAAAAGAAAATATGGTAATTAAGGGTAAAAATGATATTAATATTACCCTAACACGTGTCCTAATTCTATTGAAAAAATGTATCTCGACCAAAAAAACCTATAGAATAAAAAATTATCATTTAGGTCCACTTGGATTAGATTAGGACATTTATTATTATTTAATTCAAAGAAGAGTTAAAAGAGTTAAAATCAATGTTTATATAGTAAAACAATTTTAATATATGGAAATACATAAGATAAATTCAATTGTAAATAGTCATTAGAAATATAAATATAATTTCTACATAATGATATTTTATTTATAATTTGTAGAAATTAAATAATTTAATTTATTTATGACACAATAATGAAGTAGAAATTACCATAAGAGTGAAAAATTAAAATAATTGATATTATAAAAACCCAAATAAATATAATTTGAGACTTTTTATGAATTACACTAATTTTCACGGTTAATATGACATGTTAGAATTGATTTAATTAACTTTTTTCGAAGTAATCATTCTGTTATGATTTTCACAAAAATCAATTTTCAGAATAGTGTCAAAATTGACATAAAAGAGTTTTTAAAAAAAATATTATATTATTAATTTATATTAAATTCATAAAAATCTAAAGATCGGCCAAGTGACTTATATCATGATAGGTGTATCATTAGTAGACATCTTGGGGGTCTATTAGATGTATATAGTATGTTTATTGACCCTCTAATATAAAAATACAAAGAGACATTGTAAAAGTGAAACTAATTATCTAAGAGTTAATACTTAAAGATAAGGTTAATATAGTTACGCAAACCTGTCTAAATCGTATTGGTTGAGTGTTTTTGGACCTATCCCCTCCTTAAAATTTAAATAATCCACTTTTGAGCCATTAGAAACTGAATATTAATTTATTATAAAATAATATTTATAGCTTTTCCAAAGGTGCCCCTTAGCCCTCTTATAAAAGGGCACTCCCCCTTCTCACAAATTCACACATTCAAAGCCTTTTGACTCGGCCACCCATTACCCAAATACTCTCTCAAATTACCTCACTTCATCCTTGTGTCCATACTTTAGTCAGAAAGCCAACCTAAGGAGCACTTTTGATCAAATCAAAAGGAAGAACCTGAAGAAGAGGTAATGTTTTCACCACCCTCTTTCAAATCATTTCTTCTTCAACATCTTCTTTCGTTACCATTCTGAAATAATAACTCCAGTAGCTTATATATACTTTGATGTTATTATAAATATGGTGCAACAATTTTTATTATTCTATCCATCCTTTGAATAACATGTCACCATATGCGCGTACATACGGCTTACCGTCTCCACGTCGTGATGTAATTGTTATTCAATAAATTATTATTTGGATGGGTATAATAATGATGTGTAATTCATGTAAATAATAAATATAACATTATAATGATTCTGTATATATGATATACCATCCAATTATATATTATTTTAATATCAAAAGAATGATATTGTCGCTCGTGCGTACGTACGGACTACCGTCTCCACGAACGTGATGAGATTCATTCTGCATCGAATCCATTCAAGTATAATTCTCATATGATGATTAATAATAGTATCTAAGGACATGATATCATTCTGGATATGACTAATATACAACCTATCGATGACAAACATGGCTTACATATCAAAACATATAAAATAAAACGAGTAAGTTAACACCAGAAACAACGATAATACTAAGATATTATTAACAAATCAATGTTAAAAGATCATATATGATATCATATTAATGTATATGATTCTTTTATAATTTAATAAAAATTATTTCACCATTGTACAGGATGATAACCTACCCTCAACCATGGAAAAGTAGAAGGTAAGGGTTTATTTTGCAATCTCTTCATTATCCGAGGTTGTTTATACGTAATAATCTACTGAGATCTCTTTATCTCCCACATCCATGTTTCATAAAAATGGTTTTAAAAACATTATTATTATTTTATAGAATATGGGTTAAATTCATTAATACCCTTGTTTGAATTTTTATAAGAAGTTTATAAAGGAATCTTTCTGTCATTTTCCAAACAAGTTCCTTTTTAACCTTTTCGAAAAAATTAAGGAATGAATGTTTTTTTAACTTATACGCCGGGTGCGGCTAATTTTCGCTGTTATAAAATCCTATAATATTACCTTAAAAGCTAATAATAATATTTTCAAAGTAAATTTAACTTTTATAATTATGTGACTTTTAAATTATTTAAAAAAAGTGATATTTCTCTCAAATGGTTTGGATTTCCTCTATGTCAACATCCTCTGATGGATTTTAAGCTTATTTGAAGTTGGTTTATTATGAAGACAAACATCCATATTGTGTTAATATTTTTGTGATATGTTTGACTGTGGATTTGTTATTTTTATACCATTCATGGTTTATGGAGACAGTATTGACAATTCGTATGCTAGTTTTAATATGAATGTTTAAGTTACGTTTAAACCTGTTCAAATGAGGAATGAATTTGACGTAATAAGTGAAGGGTAGAGCCTACTATATCTCCTCTATTCATCGATATGTCTCATGAGACAAACTAGTGTCTTGGCACGAGGCCTTGACAAAATCTTACATTTAGTCTTGGCACGAGGCATTGGCTATGTGGTTATGATAGTATGGCATTATGCATTCCATCATTATGAATGTGGTTATTGATATTGAATGTGATTATTCTATTAGTAGAATATCCATGTGAATAAGTATATGGCATCAGTTCATTTTATTTATTCCATACTATGTTTAAGTTAAAGTTAAAAGGCTTTTATTTTAGTTATACGTTGCCTTAAATGTTTATTCTTATTTATGAAAGATTCTGATATATTGTTATCCTTACTGAGCATCTGAGCTCACCCATTTCAATGTTTTATTTTTCCCAGGATGTGAAAAAGTAATTTATGAATGACCTGCAAGGATAATATGATGGGATGTAAAGACAATGTGTTTTTGTAGTAGCTTTCACTTTATGATGTAATGTAAACTTCATTAATGTATCTAGTTATTCCAAGGCTACTAAACTAATCGTTCTTTCGAGACATGATCTTTCTTGTGATCATGCCAATTTTATGTAATAATGCACCAACTCTGGGTAACTGGGGTCGGGGCATTATAGAATGTTTGTGCATTCGGTTGGGGTTGACTTGGGGCCACACGTCGTGTGGGCCCCATGTCTGTGTCGTGCTCTACATTACATACTTTTGACCTCTCGCGACGTAGAGGGTTCCTCTATTCTTGTTTTTTGTCCACCAGGGTTTAGTTTTCCCCTAGTCATGTTCTCGTCGGTTGACCGACATGGATGAGTTTTTCCATAGTTCTGTTCTCGTTTGGCCGACAGAGATGGTTTGGTTCCTCTGTTTCTTCAGCTATGAGGGGTTTCAGTACTGTGGCCTTTCACCAAAGTGAGGCACCGTTTGCGAATACGGGTGTTCGTACAGTTTGGGTGTCTTCCCCACTTTCCGGGATGAGTTGACTCGGTCCTCTTTGACTGTGACTCAGCGGATTGGAGGGTGATCTCCATTAGGGGCCTAGAAGTTTCTCCCTTTTCATCGTGTTCCCTAGTAGAGTCCTTGTGGATTCGGTGTGACCAACACATTACGCAGGCACCGATCCTCTACACAGAAGGTTGTTTCCAGGAGGGCTGAGGTGTTTTCCACCAGGGATGAGGTTGTTACCAGTAGGGATGAGGTTGTTTCCAGCAGGGTTGAGGTTGTTACCAGTAGGGCTGAGGTTGTTTTGAGCATTGCTCGCCCATTGTACGATCCAGCAGGGATGGCCAGTGTGTTACCATCCAGCAGGGATGGCCAGTACAGAGGTGTTCACCGAGCAGTACCGTCTAACAGGGATGGCCAGATCAGTTCTAGGTTTATCTCCATCGGGGTGGGGTAGTGGTCTCCGATGCTGGTCTTACCTCCAGCTGGACTGGGCAGTGGTCCCCGATGTCGGGATTACCTCCAGCTGGGCTGGGCAGTGGTCCCCGATGCTGGGTTACCTCCAGCTGGGTTGGACAGTGGTCTCGTCACCGACTTTAGCCGGGTCTCCCTCTTGTGGATAACCCTGTTAGGGGACTAGCCAGTGTGGCACCCATCGACTCTTTCCAGGTCTCCCTGTATTGGGAACCCATCATCTTCCAGGGACCCTCCAGCGGGGCTGGGCAGGGGGTCGCCTGTCGACATTGAAGAGACCTCTCGACTGCGAGGCAAGGACGAGTTTTGGTTTGTTGTTCCCCCAGAACTCTCAAGTTCAAGGAGTTCTTTCCGCACTGAGACGCGTCTTTGTGAAGTGATCTAAAAATGTGCGGGTGAGTTAGGGACGCCCAAAGCGGATAATTTCTTGGTGCAATGATTTGAGCCCTTGACTTGCAGTTTGGGGCAGACAAGCGGGATTCTGGGCAACGATGTTGTTTACTTCTGGGACTATTGGATACTCACTCTCTTGGGCTGATCTACGGGATGGAGATCCCTTTACGACTTTGTTCGAGCTTCTTATTGAGAATATGTATATGTATATACCTTGTTATAGTACCCACTTCTCGGGTTTTCTTACTCTACATTTAGCAGAGGTGAAGGCACGCAGGGTATGCCATGTGATTTCTGTGTCTAGATTCTCATGGTTGGATGTGTCTACTCTCCTACTACAGGTAGCGACGAATTGACAGGAAGTTCATCTTCTCACCATTTCCATCTCCTTGTGTATGGAAGATTCTACCCTCTTTCCTCTTGTTGGGTTTAACTAAACTCTACTGTAGTCTTTACTGCACTCTCGGTTGTACTATTTCACATTCCCCTGTTCGATCAACTTTTCAGCCTTCGGTACCTCCTTTATTGCTCCCTCGATCCTTCGGGGTATCCTATTGATTATTTTTATACTCACCCCTGCTTGGGCTTTACCCGAGCTTGGTGGGCCCTTACAGATGACGGACAGGTTGGTCATGACATTAGTGGAGCTTAGGAGTTTGAGATCATGGACCGCGTGCGGTGGTCGGAGTCGGGTTCTATATGGGGGACCCTTCCAGCTATTTTTTCTTTGTTTACATGTTGCCAGGTTGTGGCACTTTTCTGGTTGGGCGCGTGTTTTCCCCTTTTAATTTCACTTTACGTTCAGCACTTTCTTTGTACTATTTAGATGACGATGCACTCTTGTGGAATATTTATAGCAGTTGGTAATTTTTTTCTTTTAACTATTCACTTTTGCATTGAGTGTGTTGCCTATTTGTTTACATGTACATAGGAAAAGGCCTCCACGAGTTGTTGTCCCTTCAGCGCTGGTCACCACCCCTGGCCTATGAAGGTGGGCTTGGGGTAGTTGCGGCTCGATCCTGGGTAGGGTCAGTTTGTGACAATGAGGTATCAGAGGTGGTTCGTTCCTTGGGACGTTCTGCAGACGTACCTAAAAGAATAATTGGTTGGGATTTAAGGAAACCATGTTAACATGTCTCGAGAGTGGCTCTCAGGCAAGGGAGTCTAGTGATGGTGCAGCGGTCGACGTATCCAATCACCAGGACCCTGATAACTCGCTTGTCGACTCGGCATGATGAGTCACTTGTTGCAAGGAAAAAAATTGGTTTGTGCATCACATTGGATTGATTATTTGACTGTCCTTCTTGAATAAGCTCCCCATCGTTGTTGTTGTTACTGTTATATACATATATGCTTATCAGACTGCAAGACTCCTTGCTAATATTCAGGATTTTTCCGCGAAGAAAGCCATCCAGGATACCAGCTTTGGTTCGTCACGACGACCCTGTGAGCTATGAGGCCACAGTCCAGGACCCATCATGTGATCCCCTTTCTCCGGGTGGGCTAGTAGCAGCACCCCCACCTGTTGAGCAGTAGACAGCTTCAGTAGAGCAGGCTGAGCTTGAGAACAGGTTCAGCGCGCTCCATCAGTTCCAGTGGCAGACACCGTTGAGGTTCAGTGGTGAGCCAAACCATCAGGCCGCTGAGGTTTGGCTAGAGACAGTGGTTTGCCTTATCAGGCTTGTGCAGATTCCAGTAGATATTATGGTGTCCTTGGCTGCCAAACAGTTTGGCGTTGGTGGAGTCTGTTGACTCAGTTTCTTGATGAGTCGTCTCTTTTGTGGGGCAACTTTCAGTTGTTGTTTCGTGATGAGTTGTTCCCATCAAGCTTACACTCCGTTCAGATTCAGGATCTCCTTCTGTTTCAGCAGGGTGGGATGAGAGTGACCGAGTACGCGGCATGTTTCACAGACCGTGCACGGTTTTACCCGGACATGGTCCATGACGACAACATCCGAGCGCGGAAGTTGGAGCAGGGTCTCTGCCGAGAGATTCGTTCTGTCATAGTACACTTGGAAATTTCCACATATTTCAGGGTGCTAGAGAAGTCATTGGTGACATAGAGCTTCCTATCACTTTCTAGAGTTGGTGTTGGTAGCAGGCACGTTGGAGCCAAGACGTCTGCCACAACTAGAGTGCATCAGCAAGCAGAACCTCAACGCATGTGGCTTTCTTACAACTAGACTAAGGAGCGTGGTATTACATCACAGTGGCGCCGGAGGGCACCAGTGCATCCCAGAGAGATTCGGTTCTATGCTTGCTATGGGAACAGTCACCTGGCACGAGACAGCCCGACCAGGCGCTGTGAGAATATCGGGAAGGTAGCAGGTGCACCACCGCGGTAGAGGCAACACTGTGATCAAAGTAGTGCCCATAGAGGTGGTGCTTGCAGAGGAGCGAGAGGAGATGGAAGTGGAGGACGACCTTAGGGGGTCTTCCCATCACCACCAAGTGGTCCACATCATGATCTGGGAGCTGATAGTTGGGACCGCAGACAGCAGCGAGCTTTGGATCTCTACGATCTTGCGGAGCATGAGGTGCCAAGAGGTACGCTTTACAGCTCTTCTACTTTTTGCAGTAGAATTGTTAGACTCTTTGTGTGAAATTATTTTCTCTCTGGTCCTTGTTTGAGTTGTCACTAGGGTGGCGTGGGGCGTCGGTGTAACCCTGTGTTGGTACGGTAAAAAGCGTATGACCATTCTCTTTAGTCGATTGTGTTGACTCCTTTACTTCCGAGGGTGTAAGAGGGTATTGGTTGTGGTACATCAACTGTGAAATCTTGCGTGGCCAGATAACATTGGGTGTTTTATCCTATGGATATTCTGAAGGAGGGAATAACAGGGCCTTGTTCCAGGTGCAGGCGGTGATTTCAGTCGCAACATGCGACGTAAGGGTTCGGTCGTGGAGGTGAGCTACCCCTCAGAGCCTTTGGACCATTTGAGACCGTGTAAAGGGATGGCGACGATCCATACCACCTTTCCCTAACCCCAATTTCTGGAGTGGGTGCACTAAGTCTCCCACGTGACTCACCTAAGAATAAGTGTGTGGGCTTATACGCACGTCATCGGCGAGGGAAGACCTTACGTGAAAAGATCAAATCCATTGGTCTGTGTCCAGTGGCGCAGAACTGTCCATGAGTTCTTCTGGGTATGGGAGAGCCAGGTGAGAGCTTAGTACCATGAGTTATTCCCTAGTTTTACTTTTCGAGGAAGAAAAACATGAAGGTGGGAATGATGTAAGAACCCAGTTTTTTCTATAAAAGACTTTAGAATATTCTTTATATTATTCCAGAGCAGCGCCTTCAGACGACATTCGATTTCGAGCCCCGATGTGGAGGGAATTAAATTTTCAGTGCATTCACACTGGGAACACCAAATAAATGGGATAACTCCTTAATAGTGATCCGGATCAGAATCCTGAGTGTACGAATGTGTCCGAAATGGGTTGTTTACCCTAGGAACGATATAAAACTTGTCAGCGCGGGGAGTATGGACCCCTCGCTCGGTATCAGAGCGTGGAACGGAGAAATTAAATAATTAATTTATTTGTTTAACGGATTAACTCAGTATCTCTTAAACGGTGGCTCAGATTGGAAAACTGAGGGTGATGTTGAGTTCAGAACTTGCCGTTTACCCTAGGAAAGGTATAACATTTGTGGGCATGTGCCTTCTGTGAAAAACGCCGCCAAAGGCGTTTTCGTAAATTAGCAGCCTCGGTTATTAAATTTTATAACATTTGAATGGGGCCTCAGATTAAGATTATGAGACTGACGTTGCGCTCGGAGCGTCGTGTTTACACCAGGGGCTCCCTCCTTTTTGTCTGTGTTGGGAGCGGAGATGGGGGCGTGTCTGGCGGGGGGTTTAAGTGTTTTCTACATAAACACACCCCTCTCGCTCCTTCTTCTTCTTCTTCGCCTGGATAGCAGAAGGTGGCAGGCCCCTCCCTCTACTCCTCCACTTGGGCGAGGTAGCTCCAGTGATGTGCTGCGCGGCGGTGGCAGATTGCATAGGAAGCATCGGGCAAAGCCCATCGAGGTCGGCGGTGTTCGTTTGAGTTTTAAATCCCGAACCCCTATATGAATCCCAATTATAGCGTCAAATTGTTGTTTGGTCGTTGCAAAAATCCCATAACCATGTAGTATAATTTTGGTTCTTTCCATTGCATCTTTAGGAATTGGAATCCGAGTTCAGAGGAGGCTGCAGTGGTCCGGTGATGGTTGCGGGAATTTCAAGAGTTTTTTTGGGGGTTTTCCGGCAGTCTGGTGAGGTCCAGTTGGCAGCGTGGCGTTTCTGGGACGGCAGTCACAGAGTCGCGTGATAAGGTGGTTGGAGGTCACGGTGGCGGGGCCCCTCGATAGTGGAGGTTGGTGCGGCTGGCTTCAGTAGTAGGCAGTAGGGTCGGCCGGGGCTCGCGGACGGCGAGCGGGGCACCAGCGGGGTCGTTGGCGGTAGGCGGCGACTCAGGGGGAGCAAGGACCTGCATGCTGCGGGTCCAATTGGCTAGATGCAGAGACCGATTTTGACCTGTTTTCTAGGAATAAAACCAGACGAAAGGTGGGTCCGGTTTGGTTGGAGTGGGTCGCGGCCAGCACTCCACGACGGTTCAGACCGGGCCGACCGGGCTGAACCGGCCCTATTTCCCCCTTATATTTAGGGGGCCGTAATTTCCAAAAAACGTGTCCGATTGACACGCCGTCTATGTCTGTGGAACCATATCGAAGAGAAATCCTATTTTAGAATGTTTCAGGATTTTTTTATTCCAGAAACAAGGGTCCTCGGAGGCGTGACTCAACTTTAAGTGAATTGACTTTTTTCCGGGGGATCTTGTTTTGGATTGTGTCGACGCGTCTGACGTCCGTTTTGAGTGCCGTCAGCGGCGTTGGGACCCTGGCACTAGGGCAATGCATTCAAAGGTGGTTTCGGGCGTTGATGTCGGAGATGAGGTGTGGGTCCCACGGCCCTTCTGTTGAGCTGCGAGCAGCATTCTGTAAATTTTTCATCGGACGTCCGGTTGGGTCTTGCAAGCAGTCGTATTTGGGTGTTTTTCCGATGGAATTTCATTGGTGAAATCTGTCCGCTTCAATTTCTCACACTGTTGTGGGACCCACGAGGGTCGTTTTTGGGGATGGAGGTGATTTCCAACTTTATCACCGGGTGTCCATTTTGGACAACTGAATAGTCCAAGTTGAGTACTTTTTCGAGAGGATCGCAATGGTGTGATCAGTTCTTTGTGTTTCGGGACTAGGATGCAGATCCCATGTAGCACCGCTAGTGTGTGGTGTGCCAGAATGCATCTTTTTCTCTGGATATTCGTTCCACTCAAGTGAGCAGTCCTTTTTATGTGTTTTCCCGAGGGGATCGCAATGGTGTGATGCACCCTACTGTTTTCAGGGCCAAGGATCAGGATCACGGGATTCCATTCGGGCGTAAGGTGTTGTTGGCAACTTTTCCGTCGGATATCTGTTTGGGGCGAGTCAGTAGTTGATCTCGTATGATTTTTTTCAAGGATTACAATGGTGTAATCTATTCTGGAGAGTGGATCCTCTTACACGATCTTATTAAATGTGGAAATGTGAGGGTGCCCCGGTGGTGGTTCTTCTACATTGTTTTTAGTGGGCCCCTGGCGTGTGATCGTGTGCACTCCTATGTGAGTGATATAAATTCTTGAAGAGAGTTGGTTGGATGTGCATCAACCATTGGGGTGGCAGGTTGGAGTTGTTACATCATGCATTCGCATTGATGTTGGGTGCCGTGTGCATGATAGCCATTGGGCAGGAACGTGGTATACTCTGGGAGTATAATGGAATGTATGGAGGTATATGTGGTTGTTTGTACCTGAGAATGTTTGTGCGTTAGGTTGGGGTTGACTTGGGGAAACACGTTGTGTGGGCCCCATATGCGTGTCGTGCTATGATTTACATACAATTGACCTCTCACGACGTAGTGGGTTCCTCTTTTCTTGTTTGTTGACCAACAGGGTTGAGTTTTTCCCTAGTCCTGTTCTTGTTTATTGACTGACAGGGTTGATTTTTCCCCTAGTTCCGTTCTCGTTTGGCTGACAGAGATGGTTTGGTTCCTCTGTTTCTTCAACTGTGAGGGGTTTCAGTACCGTGACCATTCACCGGACTATGGAACCATTTGCGACTACGGGTGTTCGTACAGTGTGGGTGTTTTTCCCACTTTCTGGGATGAGTTGACTCAATTTGCTTCGATAGTGACTCGGCCGATTGGAGCATAATCGCCCTGAGGGGCCAGGGAGTTTCTCATGTTGCTTCATGTTCCCTGTAAGAGTTCGTGTGGATTAATTGTGCCCCACACTTTATGCGGACACCGATCCTCTACCTAGGAGGTTTTTTCCATCAGGGCTAAGGTTATTTCCAGCAAGGCTGAGGTTGTTACCAGTAGGGCTGAGGTTGTTTCTAGTAGGGTTGAGGTTTTTACCAGCAGGGTTGAGGTTCTTTCGAGCGGGGCTCACCAGTTGTACCATCCAGTAGGGATGGCCATGAGGTTACCATCCACCAAGGATTTCCAGTACAGAGGTGTTCACCAAGTAGTACCATCCAGTAGGGATGGCCAAAGCAGTTCTGAGTTTACCTCCAGCGGGGCTGGGCAGTGGTCCCCGATGTCGGGCTTACCTCCAGCGGGGCTGGGTAGTGGTCCCTGATGCCGGGTTACCTCTATCTGGGTTGGGCAGTGGTCCCATCACCGAATTTAGTCAGGTCTCCCTCCAGTGGATTACCCTATTACGGGACTGGGTAGTGTGGCACCTGTTGACTCGTACCGGGTCTCCCTGTAGTGGGAACCCGTCGACTTCTAGGGACCCTCCAATGGGGTTGGGCAGAGGGTCGCCTATCGACTTTGAGGAGACCTCTCGAATGTGGGGCAGTGACCAGTTGTGGTTTGACGTTCCCCCATAACTCTCAAGTACGATTATTTCTTTCCCCACCGAGACGCGTCCTTGTGACGCGATCTAAAACCGTGCAGGCGAGTCAGTTCCACCCAAAGACGAGAGTTTCAAGGTGCGGTGATTTGAGTCCTTGACTTGTAGTTTGGGGAAGACGTGCGGGAAGCTGGGCATCAATGGTGTTTACTTCTGTTACTATTGGATACTCATTCTCTTGGGCTGAGCTATGGGATGGAGATCCCCTTACGACATTTTTTGGGCTTCTTGTTGAGAATATGTATATGTATATACCTTGTTCTAGTACCCACTTCTTGGGTTGGGTTACTCCCCTTCCAGGAGAGGCGAAGATGTGTGGGGTATGCCACGTGCTTTCCGTGTCTAGATTCTCGTGGTTGGATGAGTCTACACTTCTACTATAGGTAGCAAAGACTGGACGGGAAGTTCATCATCTCACCGTTTCCAGCTCCTTATGTCTGGACGAGTCTAGCTTCTTTCCTCTTGTTGGGATGAGCTGGACACTCTACTTTACTCTTTACTAAACTCTCAGTTGTAATCATTTACATTCCCCAGGTCGATCTACTACTCACCCTTCATTAGCTCTTTTTTTGCTCCCTCGAGCCTTCAGGGTATCCTATTGTGTATTTTTATACTCACCTCTACTTGGGATTTTCCCTCACTTGGTGTGGCCTTTCAGACGACGGACAGGTTGGTCGTGACTTTAGAGGAGCTTAATAGTTCAAGAGCATGGACCGTGTGTAGTGGTCGGAGTTAGGTTCTAGGTGTGGGACCCTTCTAGCTATTGTTCCTTTGTTTACCTGTTTCCCGGTTGTGGCACTTTTCTAGTTGGGCGTGTGTTTTTTCCCTTTTCTATTCAGTTTACTTTCAACACTTTCTTTTTATTTTTTACAGTTCAGTGCACTCTTGTGGTTTATTTATAGTCGTTGGTACTTTGCTTTCTTTTTTACTCTGCACTTTTTCATTGAGTGTGTTGTGAGTGTGTGTCCAGGTACTTAGGAAAAGTCCTCCCCGAGTTGTTGTGTCTTCATCGCTGGTCGACATCCCCTGGCCTATGGAGGCGGGCTTGGGGTAGTTGTGGATTGATCCTGGGTAGGTTCGGGTCGTAACAAAGTGGAATCAGATTTCGTTCGTTTCGTGGGATGTTGTGTGGACGTCCCTAAAAGAGGAATTGGTTGGGATTAACGGAAACAGTGTTAACATGTCTCGAGAGAGGATATTAGGCTAGGGAGTCCAGTGATGGTGTAGCGGCTGACGTATCCATTCACCAGGACCCTGATAACCCGCTTGTCGACTCGTCATGCTGGGACACTTGTTGCAGGGAAAAAATTGGTCTGTCCATCACATAGGATTGAGTCTTTGACTGTACTTCTTGAGTCAGCTCCCCATCGTTGTTGTGGTTACTTTTATATACATATATGCTCATCTAATCACAGCCCACCTTGATAATATTCAAGATATTTCCGCAAAGAGAGCCCGCTAGTATACCAACTTTGGTTCTTGACGACGACCCTGTGAGCTATGAGGCCATAGTCCCAGACCCATCACGTGAGCCCCTTTCATCGGGTGGGCTAGTAGAATAACCCCCACCTATTGAGAAGCAGACAGCTTCAGCAGATCAGGCTGAACATGAGCACCGGTTGAGCACATTCTGTGAGTTACAGCGGTAGAGACCGCTGAGGTTTAGTGGTGAGCCAAACCCTCAGGAAGCAGAGGTTTGTCTAGAGACCATGGTTTGCCTTTTCAGGCTTGTGGAGACGCCAACAGATCATATGGTGGCTTTGGGTGCCAACCATTTCCGAGGAGCATCTTAGCATTGGTGGAGTCTGGTGAATCAGTATCTTGATGAGTCGTTGCTTTCGTGGGGTGACTTTCAGTTGTTGTTTCATGAGGAGTTTTTCCACTCCTTCTTACGCTCTGTTTGGATTCATAAGCTTATGCAGTTTCAGCAGGGAGGGATGAAGGTGGCTGATTACATGGCTAGTTTCGCAGACCATGCACGCTTTTACCTGGACATGGTCCATGATGGCAACATTCGAGCGCGGATGCTTGAGCAGGGTGTCCACTGAGAGATTCGTGTTGTCATAGTACCCTTGAGCATTTCCACATATGATAGGGTGCTAGAGTAGGCGCTAGTGATAGAGAGCTTCCTATCACGTTCTAGAGTTGGTTGTGGTAGCATGCACATTGGATTCGAGACGTCTGCCGTAGCTAATGGGAATTTGCGAGAAGAACCTCGACACATGGGGCTTTCTAGAAACTAGATTTAGGGGAATGGTCATACACTACAGTGGCACCGAAGGGCACCAGTATATCCTAGAGAGAGTCGATGCTATGCTTGAGATGGGCGAGGCTACCTGGCACGGGACTGCCTGACCAGGCGCGGTGAGAATATCGGGCAGGTAGCAGGTGCACCACCACGACAGAGGCAATGCCGTGATCGAATAGCACCCAGAGAGGTGGTTCTTTCCGAGGAACGGGTGGATCTGGAAGTGGAGGATGACCTTACGGGGTCTTCCCATCACCAACGAGTTGTCCACGTCAGGCTATGAGAGCTGATATTTGGGATCACATATAGCAGCGAGCTTTGGATGTCTACAATCCTGTGGAGCATGAGGTGGAAAGAGGTACGATTTATAGCTCTTCTACTTTTTTTAGTATAATTGTTAGATTATGTGTGTGAAATTTTTTTCTCCATGCTCCTTGTTTGATTTGTCACCAGGGTGGTGTGGGGCGTCAGTGTAACCCTGTGTTGGTAAGGTAAAAGACATAGAACCTTTCTCTTTAGTTGATGGTGTTGACTCCTTCGCTTCCGAGCATGTAAGAGGGTCTTGGTTGTGGGACATCAACTGTGAAATCTTGCGTGACCATATATCCTTGGATGTATCACCCTATGGATATTCCAAATAATGGAATCACATTCCCTTGTTCCAGGTGTGGGCGGTGATTTTAGTCGCGGCATGTGACGTAAGGGTTCGGTCGAGGAGGTGAGCTACCCCCGAGAGCCTTCGGGTCGTTTGAGACCATGCTAAGGGATGGAGAGGTTCCCTATCGCCTTTCCCTAACTACAAAGTCTAGATTGGGTTCACGACGTCTCCCATGTGACTCACCTGAGAAGAAGTGTGCATGCTTATATGCACGTCATCGACGAGGGCATACCTCATTTGAACATATCAAATCCTTTGGTCTATGTGTGGTGGTGTAGAACTGTCCATGAGTTATTCTAGTTACAGGAGAGCCAGGTGTGTGATTAGTACCCTGAGTTAGTCCTTGGTTTTTCTTTTCGGGGACGAATACATTTATGGTGGTAATGATGTAAGAACCGATTTTGTTCTATAAAAGACTTTTGAATATTCTTGACATTATTCCAGAGAAGCGCCTTCAGACGGCGTGCGATTCCGATCCCCGGTGTGGCAGAAATTAAATTTTTAGTGTGTTCACAATGGGAATGCCAAATAAATGGGATAACTCTTAAACGGTGATCTGGATCAAAAAATTGAGTTTATGTATGGGTCCGGAATGGGTTTTTTACCCTAGGAACGACATAAAAATTGTCGGCATGGGGCGTTTGGACCCCTCTCTCACAATCAGAGTGTGGAAGAGATAAATTAAATAATTAATTTATTTTTTTAACGACTTAACTCAGTATCTCTTAAATGGTGGCCTAGATTGGAAAACTGAGGGCGCCTTTGAGTTCGGAACGTGTCTTTTACCCTAGGATGGGTGTAACTTTTGCGAGTACGGGCCTTCTGTTAAAAACGCCACCAAGGGAATTTTCATAATTTAACAGCCTCGGTCGTTAAATTTTATAACTTTTGAACGGGGCCTCAGATTAAAATTATGAGACCACCGTTGTGCTCGGAGCGCTGTGTTTACCCTAGGGGCGCCCTCCTTTTTGTCTGCGTCAGGAGTGGAGTCGGGGGCGTGCCAGACGGGGGGGTTATGTTTTTTCTACTTAAACACACCCCCTCCCTCTCCTCCTTCTTCTTCTTCGCCTGGACTGTAGAATGAGGAAGCCCCCTACCTCTCCTCCTACACTCTGATGAGGCAGCTCCGGTGAGGCGTAGCGTGGCGGAGACGGATCGCGCGGGAGGCGTCGGGCGAAGCCCATTGAGGTAGGCGGTGTTCGTTTGAGTTTTAAATCCCGAACCCCTCTTTGAATCCTAATTATAGAGTCAAATTGTTGTTTGGTCTTCGCACAAATCCAATAATCATGTAGTATAATTTTTGTTCTTTCTATCACATATTTCGGAATTAGAATCTGAGTTCGGAGGAGGCCGTAGCGGTCTGGCGATGGTTACGGGAATTTCGGGAGTTTTATGGGTGGTTTTACACGGTCCGGCGAGGCCCAGGCGGCGGCGCGACATTTCCGGGATGGCGGTCACGACGGCACGGGCTAATGCGGTCAGAGGTCGTGGCGGAAGGGTCCCTCGGTAGCGTAGTCTAGCACGGCTAGCTTCAACGGCAGGTAGTAGCGTCGGCCGGGGCTCTCGGATGGTGAGCGGGATGCCAGCGGGGTTGTCGGTGGCAGGCTGTGACTCGTGGGGAGCAAGGACCCGAATGATGCAGGTCCAGTTGGCGCGATGCGGAGGCCGGCATCGGCCGGCCTTCTGAGAGTAAAACCAGACCTGTGGTGGGTCCATTTCAGTAGGACTGAGTCTCGGCAAGCATGCCGCGGCAGTTCGGACTGGGCCGGCCAGCGTGAACCGGCCCGGTTGGCCCCCATATATTCGAAAGGCTGTAATTTCCAAAAAGCGCGTCCATTTGATGTGTCGTCTGTGGATGTGGAACCATATAAACAAGATTAAATTTTTGAGATCATTTCAATAATTTTTAATTCTAGAAACGAGGGGCCGCGGAGGAGCGATGCGTCTTTATGTGAATCGACGTTTTTCCAGGGGATGTTGTTTTGGACGGCGCAGATGCGTCTAACGTCCATTTTGAGCACCGTCAGCAGTGTTGGGACCCTGGCGCCGGGGTGAAGCTTTCCAGGGTGGTTTTAGGCATTGAAGCTGGAGTTTATGCATGGGTCCCATGGCCCATCTGATGAGCTGCGAGCATCATTCTATAACATTTTCATCGTACGTCTATTCAGGGCGTGCGAGCAGTCGTTTTTTGGTGTTTTTTGGAGGGAATTTCTTTGGTGAAATCTCCCCGCTTCAATTTCGCACACTGTTGCAGGCCCCACGAGAGCCGTTTTGGGAGTTGGTGGTGATTTCCAACATTATCACCGGGTGTCCGTTTTGGACAAGTGAATAGTCAAACTTGTGTACTTATTTGAGAGGATCACAACGGGGCGATCCATTCATTGTGTTTCGGGACCGGGATGCTGGTCCAACGTAGCCTCGCCCATGTACGGTGTGTCGGAATGCATCTTTTTATCCAGATATCTGTTCCACTCAAATGAGCAGTCCTTTTTACGTGTTTTTTCTAGGATATCGCAATGGTGCGATGAACCCAACTATTTTCTAGGATGAGGCTCAGGATCACATGACGTCGTTCGGGCATAAGGAGGTGTTGGAAACTTTTCCGTCGGATATCATTTTGGGGTGAGTAAGTAGTCGAGCTCGCATGTTTTTCCGCGAGGATTACAACAGTTTAATCTGTTCAGGCGAGCGGAGCCGCATACATGATCATATTAAATGTGGAAATGTGAAGGTTCCCCGTTGGTAGTTCATCAAAAAAGTTTGTAGAGGACCCTTGGCGTGTGATCAAGTACACTCCCTTGTGAGTGATGTAAATGATTGAAGAGATGTGTTTGGATGTGCCATAGCTGTTGAGGTGGTAGGTTGGAGTTTTTACGTTATGCCTTCGCGTTGACGTTGGGTGTCGTGTGGACGATGCCTTTATGCTGGAACAAGTTATACTCTGGGAGTTTACGAGAACGCTTGGAGGTACACGTGTTGGTTTGTACCTAAGATCTTTTGTGCTTTCGGTTGGGGTTGACTTGGGGCCACACATCGTGTGGGACCCATGTGCGTGTCGTGCTCTGGTTTACGTACTTTTGACCTCTCACGACGTAGAGGGTTCCTCTGCACTTTTTTATTGACCAGCGGGGTTCAGTTTTCCCCTGGTCCAGTTCTCATTTGTTGACTGGTAGGGTTGAGTTTTCCCCTGGTTTCATTCTCGTTTGGCAGAAAGAGATGGTTTGGTTCCTCGGTTTCTTCATCTATGAGGTGTTCCAGTACCGTGCCATTTCACCAGACTGTGGCACATTTTGCAACTACGAGTTTTCATACAGTGTGGGTGTTTCCCCCACATGATGGGATGAGTTGACTCCGTCCTCTTCGACAGTGACTCAGCGGATTGGAGCGTGATCTCCCTTAGTGGCCAGCGAGTATCTCCTGTTGCTTCGTGTTCCCTGGCATAGTTCTTGTGGATTCGGTGTTACCAACACATTACATGGGCACCGATCCTCTACCCCGGAGGTTGTTTCCAGCAGAGCTGAGGTTGTTTCGAGCAGGGCTGTGGTTGTTACCAGTAGGGCTGAGGTTGTTTCTAGCAGGGCTGAGGTTGTTACCAGCAGGGCTGAGGTTGTTTTGAGCAGGGATCCCCTGTTGTACCATCCCGCAGGGATGGCCAGTGGCTTACCATCCAGCCGGGATAGCCAGTACAGAGGTGTTCATCGAGAAGTACCATCCAGTAGGGATGGCCAGAGCAGTTCCAGGTTTACCTCCAGCAGGGCTAGGTAGTGGTCCTTAATGCCAGGCTTACCTCCAGCTGGGCGAGGTTGTGGTTCCCGATGTCGGGCTTACCTCCAGTTGGGCTGGGCAGTGGTCCCCGATGTCGGGTTACCTCTAGCTGGGATGGGCAGTGGTCCCGTCGACGACATTATCAAGGTCTTCCTCCAGTGGATTACCCTGTTACCAGACTAGGCAGTGTGAAAACCGTTGACTCTTGTTCGGTCTCCATGTAGTGGGAACCCGTCGACTTCTAGGGACCCTCCAGCGGGGCTGGGCAGGGGGTCGCCTGTCAACTTTGAGGTGACCTCTCGACTGTGGGGCAATGACGATTTGTGGTTTGACGTTCCCCCAGAACTCTCAAGTACGAGGAGCACTTTACCCACCAAGACACGTCCTTATGAGTCGATCTAAAAACTTTAAGGTGAGTCAGTGCTGTTCAAAGCAGATAATTTCGAGGTGCAGGGATTTGAGACCTTAAAATGTAGATCGGGGCCGACGTGCAGGATGCTGGGCATCGATGGTGTTTACTTTTGGGACTATTGTCTACTCACTCTCTTGGAATGAGCTACGTGATGGAGATCCCCTTACGACCTTGTCCGGGCTTCTTGTTGAGCATATGTATATGTATATACATTATTCTAGTACCCACTTCCCTGGTTTGGTTACACTCAATCTAGGAGAGTTGAAGACATACAAGGTATCCCATGTGCTTTCCATGTCTAGCTTCTCGTGGTTCGATGAGTATACACTCTTGCTATAGGTAGCGAAGACTCGATGGAAAGTTCATCTTCTCACTGTTTCCAGCTCCTTGTGTCTGGACGAGTCAACCTTCTTTCCTCTGGTTGGGTTGAGCTGGACTCTCTACTGTACTCTTTACTGCACTCTCGGTTGTACTCCTTTACTTTCCCCGATTCGATCTACTTCTCACCCTTCGGTACATCCTTTGTTGCTCTCTCGAGCCTTTGGGGTATCCTAATGAGTATTTTTATACTCACCCCTTCTTGGGCTTTGCCCGCACTTGGTGTGCCATTGTAGACGACAGACATGTTGGTCGTGACTTTAGTGGATTTTAGGAGTTCGAGAGCTTGTACCACGTGCGGTGGTCGGAGTCGAGTTCCATGTGGGGGAACCTTCCAGCTGGTTTTCATTTGTTTACCTGTTGCCGGGTAGTGGCACTTTTCTGGTTGGGCGCATGTTTTGCCCCTTTTCTTTTCAGTTTACATTCAACACTTGCTTTGTACTGATTAGAGGTCGATTCACTCTTGTGGTTTATTTATAGCAGTTTCTACTATGCTTTATTTTAACTCTGCACCTTTGCATTGAGTGTACTGCGTGTGTGTGTACAGGTACTTAGTCAATGGCCTCCCCGAGTTGTTGTGCCTTCAGTGCTGTTCGCCAGCCCCTAGCCTTTGGAGGCGGGCTTGGTATAGTTGTGGCTCGAGCCCGGGCAGGGTCGGGTCGTGACAATGCAAAACAATTTAGCAGCAGTTTTTAGCGGTTGTTTAAAATGTCTCTAAATCATTTTTTTACTAATTTTTTTAATTTTTTTAAAAAAATTTATATAATTTTATTTTAAATTTTTTTAAATTATAAATTTTTTTTAGGTTTTATTATATTATTATTTTCATATTTTATTATTCTTACTATTAATAACTTATTATTTTTAATTATTATATTTTTATATTTTTATACTAAATTATTATTGAATTATTATTATTATTATTATCTTATATTATTATTGTGTTATTATTATTTTATTATTTTATTATTTTCAAAATTATTTTATTTTATTTTTCTCCTTAATTTTTTAATTATCGTAATTAATTTAATATTTATGTACAGTTTATTAGATATTATTGTGCAAAAATAAATTCTTATGGATGCATATATATATGTATATATTATATATAGAAATTCTATATTGGGTGAGATTTGAGCCCATATCCTATTTCTTATTCTCAAAACACTTTACCACTGAGTAGGCTCTTCATGTGATTAATAATTAGAATTTTTTATACATATTTATATATTGATGTAAAAATAAAAAACAATAAATAAATATTAAATATATAAATTAATAATAGACTAATAAATTTAAAATAAAAATTAATGAAACATAATTTAATATTATATTAGACATTAACAAAATTTTAATTATAATAAAATTTAAATTTAATAGAAAAATAATAACAAATTAAAAATAAATTCATATATAATATATGCATAAAAATTAAATTAAAAATAAAAAATAAAAAATAATAAGAAATAATTAAATAAATAATAAAAATCCAATTTTTTTAAAAATTAATATAATAAAATAATAATGAATATTAATTAAATAAAAGAAAAAAGATAAAAGATAAATTTAAAATAATAAGTATTAATTAATTAATTAATTAATTTATAATGAATAAATAACGTATAAATATTATATAATGAAAAAATAACAATTAATAATGGATAATTAATAACTACAAAAAACTAAAAATTTAAAAATAACTTATGAATAATGAAAAATATTTTATAAATAAATATATAATTTATTCATAATTAATAATTAATAAGTAAACAATAAATAAATAATAAAAACATATATATTTATATATTAAATAAATAAATAAAGATAAAAATAAGTAATTAAACAATAAATGAATAAATTAAGAATACTGATTAACTACTATGTAATTAATTAATATTGAATAAATAGAAAATAAATAGTTAAAAATAAAATAATAAATAAATAATAATTTATAATTTATTAATATATAGAATATAATTAAAAAAAGTAATTAATTAAAAAAATTAGAATTTAAAATAAATAGCTATGAAATAAGTAAAATAAAAATAAATAAATAATACCAAAAAATTAAATAAATAATAATTAAATAAAAATTAAATTTAAAATACTAAAAAAATTAATAAATGAATAATAAGTAAATAATGAATAAATAATAAATAATTATTCATCAATAATTGAATAATAAGATTAAATCAATAAATATTAAATAAAAAATATATATATATATATATATAAGTAATAAATTATAAATAATAAATATTGAATAATAAATAATATATAAGAAATAATAAATAATAAATGAACGAATATTAAATAATATATTGTAAATAATAAATAATAAATGTTAAATATGAAATACTAAATAATTAGATAATAATTTGATATAAATATCTCTAAATATATATACATATTAAATAAATATTACATATATATATACCCACATTTGTTTTAAACAAATATATATAAAAACACTCTGATATATATAATTGTACATTAAAATATATATATATAAACACAAGTAAATTTAAACACCTCTATATATTTATATTTACACATATATTATATATAAATATATAAACATAAATATGTATAAATATTCACAAATCTATATAAATATACACAAATATTCATAAATTCATATAAAAAAAATATATAATGTATTATAAACTACAATAATAGGGGAAACCAGAATTATTGTGACTCCATCGAATTAATAAGAATGTATATAAATGGAATAAAATATTAAATGATATAAAAATTATGAATATACTCTTAAATGCTGATGAAATCTCATCAAATCTGTATTATATATATATATATATACTTATTTTATTTTAATAATTATTTACATATATTAGAATATAAATATATATATATATACTTATCATTACATATACATGTCTATAGATTAACATTATTTATATATGTGTGTTTGCATATTTGTATTCCTTTAGTTTTATTTTAATTGCACTTATGTACTATATTTATTGATAATGATATTTTTTTTAAAAAATACATATATATCTGAAGTATAGAAACAATAGTATTGACACAGAAGAACATATTTATTGTTCTCAAATACACACGCAAATTTTTACTTATATATGTATTTATTTACATATATTATAATATGCACATAAATATAGATTTCTAGTTGACACACAAATGTTTATATATAATCATTGCCTATATAGGTATATATATATATAATGTAATAAACTTTTATAAGGTTAATAATATTAATAATATTTTATTTAATATTAAATGAATAAAAAATAATTTTTTACATATGGTTGATATGTTTAAATTTACATTTCTATATAAAGATTTATTAATACAGTATAGATTTGGTTCTCACTAAGCCCATACCCCGGTATACAGATGTATTGGAAAAAGGCCTCAAAAATATTATATTTCTTATTACAACTACTCAATTATATTTTTTTTATTTCTTGAATGATTTATTAAATCACATTTAATTAAATTATTGATATTCCTTGTGATTTTTTCGATAGATATGATATCCATTGTATTGTTTCATGACCATGTAATTATTATTATGAATTTATTTGATTGTAATTTATTTTAGAATGTAATTCCCATGTTATTGATTAAATTTCATGTGTTTAAATTTTTTAATAATACATATTAATTAATATAAATTTATTCATATCATCCACTATACATTTACCCTTCTTGATCAGCTGTGGTCACCACTTTCCTATGTATTATTTTCCATAGGATATAAGGAAATGTTTTGTGATTGATTTATATGGACACACTAAAGGGAATAATGTAATTATAAAAGAAAATCCATTTTGTATGTTATGTTTTAAATTGTAATGTGAATTAGAAATATGTATCTACTTTAATAAGAATACAAAAATATACAGTCTTTCCATATGTGATTCCTTATATATTATTCGAATTTAATAATGTGGACACCATCTACATGATACTGGTGTTCGGGGTGACACATAATGTATTAATTATTTGGATACATTATAACATTTTAGGTAGATTTTGAGTGATTAAGGAATCACATATTAGATGGACTTTAACATGTTTTGGGAATGATCCTGATGAATTATGAAAATGGAGAAATTGATTATATCTCATAATATTTTTGAATGTGTAAAGCATTAAAAAAGAAAAAAATAGTAATTGGCGGTACCAATTTTGGTATTTATCCTTTCCATGGGAGAGGATTAAAATTAAATATCATAAAAATATATTGATTGATTGAGTTAGTTGTTATTATATAAGGATTATATTAAATTTTCATTTAAACACTTATGATATTTCTTTGATTTTCGTTTTTGTAATTCCATTTTTAGAATAATTTTTTTCTTTTTTCATTGATTTTATAATGAAGTAAAAATATTAAAAATGAAAAAAGTGAATACTATATTAATGTGAGTGATTAGTAAGATTTATAAAGAGAAAAAATTTTACCCACTAGAACACATTATCATATTAGATTTTATTGGAAAATATTTCAGAAAAATGTACTCCCTATAAATTTAAGTCTATTTTAAATGATGCAATACCTTTACTAAGTTATCATTTAAAATGTGTAAATATTATATTTTGTGGTATTTAATTCTAAAAAATTAATAAAATTGGATTTCAATAACAATAACTACTCTACCACCATTACTGATGGAGTCAAGAATTTTGTTCAGATAGGTGAAAATACAATAACATTGTCATTTTATGAAGGGTACATTTATGAATAAAACTAATTACCAAAAGGATGATCTTAGATGTGATTTACTAAGAGTAATTACTATGTAACATTAAGTCTTATAGAGTATATTAAAAAATTTAATGTCAGTTTCATAGAAAAATATGTGGTTCCATAATAACTCTGGCATTCCCATCCCACATTTAAGATGATCTACAAGAGGTTGAGGTTGAATTAATATATTAACGTGGTCATAATAAATATAGTTACAATCATTAGTGATTTCATACAATGTTGGGACTATAAATTGAAACCATTGAGTGGGTTATTATTTCCTTCAACTCATTTTTTTCTTCATTATATCATAGTTTTTAATTGACCCCCTAATTCTTACATTATATATATATATATATAAATACACTTTCCATGGATGATTATAAATATGTAACCACCTTATAAGTGAATTTGGTGTCAAATTTTGATTGAGATATCTTAATAATTGTGTTGAAGTGGTTATCAAATTAAGATACTATAATGTATAAGGAGGCCCCTTACATTATATTCCCCTAAGAAAATTTATCTTATCATCTCTGTTGGAAGATTAATTAAATTGACATACTTTTTAGGGTACAAAATATAATATTCCACTAATAAATGATGACAAATGTTTAATTTTGGGTTTCAAATCATGTAATACCCTTCCATATTCTAATTTAGTACAAAACTAAGAATATCCTAATTATAAGAAATATAAATACAAAATATGATAAAGTATGAAACAATTTTTATCTTCTCTTAATAATTTTTTACCATTTTTATAAATTATTAATTTAAATTTTCCCATTTTTGATTAGAAATATAATATCTGTATTGTTGATAAGAACATAACATTGGACACCCCTAGAAATAATATGGATTCAATTCTGTACCCATTTATTTTTACTATTTTAATCACATAGTTTATTGATTCCATGATGAAAAGAAATATATATATGTTTAGGATTATATTAACATATTTTTAATTTTTCATTAGTTATATTATTATGAATTTTTATATATTTACTTTAACTTTTTATTTTATTTTTGGAATACATTTGATAAAAAAAATATCTACTCAAACATGATTCACTTGTGATGAAATTTAGTGGTTTTAGAAAAATTAATCCTAATGAATTTTTATATGGAATAATTTTCTTGAATTTTGATTTTATAAACATTATTTTGAAATTAAATTTTTTAAAACCCGTGTAACAGTAGTTTCTATCAAATAGTTTTTTTTCATATCCCAATAGAAACTCTAGACATATTTTTCTACCTTCTTCGTAGTATAATCCATTATTGAGTAAACTAATATTTTTTTCATCTAGAACATGTTTATTCCTATATAAAATACTTTTATGGTAAAATCCCAGGTAAATAAAGAATATGAATTTTTAATATTTATAAATTTTTGAATTAAATATTAATTTTACTTTAAAAGGGTTTCTATGTTCGACAGCATACCTGATACGCAACAACAAGTTTATTTGAAATCATACATTGCACACTAAAAATATATTATTATTTTAAATGGTAGTTAACTCCTAGCCGTTGTATTGGAGGGAATGAACAAAACTAACAATAATATGATTATACATTATTTTTAAATATATTTACATTATCCAATAAAAAGTTAGAGGCTTCAAATATGAATGAATCTAATTATTAGAATAATTTACATTTATAGACTGATTTACTGCCTTTTAATGGAGAACAATTTTTAAATATAGTTTTTGTCACTTTAATTCAATTTATATGACCAAATAAAATCCTTCTTTAGAATGGGGACATTAAAATTTAATTTGGGTAAATTTTCATAATTTTTCCGAAAAAAGTTCATTTTTTAAAGAATAGTGAAAATAATGTATTTTAATTCAAAACTATGTTTTAATATAATTTATTTATATGGTTAGATTATCTTTTTAATTTGTTTTAAAATGTAATTAGAATATATTTTTATGATTTTATACAATTTTGGTCATTGAAATTAATTTCACTTTGAAATTAGACAAAAACAAGTCTCAATCTTTTGATATTTATTGTTTCTTAAAAACACGCTATTTGTTTTGATAACGAGAATTAATTTTAAAAATAATTATTGCATCTTATATGTTTTGAATTCGAAAAAATAGACACATTTTTTAATTTGGAATATCAAATATAGCTTAGGCTCAATTTTTGATATTTTTCTGAAAAACTTCAATTTTCGATGAATTGTGAAAAAACTTAGTGGTAGTTAAAAAAACTAAATTTTTCATTTAAATGAAATTTTACCACTTTTGTGATTTGAATTTTAAAAATCTGACATACATGGTTGTTATCAAGAAGTATAATGTGGTTCATTAAGAAAAAAATATTTTTTTGGTGAATAGTATCTTTTGACTTTTATTTACCGCAGTTAAAGGTAAATATGGTAATTCGAGGTTAAAAGAATGTTATAATAATTCAAAATTACCTTAACACTTGTCCAAACCTTATTTTTTGAGTCATTAACGACCATGGGAATCTTAGGGTCTATTTTGAGACCCCATTGAGCCACTTGAGAGTGATAATGACAATATAGATTAATTAATTTAATGTAAAGACAAAATTGACATTAACAAAACTATTTTAGTAATTAATTTTTATATGGTGTTATATAAGTCATATTTTCTACTATAAATACTTATTGGAAAGATAAAAAGATATAATACTTGATAGTATTTTTTTTATAATTTTTAGACATCAAACAATATTAATTTTTTTGAAACAATAATGATGCAGTATTTACCTCATTAATAAATGATTTAACTAAATAAGAATATAATGATTAAAATATTATCCAAAACCTGTCCAATTCCTATTGGATGATTTTATTTCGACCATGAGTCGTCTTATCTCCATCTTTAATGATTTTTGGGCCCTTTTAAATTGAAGATAAGTTTATAATCAAATAATATTTTCTCACTTTCAAAAAGAGACCCTCCTCTCCCTTATAAAATGAGACCACTTATATCTAATTCCTCACACCTCTAAAGCCATTTTGCTGGTCCAAACTATAACCAATTAAGCTCTTTACATCCCTATACTCTTAATTGAAGCCTTTCCTAGGGCATAAGTCACTTCATGAAGTCCTTTGGTTCAAACCAAAGGGAGTTACCCAAATTAGAGGTAATGTTTTCTCTTATTTTGAATTCTTTTATTTTACATATCAACCCCCTAAAATATTTTTATTCATTTATTTTGTAAAAACACGAGTATCCTAAATATACTAGGATGTTGTTATGAGAATTATTCAATCTACACATACACACACCTCTATATAATGGGTGATGAACATAATGATTCTGTGGATGACAGTCTAACGCCTCACGAAATGATCATTGTTGGATTATCTCTTACCGACTCTCATGGTGGCCATTATGATGGAACTGTATTGATATATGATATATATTATGTTTATTTTATCTTTATACTTCTGTATTTTACATTTATACCAAGCCTTTATGATTTCCATAGTGGGTAAATATGATAATATCATTTGAGAAAGTGCGGACTACCACCCCCTCAAAGTGACGTGACTCGTTAATGCCTTATGTGGGATGTATAAAGGATAGAGTTAATGAAATTATATATGATATTATGCTGGAATTTTTAATATACCTATTAATAATTATGTTTTAATTCCATTAAAATAAGAAATAGAAATGAAAGTAGCGTTCATGTGTACGTACAGATTACCATCTCCATGAATGGTGTATTTCATTCATTACCTCCAAATATTATGTACTATTATAAAAACATGTATATACTAGATATATATGACATATAAATCATGAAAACAATTCTGGATATAATGGACTATTGACCACATGGAAAACTTGTAAATATAAGGTGTTCATTTTTTTACTCAAGTACCAAATATTGACAAAATGACCATTATTAACATAAATGATTACATAATGTTTGTAACAGCGTAATAAGTAAAATAAAAGAGGTAATAAACATTAAAAAAAGGTTCTTAAGAAAATAGAAATTAACATTAGTTTATTATTCAGGAGATTAAAGAATGAACTGGTCATGTCAGACAATGAGGTAAGGGATTTCTTATCTCACATTTAATTTCGTGATATTTCCATTGTTTGCCACTTATTTATTGCATGAGGTAAAGGGTTTCTTCTCAATTTTTACTCCCGTGATATTCATGCTATATTTTCCACTATATCATTTTATGTGGTGTATGTACTGCCCTATGATTGTACTCATTGTGTAATATACTTTCATTTATCAGTATTTACATCTTCATTGTATTATCATTCTATCATGTGCCATATGTTTTGTAAGTTACTAAACCGGTAAGGGAACCTTTCACCCTCCACTTTTTATAAGACTTATTTTTGTTATGTCTTTTCATGTACATCTTCTTTTGTGGGGATGTGTTCGTATATATCCTTATTGATTTAAATTTTATATTCAAGTGATGAGATACCATTTTATCTCTCATCAACTCATTTCTTGAATTTTAATGTGACGTCGTTACGTGGTCGAATTTTTGAAAGGGAGCTTCTTAACCCAATGCCAATTCTTTAGGATAAAATTGTACTTCTTGAATATGTCATCTTATAAATATGTGTGAATGAACTCTGATTGTTTTAAACTTAATATCTACTTATATTGGGAGTATTATTATTTTTCACAAATAATTATGTAATTGATTAATCCTCAATCAAAGGATACCATCTTTATAAGGGATTTCATCTCAATTTATATTACCATTGAGAATTCATTGTTGTTATGCACCAATTCACTCTTATATGGTGTATATAATGTCATATTTCTTATCATATCATGAATCCATTTATTATCATGATACTATCAAGTTCTGATTATATGTTATTCCACAATTATTTTTATTCAAGAGTCTCTCATTTTGTTAAAAACTCTTTATCAAAAATATCATTTTTAAATGTTTTAATGATTTATTATTCTAAACATTTATCTTTAATGTCCATGTTTTAATATGGGTTTTCAGTATTTATTTATATGGACATTAATGTTTTAAAATTATAATTCCATTAAAATCTTCAATGTTGTATGGGACAGTTTTATTCAAGAAAGTATTGTTTAAATGGTTTTGAAAATGGATTGATTATATCAATATCCACTACTGGAAATCGGATCTTTCCCAACACTTCTATACCAACGGTTTTTACAAACCGTTGGTATAGGCACCCTTTCCCAATGGTTCTCCCAAACCATTGGGAAAGGGAGCTCAAAACACCCCTTTCCCAACGGTTTTGGAGAACCGTTGGGAAAGGAATGGGTCTTTCCCAACGGTTCTCCCAAACCGTTGGGAAAGGGAGCTCAAAACAACCATTTCCCAACGGTTTTGGAGAACCGTTGGGAAAGGGGTGGGTCTTTCCCAACAGTTCTCCCAAACCGTTGGGAAAGGGAGGTCAAAACACCCCTTTCCCAACGGTTTTGGAGAACCGTTGGGAAAGGGTGTCCCAAAATCTAGCATACACCCCGAAAAAAAAATATGCACCTATCCCAACGGTTTTGCGAACCGTTGGGATAGGATCTTCGATTTGTTTTCCAGGTCTACTGCACGAGAACATTATATAAATCTAAATTTTAAATAATTATTATAATACATATATATATTTATGAAATTATGTTTAAAAAAGTCATATTAGGTTAGTGGTTAAGTCGTTCTATTATAAACGAAGGGTTCAGGGATCAAATCACACCGAATGTATTTTTTTTGAAATACATATACCAACAGTTTTATAACCGTTGGAATAGATTTTCATATTACCTATGCAAACGGTTTTCAAAACTGTTGGGATAGGTCTATACCAACGGTTTTCTCAAAACCGTTGGTATAGACCTATCCCAACGGCCTACTTCGCCACGGTTCTCCAAACCGTTGGTATAGGCTATACCCATGGTTTGGAGGCCTATACCAACGGTTCCAAACCGTTGGTATAGGTTAGTTTTCCAGTAGTGTGAATAATTCACATTGAGGATCTTTTGAGGTTTAGAGATTTAGAGAGTTAGGCCAAAACTATTATATTTCAAAATATTTACAGGGTAGACACTTCTACACAGTTTCAATTTTTTTAGAAAACCTGAACTCATCAAAAATGTTGGGAAAGGGGTGTTTTGAGTTCCCTTTCCCAACCGTTTGGGGGAACCGTTGGGAAAGAACCACCCCATTCCCAACGGTTCTCCAAAACCGTTGGGAAAGGGGTGTTTTGAGCTTCCTTTCCCAATGGTTTGGGAGAACCATTGGGAAAGACCCACCCCTTTCCCAACGGTTCTCCAAAACAATTGGGAAAGGGGTGTTTTGAGCTCCCTTTCCCAACGGTTTGGGAGAACCGTTGGGAAAGACCCACTCCTTTCCCAACGGTTCTCCAAAACCGTTGGGAGAGGGGTGTTTTGAGATCCCTTTCCCAACGGTTTGGGAGAACCATTGTGAAAGGGTGCCTATACCAACGGTTTGTAAAAACCGTTGGTATAGAAGTGTTGGGAAAGATCCGATTTCCAGTAGTGTCATTTAATTCATGATTATGTAATGTTATAAGGTCGGGTCCTTATAGTTGGTATCAGTGGTTGGTTTAGATAACATTAAAGTTTAGGGTATTCTTTAAGCATAAGTGACATTACAATAATGGTTAGGATTTCCAAAAGAGTCATAGTTTTTTAGATAAAGTAAATGGGATTAAGATAACATGAATAAGTATATCTTAGTGTTTACCCTCCTAATAAGATATTATATGATGATTTTACTGATATAATCACACTGAACTTTTTTGTTTTAATAAATGGCTAGATCTAGCAGGCACCAATGTAAAAGAGGATGTGAAAAAACTGTGATGGTTTTCTGAACGAGAAACTAAATGATATGGGATCTACAATGAGAACACATGTGGTTATTCTCAACCAACTATCTAGAGTCATGAATGACAACCTGGACCTTAGTAATCTTAATAAGGAACCATATATGTGAGAAACAAATCCCTACGGACGTTCAGGTAATAATCATATAGGTAAGTGTGCTCAAAAACCTATGTGTCAATGATGTGGAAAGAAACACATAGGAAAATGTTTCAATGGGACAGAAAGATGCTATTGATGTGGAAATGAAGGTCATTAAGCAAGAACCTTCCATGGAAAAAGGAAGCATCTAGTTGACTCTAAGAAAGGGAAAAAGTCCTTTCTGAGAGATCAATTAAATTTTTTAAATGTGGTTCTCATGGACATTATGCAAACACATGTCCTACGAAGAAGTTTTGGGAATGGAATCACCAGGATCCAAAAAATATTTGTCTAAAAATACCTAATTCCATTCCAATTGAGGATGAAGAAACTGACAATGACTAATAAAAGGTATGGACTATTTCTTAACATATGTTTTCTTATTATTGAAATCTTAGGATTTTATTGATTATTTTGTTTGTAGGAAATACGTATTTCGGAGTATGTTTGAAAGGAATGGTTAATGGATCATGAATAATGGTGAATGAGTAAGAAGACAACACATAACGGGTTCATGAGTTATGGTAGAATTTAGGATGGTGAAATGCTTAAAAATATTAAGGATCTTCTGATGATGGGATTACATTATAAGACTTTTTATAGTATGTGTAACCCTGATGTTTGATATATGAAATTTTTTTCAAAGAATAATTATCTCTCTTTTGTAAATATAGTTATAAAGAACAATTTGGGTTTATATAATCCTTGAATTTGAGGCAATTACAGGTTAATACTTCTTGGGATGAAAAACGAATGTTATTAGATATCATTTGTGGTTAAAATATGTTATGGTTTTTTGTGATGAATTTATCATTTTTTTGGGAATGTTATAAAATTATATAGTTTTTGAAAAAGGACATCACATAGATTGTGTGACAACCCATCACATCAGATGAAGCTGCAGGAATCGAACCCATATCCTAAGTGGGACTGGTATTTATTGACTACCACTGGACTACTTTAAGTAACTAGTTAGTATGACTTATTCTTTTAGTTAGATGATCTTATGAATCAAGAATACGTTGATTTTGGGTTATCTATAGATATGATTAACCTATCATAGAGGATATGTTATTAGGTTAATTACTTTTCAATATGAGACATTAAGAGTAACATATTTTATATAGAGACAAATGTTAAGATTTATCGTGGAAGACAATGTTATTAAATCATTAAGAGATTTGGTTTTCAATATTAGTTTGGATTACTTTGAAGAATTTTAAGGATAACGTTTTATTGAATTGTCTTAGATGTACTTTGGGTTTTGCTGGAAAATTTTTGGAGATTATGAGTACTATTTATTTTTATAAAGGATTATCCTTTTGGTGATTATTTGATCTTTCACTAACAATTTTTGTTTTTGTTTATGTCTAAAAACAAGAGAAATAATTAGTTATACTTTTTTTATGTGATTCCCTAGAAGATGATTCGTATGCTTTTGATGTGACCAAGTCTTTTTGAATACTCATCGTTTAGAGACATGATTAGATTTGGTAGAAACTTAATAAAAGATGAAACTCTACTTGAAGGTAAGTATATTTTATTATGTTTTTATTCTATGTAGAAGATGAATTCCTCAAAATTATGAAAATGACTGTAAAACCAAAACGTTGTTGGTTTACGTTTCCTACTGGGCAATCAATGACCATTTACAGACATAATAAGTTTGTGATTTTATGTGGTTAACATTCTCCTAATCATGTTTCCTATCCCTCTCTGTAAGAACATGTCCCTTTTTATTCTCCTCCATATCCATGTTTGTGTGAAATATAAGTATGGATTAACACGAGTGACAATTGTACTTCTTTTTATTTCTTTTAAAGTTATAGTTTTACTGACTCTTTTTCCGATATGGGATGTTCAATAATGTTTCCGAGCCCAAATTTTAAAATTGCGAGTACACAATTCCCAAAAGGGGGGAAGGATGAAACATCATAGGTAAATAATGAATATGACTTTTTCATATTTATTAATATTTGAATTAAATATTAAATTTACTTTAAAAGGGTTGTTCTGTTTGATAGTGTACCCAATACGCAACAATGGGTTTCTTTGAAATCTTACGTTGCACACTAATAATATATTATTATTTTAAATGGTAGTTAACTCCTAGCCATTTTATTGGTAATAATGAACAAAAATAACTACAATAATATTATACATGATTATTAAATGTATTTACATTGTCCAATAAAATGTTAGAGGCTTAAAATGTGAATGAATCTAATTTTAAGCATAATTTAAATTTAAAGGCCAATTTAACGCCGTTTAATAGTGAAACATTTATTAAATGTAGTTTTGTTCACATTAATACATTATATATGAAAAAATAAAATACTTCTTTAGAATGGAATCATCTAAATTTATATTGTGTAAATTTATGGAATTTTTCTGGTAAAAGTCATTTTTTAATGAATACTGAAAATATTGTATTTTAATTCAAAAATATTTTTTAATATAATGTCTTAATATGGATAGATTATCCTATTAATTTGTTTTAAAATTTAATTATAATATATTTTTACCATTTAATCAAATTTTGGTCATTGGAATTAATTTTACTTTGAAATTGGACATAAACATGTATCAATCTTTTGATAGTTATTGTTTCTTACAAACATGGTATTTGTTTTGATAACGAGAATTAATTTTAAAATTAATTAATGCCACTTCTATGTTTTGAATTTGAACAAATAGACATAATTTTAGAATTCGTAATATCAAATATTTCTTATGCGGAATTGTTTGTATATTTCTAAAAAACCTCAATTTTTGATTAATAGTGAAACCACTTAGTGGTAGTTAAAAAAACTGAAATTTTCTTTTAAATGAAACATTACCACTTCTATGAATTGAATTTAAAAAATCTGAAATACATGTTTGTTATCAAGAAGTAAAATGTAGTTCATTAAGAAGAAAATTAGTTTTGGTGAATAGTAACTTTTGACTTTTATTTACCGCGGTTAAAGATAAATAGGGTAATTCAAGGTTAAAAGAATATTATAATAATGAAAAATTACCTTAACACTTTTCCAAATCTTATTGGTTGAGTCCTTAACGACCAGTTCCATCTTTGGGTCTGTTTTGGGACCCCATTGATCCAGTTTGGATTGATAATGACAATTTAGATTGATTAAATTAATGTAAAGACAAAATTGAAATTAACAAAAATCTTTTAGTAATTTATTTTTATTTGGTGTAATATAAGTCATATTTATGACTATAAATACTCATTGGAAAGATAAAAAACATTACTACATGATAGTATTCTTTATATAATTGTTAGACACCAAATAAATTAAATTATTTATGACACATTAATGTTGCAGTATTTACCTCATTACTAAATTATTTAAATAAATAAGATTATAATGATTAAAATAGTATCCAGAACCTATCCAATTCCTATAGGATGATTTTATTTCGACCATGATTCATCTTATCAACATCTTTAATTATTTTTGGACCCTTTGAAACCGAAGATAAATTTATAATAAAATAATATTTTAACACTTTTCAAAAGAGACCCTCCTCTCCCTTATAAAAGGGGACCACTTCTAACCAACTCCTCACACCTCTCAAGCCATTTGGATCATCCAAAATCTGCCCCATTTATCTCCCTACATCCTAATACTCCTTCTATAAATCCTCAATTGAGAATAAGGCACTTCAAGAAGTCCTTTGGTTCAAACCAAATGGTGTTACCCAAATTAAAGGTAACTGTTTCTCTTAATTTGTTTTCTTTTATTTTAATTCTCCAACCTCTAAACTCTTTTTATTCCATTATTTTGTAACAACATATGTATTATCAATATACTAGGATTTTTTATGATAAGTATTATAACTACAAGTACACACAACTTTATGTAATGGGTGAAGAACTTAATGTTTTTGTGGATGGCAAACTAACGTCTCACGAAATGATGATTGTTCGATTATCTCCTACCACCTCTCATGGTGAAAATTATGATGGAACTGTATTTATATATGATATATATTATGTTTATGTATTCTTTATTCTTCTATATTTTCTATTTATATCATGCCTTTATGGTTTCCACAGTGGGTAAATACGATAATCTCATTTGTGGAAGTGCGGACTACCGCCCCCTCAAAGTGATGTGAGTCATTAATGCCTTATGTGGGTTGTATAAAGGATAGTGTTAATTATATTATATATGATATTATACTGGAATTATAATATACCTATGTATATTTATGTTCTAATTCCATTAAAATAAGAAATTGAAATTAAAGTAGCGTTAATGCGTACATACGACTTATCGTCTCCATTAACAGTGTATTTCATTTCATACCTCCAAACATTATGTACTATTATAAAAACATGTATATACTGGATATATATATATGATATATATGATATCTTAATCATGAACACCATTGTAGATATAATGGAAAAGTTACCACATGGACAACTTGTAAATATAAGGTGTTCATTTTTTACTCAAGTACCAAATATCGACAAAACGACCATTATTAACTTAAATAATTACATAATGTTAATAACAAGATAATAAGTAATATAAAAGAAATAATAAACATTAAAAAAAGGTTCTTAAGAAATTATAAATCATCATTAGTTTATTATTCAGGAGATTAAAGAACGAACAAGTCAAGTCAGACAACAAGGTAAGGGATTTCTTATCTCACTTTTAATTCCATGAGATTTCCATTGTTTACCACTTATTTATTGCATGAGGTGTATTGTATACTACCATTTGATATATATTATCATTATTCTATGTATATTCATGGTATTCTATGATTCATTTGGTGGTTATTAACTTTTTTTCTCAGGACTTGATTGATTACAACATAGTAAAGGGTTTCATCTCACTTTTTTTCCCGTGAGATTCATGCTATATTCGCCACTATTTCATTTTGTGTGGTGTATGTACAGACATGATTGGAATATTTGTATAATATACTTTTATTTATAAGTATTTACATATTTATTGTATTATCCTTCTATCATTTGTAATAAGTTTTGTATGTTACCAAACCAGTAGGGGAACCTTTCACCCTCATCTTTTTAAAAACTTCTTTTTGTTATGTCTTTTAATTTGCATCTTATTATTTTGGGATGTGTTCCTATATATCCTTATTGATGTAAATTTTATGTTCAAGTGATGAGATACCATTTTATCTCTCATCAACCGATTTTATAAATTTTGAAGTGACGTCGTTCGGCTGTTGAATTTTTAGCAAGGGAGCTTCTTAACCTGATTACAATTCATTGGGTTAAACTTGTACTTCTTGAAAATGTCATATAATAAATATGTGTGAATTAAATATGATTGTTTTACACATAATATACAGTTATATTGGGTGTATTATTTTTTTCAGACATAATTATGTAATTTATTTATCCTTAATCAAAGGATACCATCTTTATAAGGGATTTCATCTCAATTTACAATGCCATTGAGAATACATTGTTGTTATGCACCAATAAACTCTTATATGGTATATACAATGTCATTTTTCATCTTATATCATGAATCCATTTATTATCATGATATTATAAAGTTTCGATTAATTGTTATTAAGAAATTATTAGTATTCAAGAGTCTCTCATTTTGTTAAAAACTCTTTAGAAAAATATCATTTTTACATGTTTTAAAGATTTATTATTCTAAATCTTTATCTTAAATTTCCATGTTTTCATAATGGTTTTCAGTTTTCATTTATATGGACATTAATGATTTAAAATTATAATTTCATTAAAATCATCAAAGTGGTATGGGACACTTTGATTCAAAAAAATATTTTTTTAAATGGTTTTTGAAATGAACGGATTATTTAAATATCTTTAAATTACTTCTTGTGATTGAAAATGAAATGTTTTTAGTGAAATGTTTATATTTAAAATTTTTTAGGGGCTACGATGGTACATGGACATTTGATAGGTGGTTACATTATAAATCATATGATGGGTAGTGCCCTGAATTCCATGATGGGTGGTTACGTTATACCATTCAATGCATTGGTATGGAAGTCGGCCGTATGGATATTCCATTTGGTGATATGTGTGGAAGATGACTGTATGGTTATTCCATTTAAGTATGTTTATGTAACAAGTTACCTTTATATGTTATGTGTTATTTATATGTGTTTTATGGAAATATTTTGAATAAAAAAATGGTAGGTAATGTTCTTTTGTTCAGTAAAGAGTATTTACTACTACAAAAAGGTGAAAAGTATTACTTATATTAAAGTATTGATGGTTTTCTTAATGTTTTGAAAAAATAACAGTTTTCTTTCATTGTGTATCCCTTACTGAGATTTTTTTTTCTCATTCCATGTTTTTGAAATGATTTTCACAAGACATAATGTGGAAAAGGTTCAAGGATGGGATCATGGAAAAGTCATATTGTCATAAACATGGAACTAGACATGAATCTTTTTTTCACGAGTTCTTGTTTTGTAAAAAAAATTGAAACTGTGTTGTAGTGGCTACCTTGTAAATCTTTTCAAATTAAATAGTTATGTCCTAAATCTCTAATATATTTTCATTAACTAACCTCAGTCTTGAGTACATTACAAGGCCATATTTTTTTTACTGTGATGGAATAATGTTATTGACTATGTTATAGCAGAGATGAGTTACATTTTTTTGGAGTTTTTTTGTTGAGTTATCTAATTAGGGAAAGGGAAACAATCATTCAATTTTATTGTAAGTCATTTTTTTTTTGTCATGAAAAAGTCACCATGTGATCCATAGAAATAAAAAACACACTAAGGATACAAGTATTTTATTCATGATCAAATTTCACATATTTTGAATGCACACTAGAATCGATCAAGTACCCACGTAGGCATTATGTGAACCTAAGACATGTTAATTAATAATACAAATTTAATGGATCCTTGGGATAATATCAGTAGATCCCATGAATAAACTAATTACTCATTCATGAGATATAGAATGCTTTTGTGATCTCATATTTCTCATTAGATATGTTCATTGAAAAATATCGTACAAGAATGATCCTTATATCACTTAAGAGAACTCAGTGAGAATTAAAGAATTGTTCAGAAACTCATTTATGTAGGTGGGATTGAAATATATGCTACATAAAATCAATATCGTACTGCCAAAGAACAAAAAAACATATCCATTAATACATGTTCAACCATATCAACAAAAAGTCAAAATCACATTCCTTACATCATTCATCAATAAAAATTAAACGTTAGTGAATTATGGGTGGATTTAGAGGGAGTAACAGCCTTAGAATGAAACTAGAATCTTTCCATGTGTATCTATTCACTATATCAAAATTGGTGATTAGCTGAAGTTTAAATCGCCGCTAAATGGGTATAGGACGATTATGAAAAACCATTGTGTGTAATTTATTTGGTGGGGGGTTTTCAAAACTGTTGCAAAATAATTTAGCAGCTGTTTTTTAGAAGCTATTTAAATCATCGCTAAATCAATTTTTTTTATAAATTTTTAAATTTTTTATAATTTTTTTATATATAATTTTATTTTATTATTCTTAAAATTAATATCTTATTATTTTTTATTATTATATTTTAATATTTTTATAATAAATTATTATTGAATTATTATTATTATTATCTTATATTATTATTGTCTAATTATTATTTTATTATTTTATTATTTTATTATTTTATTATTTTATTTTTCTTCTTAATTTTTTAATTCTCGTAATTAATTTATTTTTTATTTACAATTTATTAGTTATTATTGTGCACAAATAGATTCTGATGCATGCATATATAGGCATATGTCATATATAGAAATTCCATATTGGGTGAGATTTAAGCCCATATACTCTTTCTTATTCTCAAAAGACTTTACCACTCAAATAGGCTCTTCATGTGATTAATAATTAGAATTTATTATACATAATAATATATTAATGTAAAAATAATTAACAATAAATTAATAATATATATATAAATTAATAATATACTGATGAATTAAAAAGAAATAAAAATATTTAATGAAACATAAATAAATATTATATCAGACATTAACAAAAATTTAATTATAATAAAATTTTAATTTAATAGAAAAATAATAATACATTTAAAATAAAATAATAATTAATATATGAACAAAAATAAAATTATAAATAAATAAATAAATAATAATAACACGAAAATAAATAAATAAATAAAACTAAAAATATATAAGAAATAAAAAAATTAAAATAATAATGAAAATTAATTAAATAAATGATAAGTGATAAAACATAAATTTAAAATAATAAAAAATAAAAATTTATTTATTTAATAATGAATAAATAATGGATAAATAATATATAATGAATAATTGACAATTAATAATGGATAATTAAAAACTAAACAAACTAAAAAATTTAAAATAACTACTGAATAATGAAAAATAAATTATAAATAAATAAATAATTTATTCATAATTAACAATTACTAAATAAATAATAACAACATAAATAATTAAATATTAAATAAATAAATAAACACACAAATAAATAAATAAAAAATAAATGAATAAATTAAGAGTACTGAATAACTACTATGTAATTAATAAATATTGAATAAATAACTAATAAATAGTTAAAAATCAAACAATAAATAAATAATAATTGAATAAACAATAATTTATAATTTATTAATAAATATAAAATAATTAAAAATAATTAATTAAATATAAATAGCTATGAAATAAATAAATTATAAATAAATAAATAATACCAAAAAATTAAATAAATTAAAATAAAATAAAAATTAAATTTAAAAAATTTTAAAAAAATTAAGAAATGAATAATAAATAAATAATGAATAAATAATAAATAATTATTCATCAATAATTGAATAATAATAATAAATCAATAAATAATAAATAAATAATAAATATAAATCAAAGTAATAAATTGTAGATAATAAATATAGAATAATAATTAATAATTAATAAATAAAAAATAAAAAATGAACGAATAGTCAATAATATATTGTAAATAATAAATGTTAAATATTAAATACTAAATAATTAGATAATAATGGGATATAAATATCTCTAAATATATATACATATTAAAACAATATTACATATATATATATATAACCACATTTCTTTTACACAAATATATATAAAAACACTGTCGATATATATAATTGTACATTAATACATATATATATAAACACATGTAAATTTAAATACCCCTCTATATATATTTACACATATATTATATATAAATATATAAACATAAATATGTATAAATATTTACAAATCTATATAAATATACACAAATATTCATAAATTCCTATAAACGAATATATATAATTTTTTATAAATTACAAAAATAGGGGAAACCAAAATTATTCCAACTCCATTGAATTAATAAGAATGTAAGTCAATGGAATAAAATATTAAATAATATAAAAAAATTATGAATATACTCGTAAATGGTGATGAAATCTCATCAAATGTGTATTAATTATATATATACTTATTATATTATAATAATTATTTACATATATTAGAATATAAATATATATATATATACTTCTCATTACATATACATATCTACATATTGACATTATTTATATATGTGTGTATGCATATATGTATACCTTTAGTTTTTTTGTAAATATATATATGTACAATATTTATTAATAATGATATATTTATTTAAAAATACATTTTTATGTGATGTATAGAAACAATGGTATTGACACAGATGAACATATTTATTTTTCTCAAATACAATCACAAATATTTACTTATATATGTATTTATTTACATATATTTTAATATGGAAAAAAATATAGATTTCTTATTGACAATCAAATGTTTATATATAATCATTACCTAGATAGATATATATATAAAATGTAAAACACTTTTATAAGGATAATAAAATTTATAATTTTTTATTTTCAATTAAATGAATAAAAAAATTTTTACATACAGTTGATATGTTTAAATTTACATTTCTATATAAATATGTATTCATATAATATAGATTTGGTTCTCGCTAAACCCATACCCTGGTATATAATTGTATTGGAATAAGGCCTCAATAATATTATATTTCTTATCACAACTACTCAATCATATTTTTTATATTTCTTGAATGATTTATTAAATGACATTGAATTAAATTATTGATATTACTTTTGATTATTCGGTAAGATATGATATCCATTGTAATGTTTCATGCCCATGTAATTATTAATATGAAATTATTTGATCCTAATTTATTCCATAATGTTATTCACATGTTATTGATTAAATTTCATGTGATTAATTTATTTAATAAATCATATTTAATCATATAAATTTATTCATATCATCCACGATACATTTACCCTTCTTGATCATCTATGGTCACCACATTCCTATGCATTATTTTCCATAGGATATGAGGAAATGTTTTGTGATTGAGTTATATAGACACACTAAAGGAAATAATGTAATTATAAAGGAAAAATATTTCTGTATTTTTTATTTTATTATGTAACGTGAATTAGAAATTTGTTTCTATTTTTATAATAATACAATAATATACAATATTTCTAGATCTGATTCCTTATATATTATTCTAATTTAATAAAGTTGACACCAACTACGAGATACTCGTGTTTGGGGTGACACATAATTTATTAATCATTTGGATACATAATAACATTTTAGGTAGATTTTGAGTGATTAAGAAATCACGTATTTGAGGGACTTTTACATGTTTTTGAAATGATCTTGATCAATTATGAAAATGGAGAGGTGGTTTATATCTCATAATATTTAGGTATGTGTCAAGCATTAAAAAACTATAAATAATGGTATAGAGGTGGTACCAATTTTTTTAATTGATCCTTTCCATGGGAGATGATTAAAATTAAATATCATAAAAATATATTGATTGAGTGATTTAGGTGTTATAATATCAGGATTATAAAAAATTTTCATTTAAACACATCTGTTTATTAATTGATTTTCATTTTTAATTCAAATTGTAGAATAATTTTCTTCTTTTTAAGTGATTTTATAATGAAATAAAAATATCAAAAATTAAAAAAAGTGAATAATATATTATTGTGAGTGATTACTAAGGTTTATAAAGAGGAAAAAAATTTCCACTAGAATACACTATCCGATTAAATTTTATTGGAAAATATTTCACACAATGTACTCTATATAAATTTGTGTCTATTTTAAATGATGCAAAACATTTACTAAATTATTATTTACAGTGGGTAATTATTATATTTTGTTGTATTTAATTTTAAAAAATTAATAAAATTGGATTGCATTATCAGTAACTACTCTACCACCATTACTGATAGAGCCATAATTTTGTCTAGATAGGTGAAAATACATTATCATTGACATTTTATGAAGGGTACATTTATGAATAAAACTAATGACCATAAGGGTGATCTTACTAAGAGTAATTATTATTTAATATTAATATTTTTAGAGTATTTTAATAAATTTAATGTCTGTTTCATAGAATAATATGTGGTTCCATAATAACTCAGGCATTCCCATCCCATATTTAAGAATGATCTACTAGTGGTTGAGGTTGAATTAATACACTACCCAGGTCAAAATAAATATAGTTACAATCATTATTAATTTCATACAAAGTTGGGACTATAATTTGAAACCATTGAGTGGGTTATTATTTCCATAAACTCATTTTTTCTTCTTATTTACTTCATAGTTTGGAATTGACCCCCTAATTCTTACATTTTATAAATGAATCAATATACATTCCATGGAAGATGATAAATAATTAACCACCTTATAAGTGAATTTGGTGTCTAATTTTGATGGAGATATCACTATAATTTTGTTTATGTGGTTATCAAATGAGGATACTATAACGTATAAGGAGGCACCTTACATTATATTCAGCTATGAAAATTTCTCTTATCATCTCGGTTGTGGGACTAATTAATTTTAAAAACATTTGAGGATATAAAATGTAATTTTCTAAGAATAAATGATGATAAATGATTAATTTTGGGTTTAAAATCATGTAATACCCTTCCATATTCTAATATAGTACAAAAGTAAGAACTTCTTGGTTATAAGAAATACATATACAAAATCTGATAAGGTATGAAAATATTTTTATCCACTCTTAATCATTTATACCATTTTTTTAAATTATGAATTTAAATTTTCCTATTTTTTAAAAAAAACAATAAGTTTTTTGTTGATAAGGACATAAGTTAGGATACACCTAGAAATAATAGGGATTCAATTCTGCATCCCATTTATGTTTACTATTTTAATCAAATAGTTTTTTTGATTCCATGATAAAAAATAATATATATATGTTCAGGATTATATCAAAATCTTATGAATTTTTAATTAGTTATATTATTATTAATTTTAATGTATTTAATTTTTATTTATTTTACATTATTTTGGGAATACATTTGACAAACAAATCAACAAATATCTACTCAAACACGATTCACCTGTGATAAAAATTAGTAGTTTTAGAAAAATTAATCCCAATGAATTTTTATATGGAATGATTTTCTTGAAATTGGATTTTCTAAACATTATTTAGAAATTAATTTTTTTAAAACCCATGTAACACTATTTTCTTTCAAATATTTTTCCCCATCCCAATATGAACTCTAAACATATTTTTCGATCTTTTTTGGAGTACAAGCCTTTATTGAGTAAACTAGTATTTTCTTCCTCTTGAACATGTTTATTCCAATATCTAATAATTTAATAAATATAAATTATACTGGAATGATTGGAATATATCATTGGAATAAATCATTATTTATCAACATGATGATATAACCTTCAAATTTTCCTGAGAATGCAGTAGTAGATCAAGAATAGTTTTTATGTTGTCTTCATTATAATATTATTTTCATTAACTAACCTCACTCTTGAGTACATTACAGGACCATATTTATTTTTTAGTGTGATTGAATAATGGTATTGACTATGTTATAGCAGGGATGAGTTACATTTTTGGGAGTTTTGTGTTGAGTTATCTTATTAGGGAAAGTGAAACAATCATTCAATGTTATTATAAGTCGTTTGTTTTATCAGGTAAAAGTCACTATGCGAGCCATAGAAATAAAAAATACACTGAGATTACAAGTATAGTATTCATTATCAAATTTCACATATTTTTAATTCACAGTAGCAAATATCAGGTTCCACCATAGGCCATTATGTGATCTTAAGACATGTTAATTAATTATACAAATTTAATAGATCCTTGGGATAATTTCAGTATATCCCATGAAAAAACCAGTTACTCATTCATGAGATATAGAAAGAGATTTTGAAATCATATTTTTCATTAGATATGTTCGTTGAGAAATATCCTACATGAATGATACTAATATCACTCAATAGATCTCTGTGAAAATTAAGGAATTGTTAATAAACTTATTTATGGTTGTTGGATTGAAATACATGCTACGTGGAATGAATATAGGACTACCAAAGAACAAAATACATATCCATTAATACATGTTCAACCATATCAAGAAAGGGTCAAAATCACATTCCATGCATCATTCATCAAGAAAAATTGAAAGTTAGTAAATTATGGGTGGTTTTAGAGGGTATAAAAACATTAATATGAAAATTGAATTTTTCCATGTGTATCTATTCACTATATCAAAATTGGTGTTTAGCTGCTGTTTAAATCATCGGTAAATTGGTCTAGGACTATATTGAAAAACCATTGTGTGTAATTTATTTGGTGGAGGGTTTTCAAAACTTTTTCAAAACAATTTAGCAGCAGTTTTGTAATGGTTGATTAAATCATCGCTAAATCAATTTTTTAATAATTTTTTTAAATTTTTAATTTTTTTTATTAATATAATTTTATTTTAGATTTTATTTTTAAATTATAAATATTTTTTTGTTTTTTTTTATTTTCATATTTTATTATTCTTACAATTAATAACTTATTATTTGTTATTATTTTTATATTAAATCAATATTGAATTATTTTTTTTATTATTATTATTATTTATTTTATTATTTTCTTACTATTATTTTATTATTTAATTATTTTCATAATTTTTTTATTTCATTTGTCTTGTTATTTTATTTAATTCTCATATATATTTAATTTTTATGTCTAGTTTTTTAGTTATTATTGTTCAAAAATTGTAATGGACAGAACCTCTCCTGCCCATTCATTTGTCAAAAAGAAGGTCATGTAGTGTTCTAGAGGGTAAAATGGACTTTTCCCAAACTTTCCATAATTTTGAAACTACACGCCGTGTTGTGTGAGTACACGCTGTGTACCACCTCACCAGGTATACCCCGTGTTGAAGGTCGTGTCCTTGCCGTGCATAATAAATGGGTACATGGCGTCTACCCAGTACTACACGCCGTGTAGTCCCTCCCTGCGTATGTGTTACCCTCAAGCCGTGTGTTGACCACTCAATGGCTGCGTGTCGCGTCGAAGGCCGTGTTGGAAGCTGCGTGGTGCCCGTGTGAAATGGCCGAGTACACACCATGTACCATAAAGTACACGCCGTGTACATTTGGTTTTCTCACCTATAAAAGGAGGGGTCCCCTCCTCCTTTTCAACTCACCCCTCTCCTCCCCATTCCACTAAGCAGAGCTCTCCTAAGAGACTAGAAGTATCCTTTTCTTCCAAACATCTTCATCTGAACTCAGATTTATGATCCATCAGCAGCCATGGGATCGTAACGACGAAGCAGAAATTATGAGCTTAGATCCATTGTCTTTCCTTCAGCCCTTTCTTTCCAAATTCCACCTGAGGAGGTTTTTCCTGGACTCGATCGATGTGACGGACACCGACAGACGTCTTCTAAAGTTGATCCTGGGGAGCGTTGTGATTAGAACCTGTTGATGTTGGGATCTTACCTTCGCCTCTATAAATTTTTGAATCATGCGGGGTGGGTATCCTCTCATTTTCATGATAAATGGTTGAACCAATAAACGAAGATAATAACTGGTTAAAGAACAAGGATGGGGAAGTTGTTATGTTTACCTTTATATCCTGTGATATTATGTTGTGAATTGAATCAGATTATGCCTACTGAAAATAACGGTCATTGGGGGCCTTTTCTTGCGCAATTAAATGATTCCCTGTCATTCTAGACTGTTTTTTTGGATGGAAACTTTATTGAATGTGGAAATAGGTTAATTACGTAAAGTTGGCTGGTTAAATGAAAATCTGGATCCCTTGGTGATCACCCCAGTTGAAAAAAATAGAATAATGAATATGTGGGTGTTGTCATGGATACATGGCATGTTATGAAGGTGTTTTGTGGGCTGTAGTGGATCGGGTGAGCAGCGGGGATGTGATAAATGGTATTAAAGGGATAATGATGTCTGAGTTTCGGTGTGATTGTGGTTATGGTGGTTGGCAGTAGGGCAGCAGGGATGGGCTTGAATGTGAACAAACTATGGGTTGTTAATAATAAATAAGAAGTGGAAGAGTTAATGAGTGGTGGGTAATGGTAATGGAACAGGATTAGTAATATTTGGGTTGGTTGGTTAATAAGAAGGGACTTGTTTTGTTTCTTTTGTTTTCTCTAACTTGTTTTGTGGATGTCAGTGATATGCTTTACGAATGATTGATTTGGTTGGTTGCGGTTGGTTGCCCAATAGTTAAGTAACTAAATAAACAAATTATGATGAAACGTGAAAACCTAAATGGAGTTGGGGTGGTTTGTTGGATGCATGCTTCGTAGTATCAGTGCCGATGCACGTGCTCAGTTTCTCTATTTCGAATCCATAGGTTGGGTTCTGTGTTTTTTATACATATATATATCTGTATCGTTTGTATTTTATCGCACCCCACACATGTTGAGCACTTAGTGTTGAACACTCCCATTCCATGGGATAGGGTGTTTTCCCCTTACATACTAGCTTCTTCCTACTCTTTCTTCCCTAGGCTGTGATGGATTGAAGAGACCTTACACCTAAGAATCTTCGGGTAGGTTTCAATTGGGATGGTCTTAGCCCAAGACTCTTCGGGCAAGATTTAATGTTTCCTAAGAATCTTTGGGATGAGGCCTAGGTGTGTGCGGGCGGGATACGTGGTTGTGAGGCCGAGATGAGTGTGGGCGGGATATGTGGTTTTGAGGCTCATGTGTGTGCGAGCGAGATACGGGGTTGTGAGGGCCAAGTGTGTGAGGGCGGGATATGTGGTTGTGAGGGCCACGTGTGTACGGGTGGGATACGTGGTTGTGAGGCCCAGGTGTCTGCGGGCGGGATACTTGGTTGTGAGGCCCAGGTGTGTGTGGGCGGGATGTGTGGTTTGTGAGGCCCAGGTGTGTGTGGGCGGGGAGAGTGTGGCAGCGTCAGGACATTCACCGTTAGGAATAGCAGCTAACTAAAGGGGAACTGTGCGGGGGTACCCAATACTCTTGTCCTTATATACAACTACCTGTTGTGATTGTGTTTTTGGTGAATGTGGTTGGTGAGGTTGGGTGGATAGATTTCCTTGTTAGGTTTCTTCTCTTGTTCTCACGGGACATTAGGATGTCTCCCCACTTTTGCATGAGAGATTTAGGTTTCCCTATGAAGTATACTTGTATGCTCACCCTACGTTTACTTTCAGTTTTCCAGGAGGACTACCAGGGCCGTGCGGGACCCCACTAGTCAGGACAGTTGGAGTTGTTGTAGTTTCTGTACACTTGTATCTTTTGGTATTGTACTTTTTGAGATTTCTTGTACATGTACCTTGTTTCATAACAATTGAATCATGCATGTGGGATTGGTTTGGGTTTATTTCGATACACTTGTTCTTTTCCTTTTTGGTGGTTTACTTGTCCTATTTACCGATCCTAAATAATAAAAAGGGTAATGCCTCCCATATTTGTGAAAACATATACCCTTGGTGCTAGTCGCCACCCCGGGGCCTATTGGTGGCGGGACTCGGGGGTCATTATCTCCCTTTCACCATTTCCATCTCAGGAGGAGCATCTTTGGTGGTAGGGGGTCATGACAGAATAGTATCATAGGTGATAGTTGAGAGATAAAATGGAGTCTGGAGTTTGGCATAGTAAGGATTGCATGAAATGGTAGGGAAACCATGTTGGTTAATCTTGGTGCGTAACATAGGCAAGAGTAGACCGACTAGGACACGGGATTTTAGGGCCCCCTATGATCTGATGCAAGGACTCTGAGCCTACCGAACGACCATGTGAGACTACATTGATTGCAGGGTAGAGACCCTCGATAAGGTACATGCATCATCATGATTGTCTTTTACTTGATTTGGGTTTTATGGGATAGAAATTGAAAAAAATGATAAGATATAACCCTGAGAAATTTCCTTACTACTTGGGCTTAGGCGATCTTTGTTTACGATAGAGCTATGGCACCTGGACGTCGTCCCCGGGTGGCTCAGACGACCGAGGCCCATCAGGTTCAGGCGGTCGATCAGTTGAGGATTGACCGAGAGGAGGAAGATAACCAGTGGCAGAAGACTCTTCGTTCTTTCCAGTGACAGACCCTCAAGAATTACGAGGATAGTACTTAGGATATGGAGATGGAAGGGTGGCTTGAGGAGCTAGGGATCGCTTTTACTTTGATCCATGCTCTGAGGAAATACTGGGTTCCCCTAGCAGTCAGTCAGCTGAGAGGTGTGGCACGACTGTGGTGGACGCTCTACCTCGGAGAGAGGATAGAGGTAGAGGTTCCATGGGCTGACTTTGACATGGAATTCCGAGAGGATTTCCTTTCCTCCATGATCAAGGCAGAGAAGTGGTAGGAGTTACTCTCCCTTCAGTAAGGGAGTATGTCAGAACGAAAGTTCGCTATCAAGATCAAGGATCACTTTCGCTTTGCTCCGGATCTCTTTCCAGATGGGGAGTCTTAGGCGAGACGTTTGGAGGAGCCGATATGTCCTTCGCTCAAGTATTCTGTCACCCCCTTCACCCTTCCGACATACTTGGAAGTACAGAAGAAGGCAGAGGTTGTATAGAGGATGCACTCGCAGGGAGGTGCACCATGTGAGGGATTCCAGACAGGTTTGTCGAAGGGGAAAGCAGTTAGCAGCAAGTATTCTGCGACGGGACCTTCCAGGTTCAGGACACTGGAGAGCAGGCCGTAGCAGTTTCAGTTCAGATCATCAGGTCCTCGTCCCTTTTTCACGTGCCCAAGATCGAAGTGTTTTTCTTTTTGAGGTTTTGGGAACATTTAGAGTTAGTGCCCGACCCGAGCTCAGTACGGTGGAGGTGGGATAGTTCAGCGCCCACCTCAGCAGCACCAGTTGCAGGCGAGGCCCTTACACCAGCAGAAGGACCATGCTCCCCCGAGGGAAGACTTTGCAGGAGGAGGCTGACCTCAGGGTGCGCTTCAGGGACCTCAACCAGGGTGTGGTCGAGGAGGTGGAATACATCTGATAGGCAGAGGAGCTAGGCGTGGACAGTTGCACGGAGCAGAGTTGGCAGCTCCAGCAGGACCAGAGGTGGTGCGAGGTAAAATTTGTTTGTTCAGCACTCTTGTTTCTGCTTTGTTCAATTAGGGAGATTTGCACTCCTTTGTTGCACCTGGTCTATCCCATGCTTTGGGACTAAACGTAGAGAGACTTTCTGTACCACTGGTGATGAGTACACCAGTTGGAGGCCAGACCAGCGTATCTTGGGTTTGCAGGGGATGTGGGCTGACGTTGGGACCACATCGATCTAGTGGGGACGTTCTTTTGTTACAGATGCAACCATACAATGTCATCCTAGGCATCGATTGGTTTTTTTCCGTTAGTTCCATTATCAACTATTTCTGGAGAAGGGTCGTGTTCTCCGATGTAGATGGGAAACATGTAGCTTTTGTTGGAGATAGGATATATCAGGTGGGAAGCCGACGTGTGGAGCCTCTCATTTCCTTGTTAGGAGAGTTATCAGTGGTCCCAGCTGATACAGAGATGACGGATGTCTCGGAGGTTGTTGGGGAATTCCTCGATGTTTTTTCCGAAGAGGTTGTGACTCTACCCCCCCCCCCCCCCCCGACACAACGTTGAGTTTGGGATAGAATTACAGCCTGGTGCCCATCTGATTTCAATGGCCCCTTTTCGGATGGCACCTTCGGAGTTGCGGGAGTTGCAGATTCAGTTTGACGATCTGATGGAGAAGGATTTTGTTCGACCCAGCGTATTGCCAGGGGTGCTCCAGTTTTGTTCATGAAGAAGGAAGATGGTGGTCTCAGGCTATGCATAGACTACTGAAGGTTGAACCAGGTAACAGTCATGAACCTTTACCCCCTTCCAAGGATAGATGACCTCTTCGACCAACTTAGGGGGGAAGGTTGGTTTTCAAATATTGATCTACGATCTGGTTATAATCATCTGAGGGTAAAGGACAATGACATCTCGAAGACAGCTTTTGGGTGTAGGTATGGGCCCTTCGAGTTTTTAGTGATGTCGTTCGGAGTTACGAATGCACCTGCTGTGTTCATGGGACTTATGAACCTTGTCTTCCGAGACTTTCTGGACCGGTTGGTCATTGTGTTTATTGATAACATCCTGATCTACTCAAGATCAGAGGAGGATCACGTTGAGTATCTTCTGGAAGTCTTAGAAGTCCTTCGACACCACCAGCATTTAGAGAAATTGTGGAAGTTTAAGTTCTTGACACAAGAAGTACACTTCCATGGGCACTTAGTGTCTCAGCATGGAGTGTCAGTGGACCCGTTGAAGGTGGAGGCCGTTGTTTCTTGGGCAGTAAACAAGAGTGTGGTAGAAGTTCATAGTTTCCTGGGGTTAGCAGGTTACTATCGGAGGTTCGTTTCGGACTTCTCTCAAGTTGCTGCTCTGTTGACAGCTTTGACTAGGAAGAACCAGGTCTTCCTATGGAGTGAGCAGTGCTATAAAGCATTCGACTACCTGAAGAAGAAGTTGGATAGTACTCCAGTTCCAATGTTTCTAGGGGAAGGGTTGTTGTATGTGGTTTTTTGTGATGCTTCTGGCCTTGTTCTAGGGTGCGTACTGATACATAATAAGGGAGTGATCTGTTATGGGTCTTTGCAGTTGCGCCCTCACGCGTGTAACTATTCCACCCATGTCCTGGATCATGCAGTAGTAGTGTTTTCACTGATGATGTGGCGACATTACCTCTTTGGTGAGTGCTTTGTGGTCTTCTTAGAACATAAGAGCCAACGTTATACCTTCTCTCAGCGTGACCTGAACTTACGGAAGTGAAGATGGGTCGAGTTCCTCTAACACTATGACTTCGAGATCTCGTACACTGAAGGTATGGGAAATGTTGTGGCTGGTTACCTCAGCAGGATGTCGCATAGGGAAGTGGTTTGGGAATCCACTAATGCCTGGAAATAGAAGGGAGATTTGGTCACCTTGCACTTGGATACAAAGGTAGAAGGTGATAGATGCTATTTGTTTTAGATGACGGTGTAGTCCTCGTTGTTGCAACAAGTGGAAGAGTCTCAATGGGGGGACTCTGAGGCAGAAGTGATGCAGGATCGTGTCAATCAAGAAAACTCTCCAGAAGGATGGTCAGAAGATAGCCGACATTAGATGCTTTTCCATGGAAGGTTGTTTGTTCTGGAGGCGATACGTGAGGGAGTTCTCCATGAGTTCCATAGCTCAGCCCTGGCGGTACATCCAAGAGTTTCAAAAACGTACCGAGGCCTCAGGGGATAGTTTTGGTGGCCCGGGGTGAAATAGGCAGTGGCGGAGTTTGTGGATAAATGCATACTGTGTCAGCAAGTGAAGGATGAACACCGTGTTCCCAGTGGTTTGATGCACACTTTAGATGTCCTTGAGTGGAAGTGGGACGACATCTCAATGGACTTCGTCACAGGACTACCCAGAGCTCAGGGAGGTTATGATGATATCTGGGTAGTGGTGGATTGACTGACGAAATCAGGTCACATCTTATAAATTAAAGAGTCGTGCCCTGTGAGTACCTTAGCACAGAGGTACGTAGATGAGGTGGTGCGTTTGCATGGAGTTCTGAAGACTATCGTCTCAGATCAGGATACTCGGTTTACCTCATGAATATAGATAGGGTTACAACATGATTTTGGGACCCAGCTACGCCTTAGCTCTACTTTCCACCCCCAAACCAAGGGGTAGATAGAGCAGACTATACAGAAGATGGAGGACATGCTGGGAGAAAGCGTTCTGGATTTCGGAGGATCATGGGAACGTCACTTGCCTTTAGTAGAGTTTGCCTACAACAACAGCTTCCACTCTACTATTGACATGGCACCGTTTGAGGCTTTGTATGGAAGACCATGTCGTTCACCCATTTTCTGGGAAGAGGTTGGTGAGACAGGTGCTCTTGGGCCAGAGGTAGTGCAGAGCACCAAAGAGAAAGTTCAGCTTGTACGTGAGAGGATGAAAGCGGCTCCAGACCGACAGAAGTCTTATGCTGATCGTTGGAGGAGGCCCTTGGAGTTCTGTAATGCCCTGACCCTAGCTACCCAGAGCCGGTGCATTATTGCGTAACATTAACATGATTACAAAATATCATGTCTCTAAAGATCTATTAGTTTAGTAGTCTTGGAAACACTAGATAGATTCATAAATGTTACATTACATCATAAAGCTAAACAAAACTAAATCAAAATCTTTTCCTCATATCCTCTCATACTATCCCTGCAGGTCATTCATAATATATCTCTTCACATCCTGGAAAAATTAAAACATTAGAAGGGGTGAGCTCAGATGCTCAGTAAGGATGACCATATAGCAGAATCTTTGATAAATAATCATAAACATTTAAGGCAATGTATAAATAAAACAAAAGCCTATTAAACATGAACTTTAACATAATATTTCAAATGTAAATTGAAATATTTTCATTTAATTATTCACATGCATATTCTACTAGTCTAATAATCACATCAAATATCAATATCCACTTTCATAATGATGGAATGCATAATTCCAGACTATCCTAACCACGTAGCCAAGGCCTCGTGCCACGACTAAAAATACGATTTTGTCAATGCCTCGTGCCAAGACACTAGTTTCTATCATTATACCTACCGATGCATCGATGAACTATAGCGGGCTCCACCCGTCACTTATTAAGTCCAATTCATTCCTCATATGATCAGGTTTAAACATATAAACCATAACATAATTATATCACAAAAAACATTCATAAAGGAAACATAACATTTCCACATTTCAACCACAAGATATCAATATAACACATTGATATAATAAAAAAACATACAAAAAAATTTTAAATACCAAAATAAAAGAAAATTAAAACTTTTTATTTACTTTTCATTTAAAATAAGTTATGTCTTGTAGAGAAAGTCGAAACTCAAATAATGGCCATGACGGAGGAGAAGTCGCTGTCGCCGCATACGTACGACAAGAGAAACAATTCTTTTTGTCATTTAGTAAAATCATTCATATAAAAATATTCCATTTGAATAAACATACAAGTCAGAGGGGTTTATACACTCTATAAATGAAATTTGTGTATAAACCAAAATATGGGTCAATGAATGGAGATTGAGACGAAGTCCGTTACAAAGATCATTTTTAAATAAAATAGATCTCTTATTTTTGTTCACTATATGTACACATAAATAAAGTATAAATACTAGATAGGACATAATAATATCATGACATAATTTGAAATTATTAGATTAACCAAAATAATAGAAATTTGGTTAAGAAGTTCCATTGCCTTAATTTTTTCAAAAATGTCTAAAAGTACCTTGTTTGGAAAATGACAGAAAGATTCCTTTCAAAAATGTATAAGGTAAAATAATTGTATAAATGAATTTAACCCATTGTATAATAAATATTATTTTTTTGAAAGATATATTTATGAAACATTGATGGGGTTGATAAAGAGGTCCCATATGATAATTACCTATGAACAACCTTGAATAAGGAAGTGGTTGTAGAATTAACCCTTACCTCATGTCCGACATGACTGGACCGTTCTTTAACCTCTTGAATAATAAACTAGAGTTAATTTATAACTTCTTAAGAACCTTTTACAAGTTTATTAATCCTTTTATATCACTTATTACCATGTTATGAACATTATGTAATTATTTATGTTAATAAAGGTAATTTTGTCGATCTTTGGTACTTGAGTAAAAAATAAACTTCTTATAATTACAAGTTGTTCATGTGGTAAAATATCCATTATATACATAATTATATTCATGATGTAGATATCATACATATCATATATATCCATTATATTCATTCATTCAGAATATTACGAATCATTTAGAGGTAAGAAATGAAATGCACCGTTTATGGAGACGGTAAGCCGTACGTACGCATGAACGCTACTTTCATTTCTATTTCATATTTAATGGAATGAAATAATAATTATATAAAGTTTTATTATAATTCAAGTATAATATCATATATAATATCATTTACTCCATCCTTTATACATCCCATATATGGCATTAATGATTCAAATCACTTTGAGGGGGCGGTAGTCCGCACTTCCTAAAATAAAATTATCGTCTTTACCCGTAATTGAAATCATAATGGTTTGAAAAAAATGAAAAATAAAGATTCATAATGAAAACATTAACATTATATATATCATATATAAATATAGTGACATCTTAATGGCCACCATTAGAGGTGTTAAATGATTATTGAACAATCATCGTTTCGTGAGACAGTATTTCGGCACCCACAGAAACAGTATGTTCTTTAACCATTAGATGAAGGTGTGTGTAAGTGTAAATAAAATACATCTCATATCAACATCCTAGTATATTAAATATACTGTTTTTTTACAAAAGAAAGTAATAAAAATATTTAAGTAGTTGGAGAATCAAAATAAAACAAAAGAACTCAAGAGGAGACATTACCTTAAAATCGGGTAACTCTTTTTGATTTGTGCCAAAGGCTTCCTTGGGATGACTTATGCCAAATGTGATGCTTCCAGGAGTAAGATAGGGAATTATATAGAGTATTTGGGCAGATTTTGGCCGTCCCAAATGGCTTTTATGGTGTGAATAAGGTGGTAGTGTTGGGGGCCTTTTATAGGAAGAGAGGAGGGGCACTCTTGGAATGATTGAAATGTTACTTTATTATATAATGACTTTCAGATTTTAATGGTCCCAAACATATATATTTAAAGGATAAGGTGACAAGGGATCGAAATCTACTCATCCAATAGGTTTTTGACAAGTGTAAGTCTTATAGTTTACATTATCTTTTCATTTTATTTAAACCGTTAATTAATGAGGTAATCGTTGCATCATAAAAAAGTTAATTTATTTAATGTCTAAAAATTATAAGACAAATATCATTATGTAGGAAATATTTTTATCTTTCCAATGAATTTTTATATTCTAAAAGTTAACTTATATAACCCCATGTAATAATTGCTTTAGTAAAACAACACATGTTTGTGACAATTTTATTTTTACTTTAAATAAAAAGTTATTAATGTCATTTTCTTACCCAAGTGGCTCCATGGGGTCCCCAAGTTGACCCATGGATTTTCCTGGTCGGCCATGACTCATCCAATAAGGGTAGGACAAGTGTAAAGGTATTTTCATATTGTTATAATATCATATTTACCTTAAATTTCACTAATTACCTTTAATCGCGATTAATTAAACTTAAAAGTTACTATTCACAAAAAAAATTATTTTAATCCCATTGAACCACATTTTACATTCTAATGACAACCACGTATGTCGGATTTTTGAAAATCAAATCATAGAAGTGGTAATGTTTCATTTAAACGAAAAATTAGTTTTTAACTAGCACTTAGTGGTTTCACTATTCATCAAAATTGATGTTTTTTAGAACAATGCCAAAATTTCACCCTAATCTATAATTGATATTCCGAATTAAAAAATAATGTCTATTTTAGAAAATATAAAACATATACGTTCCATTAATTAATTTTATAATTAATTCCCGCTATCACAACAAATATCATGTTTTTAAGAAACAATATATATCAAAAGATTGACAATTGTTTTTGTCCAATTTCAAAGTGAAATTAACTCTAATGGCCACCATTGGATAAAATGGTAAAAATATATTATAATTATACATTAAAACCACTCAATAGTATAATTTATCACTATAAATTATTTTGATTAAAAAAATTGTTTTTATGTATTTTTCACTATTCATAAGAAATTGGATGTTCTTAGAAAAATACCAAAAATTCAACTTAGGATAATTTCGATATTCCGAGTCCAAAAATGAAGACCATTTTGAAATATAAAATATATATAATTTCAAAAAGTGGGTATTACTATTCATAATGGATGTTTTGATTGGTCACGGTGTGTTAGAATCTCGAACATGCATACAATGCACGCTATTACATTATTGAAAGATAAGTGTATCGTGGAAGCTTGGGTGTTACATTCTCCCCTGCTTTAATAAATTGCGTCCTCGAAATTTAAAATTTTTCTTTTAAAATAATAGGTTGAAAATAGAAAATACCATTGTGGAAAACCCACATTGGAAAAAAGGTAATTAATAATATAACTTTAAAACAAAGAAAAAGAAGTACAATGGTCACCCGAGACAACCCATACTAGTATTCTATGAAAATATGGATATGGAAGAAAAAAAACCATCAAGGTCTGATGGAGAGTTGTTGAAAACAGGATTAGGAAAAAGTTAACCACAAGAAAATCAAAAACTTGTGATTGGTTAAACGGTCATCGAATCCCAAGTTGGAAAACATAACCGGAAATGTTTTTGTTTTATGTTACCTTTCATAAAGTTGAGGAATTTATTTAAGAGATTTACTAAGAATGTAAGGAAATATACTTACATCTCATGTGTACATTCATTCTTTAATAAATTTTTACCACAAACCCATTGTTCACTCCAAAATGTAATAGAACTCAAAAATATTCTATTTATCCTAATTATATATGGTTCTAAATATTAACACATACCATTTATATTAGGAAAACTATTTTGTAATAACCAGGGACTTCGTGTAGGCTTGTGGTAGGTAATAAAGTCATATCGCACTATCGTTGTGGGCTTGATTCCTGCAGCTTTGTCCGACGCGACGGGTTATCCCCTAACTTGCAGGTTGTCCTTTTCCTAAAACCATAGTATTATAATATTCCAAAAATAATCTTCAGAAATGTTTTAACCATAAACAATACTATCCATAGTTCAACTTAATCCATTCCAACCTTTATAGTTATCCAAAATACCTCTATCCAGACATTCTCTAAAAGGCCTCTAATTTACAAAATCAATTCATCAGATTTCCCAAAATAAGTAATGTTTCTCTTATTGTCACATACTAAAAATATGATTACCTTCATCATATTAAAACCTTAATGAAGACAACAAGTACTGAAGTACAGTCCTTATATTTATCAAATTATTCTTATAACCAGAATATAATCCTTGGGTCCAAAAGCACCAATTCATTAATTATTCCACTTCAACTGTATTAATAGAATAAGATTTGCCTTGATCCCTTGGCCATTTCTGAGGTATGTTTCCCTGAATCTTAGGACATTCATTTGCATAATGCCCCATTTCCCTACAACTGTAGCATTCAACATTGATAGCCTCTCTTTTTCCCTTGTAATCACGAGCCTGGTGACCTTTTTCTCCACATTTATAACAACCTCCCATTCCTTTTAGGCAAGTACTGGAGTAATTATTCCCACAATTATCGCATAATGGAAAATCCTTCTTTCCCTTTTTCCCTTTATCTATCTCTTGTTCCACCGTTCTCTTCTTCTCTTTCATTACTTTGTTGTCATAAGGCTTAGAGAATTTCTTTTCTATCTTGATAGTACATGAGACTATATCTTCATACGACGAGAAGGTTTTTGAGACTAATGCTCGATGGAGAAACGATTTAAACCCATCAATGAAACGATCAATCTTACTTATTAGGATACATATATAATCTGTTGCATTCCTTGCTAACCTTGTAAAGTGAGCCTCATACTTTCGACATTCTCATCCTCCTTTTGTCTCAAACTCAGAAATTGCCTTTCCATATCTGCTTGATGGTCACAAGGGAAGTATTTTTCTAAGAAAAGCTCTTTGAACTCCCTCCATTACATATTTGATACTTCATCATCTTCCTTTGTGTTTTAAATCGGTGTCCACCACTGATCAGCATCTCTGGTGAGACGGTAAACTGCCATGGTAACCTTTTCCCTTTCGCTACTCCCTAAGGCATGGAATATTTTATCTAAGTAATTTATCCATTGCTCAACTACTAAGGGATTTTTACCCCCATTAAATGTTGGCGGTTGTTGCCTCATGAAACGATCTAACATTGATCCTCCACGTTGCGGATTAGGGTGCTCTATACGAGTAAGGTTATTATTCATAACCTGAGTGAGTTGTCCCAGTATGGTGATAAGTTGATCAACACCAGTTGTATCACCAACTCCATTATAATTATCTTGAGCAGGAGGGAAATCCTAACATAGAGTGCGTGAATTGATACCGTTTCCATTCCTTCCACTAGGTGCCATTTCTAAACAATGGCATAAACTAGATTAGTTTATGAATCAAAATACATAATTCCATACTTGTAAAACACTTAACATAAATTGAACAGTTTATGCATATAATCCATAATCATAAAAATGTTTTCTTTGAGGAATTATATACTCATAAACCCTTCATAATGGTTTGTAAAAAAATGAGAATAATCCTAAGCATATCCCCCGGGAGTGTCATAACCAAGAGTGCAGCAAGGCTCATTGTCGTGCACCAGTTCCCGTTCGAGACTAGCTCAAAGCGGTGTTTTCAGGTTTTACCCCTAGGTACATCTATGCCAGAGCCACCTCTACCTGCTCGTATCCAGACAGGGATGTATTGCTCGGAAAACTCAAAAAATCACTATAATACCAAAATTCTTGGAAGCTCTTCTATACTAATCCTCAATGTCTATCTTTGGGCTATGTGCTCTAATCAGAGTTTATCTAAATCTAGCTTCCAAGGTTAGTACTATACTGTCTATGATACCAAATGTAACGCCCCGACCCCAGCTACCCAGAGCTGGTGCGTTATTTCATAACATTGGAATGATCACAAAAGATCATGTCTCGAAAGACTGATTAGTTTAGTAGCCTTGGAAACACTACATACATTCATAAATGTTACATTATATCATAAAGCTAAACAAAACTACAACAAAATCGTGTCTTCATATCCCCTCATACTCTCCCTGAAGGTCATTCATAATATACTTCTTCACATCCGTGAAAAATTAAAACATTGGAAGGGGTGAGCTCAGATTCTCAGTAAGGATAACAATATATTGGTACCTTTCATAAATAAACATAAACATTAAAGGCAATTTATAACTAAAAAAAGCCTTTTAAATGTGAACATCAACATAATATGGAAAAATTAAATTGAAATCATTCCATTTACTAATTCACATGTATATTCTACTAGTCGAATAATCACATTTAATATCAATAACCACTTTCATAATGATGGAATGCATAATGCAAGACTATCATAACCACGTAGCCAAGGCCTCGTGCAAAGACTACAAATAGGATTTGGTCAAGGCCTCGTGCCAAGACACTAGTTTGTATCATGAGACCTGCCGATGTATCGAGGAGCTATAACTGGCACCACCCATCACTTATTAAGTCCAATGAATTCATCATATGAACATGTTTAAACATATAAACCATAACAGAATCGTATAACATAAAACATGCATAAAGGGAACAAAATATTTCCACATTTCAATCACAAGATATCAATACAACACATTGATATAATAAATACACTTACAAAACCATTTTCAATACCAAAATAAATGAAAAATAAAACTTTGTATTTACTTTTCATTTAAAAAAAGTTATGTCTTGTCGAGGAAGACGATGCTCAAATAATGGTCACGACGGAGGAGAAGTCGTTGTCGCCGCATATGTACGACAAGAAAAACATTCTTTTTTGACTTTTAGTAAAATGATTCATATAAAAAGATTCCTTTTGAATATATTTTCAAGTCAAAGGGGTTTATACACCGTATAAAATAAATTTTTGTATAACACAAAATATTCCTCAATGAATGGTGATTGAGACGAAGTCCCTTACAAAGATCATTTTTAAAATAAAATATATCTATTATGTGTGTTCACTATATGTACACATAAATAGAGTATAAATACAAGATAGGACATAATAATATCATGAAATAATTAGAAAAAAATAGATTAACCCACAGAATAGAAATTGGGTTAAGAAGTTCCCTTGCCTTAATTTTTTCAAAAACGTCAAAAAGTACCTTGTTTGTAAAATGACAGAAAGATTCCTTTCAAAAATGTATAAGGTCAAATAAGAATATAAATGACTTTAACCCATTTTATAATAAATAGTAATTTTTTTTGAAAGATATATTTATGAAAAATGGATGTGGATGATAAAGAGGTCTAAGATGACAATTACATATGAACAACCTTGAATAAGGAAGAGGTTGTAGAATTAACCCTTACCTCGTGTCTGACTTGACTCGACCGTTCTTTAACCTCATGAATAATAAACTAGAGTTAATTTATAATTTCTTAAGAACCTTTTTCATGTTTATTATTCCTTCTATATAACTTATTACCATGTTATGATCATTTTGTACTTATTTATGTTAATAACGGTCAATTTGTCGATCTTTAGTACTTGAGTAAAAAATAAACGTCATATAATTACAATTTGTTCATGTGGTAAAATATCAATTATATCCAGAATTATATTCATGATTTATATATAATATATATCATATATTTCCAGTATATATATTCATTCATAATATTACGTAACATTTAGAGGTAAGAAATGAAATGCACCGTTAATGGAGACGGTAAGCCGTACGTACACATGAACGCTACTTTCATTTCTATTTTGTATTTCATGGAATGAATCATAATGATATAAAGTTTTATTATAATTCCAGTATAATATCATATATAATATCATTTACTCCATCATTTATTCATCCCACATATGGCATTAACGATTCAATTCACTTTGAGGGGGTGGTAGTCCGCATTTCCTAAAATGAAATTATCGCGTTTACCCATAATGGAAATCATAATGGTATGCCATAAATGAAAAATACAGAAGCACAATGAAAAAATTAACATTATATATATCATATATAAATATAGTAACATCTTAATGACCACCAATAGAGGTGTTAAAAGAATATTGAACAATCATCGTTTCGTGAGCCAATATTTCGCCACCCACAGAAACAGTATGTTCGTTAACCATTAGACGAAGGTGTGTGTAAGTGTAAATAAAATAATTCTCATAACAAAATACTATTATATTGAATATACTTCTTTTGTTACAAAATAAAGGAATAAAAATATTTTAAGGGGTTGGAGAATCAAAATAAAACAAAAAAACCCAAGAGGAGACATTACCTTAAAATCGGGTAACTCTTTTTGATTTGAACCAAAGGATTCTTTTGGAAGACATCTACCCAAAGTGAGGCTTCTAGGAATAATAGAGGGATGTTGAGAGAGTATTTTGGCAGAGGATGGCCGAGACAAATGGCTTTGATGGTTTGAATAAGGTGGTAGGGTTGGGGGCGTTTTATAGGAGGAGAGGAGGGGCACTCTTGGAAAGATTGATATGTCACATTATTATATAACGAGTTTCGGATTTTAAAGGTCCCATTCTTATATATTTCGAGGATAAGGTGATAAGGGTTCTAAATCTACTCATCCAACAGGTTTTTGACAAGTGTCAGTCTTAGATTTTACATTATCATTTCATTTTATTTAAATCATTAAATAATGAGGTAATCGTTGCATCATCATGGTGTCATAAAAAAATTAATTTATTTAATGAATAAAAATTATAAAAAAGATATCATTATGTATTAAATATTTTTATCTTTACAATTAATATTTATAGTCGAAATGTTTACTTATATAACCCCATGTAATAAATGTTTTAGTAAATCAACACATGTTTGTGACAATTTTATTTTTACTTTAAATAAAAAGTTATTAATGTAATTTTCTTACCCATGTGGATCCATGGGGTCCCCAAGTTGACCCATGGATTTTCATGGTCGTCAATGACTCATCCAATAAGGTTAGGACAAGTGTAGAGGTATTTTCATATTTTTATAATATCATTTTTACCTTAAATTTCACTAATTACCTTTAATCGCGATTAATTAAACTTAAAAGTTACTATTCACAAAAAAATAATTTTAATCTCATTGAACCAAATTTTAATTCCTAATGACAACCATGTATGTCAGATTTTTGAAAATCAAATCACAGAATTTGTAATGTTTCATTTAAATGAAAAGTCAGTTTTTAACTACAACTTAGTGGTTTCTCTATTCATCAAAAATTGAAGTTTTTCAGAACGATCCCAAAATTTCACCCTAAGATATAATTGATATTCCGAATTCAAAAATGATGACTATTTTAAAAAATTCCAAACATATATGTTTCATTAATTAATTTTATAATTAATTCCCGCTGTCAAAACAAATAGCGTGTTTTTAAGAAACAATATATATCAAACGATTGACAATTGTTTATGTCCAATTTCAATGTGAAATTAATTCTAACGACCACCATTGGATAAAATGGTAAAAATAAATTCTAATTATAATTTAAAACCACTCAATAGTATAATTTATAACTATAAATTATTTTGATTAAAAAATTTGTTTTTAAGTATTTTTCAATATTCATAAAAAATTGGATGTTCTTAGAAAAATACCAAAAATTCAACATTGGATAATTTCGATATTCCGAATCCAAAAATGAAGTCCATTTTAAAAGATAAAATATATATAATTTCAATAAGTGGGTATTACTATTCATAATGGCTATTTAGATTGGTCCTAGTGTGTTAGAATCTCGAACTGGCGTACAATGCAAGCTATTTCATTAATGAAAGAGAAGCGAATCGTGGAAGCTCGGGGTGTTACAAGTTCGAGGTGGGAGATCATGTGTTCTTGATGGTTTCCCCTCAATGGGGGATACATACATTTTTGAAAGGTAGAAAGCTCTCATCTAGTTTCATCGGACCTTTTGAGGTTTTGAGGCGAGTCTACAAGGTGGCATATCAACTAGCCATGCCACCTCAGTTGGAGAAGGTTCATGATGTCTTGCACGTCTACCAGCTACGTCGATACTTACATGACAACTCTCACTTTATAGACTAGGGAGAGTGAGATATGGGAGACAACGAGACCTTTGATGAACGACCAGTCAGAATCGAGGATTGTAAAGAGAACGTGCTATGTGGACGAACCATTCCCTTGGTTCATGTGTTGTGGAGGCATGGTGGCCTTGAGGAGAGAACATGGGAGCGGGAGGCCCAGATGCACGCTCAGTACCCGGAGTTGTTCTGACTTGTGTTTTCCTTTCTTCTTCTAAGATTTGTTTTGATGTTTTACAGTGTACCTTTAATATATGGAATGCTTGGCTTGTCGGTTATGAGACCTTTTGTTTCCATTTTCACTGGAAGTGTGTAACATGTCCGGATGTGTGGGGGAAGGGAAAAACCTGACCCTTAATCGATACACATTAATATGGATGTGGTTGAACCTGTGCGGTCAAGTCAGTGCCGCATAAAGCAAATAATATTTCGACATAGGAGAAGGAATTTTTCCCCAAACCACATCTTCGGGCAGTGTGTTGGTTGTGTGCTGTTGGGGGTAGTGGAAGTTGGAAAATCCTAATAAATGGAACTGCGAAGCCCCGATCCTTAATCGAGACCCATTAATGCGGATGCGATTAAGCCCGTGCAGGTGAGTCAGTGCCGCCTAAAGTGAGTAATATCATGACATAGGAGAGGGAATTCCTAACACCTATGATTAGGGTTGTTGGTTGGGTTCCTGTTATAATGAGAACCCTAAGAGGTATCTTGTTGGGATTCATCTGGGTTGGTTTTTGAATTCTCGAGGATGATAATGTCTTAAGAGCTATATGATATAATGTCTCGGACCTATCCAGCCCATTACATTGTCAAAAAGAAGGTCATGAATTGTTCTGGAGGGTAAAATGGACTTTTCCCACACTTTACAGAATTTTGAAACTACACTCCGTGTAGTGTGAGTACACGTCACATACCCCCTCACCGGGTATACCCAGTGTTGAAGGTCGTGTCCTTTCCATGTGAAATAAATGGGTACACACCGTGTACCCAGTACTACACGGCATGTAGTCCCTCCCCGCGTATGCGTTACCCTCAAGCCATGTGTTGACCAGTCAATGGTCGCGTGCCGCATCGAAGGTCGTGTTGGATGTCGTGTGGTGACCGTGTGAAATGGCCAAGTACAAGCCATGTACCATAAAGTACATGCCATGTACTTTTGGTTTTCTCGCCTATAAAAGGAGGGTCCCCCTCCTCCTTTTCATCTCACCCCTCTCCTCCACATTCCTCTGAGAAGAGCTCTCCTAAGAGACATGAAGGCTCTCTTTCTTCCATAACTTCATCGTCTGAACTCTGATTTATGATCCGTCAGCGGCCACAGGATCATAACGACAAGGCGGAACATCTGATCTTGGATCAGTTGTCTTTCATTTTTCCCATAATTTCCAACTTCCTCCAAAGGAGGTTTTTCCGGGACTCAATTCAAGTGACGAACGTGGACGAACATCTTTTAAAGTTGATCTGAGGGAGTGTTGTGATCCGAACCTATTGAGGTAGGGATCTTACATTCGTCTCATTAAATTTTTGCATCATGTGGGGTGGGTATCCCTTTGTTTTCATGAGAAACGGTTGAACCAATAATCGAAGATAATGACTAGTTAAATAATGTGGATGGGGAAGTTGTTATGTTTTTCTTTATATCCTGTGATATTATGTTGTGAATTGAATCAGATTCTGCCTACTGAAAATCACGGTCATTGGGGCCTTTTCTTGCGCAATTAAATTTTTTCCTGTCTTTCTAGACCATTTTTATTGATGGAAACTTCATTTAATGTGGAAATTGGTTAATAATGTAATATTGGCTGATTAAATGAAAATCTGGAACCCTTGCGTGATTACCCCAGTTGAACAAAAATGTAATAATGAACATGTGGGAGTTGGCATGGAAACATGGAATGTGATGGGGGTGTTTTGTGGGTTGTTGTGGATCAGGTGAGCAGTGGGGCTACAATAAATTATATTAAAGGGATAATGATGTATGGGTTTCGGTGTGATTGTGGTTATGGTGGTTGGCAGCAGGGCTGCAGGGATGGCCATGAATGTGAATGAACTATGGGTTGTGAATAATATATAAGAAGTGGAAGAGTTATTGAATGGTGGGTCAGGGTAATGGAACGAGATTAATAATCAATGGGTTAGTTGGTTAATAAGAAGGGACTTGTTGTGTTGCTTGTGTTTTTCCAAACTTTTTTTGTGAATGGAAGGGATATGTTTTACGAACGATTGATGTTGTTGGTTGTGGTTGGTTCCCAGTAGTTAAGGAACTAAATAAACTAATTCTGCTAAAACATGAAAACCTAAATGGGGTTGGGGTTGTTTGTTGTATGCATGCTTCATAGTAAAAGTGCGGAGGCACATGCTCAGTTTCTCTGGTTAGAATCCATAGGTTGGGCTATGTGTTTGGTATACATATATATATCTTTATCTTTTGTGTTTTATCACACCCCACCCATGTTGAGAACTTAGTGCCGAACACTCCCATTCCATGGGAGAGGGTGTTTTACCCTTAGATTCTAGCTTATTTCTGCTCCTTCTTCCCTAGGATGTGTTGGCTTGAGGCGACCATACACCTAAGACTCTTCGGTTAGGTTTCGATTGGGGTGGTTTTAGCCCAAGACTCTTCGGGCATGTTTTTCTGTTTCCCAAGGGGTAAGGCCCAGGTGTGTGCGGGCGGGATACATGGTTGTGAGGACCATGTGTGTGAGGGTGGGATACGTGGTTGTGAGGCCCAGGCGTGTGCGGGCGGTATACGTGGTTGGGAGGCACAGGTGTGTGCGGGTGGGATACGTGGTTGTGATGCCCAGGTGTGTGTGGGCGAGATACGTGGTTGTGAGGCCCAGGTGTGTGTGGGCGGGATGTGTGGTTTGTGAGGCCCACGTGTGTGCGGGCGGGGAGAGTGTGGCAGCGTCAGGATGTTCGACGTTAGGAAGAGCAGCTAACTAAAGCAGAATGGAGTGGGGTACCCAATACTCTTGTTCTTATATACTACTACGTATTGTGACTGTGTTTTTGGTGAGTGTGGCTAGTGAATTTGGGTGGATAGATTTCCTTGTTAGATTTCTTTTGTTGTTCTCACGGGTCATTAGGATGTCTCCCCACTTGTGCACAAGAGCTTTAGGATTCCCTACTGAGTATACTTGTATACTCACGCTACGTTTACTTTCAGATTTCCAGGAGGACTACCAGGGCCGTGCGAGACCCTACTAGTTAGGACAGTTGGAGTTGTTGCAGTTGTTGTACACTTGTTTCATTTGATATTGTACTTTTTGTGCTTTCTAGTACTTGTACCTTATTTCAGAACTATATAAACATGCATGTGGGATTGGTTTGGGTTTATTTCAATACACTTGTTCTTTTCTTTTTTGGTGGTTGACTTGTCCTATTTCCCGATCCTAAATAATAAAAAGGGTAATGCCTCCCATATTTGTGAAAACTCATACCCTTGGTGCTAGTCTCCACCCCGGGGCCTACTGGAGGTGGGACTCGGGGTCATTATCTCCCTTTCACCATTTCCAGCTCAAGAGGAGAATCTTTGGTGGGAGGGGGTCATGACACAAATAGATTTTGATGCATGCATATATATGCATATGTCATATATAGAAATTCTACATTGGGAGAGATTTGAGCCCATATCCAATTTCTTATTTTCAAAAGACTTTACCACTCGAGTAAGCTTTTTAATGTGATTAATAAATAGAATTTATTATACATATTTATATATTGATGTAAACATAATAAATAATAAATATATAATAAATATATAAATTAATAATAAACTAATAAATTAAAAATAAAAATAATATTTAATGAAAAATAAATAAATATTATTTTAGACATTAACAATAATTTATTTATAATAAAATATAAATTTAATAGAAAATGATAATAAAATAAAATAAAATTAATAATTAATATATGCAGAAAATTTAATTATAAATAAATAAATAATAAATAATAAGAAGAAAATAAATAAGTAATAATTGACAAAAAATATATAAAAATAAAATATTAAAATAATAATGAACATTTAATTAAACAAAAGATAAAAGATAAAAGATAAATTTAAAATAATAAATATTAATTAATTAATTAATTAATAATGAATAAATAATGAATAAATAAAATATAATGAATAATTAACAATTAATAATTGATAATTATTAACTAAAAAACTAAAAAATTAAAAATAACTAATAAATAATGAAAAATAAATTATAAATAAATAAATAAATAATTTATTCATAAGTAATAAAAACTAAATTCATAATAAATATATAATAACAAAATAAATAATTAAATATTAAATAAATAAATAAACAAATAAATAAAAAATTAAATAATAAAAGAATAAATAACGAGTACTGAATAACTAATATGTAATTAATAAATATCGAAAAAACAACTAATAAATAATTAAAAATCAAATAATAAATAAATAATTGAATAAATAATAATTCATAATTTATTTATAATTAAAAAATAATTAAAAAATAATTACTATATTAATAAATTAAGATTTAAAAATAAATAGTTATAGAATAAATAAATAAAAAATAAAAAATTACAACTAAAAAATTAAATAAATAACAATTAAATAAAAATAAAATTAAAAAAATTAAAAAAATTTATTAAAAAATGAATATTAATTAAATAATGAATAAATAATAAATAATTATTTATCAGTAATTGAATAATAAGAATAAATCAATAAATTGTAAATAAATAATATATATATCAAAGTAATAAATTGTAGATAATAAATATTGAATAATAAATAATGTATAAGAAATAATAAATAAAGAAGGAACGAATAGTAAATAAGATATTGTAAGTAATAATATATAAATATTAAATATTAAATACAAAATAATTAGATAATAATTGGATATAAATATCTCTAAATATATATTCAAATTAACAAAATATTACCCATATATATAGCCACATTTCTTTTACACAAATATATATAAACACACTCTGATATATATAATTGTACATTAATTTATATATATATATATAAATAGAAGTAAATTTAAATACTTCTATATATATATTTACACATATATTATATATAAATATATAAACATAAATATGTATAAATATTTACAATTATATATAAATATATAAAAAAATTCATAAATCCCTAGAAACAAATATATATAATTTATTATAAATTAAAAAAATAGGGGAAACCAGAATAATTGCAACTCCATCAAATTAATAAGAATGTAAGTCAATGGAATAAAATATTAAATGATATAAATAATATGAATATACTATTAAGTGCAGATGACATCTCATCAAATATTTATTATATATATATATACTTATTATATTTTAATAATTATTTACATATATTTGAATATAAATATATATATATATACTTATCATTACATATACATATATATAGATTAACATTATTTATATATGTGTGTATACATATATCGATTCCTTTTGTTTTGTTTTAAATACATTTGGGTTCTATATTTATTAATAATGACATATTTATTTAAAAATGCATTTATATGTGATGTATAGAAATAATAGTATTGACACAGAAGAACATAATTATTTTTCTAAAATATAAAGACAAATATTTTCTTATATATGTATTTATTTACATATATTATAATATGGACATAAATATATATTTCTTATTGACACACAAATGTTTATATATAATCATTAATTATATAGGTATATATATAAAATATAATACAATTTTATAATGATAATAATATTTATTATATTTTATTTAAATTAAATGAATAAAAAATATTTATTTATATGCAGTCGATATGTTTAAATTTACATTTCTATTTAAAGATGAATTCATATAATATAGATTTGGATCTCATTAATCCCATATCCTGATATATAGATATATTAGAATAAGGCCTCAAAAATATTATATTTCTTATCACAACTACTCAATTATATATTTTATATTTCATGAATGATTTATTAAATCACATTGAATTAAATTATTGACATTCCTTGTGATTATTCGGTTAGATATGATATCTATTGTAATGTTTCATGCCCAGTAATTATAAATATAAAATTATTTGATACCAATTTTTCTATAATGATATTCGTATGTTATTGGTTAAATTTCATGTGTTTAATTCATTTATTAATACATATTAATTGATATAAATTTATTCATATAATCCACTATACATTTACCCTTCTTGATCATCTGAGGTCACCACTTTCTTATGTATTATTTTCCATAGGATATGAGGAAATTTTTTGTGATTTATTTATATAGACACACTAATGGAAACAATGTAATTATAAAAGAAAATTCATTCTGTATTTTATGATTTAAAATGTAATGTGAAGTAGAAATATGTATCTATTTTAATAAGAATACAAAAATTTACAGTCGTTCCAGATGTGATTCCTTATATATTATTCTAATTTAATAAAGTGGACACTATCTACGAGATACTCGTGTTTGGGGTGACACATAATGTATTAATCATTTGGATATATAATAAGATTTTAGGTAGATTTTGAGTGATTAAGAAATCACGTATTTGAGGGACTATTACATGTTTTGGGAATGATCTTGATCAATTCTGAAAATGGAGAGATGGTTTATATCTCATAATATTTAGGTATGTGTCAAACATTAAAAAATTATAAAAATGGTATGTATGTGGTACCAATTTTAGTATTGATCCTTTCCATGGGAGATGATTAAAATTAAATATCATAAAAATATATTAATTGAGTGAGTTAGGTGTTATTATATCAGGATTATATTAAATTTTCATTTAAACACTTATGTTTATTCTTTGATTTTCATTTTTGTAATTCCAATTTTAGAATACTTTTTTTTCAGTGATTTTATATTTAAATAAAATTTTAAAAACGAAAAAAAGTGAATACTATCTTATTTTGAGTGATTACTAAGGTTTATAAGGAGAAAAAAATGTATCCACTAGAATACACTATCAGATTAAATTTTATTGGAAAATATTTCAGCAAAATGTACTCTCTATAAATTTGTGTCTATTTTAAATGATGCAATACATTTACTAAATTATCATTTACAATGTGTAAATATTATATATTGTGGTATTTAATAGTAAAAAATTAATAAAATTGGATTTCATTATCAATAACTACTCTACCACTGTTACTAATTCAGTAATAATTTTGTCTAGATAGGTGAAAATACATTAACATTGACATTTTATGATGGGTATATTTATGAATAAAACTGATGAACATGGGGATGATATTTGATGTGATTTACTAAGAGTAATTACTATGTAACATTACGAATTTTAGAGTATTTTAATGAATTTAATGCCAGTTTCATAGAATAAAATGTTGTTCAGTAATAACCTTTACATTCCCCTCCCATATTTAAGGATGATCTACTAGAGGTTGAGGTTGAATTAATAAAATACCCAGGTCATAAAAAAATAGATACAATCATTAGTCATTTCCTACAAAGTTCGGACTATAATTTGAAACCATTTAGTGGGTTATTATTTCCATCAACTCATTTTTTTCTTCATTATATCATAGTTTTGAAATGACCCCCTGTTGGATACATTAGATATATGAAAAAATATACTTTCCATGGAAGATTATAATTAAGTAACCACCTTATAAGTGAATTTGGTGTCTAATTTTGATGGAGATTTCTAAATAATTGTGTTGAAGTGGTTATCAAATGAGGATACTATAACGTATAAAGATGCCCCTTACATTATATTCCCCAAAAAAATTTCTATTATCATCTCGGTTCTGGGATAAATTAATTTTACATAATTTTTAGGGTATAAAATTTAATTTTCCACTAATAAATGATGATAAATGATTAATTTTGGGTTTCAAATCATGTAATACTCTTCCTTATACTAATTTAGTACAAATGTATGAACTTAATGGTTATAAGAAATATCAATACAAAATCTGATGAGGTATGACACAATTTTTATCTTCTCTATAATTTTGACTATTTTTATAAATTATTAATATAAAATTTCCCTTTTTTGTTTCAAAAATTTATAAGTGTTTTGTTGATAAGAAAATAAATTAGGATACCAGTAGAAATAACATGGATTCAATTCTGCGTCCCATTTATGTTTACTATTTTAATCACATAGTTTTTTGATTCCATGATGAAAAATATTATATATATGTTTAGGATTATATTAAAATCATATTAATTTTTCATTAGTTATATTATGTTTAATTTTTTTATTTACTTTATATTTAATTTTCATTATTTTGGGAAAACATTTGACAAAAAAATCAAAAAATATCTACACAAACATGATTCACTTGTGTTGAAATTTAGTAGTCTTTGAAAAATTAATACCAATGAATTTTTTTGTGGAATCATTTTTTGGAAATTGGATTTTCTAATCATTATCTGGAATTTTTTAAAAAAAAATACCATCTAACACTACTATCTCTCTAATATTTTTTCCCATCCCAATAAGATCCCTAAACATATTTTTTCATCATCTTCTTAGTAAAATCCTTTATTGAGCAAATTAATATATTTTTTCATCTAGAACATGATTATTCCGATATAAAATTCTTTTATAGATATGAAATTGTACTGGAATGAGTAGCATACATCATTGGAATAAATCCGTATATATCAACATGATGAGATAACCTTCATATTTTCCTTGGAACACAATAGTAGAAAAAGATTAGTTTTTATGTGGTTTTTATTATAATTTTATTTTCATTAACTAACCTCAATATTGAGTACATTAAAAGACCATATTTATTTTTTAGTGTGATGGAATAGTGGTATTGACTATGTTATAGTTGGGATGAGTTATATTATTTTAGAGTTTTTTGTTGAGTTGTCTTATTGGGAAAAGGAAACAATCATTCAATTTTATTGTAAGTAGTTTGTTTTATCATGAAAAAAGTCATCATGCGAGCTGTATAAATAAAAAATACACTGAGGTTACAAGTATTGTATTCAATATCAAAATTCACATATTTTGAATGCACACTAGCATAAATCATGTACCACCATAGGCTATTATCTGAACCTAAGACAAGTTAATTAGTAATACAAATTTAATGGATCATTGGGATAATTTCAGTAGATCACATGAATAAACCAGTTACTCATTCATGAGATATAGAAAGATATTGTGATCTCATATTTTTCATTAGATATGTTCTTTGATAAATATCTTACATGAATGATCTTTATATAAATGAAGAGAACTCAGTGAAAATTAATGAATTGTTAAGAAACTCATTTATGGTTGTGGGGTTGAAATTCATGCTACATGGAATGAATGTAGTACTACCAAATATCAAAATACATATCCATTAATACATGTTCAACCATATCAAGGAAGTTTCAAAATCACATTCCATGCAACATTCATCAATAAAAATTGAATGTTAGTGAATTATGGGTGGATTTAGAGGGTGTGATCTCATATTTTCCATTTGACACATGGATATAAAAGATGTATAACCCCATCAAATAAAGGATGGATAAGATAGTTATAAATGTGAGTGAAATATATACTGAAATTATAATATTTCCATAAATTTAATGAGAGATATAAGGTGTTCTATATAGTGAATTTTAATTACTTAAAGAAAATAGTGGTTCAAAGAGATCCCTTACAAACATTATAAAAACACTTCCATGTATCAAAATATCCTTTCCATTTAAAACCCTTTTTGAAAATATCTAAAAGGAAGGGATATATGATTTTTTAAAATAAAACAAGGATTCTTTTAAATTATATAACATATATAACAACAATTATGGTGAATGGAAAATTCATTTTCTCTATATATATAAAAATAGGACATTCTAGTTTCAATGTGTAAAGAAAGTCAAAATGTTCTATATAAAGTATGCAAAAAAGATTCCATTGAAAAATTCTTGATTAAAAGTAAAATAAATCCATAAAACATCCCTTATAATGAATTTATTTTTATTTAATTTTTTCCATTAAATATTTTTTAATATAAGTAAATTGATGGAAAATATTTAAAACAAACCATGAAAATATTTCTAATAGGTGTTTTAAAATAAGGGGCCCCCTAAAAAATTAAAAATGATGTTGTTTTAAAATATTGTAATAAAACTAAAATAGGTTCAAATATACCCTTTTCAAATAATTTAGAAATACATATTAACTTTTTTGAACCAATTTAATGAAAATGGTCAGGAATTAAAATGAATTTTAAGGAGACTTTAAAAGCAAATATTTATCAAATCAAAGAATGGTGAAACATTAGAAACATATGAATAAAAACAAATTTAAAAGAAGAGATCATAAATTTGTAATTAGAAACCAATTACTATGAATAATAAATGAGATTAAATATTATTTTGTTAGTATATACAACATTTATATGAAATGGGGTGCACAAGAGAATATGTTCCTCATGTAAGGATATTTTTAGAAAAAACCCTTACCGTGAGATAGTTCTAATTTTGTTCATAATTAATCATATTTAATAATAAAACTATTATAATTACCAACTATATTAGGAACCATTTGTTTGTTTATTTTTTTTAATTATTTACCATTTAATATTTTCATAGTTAATCCATTTTGTTCACATAAAATGTTTTGATGATATTGGTTTCATATGACCACGATGAATTCGGTATGTTGACTATGGTAAAAGAATTCATTGTTATATAATAACTAAAATAAAAATCCTGTAATAATTATATTTTATATATATTTATAATACTATTAAAACAAACAATTAAATATTTTTATGAATAATGGAGTGTGTTACAATCACATCGACAGTAGGTCATACAAATAAATGATAACGTTTCCATTTTTCAATGATCATGATTGAAATAAGTTAAGTATTTTTTATTTATAAATATATCAATTATGAAATATAGTAAATTATTTCATTTTAAATAAATTTTTATTCCATCCAGGTCATATATTAATAAAAAATGAATCACATCACATCACGGAAGTGGAAATGCACATGTGCGTACGAGAAACATTATCATCTTTCAATAAAGGGAAAGGTAAGGATATATATATATATGGTATGTTAATATACATGGATTATAATTATTTCTATATCTTATATTTACATAAAATTAATAATCATAAGAATTCATGGGATGTGATAATGGAAAATAAATTAAATTTCTGCATCAAGCGGTAGTCCTCAATAGACACATACGATGGTTTTGTTTCACATTTGATGGAATTTATGAAATATATTGGTTATTAAATTAACATAATAAAATATAATTATGATTTATATACAGAAATTATTATATCATAATGGTTTAATTATATTTTTATGATGTGTAAGAAAAAATAAAACAAAATTCTCAATTAGCAACAACACATCTTCTTTAGAAAACCTCTTTGTGTATACACAAAAATCCTTCCAATAAGGATTTTATAATAACACAATTCATAAAGGAATTATAAAGGGATGTATTTAATTAATTTTCCCATGAATTTCATGAATGAAAAATAATTTTAAGTGTGAATAGAAGATTAAAGGAGGTTCCCTTTTATAAGTGAGAAGGAGTGGTGTTGTTGGAATTACTAACAACTATTAAATAAATGGAATCAATCTCAATATATGTACCTCCATAATTGATAAATAATGTATTATATTTAAAAAATTATCATTAAAAACATCTATAATTTGAAAATAAGATTGTCTTAGACCTCAAATTCATTTACCATAAGGGTTACTAACTTTTATCATTTTTGTTTTCACCACGAAAATAAATATTTTAATTTTTTATTATTCAATATGAAAGAAAATTAAACTAAAAATATATAATAATATTAACTAATCTTATTAAAAATATTTAATCCATTAAATTAAATATAATTCAAATATGTGGATGAATATCATTAAAAGTTAAATGTTGAAAATAAGTCAAAAACCAGTACTTCAATAAAGTCATTCTTCAAGTTTAAGATGATCATAAATTTACTATATGACTGTTATCAATATTATATGAAAATAAATAAATGTAAATAGATAAATGATATATAAATTAAATTAAAAATATACCTTAAATTGGGATATTTTAATTAATTACCATTGATGAACATTTTTCACTTCAAAATATTTTCCTAAAAAACACATTTTAATCATCAAAATAATCTTATCATGTATATTCATTATTAAAATAAAAATAATTTAAAAATTTTAAATAAAATTGTTCATATTTCACTTAAATTAAAAATACAAAATAAAATTGAACATTTTAATTAATTGATACGATGAAAATAAATGACAGTATTTGAAAATTTGGTAATTTTAACAATTAACAAAAAAATCAATAATTTTAGAAATATCCATAAAATTCACTATTTGAAAAATTGGAAATTACTATTTGAAAATTATTTTAATATTATAAAATAATATTACTATAATTTCAAAAAATTAAACATTATATTTTCTCACAAAAATTAAAAATCATATTTGAAGGAATATTTTTCTGAAGACTAAAGTGTATTTTTTTTAAATTAAGTTCATATTTATTTATAATTAAAAAATAAATTTTAATTATGGTGTAAATTTAAATATAAAGTTTATAAATTTTATAATAATATAAAACCTCCCATATTTAATGGCCATGATGTAATGATATTATTTAAATAATAGTTTTTACTCTTTCTTTTCGGATCTATGTTCCCTATCATATATGCTATAAAAAACAAATTCTTCTTAAAATATAACGGTCTTACATTATAAACCAAAATATATAATAAATTTTTAACATTAAATTTGAAATTGAACATAAGAATAAAATTTTTTACATTTGAAAATGACATCATTGAAATACCACATCTTAAAAAGGGTTAATAAATCTTCCTTTAGAAAAGAGGGAAAGGGAAATATGAAGGTTATTGGAATTAAAATATAGATAGGTTTTCCAAATTGGATAACATTAGGAGGAACTGAATATATGGATAAAGAAGATAATATTAACTCTAAAACAATTATTGATAGTGATTAATATCCTTGATCACAAGAAAGAGAATGATCATTGGAAAGTAAATGATCATAAAACCATAAACCAAAGAGATTTGAAAAAGGCCATTAATTCTAATAAAAATAACGGTAATAGTATTAATTTATTTTGTTTAAATATACTTTTGAAAAAGTTGATGAATTATTTCATAATCTAGACTAAGAGAATATGGATAATAATTACTTGATAAGTATAATTTCATATGTTATAAAATTTCCCACAAAATATTATATTTTTCTTCAAATTATTTTTTTCAAGATGAATTTTTTATATATAAATATTACACTAAAATAAAAATATAATGGATTAAATATTAAATAATAGGATAATAATGTATTACATATCTATTTATACATTAAATAAAACCAAAATTCTTATTACAATGCAATATAATTACCTAAAATGAATAAGCCTTTATGCGATTAAATGTTACATTCATCTATAATACCTCAATAACAAAAAATAATGTTTATCTTAGATGATTTTTTAAACAAATAACCTAAAAATTATTGAAAATATTCCTAACAAAAGCTAAAACCCAAATATCAGAACAATTTGGTCAAATAGTAATCCAAGAAAAATTTATTACTTATCTTCAAAAAATAAATCAATTTTAAATGATCATACCAACCATTATATTTTCTAATAATATATGAAAGTAATTTCTATTAATAACATGAATCACCAAAAATTTATCGGAAAAAAATATTGTTAAAAAAATTTTAAATAATACTTTGATGATTCGGGTTCCTTATAACAAAAAGACCATTGATAAAAGTACTTCTATAATTCATGAATCCAAATACATAAATTATTTAATAAATCCCCTAAATTATTGGTATAACATAGATTTTTCCATGGTATATGATTAATCATTTATAGGAGGTAATTGATTTGGATAATTCATATGTTCCCCAATATTAAGATAACAAACAATAAATGGATATCTACGATGAAATTTATTCCACTCCATTAAACACCTTATTTTACATATAAATTTATTACTCTATGCCCATACTTTTGTCACATAATATATTTTACATTTCCTTTGATACTTTATCTCAGGTCCCTCTTCAGAAAGTTATAATATGAATAAACTTGATCCCTTATTCATCCATGTTCTCTTCCACCCTTTCCCTTAGCAGAATCCATCCTCTTGTTATTTAAAAGTCTGATATTTTTATTAGGTAATGGTTGGTAGTAATATATCATGATTAATGATTAATAATAACAACAATATCTTTCAATTCAGGCATCATCTAATTTGGTTTCACATAATGAAAACATTTTCTATCACATTAGGTTTTAAACATCATTCATTATACTTTATGAAATTGAGTAAAACCTAAATTCATGATGTGATCAATAGTAATCATAATCATGGAAAATCATATATAGTATGTATAAACCATGAAACACTTGTTCCAATTCATAACATATAAGGTCTAACATAGGTCATCCCTGGTCATTATCTTTTAAAATCCTTCCTGATGGTTTCTAAATAACTTTTGAATTAACCCATGCATATCTCCATGGACTGTCAACCTAAGAGTGCAGTATGGGCATAATCAAATTCCATTAGAATGATATTTGAGATATACTAAATCAACTCGTTTCATGTTCAATAAGACCTAGATGAATATTTATTAAAACCATTTACAATTGAAGTAACAAAATTTGGATTCATTTCTAGGAAAACCACATAATAACTCCCTTACGAAATTTCTTGGATGTTATCACATACGTAGAACTATCTCTATGATTTTTTTACCAATATTCACTAATCATATCCCCAAAAAATAACTACACAATTATAAAATATTAACTATATTGATACATTTTTTTACAAGTATTAACATTATTTTAAACATATAAATACATTCCTAACAAGAAAATGATCTTGAGGACAAGTATCTTTGGAATACTATGTATATAAAACCTCTAAAGAAACTAAAATATAAAATCATTATTTTTTTCCATAATGAGCTCCTAAATACTTATGATCTCACAAAAAATCATAGTATAAACACAAGAATACATCAAAAAATGGGTCAACTAAAAGACATAATGTTGGGAAAAAATCCCTCAAGGCATCATTGAAGCATTTTAGAGTTGATTGTGTTTGTTGAAAAAGTGGACATTAGTGATGTGATTGTTGACAAGGAAAACCATGACATAGAAATTTGTTGACAAAGGTGACTTTATGGTGGAATGTCGAGTTCAAGAGCCATGGTCAATGATCCATGTTTGATTCCAGAACGTCGATAAATAAATGGATGATCTGGAGATGGCATAAAACTAGAAGATACAAGGTGGCACCGTTTTACAGTGTTTGCCAAATTTTTGGGCCTGAAAGTCAACAAATGAGGAAAAGTGGTTTTTGGAAAAGGGAATTTCTCACCGTGTAAAAGAAGGATTTTAAACTTGCGTCCCATATGTTTTTCAAGATCATATCATCAAAATATGTCCAAGGGATAAGTGTTGCGCAAGTATTGGTGGTGTCGCGCAGGTGACTTGCACGCCGTGAAGAGACTTGCGCGCTGATGCCTCGGAAGCTTGATAACATGAGAGCCTATGATTTTTTAAGATCAGAAGATCAAAATATGGAAAAAGATAGAGGTTTGCGCAACTTTGGAAGTGGGTCGTGCAGGTGACTTGCAAGAGAAGAGTCCTGCACGCCGAGACATGCGCACCGAGGAGAGACTTGCGCGTCGTCGCGCAGGGGTGACCAAATGCCTATAAATGTTGGACCACCCCACTTTATTCTTCACAGATTTTCAACACATTGATGACTTAGATCTCCTGTTGCATAGGTGTGGTGGTCGCACAAGTTGTGGTGTGTCGCGCAATTGGGACTTGCGCGCCAGAGAAGGATGTTGCGCGCCATGTGTTTGTTGCGCGCTTGAGGTGGTTTGGGCAGCAAAGGAGGTGCGTCACCCAAGTTTGGAGAAGCATAATCATGAGTCGTTCAAGTGTTAATAAATACATGCATACCAGTGTTTACATGTGCACCGTGACTTGCGTGCCGCCTTAGAGAAGGGCACCAAGTATGGTTGATTTCTGGCAGGGGTTCAGTGCTGCGTGGAAACAGGAAGATTGCCCCATACCTTCGGTGCAAAGAGAGATTCATCTACGATTTAAAGTTGGACTTCAACAGAGCATCCACATACAATATGGGATGCATTATTTCATGCACGTGAAGAGACCTACAGGTCTATAAACTGTGAGTGGATCCTTTCTGGAGTAGTGAGCAAAGGAAGAGGAAGAAGGTGATCCTCTCCACCGGGAGTGAGCCAGAGAGAGAGAAACAGGGAGTGACGCTTGTGAAAGCAGTGAGCTGACCGTAAAATTTGTAATGTCTGTAATCCTGGGCATAGAAGTGATATTTCCCAAACCTTGTAATCCACAGCTAGTGATGTTTAGTGTAATTTGGTACGACCGACAACTTGTCAGCGTATATTCCTTGGACGTAGCCCTTTGCACTGAACCAAGTAAAATTATTGTCTCCTGTGCATGATTTACTTTCTATTAACTTTGTGAAACAGGAAAGAGAGAGAAGAGTGTTTTTCGTAATAGTGAAACAAGATCAGAACGAGCATTAATTTTCAATTAGTCATAACCTGATTCACCCCCCCCCCCCTCTCATGGTATTCAACCTTGCGGACCAAACAATTGGTATCAGAGGGAAAGGTTGATAGTTGTTCTTCTCTCAATGGAGGTCACTAATCATAAAGGGATTCTGATCTTCGACGGATGTAATTTTCAAATATGGAATAATCGAATGCAACACTATTTTAGATCTTTGGTAAAGGATGTGTTTTCAACAGCTATGCATGGTATCACAACTGATATTAATAGTGGTGCGTTATCAAAAGCTGAACATAGAGAGTTGGATGCTGATTCCAAAGTGATCAATGCCCTAGGGGGAGCCCTCTCCGATCCCATCTATGTAATGTTGATGACATGAAAAACTTAACATGCCATGTGGGAAATGCTTTTGAATATATATGAAGGGGATACAAAGGTGAGAGAGGCAAAGCTGCAAGTGTTGTGGAACAAGTATGAAGATCTGAGAATGAACCCGAATGAGTCTGTTGATGTATTCTTTGACAGGGTAAATTCTGTGGTAGAAGACATGCAGGGTCTTGGAGAAATTATAGAAGATATAAAAATTGTGAAGTGCATATTGAGAAAACTTCCACCTCAGTTCAATCTGAAATTTTCTGTTTTGGGAGATAAAGACCCAAAATAACTGACATTGGATATCCTGCACAACACTCTTATTTCATATGAAATGAGAAACGATGATAGCGATACTGTGGAAAAGGGGAAATCCAAAGAGGTGGAATTCAAGGCCATAAAGAAGCTCACCATTGAAGATTATATGGTGGAAGAATAGATAGATGAGGTGATGTCATTCCATTATTCAAGTCTACAAAGAGGAAGAGGAAAGTTTAAAGGGAAACTTCCACTAGCATGATTTCTAAGTGGAAAGGTTGGTCATCTTGTGACAAGATTCCCTAAGGTGTTTAAAGATAATGATAATGATGTTGATGAAGTTAAAATTCCCAGGAAGAATACTTCAACGTTAGTGAAAGGGAAGAAACAATTCAAGCAAAATTTATTTAAGAAAAAGAATTTTCTTTCACAAGAATTTGATAGTTCAGATGAGTCTGAGGATGAAGAGGTTGAGGAAATAGAAAATTGCAGAGATTTTGGGGTAAATTCCTCGGTGGAATTTTTTGGTAGTTCTCAGAAAAAGGAAGAATATGACACTAAATTAGAAGAAGCAATTTAAGGGAGAGTTGATATGTAAGCCGAATTGGAAGCATCTCTTGAGGAGATAGACGTTTGGAGATCCAAAACTAAGAAAGCCAATAAAGAGGTTCGTGATTCCAAACACTATATGCAACAACATGATGAAGAAAAGTCTGAGCTGTTAGAAGAAATTGAAATACTAAAATCCTCAACACTGGAGAGCTCAGAAAATATTTTTGAATATATACTTAAAATTGAGGAACAAAAGAAAGAAATTGTTTGATTGACTAATACAGGAAAGGAGCAGGTCAGACGTATCAAAGAGCTTATAGAAGAAGTGGTCAGTCAGTGACAAAAAAATTAAGGAACAAGAAAAACTCTTGACCCCCAATGTGATATCAGAAAAGCATACCTTTCAGAAGATAGGGAAGATGAAAGAGGAGCCTAGTAGTTCCGTAGGGAAGAAGCAGAAATTGAGCTCATATGTTAAGGCCTTTTCAGGGCTTAATCAAGAACAAAACTCTGTGACAATTGCAGTCAGACCGGAAGAACCCGTCCCGAAATTGAAGGTTAATTTGGGAACAAAACAGAATATAAATATTCAGAGATCCCAAAGGAAAAATCGCAGTGCTGAAGTATCACGATGGAATTCATATTATATCAGGGGTTATTTCTGTGGGGAAATGGGACGTTCACAGTATGTGTGTTCCATAGCCAAAAGATATAGAAGGGAACATGAATAGAGATGACAGGAAAATAGAGAACCATTTTCCAGAACATATTCTTAAGGACACTGTTTCTAGTGCAGAGTATTTGGACACATGGCTAGGTATTCCACTTCAACCATTTAGAGAAATGTGCCAAAGCAATATCAAAATGTTTCCAATCAGGAGATCAATAAACCGACAAATGAGTTAAAAGATTAGAGCAGATTTGCAGCTCTTCAAGATGAAGTTGGTCTGTCATACTCTGAGAATGATCATGTGTCTCATCCATACAAAGTATGGAGACAAAAAATGGACCAAGAATAAGAGAACAGAGAAGGCAGTAGTTGGTTAAATTGCCCTTAAAGCATCATATCGGTCTGGTGTGTGGATTCTTGATAGTGGTTATACGTCTCCAATGACAAACAATGAGGATCTGGTAACAGGCATAAAATATTACAAAGAAGGACTTGTCATGTTTAGAAATGATGAAGGCCTGAAGATAATTGGATCAGGAAAGGCTAGGTTTGGGGGAAAAAAATCATACGTGCTAATGTTTTGGTTGTAGAAGGTCTCAGTCATAATTTGTTCAGTGTCAGTCAATTTTGTGACTCAGGATATTCTATACGGTTTACCAAGAATACCTGTACTGTCACAGTAAACGATGGGGTAGTTGTTCTGTAGGAAAAAAGGACAAAATGGAATCTCTACCTTGTAAGTGGAGAAGAAGATATGTTCCTTTTATCCAGGGAAGAAGAAAACCATTTGTGTCATAAGAAACTTAGTCATCTATGACAACCATCTATGGAAGATCTGGTAAAGTCTGATGCTGCTAGAGACCTTCCCAAACTATCACAATATCACACTCATACATGTGATGCATTCCAACAAGGGAAGATCATCAGAATGACATACAAGCCAAAGGAACAAAAATCAACTAGAGTGCTTGAATTGGTGCATGATGATGTATGTGGACCTATCTCACCCGGAGCTATAAATGGGAAAAGGTACTATATTCTTTTCATTGAATATTATAGAAAAATGGATGGGGTATTTGTTATTACCCATAAGACAGAGCTATTCAGTTTCATAAAGCAGTACATGATGGAATCAGAAAAGATGCCTGGGCAGAGAAGTCAGAAGTTCCGTATGGATAACGGTACAGAATTCACAAACACTCAAGTTGAAAACTATCTCGAGAAACACGGGACAAGGCATCAAGTTTTATCAGTGATAGCTACCCAAAATAATGGAGTGGTTGAAAGGATAAATCGGATCATCAACAACATGGCCAGAGCAATGCTTATTGATAAGGACCTACCAGAGAAATTTTGGAAGAAATCAGTATTGAAATCGGTCTATGTTTCAAACAGGTCTCTGTTGTGTCCGAAGCAAGGGAAGACTCCGTATGAACTGTGGTACGGAATGAATCCTACGTTGAAATAATTTCGAATCTTTGGAATTAAGTGTTTCAATCTCAACAAAAAAAATCATAGGATGCTTGTGGCACGAGGAGATGAGGGGATATTCCTTGGCTACTCAGGGAAATGAAAAGCATATAAATTCTTCAATAAGAGGCTGGGAAAAATTGTTGAGAGTAATGATGTCACTATAGTTGAAAATGAATAGAATACTCAATGATCTAGTGAATAATTCCTAGATGAAAGTGATGATGTGGTAAGAAACACAGGGGGGGAAGAAGTGGAAGAGTCTGAATCAGAAGAATATACTGATGATGAACAAGAAAGATTCAATTCTGTGTCTGCATGGAAGCCAAAGAGTCAAGCTGAAATTGATAGGCAGAATATCATTGGTGATCAGACAGCTCCAGTTCAGACATGAAAAATGAAATCATTACAATAAACATAATTTTTGTCTTAGGTGGAGCTGAAATGTTTTTCCGATGCAGCTGAAGATGAAAACTAGGTTCAAGATATGAATGAAGAGCTTGATCAGATTGAGAAGAACCAGACATGGGAGATTGTTTCGAGGCCAGTAGATAAGAATGTCATCGGGACTAAATTGGTCTATCCCAACAAGATTAATGAAGATGGCATAATTATTTGAAACAAATCACGACTAGTGTGCAAGGGATACTCCGAGATATAGGGAATATATGTTGATGACACATTTGAACCAGTTGCAAGGCTAGAGACAATCATATTATTTTTGGCCATAGCAGGGCAATGAAAGTTCAAAGTGTTCAAGATGGATGTGAAATCTTCATTATTTAATGGACATCTTGAAGTGGAGGTGTATATTGATCAGCCAGATGGTTTTCTCATTAATGAGGATGAGAACAAAGTTTGCAGGATGAAGAAGGCATTGTATGGGCTGAAAGTTGTGCCAAGGGAATGATACTCAAGACTTGATCAATACTTAAAGAAGGTTGGTTTTCAGCGTGGGGGGGGGGGGGGTTATTACAATCTTTATTTTAGCAATGAAATTAATCAAAGGATGATGGTGTTGGTTTATGTCGATGACATAAAATTTGGCGGATCAAATGAAGCTCAATACAGACAATTTTCCGAATTCATGAAAAATGAGTTTGAAATGTCAATGATTGGAGAGCTAACATTTTTCCTTGGCTTACAGGTGACTCAAGTATGTAATGGAACATTCATTTCTCAATCCAAATACACCAAAGAGGTTTTGAGAAGGTTTGGAATGGATAATTCCAAAGAGATGAAGACTCTGGTTGCTACTCTGATGAAATTATCAAAAGATAATGATGGAATGACAATTAATATCACAGAATACAAGCAAATTATTGGATGTTTGTTGTACTTGACTGCAACAAGGCATGATATTGTTTTCGCCACATGCAATGAAGCGAGATATCAGAGTAATCCCAAGAAAATCCATAATCTTGCAGTGAAAAGAATACTTTGTTATATCCAAGGAAAAATGGATTTCGGCTTGAAATATACTGATAAATCTCAGATAGAGTTATTGGGATATACTGATGCAGACTGGGCCGGTTCAGCAGATGATTGAAAATCAACATCTAGAGGTGCATTATATCTTGGAGGACTAGGTATTACTTGGTTATGAAAGAAGTGGGATTGTATTTTATTGAGCACCGCGGAAGCTGAATATATTGTGGCCACTCAAGCATTCAAATAGTTATTATGGATGAAACAACAGCTTGAAGATATGGGAGTTGAAGTGAAGTATCTGATCGAAATCCAATGTGACAACACAAGTTCTATAAATCTTAGCAAAAATCACATCCATCATTCAAGGAAAAATCACATTGAGATAATGTATCATTTCATCAAGGAGAAGGTGGAGCAAGGGCTTTTGAAGTTGTAGGATGTGCCTACAGAGCTACAGGTGGCAGATATTATGACAAAGGCCTTACCCATGGAACCTTTTGAGAGACATCGACTAGCTCTGGGAGTTCACTCGACTCCGCACACTTAAAATAGCGTGGATGCGGAACCCCCCTCTCCCCGAGGTATGATGTGTGTTTCCCTAATGTACTGATATGTGTTCTCTACTCTGTTACAAACTGAAAAAGCGTAACCTTTGGGTTCGTTGACAAAGGGGGAGAAAATAGTGATTGTGTAAGGGGGAGGCAGTGTGGCAATTTGAGAAATCATGAATGATATGGGGAGAAGCTGACAGGTGGAGCTGCCAGATATGGGGAGAGCAATGATAAAGAGGGAGCATATTAAATCTGACGATGCTAGAAGTGATCGATCAAAGAATAGGTATCACGACTATTGAGGATCGTGATAAATGCAATAGGGAGATGTTCGAATGTGGTAAGAATATTTCCAACAATTGGTAACAGTTTTGTAAAAATTGGAATCAATTTGGTGCCAAAAGTGGATGTCAAAGATGATGGGATTCATTGAAGAACTTTTCATTTACTCTTGTTTCTCATTCCAAGCATTTCTCATGTGGGCTTAGATTATGTGTTGAGTAAATCCTTGATCGCTATCAGAATCACAATAGGTGAATGTTGGCAGAAGAATCAATGATGTGTCTTTTTATGGAAGAGTTTTCAACAAACCCAAAGGGGGAGATTGTTGGTAAAAAATCCCTCAAGGCATCATTGAAGCATTTTTGAGGTGATTGTGTTTGTTAACAGAGTGGACATCAGTGATGTGAATGTTGACAATGCAAAACATGACATAGAAATTTGTTAACAAAGTGGATTTCATGGTGGAATGTTGAGTTCGAGAGCCATGGTCGACGATCCATGTTTGATTCAAGAATGTCGATAAATAAATGGATGATCTGGAGATGTCATAAAAAGAGCAGATAGAAGGTGGCCCCGTTTTCCAGTATTTGCCAAATTATTGGGCCTGAAAATTGACAAATGAAGAAAAGTGTTTTTTGGAAAAGGAACTTTCTCGCCGTGTACAAGAAGGCTTTGAAACTTGCGCGCCATATGTTTTTCAAGATCAGATCATCAAAATATGGAAAAGGGATAAGTGTAGTGCAAGTATTTGTGGTGTCGCGCAGGTGACTTGCACGCCTTGAAGAGACTTGCGTGCCCATGCCTTGGAAACTTGGTAACATGCGTGCCTATGGTTTTTCAAGATCAGAAGATCAAATTATGGCAAAATAAAGTGGTTCACGCAAGTTTGGAAGTGGGTCGTGTAGGTGACATGCATGAGAAAAGACCTGCGCGCCGAGACTTGCGCACCGAGGAGAGACTTGCACGTCGTCGTGCAAGGGTGACCAAATGCCTATAAATGCTGGACCACCCCTATTCATTCTTCACAGGAGTTCAACACATTGAAGATTCAGAGCTCCCATTTCACAGGTGTGGTGATCGCGCAAGTGGTGGTGTGTCGTGCAAGTGGGACTTGCATGCCAGAGAAGGATATTGTGCGCCATGTGTTTGTTGCACGCCTGAGGTGGTTTGGGAAGAAAAGGAAGTGTGTCGCGTAAGTTTGGAGAAGCAGAATCTTGAGTCATGCAATTGTTAAGAAATACTTGCGCGCCAATGTTGACTTGCGCGCAAAGACTTGCACACCGCCTTAGAGTAGGGCACCAAGTAATGTTGATTTCCAGCAGTGATTCAAGGCTGCGTGGAAACATGAAGATTTCCCGATACCTTCGGTGCAAAGAGAGATTCATCTTCGGGTGAAATTTGGACTTCAATAGAGCATCCACATAAAATAAAGGATGCATTATTTCATGAAAGTGAAGATACCTACAGGTCTATAAACTGTGAGTTGATCCTTTCCAGAGCAGTGAGCAAAGGAAGAGGAAGAAGGTGATCCTCTCCACCGGCAGTGATCCAGAGAGAGAGAAACAGAGAGAGACCCTTGGAAAAGCAGTGAGATGACATTAAAAATTATAAAGGTAGTGATCCTAGGCATAGAAGTGATCTAGCCTAAACCTTGTAATCCAAAGAAAGTGATGTTTAGTGGAATTTCGTATGACTGAAAACTTTTCTGTGTATGCTCCTTGGACGTAGCCCTTTGCGGAGAACCAAGTAAAATTGATGTAACCTGTGGATGCTTTACATTCTATTTACTTTGTGAAATAGGAAAGAAGGAGAATAGTGTTTTGATTAACAGTGAAACAAGATCAGAACGGGTGTTAATTTTCAATAAGTCATACCCTGATTCACCCCCCACCCCTCTCAGGATATTCATCCTTGTGGACCTAACACATAACAGGGGAATAAATATCACCAGTGAATATAACATGTTAGTAAAAGGCATACAATGTTTTCATAATAGAGATGGATCATTGGTAATTACATATGATAATAACATAAAAAAATTGGTATCATATGATAATGGGATAATAGGAAATGATGAATAAACATGAAAAATAACATTAAAAAGGGTTATGTATAATTCCCTAGGCAATATCAGATAATGGGAAAAGTTCTATAATGTACTGGGTTTACTCTATATTTCCATACATAATTTCCCATGAGAAAAAAGCTTTACCAAATGTATTAGGGAGCTCTCTGGGTACACCCACCATAAAAATTTCAAGTAATTTGTGCCAAAAAAGAAAAAAATCCCAATCCATGAACCTAATAATTAAACACTGAAATAAAATGGGTTTCATAATCCTTCAACATATTTTAATCACAGGAAATTTCATAAATAAGTAATTTGATACATGAACATAAGACATTAATTACACCATCGATGGAAGGGGGGTTAATCTAGATATATACATGAGTTAATAATATAATTTAATTATAATAATTCTATATCATTAACAAGAGATACAAAGAGATACATATAAATAATGGACTTTACCCAATGAAAATGGTTTCATAGATATATCCCTTACTCCCATAAGAAAATAATTTCTGGATATAAAAATATATATTCTACTAAAATCCCTTTATGAAAATACATATATTTAAGGGATACCAGATTTTCATTGATGAAGAAAAGGATACAATATCAAATAATTCAAATATAAAAATATAATTATAATGGTGGGAAAAGTCATTTTCACTATATATATGATAGTGAAAATAACATTTTTCTTTTTTAAAAAGGTTAAAACATTCTTAATAATTTTTTTAAAGATTACATTGAAAATAAATCGATGTAAAAAAATAGTCCATAAAATTAGTATACAAACAATTTATATATAATAAAATTATCCTTAAAATATTTTTACAAATATTGAAATGGAAGAAAATTATTAAGAAAATATACATTTTAAATATTTAAAACAATGTTTTTAATGTAATGTTTTCCTTGCAAAAAATATTAAAAAGATTACAATTAAAAAAAATTAATTAAAGAAAAATATAATAAAAAATAACATTTTTCATTTATTGGGGTATAAATATGATATTTTATATATAATTTATAAGAAGGTGTATGTCGATGAAAAATGTGATTTAATTAAACATGAAAAGAGGATTTTCAAAGGAATTTTCCCATACGAAAAAGAAATGTATTAATAAATGCACATAAATGAAATAAATATTGATTTTTAAGGTAAAGTACCATGAATAATAATAATACATGACATGAAATATTCAATTGGGTGTATATATACCATATAAATGTAATTTGGTGTATTAAATAACATATCTCTCAAAAAAGATTTAGATGATACCCTTACAAGGAGTTCAAATCATCCAGTATATAATTAATCTTCATGAATTAAAAAATTATGTAAATTATTTACATAAATAAGAACCTTTATCAATTTTATTATTTCTTTTATTTTATTTATTACAATTTAATATTTATTTACATAATCAGTTATGTTCTCGTAGGATATTTCGATGATTTTTGGTTCATCTGTCTAAAATGACATTTATAGGATGATTATGGTCAAAGAAGTCATTATTGCATCATCTACAAATTAATAATATTGATATAAATATCATTTTTATGCATTATTTATATTTTTAAAACTAACCACTAAATATGGTTTTGAAAAATGGACTATTTTACAATCAGGGAGATAATATACCATACATCCACATGAGTAATGTTTCCACTTTTCAATGATCATGATTAAAAGAAGTTATAATTATTGGTATTTAAAAAAATTATGATTAAATATAAAATAATATATTATTTATTTTAATACACTTATATATACCATATATGTGATGATGTAATAAAAAATTATTCACATAATTTCATAGAGGTGGTAATCCACATGTTTTCACATGTGACATTTTCATCATTCAATAAACGGAATGGTATGTAAATATATGATATATAAATTTTGAAAATATGATAAATATTTCATTAATATCATATATATATAAATTACATATATCTTAAATATTTATGTGAGGTGATGATGGAAAACAAATTACATGAGTTTGTGAGGCCGTAGTCCTTTATACACACGAATGATAGTTTCATTTTCCATTTGATGGAAGTGAATATAGAAGTTGGTTATGCCATTAACATAATAAAATATCACTATATAGTATAATTTTATTTTATTATGTTATCATGGCTGAATAATATTTTTACAAAAGTAGTGGAATAAATAAAACAAAATTCTCTTTTAATAATTCTGCCTCTACTCTAGAAAACCACTTTATGTTTGTAACAATCTAGTAAAATCCCGTGTGTACACATGGTGATATGTATTAGTGGAATGTTATTAATAACAGAGTAATATTTGTAAAATTCTTGTTTAATCACAAAGATGTGATGTATAGTATTGAAATAGAGGTGAATAAAATATGGAAACACTTTTAATATAGTTTAAATAAGAGAAGTTATACATAATTATGGAATACAAGTTGAGTAATGTTTATCACATAATAATGAATGAATCATTTTATAGAACCATTATGGAAGTAAAATTTATATTTTTTATAATTGTAGTAAATTAATGAATAAATGATTAAAATGGATAATTGAAATTATAATAATTTTAAAAATTAATGTTATAATGGGTGAGAAAATAAAAATAATGAATTAAATGGGATGAATATGAATAAACCACATGGGAATAGAAAACAGAAAGAGTAGAATTACTTTAGCAATGTATTTTTGGTCATGATGTCCACATTGTGAAATTTTAATTTTTTTTGTGGGAAGATTAAATAAATTACAACAATAATTATAATTTTTACCATGTCTCAGAACAATTAGAAAATGGAATAAAATTATTTTTACACACTCATAATACACATGAAAACTGAGAAATAAAATAAATTTAAACAGAGCCTCTTCTTTAAAATTGATTTTGGAGGCAACTGAAAAATGATTTGTCATTGAATAAAAAAATTGACTTCCAAAATCATTTGTTGAAGGAGATGAATAAACATCAAAAACACATGATAGTGAATATTAATCATGAAAGCGGATGACACAAAATAACTTCTTGAAAATATAAATGATGCAGTCACTAGAGAAAACATTATATTCAATGAAAATATAAATAATGTCATATGGGTTTTGGAATATTATTATTTCCATATTAAATAATGAAACGTCTTATCCTACATGGATTCATTCAGTAGATACTAAATCTAGAAATGAATGAATATATAACAACCTACTTTGGCCCTCATAAGTAATATAGAAACACTTATGCTTCAGAAATATGGAGATAGATATGATTTTATTAGCATAGAAAAATTATGTATGAGGAATTGGGAAACACATGCATATGAAATACAAAAATAGCTATATGTTATTAATTTCTAAATACATACATAAAAAACATATGGAAACACTTATTTATAAGCCATCTTAATCAATTTTTTAAATTTTAGCACCATATGAATGTTGGCGCACCAAACATCTTGAACCAAAAAATACATTTAGAGGGTGTGTAAAACACTCCAAACGAACCTACTATGGTTATCATAAGCATTTTGGAAATATTTATTTGTGAGAAATATGGAAATAGTTATGCATAAAATTTTTATAAGAACATTATGTACGAACAATTTAATAAAACTTTTGCATAAGAAATCCATTAATAGTTATGAATGAATAACCTATAAAAGTGATATATAAACACGGAGGTGATTAATTTGTATACTGAAGTTACAATAATGTCAATGTAGGGTTTCCATAGTTAGATTTGACATGATAATCAGCTGATGGTGGAGTCCGAAACCATAGATTGTATGGAGGAGGCAGATTCATAGGCAAAGTAAACAGAGCAGGAAAGGAGATCATATGAAATTTAGGAACAGGTAGAGGTTGTGAAAGAGGTGAAAACATGAGTACAAGGGCGAGAATAAGAGTGAAATAAATCTTACACAGTTCGAATGGAATACTTGATGAGGAGATTGTGAATGGGATGGGTGGAAACCATATAATGCTTAGGAAATTTCAAATGTGAATAAGATGCAATGGTGGGAGGGATAAAAGGAAGGGTTTTTTGGTGACGCGGAACATTGTAGAGTTGACATATGTAGATATAGGTACCCACCGATATAATCTATAATAGATAATATATTACAAACTAAATATATAATTGATGACTTAAACATGAAATTTACAAATTAATCTTTTTATAAAAAAATTATACAAATAACTAATTGTAATACATTAAAAAATAACTGATTCTATTGTTTAATGTTTATAGCATGCCTATACAATGAAGGGACTTTGGTTAAGGAATAATGATGGTGTTTAGAGTTGGGGTACATTACATAATATATTGACATATTATTTAGAAAAACAACTGGATAAAAAAATATATCAATGATTCACAACACAATGTGAAAATAAAATGAATAATGAAATAAAAATTGATAGGTTGAGGCTGATGTGTTGACATTTTTCACAGTCACATCATTTAGTATGCTATCTGGACACTCCTCATGTTACATTGGGTGGAATCTATGAAGCCCGAAAGATCCTCCCCCTAATCCTTTCTACTCTATATGCTTCTTAAGAATTACCCTGTGAAAATATACTCAGACCAAAATCATATTTAGAGATATAATAAGGGTAGATAGATATGATTTTCGTTATACCTATTTAATTAACACATAATCTAGAAGAGTAATATGACTCAAAAAAATGGGGTATTATTCCATCCTGATTAACTCAAGAGTGGGTTGTTCTAGTTAGCTCAGGTTTCTTGATCACAAAACATGAATTTCTTGTATCTCTCTCATGGTTCAATGAAACTAAAATATAAATTATACAAGGAGGTAGTAAATTAAGAATCACATATCACCATTTGATATATTCCAACTCAACGAACAAAATAAATTACAAGATTTGAAAACAACGATAAAACTAATCAAATACTTTAGGAAACATAAATAATGGACAGGCTCTTGTAAAAAATTGCATTAGATATGAATAAATTCCATCATACAATGGTGGATGAAAAAAAGACGAAGTTCACAGTAGATTTTAAAAATTATTCAAAAACATGATCAGAATCCTTTCTAAAGGGGTTTCAAAAACAAATAGAATCTTTGAAAACATGAGAAACCAGATCCTTCTATAAAAAATAAATCAAGGAAATAAAAAACATAATGAATAATTTCTAATAAAACCTTTTAGAAGGATTTTTCCATGACTACATGAAAACATGAAATACTTTTCCCACAAAATTTACTCATTGTTTATGTCACCCATCCTTAAAAACTTAATGATTGTATGTAACAGACCTGATATAGCAGCATATATGAAAAAAAATTAATTTTAATTAATAGATAAACATATTTGGAGAATTTCCTTGAATCTATGTTTCCATTACATTCAAAAATTTGGGATGGTGATAAAAAAACCTAAATTAATGAAGAAATTTATGAATATTGGGAACCATTACACTGATAATGCACAATGCAAACAATGTATTAACCATGGATAACATTTAATTTGTTAGAACATGCATTAAATGAAATGACCAACTACTATATTCTATAATATTTTATTAACAACATTCTTTTCTTATAATTATTAGTTTAAAAAAATCACTCAAAAAAAGGATTTAGCTATAAACATTTGGGGAAATTAAACAACATTTAATTTATTTGAAAACAAATATAGCATCAAACATTTCACCATTGAGACATGAACCATATATAATAGCATTATAATAGTAACAATTGATATGAAGGCCTATAAATATCAAATCCCTAATAAGTTCTTATGTAAGCTCAATATGACCAACATTGAAAATCCCATATATTTTTATAGTATATATTACTATAGTAGGATTCATACCATTTTATTCTAATTCTTTAAAAATAACATGAACTTTTTCATGATCAATTTCACATTTCCCTTGATGCCGCTTATAATAAAATTTAATCATAATGTTGTAGGTGTACACATTTAATGAAGGTCATGACAACTAATAATCCTAAAAACATATATGGTGAATTCTATAACATTTTCAATAGTAAAACACATCAATAAAATGTTGTACGACTTGAGGCTTTGGTAAAACCCCACGTTCCTAGCCCCTTAAAACCCATTAATTCAATTCCTGAGCATTAAATTTTCTGCTAGAACCTTAACATGCTCAGTGATAACAATAAGTAAACCCTATGCGGAATTTGGAGGATCCAATAAAATATAAAAGAGATCACAAAATTAAATAAGAATGGATTTAAATAGATATAGTATGAAATTCATTAATAAAACAAAATATGTGAAACTTGAAAATGTTTTTGGAAATAAAATAAAGAATATTTAAATTTGAAAACCATTATAAGTAAAACTCCAGAATGGTGAAAACATGTTCATGCATAAAAATTTTTCACCGAGTGCAGTTAGCAATATTATGTGGAAAACCGGAAAAGATAGTTGAAAAAAATACAACATAAAAATGTCAGTAAAACAAAATATATTTTGAGTTCCCACCATTACAAAAACCATAGTTGAAAATTATATCAACTTTTTGATGAATATTATGACATTTTGATTAATAGTATTCATTGTGACAAGAAAAAACAATTTTTTATCACCTATTTCAAGGAACAATAGACATTAGAGCCAGAAACTGTGTACTAAACAGTTTTACACACCTTCAATTGATGGATGGAGATTATTTATTATGGAATTAAATGTAATCAAGAAAACATATCTAGAAGTTATTCAATTTTAAAAAGAATTTTATGGTACTAGTACATAATTACATGCAAGACATTTAAATTTTTACATTAATTAGCAGTAAATGATACCATTCAAGACCTGGAAAAAAATCATATAAAGTTCCACTAATTAAAAAATAAAGAGATTCCATACCGTTCATTTTATATTCATAACCAATTATCATATTCTCATGTTCAATGAATGGAATACAATTATTATTTTTAACTAATGATTGGAAACACTAGAGTGGAAAGTAATAGGCCTAAAACCATGTTCTTTTTCCAATGCATACCAGGTCTCAAACTACACTTGCATATTATTTTCAAGAAGAATAATCTGAAAATAAGGTAAAGAAAAAATATTAAAAAGTAAGATGAAACATAGATAAATCTTTATTATAATGATACTTGGTACCCCAAAACTTACTCTTGAATATAAGATGAGAAATTTGTGGAACATCCTATTTTATAGAATCGTTAGTCGAATCATTATGGGAAATGCAGTTCTCAAAAAATGATTTCAAATAGATCATTAATATACATATAAAAAATTAAAAGATACTACAATAAAGGAATAAAAACGTCAAAAAAATTACTATAGTAAAATATTTGACAAAAAATAAAATAAATCATATCAAATCACGATTAGTCATGCCATAATATCCTTATTTACCAATATCTATGATGATCATCAGTATCTATTATGAGAATGGAATCACCATAGGGCCCAAAAGTTCATAATTTACTAGAATACATGTTTACTGATCATTGAAAAAGAATAAAATTATGGATGAGACAGCCATAACTGTCTTGATCTATTGTTACACAAGAAAATTATATCATCATGTATGGTGTAACCATGATTCTTGTCAGGACATTTCCTCTGCAACAACATTATAAAAGTTGTTTTCCTTAATATAATAATCCCAAAATTTACCATTGTTGTCATGTTAAATCATGGAAAATCTATCTTCAAGAATAATTTTCAATTTAATATGAAGAACTATAGGATAGTTCTCCTACTATGTAGCCTTTAGAATATGTTCTTAAACGAAAAAACAGATGAACGAATACATATATATTGCAAAATCAATGTACTATAAAGAAAAAATAAACAATATAAACGAATGGTTACCCATGAACCTTCTTCTCAAATTATATCAATAAAATATTAGAACATATTTTTAAACATTGATTTTTCATAGAAATTTCTTCCAAGGAAAACACATGAATAAATAGGCTCCAATTGAAGCTGAGAATGAGTGAATTTTTTTTCTATGATGGATATTCATCAAATCAAATGAAAATATATATAAAAAATGTCGGGAAATATTTTACATAATATACATTCTATTTTTAGGGAAAATTAATGAGATGAATCAAAATATGAAGTTGGTGACATTGAAGGAATCGATTATAACACATCAAAAAAGTATATGACATACTTCTGACTGGTTTTATTTTTTTCTAAAATTTTATTATTTTCTAGAAAACAAATATGTTTATGTTCCACTGCATTGAATGAAATATATATTGTATTGATAGAATGATAACTAAAACACCACATAAGTAAACACTTTTTTAATTGTGTTAACTTATAGATAAAGCATGCATGATAGAAACATAGACAAGTATGTAATGTTTAAAAGAAATTAATCTTTCTCGCGCTTCAGTGTATGATGTTCTAAGACATAAATATGACAATACTGGTATATATGTAGTCAATGTAACCAAATCAGTTTAAATGTTTCTACTAAATCAGGATATATGATATGGATCACTAATATTAGGAATGTTATAAATTTCACAGTATTGAAAATAAAAATATGTGTAATAGAATGAGTTAATAAATATTGATTCACCTATTTAATATTTTTGAAGTAATAGATATATATAATGGTGATGAAATGTCAAATTTCCATAGGAACAGAGCGGCTCAGCAAAACTATAACATGGTGGGCTTCATGTCGATGTAAAGATGATAAATGCGAAATAGAATGAAATGTAATCGCGAGCCAAAGGGTGGAGAAACAACAAAATAAATTATAGAGTTACAAATATTTAAGGAAAAATAATCATGAGACAGAGGTTGATATGCAGTGCGTCATAATAAAGACACTCTAAAAGAGTGTTTACCGTACATTCTGATTGCGTATATGGTGACTAACACTATTTTAGAGGAATGAAATTGTGTCGTTTGAAATGAATGAATGATGAAATGAGTAATTTTTAGTAGATACTCTAATATCAATGGAAGGCTTTAATATCAAGAACCTCGGGATGTTTACCAGTTGATTATAGAGGAATCAATCATTGTAATGAAGGATTGAAACTGCGTGGTAGATGCAGTTGTTGGATTGTCGTAGTAGATGAATGAACGGGATGTGTAACAATAGCGGGAACCCTAGGGATAGGGAGTGGATGGAGTTAGAGTGAGAGGGATGAGAGATGAACATAAAAAGGGATAGGAGATGGATAATTAGTGTGTTTTGGTGACTGAGGATGAATAGGTGGAGGCGGTGCATGAATAGGCAGAGGAGGGTTTGAAAAATGACTAAAACCCTAATCACATTAAAGGAAAATGAAGCTCAACAACAGGTGAAGTGTGAGAGTAGGTGAAGTGCAAGTGGGATGAGAAACATATGGAAACCATGTGTGGAAGAGGGGGGATGGCTATAAAGGGTTTCCCACAATGAGTTGAGTCAAATGGGGTTAGCGGGAAACCTATATTGATTTGAGAGGAAGTGCGGGCAGGAGGAAGGAAGATGTTGAGTGGTGGATGTAAAACCCCTAGATCGATTTAGGAGGAATCATGAGTACTAGGATAAAGTTAATGTAATTTACCTTTGATATGGTTATCATAAATAACATGTGGGGAAGGGATATATACTAAATACAACATTTCAAACTAGTTATGGAAATTTTGATACTATTGTATTGCAAGTTGGGATTACTAATGAACCCTATATTTTTTATGGATCTACTGAATAGAGTGTACAACGAATATCATGATGATTTTTTTGTGTGGTATTTTTTTTATTTCATTGTATATTCCTTAATAAATGAGTAACAAGAGAACCATGTGAGGGTTATTAATGAGACTCTTAAAAAAATAGTTATATGGGATGTTTAGAAAATGAAAATTCTACCTTCAAACAGTTTCTTTTCTCTTCCATATAGTCTCAAATAATGGAATTTCAATTTATCTTTTGAATACATAGGTCGTTCATGAGTGGCCTACAATAATTAACATATCAATGGTATGAAGTTTTTTTGTTTAGCAATTTATTATCTTCATTTTTTCAATAAAATTTCCAGATTAACTCACTATTAAACCTATAATACTCATAAAGGGGTTAAGTTTATATGGACAATGGGATGTGAAGAATTCATTGAATAATTGAATAATAGAATAGTGAATTATCCTTTCTTGTCTCTACCATTATAAAATGGTTGTTTTTTTATTTTTTGTTATGCATCAAATAATGGTCATGGATGTGTCCTTATTCAAAATGATATATTTATTGCCTATGAATCAATGCGGTTAAAAATTCATGATCAAATTTATCCAATACATGATTTTCAGTTATAAATTGTAATCTTTTCATTGAAAATATGAATACAAATTTTCTATGGTTAAATATACGAGATGTATAAAGATCACAATATCTTTAAATATTTATTCTCACAGAATTAAATCAACACGAGGAAAAGGTGATGGCTTGAGCTACTCAATGATTATAATTGTTCAATAATATACGATAAAAGGAAAAAAATAAGGTAGAATATTCATTGACCAAGAAGTATAATTGAGTTAAAAAAATATGATTGATAATGATATTGTGTATATAGATCTAGAAAATATGAATAGGGGAATTATCCATATGCTGAAACATCAATACATTTTCGATTGATTTCTAAACCATATTTATTATAAAGTATTACCATATCTAATTATAGTGATGATAATTCTCAGAAGAAAGTTCATGATAACAATTATGGGAAATTGGTAGACTTTAGGTATGGGTATGGAGTTATGAAATTTGAGATGAGGCTTTGTGTTCCCTCTAATCCTGAGCTAGAAAAGCAGGTTATTGTATTATGCTCATAGATAAAATATCTCTATACACCCTCATAAAACTAATATGTATAGTTATTTGATGTATAATTTCTGGTGGGATAATTTGATGTGGAGAATTTCTTATAACTTATCATGATTTTTAGTTTCTCATCAAGTGAAGGATAAATAAAAACATCCTATATGAGTCATTAAATCCATACCTATTCTTACATGAGAAATTGATGAAATCATAGTGGATTTTGCCAGTAAATTACCATAATAATCCATGAAATAATGATTCTATATGTGTAATTGTTGATTATAAAACCAAATATTCACATTTATTCAATATAAGGGAGTTTTTTCCACTCGAACACATTCCATGACTGTATATTTAAAAAAATATGAATTCATTGAACACTTATTTCAATTGTGTATGATCATAATCCACAATTTACAAAAAGATTATAGAAAATTATTTAAAAATATGTTGATACTGACCTTCATTTGAGTACTTCTAAACACCCACAATCAAACGGGGCATCTGAAAGAACATTCCAAACATTAGGAGACATGTTTAGAGCATACCTACATGAATTTCAAGGTATGTTGGATTAGTATTTCACTTCAGAACATTTTTCCTATAATAATAGTTTCTATTCTAGTATAAAAATATAACCTTATGTAGAATTGTATGTAATTATATTTAATACACGAAGTTTTTGGGATATTGTTGGTGAAAGAATGCTTGTGGGGCAATAGCTTGTGGAGGAAACAAAAGGAAAGGGTAATGAAAATTAAAACCCACATCCAAGAAGCTCATTGTAAGAAAACGGTCTATGTAAATAATAGAAAGAATGATTTTTAATATAATGTGTTAGATCATGTTTTATTTAATGTACTTCCACTGAAGGTTATTAGAATATATAGAAATAAATGGATACTAAGCCATAGGTACATCGGATCATTTCAAATTTTGGAGAGAATTTGAGAAGTGACATATCCTTTGTAAATGATGCCTATCCTTTCTTAAGTACAAAATTTTTTCCACATATATTTTCTAAGGATGTATATATAACTCCCAACACATGTCCTTAATTTTTATGGAATACATATGGAACCAAATTTGTCTTATAATTAAGAGAATATTTGGATTCTAGATATTAAAGAATATGTGTTGATGAATTGGTTGTCTTGGCTGGTAAATGTACATTAAAAAATCATAAAATTTAATTTGTGACATGGGATCCTAATGAACATATGACTAAGAACATCCAAATTCTTATTATGAGGTGTCATTCTGGAATTTTGGAAGATGAAATTTTCTTCATTGGGGAGAATATAACGACCTAGAATTATATCAGTACAATTGTTCATCTTATGGTTATTTAATATGTTATAAATCAAATAAATCACTTATAGAACATGAATAATATGTTTTTTGTTGAATAATGAATGAAATAAATGTAATTTCTAGATGTTAAGGAACCAATTCCAAAGAAATAATAACATGACCTAAGGAATAGTAATATGACCCTTATGATTGGTAAATCGGCCAAATGAATAGTAGTATGAACCATGAATGTATAAATAAAAGTGAATAATATTATAAATGAATGTATTATATAATTATATAATTATATTTCTAAATAAATATTTTAAAATTTAATAATAATTTTTTTATTTTTTTAAGTCATAAATATTTTATTACAATTATATAATTAAGATAATTAAAAAAAACAAAATTTATTTTCTTAATATATATTATTATATTAAATTATTTTTTCTTGTTATTTTATTGTAACTTTATGATGCATTAATTAATTGTTAATAGTATTACGGTGGTTATTTATCATTCATCTAAAAATTTGAATTTTTGGGAATCACAAAATATGGTAATTTACAATGAATGTTAAATACATGAATTGTTGATTAATAGGTGATCCATGGTTAACTTCATACATTAATTTCAAACTCTATTTAATTTATCAAATATATTTTTTTATTTATCAAAATATTCATATTCATCAACCAAACTAAAAAAAATGAATAAAATATTCAAAAACACCCATATTTTCTACTATGAAAACCACCAATCACCACCCCTTCTCTTCACACCCTCTAAGATTTGAGGGTTGTAAAATTAAGTCCCAATCCTCTTCCCAACAAACTTCCCCTTGTACATGACCTATTTGTCTCATCAAAAGTCTAAAACCATTTCCCTATGGAGATTCTTATTAGATGAAAATCAAGAGGTAAAAACCCCTTTCTTTTTCATTTAATTTCATTTCATGTTATTTTATTTTCTTATTCTCTACTATCCTCCTCTTCTCAAAGTGTTAGGTTTACTACAATATAATTTATATACTATAATGATATCATGACGATGTTACATTTCATTATGAAACCCATTCCCCTATCCCTTTCATTCCATAAATGGTAATGTTTTTTGTGAGATGTGGTTTTATCGCCTTCAAGGAGAAAAAATTTCTTTTTTTCTTTCTAAGTATTCAAGGATATTCTTATAAACATTTAAATGGCTGAAAATAATTTGAATGATTATTGTTAAGATGTTATGTAATGATTTATCCTAAAATATCATAGAAATAAATAAATAATACGAATTACACATTATTATGTTATTTAATAACATATTATTAAAATTATAGTGAATTATACCCATTTTACATTAACATAATTACTTACAAACTTGTGAAGTGATAATGAAAACCACGAAAAATATTGCTCCCAACTGATGAAATTAAACACTATAACTCATCAATAAATCAATAAATGGACTTAATAAATGAATAATGTATCAAATAATGTGTAATTTTTATTAATTATTTAATTAAAGGATCTATTTTTATTATCCCAAATATTAAGGTCAAGTGCATAACACATTCAGAAAAATGGTATGGATTTTCTTCCCAAACGTCCATTTTAATTAAGGTTATGATTTATTCTTCTATACACCAATGTAATTATTCATTAATTTGATATAATTATTATAAATTCTATGTACACATTCAAAAATAATTAATCCTTATAATTTCATATTTATATTTTTGGTAATTAGATGTTATTAAGGTTCCCTTCTCAATTGTTCACAATATGAAAGGACATTTAAAGGGAACATCTCGATTTCTTACCAATTTTAATGTAACATCCATAATATACATTTAGAAACCATATATTTATAAAATCGCAGATTTTTTAATGAATAAATAAATTTTATCCATTTTTATTATATATAAACAATTATGACACATACAAAAGGTTTTTACAAAATAACACTTCTTAGTAAGAAAAAGATGTATTTCGTTAAAAAATCCTTTGATGAGTTTGTTAGAGTATTTTCACCTAATTAAAAACCAATGTTGAATTATAATCATTATTGAGATTGATATATTAAGATTATCATATATGAAATTTTATTAATGTTTTTACTATCAAAATGACTGTGGATGTGCTATCTTTATATCAATCACTATAAATTATCCTAATTTCTATTGATTATGTTTACATATTAGGGGAATTTATTTCCATTTTATATGCACATGTTGTTTATGATAAGAACTATTCATATAAGGAATGAATTGAACATATTATGTGATATGTGGGGAACACTATAGTGCATGAATGCATCATCATGTCTCATTATATAAAATCAATATGGACTTGACTGAGGCATTGGCCATTTTCAGATATAGTTTTGGTCGAAGCCTTACCGATTTATTTTCATATGTCTTGGATGAGGAATCAAAGGAATGTTTCGAATTCCCACATTATTCATTCCATCATTATGATATTAGTAATTTAAAATCGATGTGATTATTCAAATAGTAAAAAATCCAAGGTTAAGTATAAGGTCATTATTTATAAAGCATTATTCATTTAGCTTGTATGCATATTATTTTATGCTAATGATTGTGTTTTAATTATATGTGGTGTTTTAGTTATTCATAAATCATCATTATTTCTACATCCTCTATATTACATTCCATTTCTAAGAATATGATACAACCCCTTTATTGTGTTTTATTTTCCCCTAGAATATGAAAGAGTATATTGTGAATGACTTGAGGGGATAATCTATGAGTTATGGATGTTTCATATGGAATTATTATATTTTATATACTTTCTTGTTATAATATTATGTTTGTATCTAGTTTTCCAACACTACTAAACTATCATGTACTTCAGGATAAGTCTTGTTTACTACATCAATGTAATTAAGTAAGGTACCGACACTAGGACCCCGGGGTCAGTGTCTTTACATGGAAAATTTAAACATATATATTAATTATATTAAATATTTTATAAATGCTATTTTTATGCATCATGTTCTTTAACAATGAAATTAATTTTTATAAACCGTATAAATATTATTTGAAATTTTTTTTGTTTTTATATTAAATATGAATGATAAAATTTGGAAACTATTGAAATCATTAAATATTTGTTATTAATATTATTCACTATGATAAAAAATTTAGTTAGCATTGTAAATGTAAAAAAGGTAAAAAATTGTTTTTCTAAGTGTAAAAGATCAAACCCTATTTAAAAACATTCTTCCATGTTTGTGGGTGAGTGGTGGATTATAAAACCTTCCCCATGAATTGTTTTATTCTTTTGGATCATTTTATCCTTGACTAATAACACATATTTATATAAATGTAATGGGTAAATCCAAAATTACCCTTCTCGTCACTTATTAATGGGGGTCACATCAACCACATATGGATATACCCATAATATAACAAATTTTCCCTTGAAATATTTAAATTTTAATCATAATAGAATTCTATCACATTTTTATAAGATTATCATATTAATTGCATATCCCCAGGCCTTGATTTAAAGGTGATTTTTACGAGAAATCCCTAGTTCTCATCTTAAGTAATGACTTTTCCCTGAAATTCGTTATTTTATTTCATTACTATTCAAAGAAATTTTTTTATTAATTAAGTAATTTATTATTTAATAGATACTAAATATTATTTTATATTAGGAATAACCATTAACCATGTTTATGATTTTCCAGAATGAATAATGAAAACAACATTTGTGTGTTTTTACAGACTACTACCTCAATGAAGTAACATATCTCAATTTCAACCAAGTATATTTCTTATTTATGGAAATCTCTTCAAATCGGATTTAGTACCTTAAAAATATTAAAATATCATGTTTATTATTAAATAATTATTATTTTATTCAAAAATTAATCCAATTTCATAGACATACTCATATATTAATTTATGTGTGGTCATTTTTAGGTTGGACTAACCACATAAATGAACAATGGTAAAAAATAATATCATGGATGAATTTGAGAACATAATTAACATAAGAGGTTATTTTTTGAATATTTAATTTCCTATGTTATATTTTTTGTTAAAGACTATGATATTTTTAATGTAGTTATATTTCTAACTAATGAATTAATTTTGACATATAAATTTAATTCTAGAGGATCGAAATGTTATGTCTTGAACTCCATTTTAATTTAATTTGATTATAATAAATCCAAGTATATAAGAGTTTTTTTATTAAAACAACATTAAGTTATTAATAATTCTAATTCTAGAAATTCAATATTCCAAAATTGATTTATTCGACCCCAATATATTGTATCTGGTTAAATTTACTTTCTATAGAGGAAAAATGAATCGTTTAATTCAAATATTCCTCTTTCATGAATTTATTCTCTATAAAAATCATATCACTAATGACAATAATTCCTATCTAAATTAATGATGGTATCCCCTCATTTTCTATATATCCCCCTTTATACCAATTCTATCATTTATATTTGTAAACCTAATTATTTTTTATCTCATGGGACCTTTATCATTCCATTCTCCTTTTTTCCAAATTATGTTTTATTCACACTTTTAATGACGTGGGTTTGTGAAAATGTTATTTTAAAATATTATTGTTGTTTTCCATTAATGATCATATTTTTTATATTATTCTAAATATTTCCTCAACAAAACCCTTTATACATTTCGAGGATCAATTATTGAATTTCATCTTCACAATTAAATTTTTTCAAAATTGATTCTTTTACCCTGTAAAAAATGGATTATAAGTATTACACATAATATTATCATTTATGAGTATGATGATTTTTTTTTATAAATTCACTTTTATAGGTGATCTCACCATATAATCACTATTGATTACAAATATATTTTGATTTTTTTTATTTTTAAAAAATTATTTTTAACACCTTTTGATTTTAAAAAGAAATGGAAATTTTCATATATTGAATTTAGGTCAATATTTTTATAAATGGATTCTTTATTTTTAATAGGATATTAAATTATTTTGTTTTTTATTAAGAAAATGTTTTTAGTGTCTTTATAGCTTTTAAAAAGTGTTTTTTGAAGGCATATTTATCTTATAAAATATTTATTCTAGAAACCCTCTTATTGTAGTGGCCCAAGAGCCACATATTTTATTGATCATTAAACATGTGGGAAGGATTTAAAATTATTTTAATGCTTTGAAATATTAATTTTTAATAAATACAATTTCAAAATTGGTAAATTCTTTATCTACCATTTTCATTTACAATTATTTGAGATGAGATATTGTTAGTTGACGAATGCTACCACTCCAAGCTATCGCCAGGTTACGATGATACCCCCAGTTCAACTTTACAATAATAAAGATATAATATACAAGTATATTACCAACTAGTAGAGTAATTTCCATTAACAAGAGAATGGACCATAAGATGATGCTACCGTCACTATGTGATATAGCATGTTCAATAGTGCAACCTTTAGATGTTTCTAGTACTTAATAGAAATAATTCCATGTAAAAGACACCTCTTAAACCCATATAATCTAATATTTTAGAGATAATACCTTCTAGTAAAGCTACCTATAGTTCAATACCTGGTGATACTTTCTAGATATGCTACCGCTATAATGTATTGTTAGAAGTAAGAGATATAGTTAAGGGATTGTACATATAGATGTTATATTTAGACTACTCTACAACTAGATATATATTGTATGTATCAAATATTAATTTTAAAATTAAATCTCTAAATAATAGTTTATGAATTTTATTCTAGATAGAAACACATTTATTTAAAAATGATTATTATTAATCAACTCCATGAATGTCTTATAGAATAATTCAAACCTCAATGATTTATTTATCAGTATGGGGATATATATTATTATAATATTATATTTTTAAATAAAATTAGACATCCATGAATTTTATAAATGGATGAAATATCCCCCTTGCATGATATTAAAAACATACACAAACATGTATATAGAAATGCATACTCTCATATACTATAATAAAAACAATGATATTCATGTGTGTGGAAGAATATGGAAAAAATTGTGAACTAGAAAATAGAATTCTTTCCAGACATCCATGAAACTTTTATTTTATTTCATTTTCCTTGTACATTGTTGGGTATCCTCTCTATAATAGATTTACGGTCTCTTGAAAAACTGAATCTATTCAAATTACACAGCACAAAATTTTATCATTAGCCATTATTTATATTTATATTTTATCATTTATCCATGTAGTGTTTTTTCTCTATATATCAATAATAGAAAACCCATTTACTAAACAAGATAGTGATGGGAACTGTCTCTTAATTTTATTCACTTTTCATTACAGATGTAAATGTGTAAGTGCTAATATGTGACTTGGATCCTTTTTATCCCTTGAAAAAATGTTTATGAGGATATGTTCCTGGACACCCTTATGTGCTATTAATTGGAAAACCACTCCAGGTTGTAGATTAGTGTATTTTATATTAAACTATATATCAATAGATGAATTAGAAGTGGAGGGTATTATGTCCCATATGGATATTGATTTTTTTTAGATTCCACTACGCATCAATTTCAAGGTTTTCTTGGTTTTAAAAAATTTATTTTGTATTTTCTAGTGTATTAATGAAAACATTACCGTATTTTTTATGATAAATTAGTGTTTTATATGAAGATTTTTATATGAGAAAAATATTTTAAAAATATAAATTATTTTCAAAAGTATTTTTACTGAGTTGTGATCTAGGTTTTTAGAATATTTTCTAAAGATAAAAAAATGTAATTAAATATTATTTAGTTAGAATGGTTTTTATTAAATTTAGGGATAAATGTTATTAAATATTAATTAATGGGGATTTTATTCCAATATCAATTCACCCCTCCCCCTTATGTTTTCCGCTGTTACAAATATTTTGTAAAAGAATAGACTTAAAAATAATTTTTTTAGTTATATTGATTTACCTACCGATCATATTTTTTTTCTATATTGATATCCTAATGGATAATAATATGTTAGATGGAACTACCCCTAATTATCCACACTAGTATAATGGAACTGATTATTCTCAATGGTATATTATAATTAAATTGATATAAAATGTATGGGGTTTGATATTTGTGATATTATTAATGTTATATATGAAATAACTAAAGCTACTAGAAAATTTTATAGTGATGTCATTGAAGATTCCTATGATTGTAAATGCAACAAAATAAATTCATTATATTTTTATTTCATTGAGGATAAATTTTAATGAAAAACTTCTTATACTACTACTTTTTAAATATTGGATACCCCGTCAATTTCTCATAAGGGATATTCCACTATTAAATAATATCGTTTAAATAGGTATATTATTAAATATGATATTTTAAAGATGAATAATGATGAATAAATTTATGATATGTATATCATGATTAATGAAAACACCATAAATACACCTGGAATGATAACTATGGATAAGTATAATGTCATCTGAATTCTCATATGCCTACCAAATAGATGGTGGAAAACCAATGTTTCCATAATGGAATTCTGTTACATTATTATGTTTCATGTAAGGAACTTATTGGAAAACTATTGATGTGTGCAAAGGAACCGAAAGTGAATAAGGATGAAGATGGTGAAACTAAATCGAAATTAGTATCCTTGAAAACATATTACCCAAAACTAAAATTGATGATTAAGGTTGGGAGTTAATGTGACGATGATTCAACATCAGACAATGATGATGAAATGGATCATCTAACCAAATGATTAATGAAAATCTTTTGGGAGAATTAATCCTTTACAAACTAAAATTATTGATATAAATATGACAATAAATTTTTTTTTGAGAAATGATAGGAATCATTATTATGCCAAAAATAAAATAACATGCTACATGTGTTAAAAAAATGACACAAAAATTGTGGATTTCCTAAGTTAAAATATATTAAATAGAAAAATAAAAAAGTAAAAAGTTATAAAAAGATAATGAAATCCACACAGAGTTCCATAGATAAAATCATTAGAGATCCTGACATTGAAAAATAAGATATCCATGATAGAGTAAATATATATTTCATGAAAAACACATCTATGGTATGAATTTTTTTATTGAATATCCTATTAATATTTTTATCCTTTCTGAGATTGAAAAGAATGATTAAGAAAATTATAGTTATGATCCATATAAATAATACAATAAATTAGTAGAAAAATTAAATGAATAGGGGTATTTGTATAATAATTTACAGAAGGATCATTCAATGTATGTTCATGTAAAATATGAATTTTATATAGAAAAATATTGCATTTTAAAAATATTTAAGAGAAATAATGAGATGAATTTTCAAAATGATTTGTTGAATAATGATCTATAAATATTCACTAATTATATAAAATATCGAACCTAGATGCTTAACAATAAAATAATCCAAAATACACTATATGTATTTGTTACCAACCTGGATAGGGAAAAACTTATATGAAAAAATTTGTACCCAAATCGTATTATTTTTTTCATTAAATGGTCCTTATTCATTGGGACCCAAAAGTGGTATTATTGGTGTATTCATTATGTATGATTATATGAAACTATTTAAATATTTTTAGAATCTTAAATCTTATATAAATATCATCACCCGACCAAAACAAATTTGGTACCAAAATAATTTTTTTGTTTAAATAAATACTGTATGAGACATATTTGTTATTCTTTTTTCATAAATGTGAATTTTTTCCAATTTTTCAAAATATTATTTGTTAATAGAGCGTATTAGTGGACATTGAATTATGTTTTAATGAAATTATCATGGAAATGAGTATGGAAATCATGAGTTTTACCATTATGGTCAAATCATTGATATAGTTCCAAATTTTATCTCTTATGACCTAATAATAAAATTAGGTAACAGGTAGAATAAATTAAATGCAGCAACTAATTGCCAACACCTTGATTAATTAGTATTCTTTACTTGTGTATTGTTTTGAAATTTTTTTGGATACACAATATCTTATAGTTAATTTAGTTTTAATTAGAAAACATTTAATCAAAAACCTATATGAGTTACAGAGTGGTTGAAATCCAAAAGATAGTTAAATAATATATATTTTGATGAAGACACTATAATAAATATAGATGATAATTTAGACATTTTTCCCATAATTGATTAAGGAATTTCAATTTGATATTCTATATATAGTATGTCTTACAGAATTTTTATGAAAAGGAAAATGATTGTATATGATTATATACTTGGTAATTTTTTTAAGAGAGGTCATCATGAACTGAGGAACTCATTAGAAAATATAGTGGATGACCACATTAATTTTGAAATCATTATAAAATCTTGTGAAAGTTATTTTAAAACAAATAAAAAATATCTACAAGTTCTGAGGAACCTCATTAACTCAAATCTATAGAAGAAAATTAAGTGTAAAACTCATCCATTCCTATAATTGATAGGAATCATAGATATCATCACATTTATAATTTTTTTTAAGGATAAGATAAAGGAACACAGAATAGATCCACTCTTAGAAACAATGTTGTACATCATGTTTTCATGACCCATCTAGATTGTAAAAACATCATATAACTAATTGATGATGAATTTTGGGAAAATAAAAAACAAGAAAAGATAAATATTTTTGAGGAAATAGAAATTAGTAAATAGAATAAGGACCAAAAGAATATGTAAAAATTGTAACTAAATTTATGTTTATATATATAGTTATTTTTTTTAAAAATATAAATAAATAAATGTTGGTTTCATAAGGGTATAGTAAATAATAATTTATTTAGTTTGAGAAAACCCTTCTCTACTTTCTAGAGTTTAAACTATCAGAATATTACATTCCTATTCAACATATTATAATTTCATATTATATCAAATGGATTTCAAGAGTGAACTCTTAAATGGATTTATATTTAGGGATGTTTATTTAGATCAACACCATGTATTTAAAAAACCTACCTTTCCAAATAAAATTTTTAGAGTAACAAATGATTTACCTGGTTTAATATAAGAACCTAGAGCTTGGTATGATATTACTAGATCAATTATTGTGACACCATATCCCCAGTTTCTTGAAAGCAGGTAATTATTTTACTACCTTTCCATAATTATAATAATGTTGTTTCAATAATGACCAGGTAGTTTAGTAGTTTTTGAAAACCAGATACATATATAATATCATCCTTATAACTTGTAATAAAATAAAATATAGCAGATCCATTAGTAACTCTCATTAATCCTAGATTATCCTTGAAAGTTATTCAGAATAGACTTCTTTTTGTACAGGGGAAATATAAAACATAAAAAAGTGGTGATATTAAATTCTTAGTAAGGTTAAATAATAAATTGGAAGTAATCATAATCTTACACACTAGGAATGGATAATAAATAAAAAACACATGATTTTAAAAATAATCTTGAGCATAGTATAGAATGAATAAAAACTAATTAGATGATTCCCTAAAACGTATCCATGGATCTTCTACTAGTTGAATAATTATATGGTCTATCAATCTCTTGTTTCATAATTGTAGAATTCATAATGCTAGACTTCATAATCATTCTGTCATGGCCCCATTCTAATACCATACAAACACATGTTAAAAACAAATTTTTTTCATGATACCTATTAATGGATAGAGGGGCTATAGTGGCCCCTCCCACTACTTAATATGTCCATTACATTAATCATATTAACGTTTTAAATATAAACAACATGAACATTTATATTTAAAAACTACCATAAAAATTTATAATACTTTAACCATAAACCATGAATGGTAGAAAATTCCACATCTATAGAAAAAATGATCATAAACCTACAAATAAATATGGTGTATGTAATAAAAATGGCGTAAAACCTCTATTTTGTATAAGACTCATCCATGTAATTTGACATAGATGAAGATACCATTGAAATATTGTCAGGGAAATTAATCTCTAAACATTATGAAGTGTCACATATAATTTAAAACATTCAAGTAATAATACCTTAGAATATAATTATAATAAAGAGAGTATTTATATGATTTATAAAATTGAAGTACATGCACCAAACATATAAGTTATAAGTGGTTGACAAGGTATATATCTCAAAGATGTAAAATGTGAGATGAGAAAAACAATTTTTACTTTGAAATTATGATTTTATTGGAAAGTCATTTTAAACTTTCATAAAATCAGATTTTAACATGTATATAAAATAAAATAAAATTTAATGGATGTAAAATTATATTTGAGAAATAAATCATGTTTAAATGAATTGAATTCATGTAAAAATTGTTTTTTAAGAAACATTAAAAATTAAAAAATTTAGTGCAGTTTAAGGAAAATATAAAAGAGATTTTAAATTGGAAAGGCATGTATTCATTCATAAAATAGAAATAAACCAAGATGGTTTTTAAATATAAAATATGGGATTTTATAAATATAAATATATCATAAAATATATTATACATTTTATATAAAAATGGGTAAGAATTTGAGAAGATTCATTCAATCTGGCTAGTTTATTGGGAGGAATTGAGAAGGGAACCATTTAAAAACAATTATATATGCATAAAATAATGATTATATATATATTTATATATATGTATTTTTAGAAAATATAAAAAAAAGTTATAAGGAACATACAAAAATAAAGAATCATTATATTTGAGTTATGGTAGATAAAGAGTAACCCGAAGAAAAAAACAACAATTCGGGTATAATCTCTTACTACATTTAATCAATCAAATCATATGCCCCGTAATTAATAATCCCAAAATGATATGTTTAATTCCATGAAAATAATTATATTAATGATATGATACATCAATAGAATGTATACATAAACCATCCACATGACATATAGGTGAAAAATGAAAATCTCATGAGAATAAAAGTGACATGATAAACACTTTACTATAATGTAATCAATTGAATCGTATATAACAAAAATTAACAATCATAAAATGAATCATTTAATACCATGTGTAAAAATATATTCATGATATTATATATCAACTTTCAGGATACATATATCAAATACAAGAAATAAGTAGGGAAAAATTGAAAACTCATGGAGATAAAAGTGAGATGTGAAACACCAAAACTTTTGTTCGAACATGTTATGCATATGACCTTAGCATCCTGGATAATAATATTAGATTAATTAATTAAATAATTAATAACCTTTTCAAAATGTATTTTATTATTTATTTTTTTTATTAACTTCATTTTTGGCTTTTTGGAAGAGTTATATAAAACAGATTTATCACTAGGGAGTGTCTGTATCCTTTCTTTTCACAATCAAAAATGTTGTATATTTGTATAGAAGGTCATGTAGAATGGATATAATTATCCAGAGTGGAATTTATATATTATTAATGAACATCTAGAAGGTTAAATGGTTAAATATCTCATTTTTTCACATGGTATGAAGACGGATAATTAAATAAGTCATTTAGTGATAATCATTTAGATTATTATGGTGGTTTTTGATCATAACGAACTCATATTATTTTAAAATTTAATATTATATAAATATGTTACATAGCAAAAAAAGGTTTATATTATAAACTTTTAAATATATTTATAGAATTAAAATTGTTTCATGAATAGATTTTAAGAATAATTTGAAGAACTAAACGTCATTGTCCATGAAGGTTGTAAATTGGCATCTCTTGGATAATTATTTCAATTATAAAATAATAGAGGGTGAGTAAGGTGATTCATTATGTTATTAAATTAAAATGATATAATTCTACTGTATATATTATTCTATAGTTATCATGTGAAAATAGAAATATGGGGTTATGATAGATTCAAAATAGATGATAAATTGAAATAAAATTAAATGAAAAAGGAAGAGGAATATGATTTACCTCTTTAAATAACCTCATTGTGAACATCTTTAAGGGAAAGGGGTTGGATATTTTGGGAAGACCAAGGGATCCATGATCTGTGGAGGGAATAGGGAAATTATTTTCTTATAAAATTTAGAATCATTATGGCTTATATGATGGAGGATAATCGGGAGGGTGGGGTGGTTTTTATAGTGTATTAGAAGGAAGAGTTTTTAATATCATATTCATTATTTAATTATTTTTCTCAAGAAAAGAATTAATATTGTTATTTATGAACAAAAATAGTAATAAGTACTTGTGACATCAAAAAAATTTCCATTTTCCACATCCATGACTCAGGTAAGATGTTTATATAAATTTATTTATCATATTTCATAAATTATCAAATTTCACTATTCATCAAAAATTCTGGCATTTCACAGAAATAAAAAAAATTCACCGAAATCATTTTTTGATGTCTTGAAATCAAAAATGAACTCCATTTATAAAAATAGTTTTCCAAATAATAGAAATTTAATATTTAAATAAATTTATTATTTATATGAAAAATATATATTTAAAATTTTAAATTGATTTGATGATAATTCAAAAATTAATTGAGGTCTCATAAAATTATCCAGAAATTAAAGGACAAAAATATATTTATTAACGAATAAATTTTATGCAAAAAATATTTTCATTTTAAATAAATTTATTTATATTAAATTATTTTTAAAATTTACCTCTCGCAAAAATTCTGGAATTTTAAATTTTCAAACAACCAATATCATTTATAATATTCCTATATTATATTTATTCTTTCATTGGTGATGTTACTATTCATTAGGGTAATGTTTATATTAATAAGTGTAACATTAACATTCATAAAATTACATTACTATTCATTATTATCATGTTATTATTCAACAAAAAATTAATTTGATCCTATTAGAATATTAAAAACATACCAATTGCAACATGTATGTCTATTTTTTGAAATTAAAATAACATATGTTGAAAAATGAAATTTCATGGGCATGTTATAACTCTCTTAAGTAAATAATTATAAAAAAATGATTTCTTTTCATAGTGACATAGTGTTTTGTTCATTACATGTTATATTTATTTTTAGATTTTTTGGGTTGTTACATTCTCCCCCCCATCAATAAATTATGACTTTGGAATTGGAAATAGAACTCTGAAAGGTAAAGGTTCATAAATGAAAATCCCCGTTTTAAAATCCCACATAGAAAATAAGAATAATAAAATATCCACTTAATAATAGGGTATGCACATTCATAGGTTACTACCAAACTACAAATTTAAATAGGGTAACATTAGTGTAAAGATAATATATACATACATATATATATATATATAAGAATAATATAAACAACATGTTCTGATGGAGAGTAATAGAGAAAATGGGCATTTTGAATGCTAACCATCATAAAGCAATAAATTTTGTGATTGTTTAAAAGAACATTGATTTCTCACAAAGGCCATGACCTTAATGAATGTAGTTGGTTGTCACCCAATATGCGGGATGCCCTTTTTCTGAAACCATAAACCTTCCAAATTTATTATTACATATTTCTTTAAAATATGGTCAATTACTAAACATTATTTTAAAAATGAGTTTCCATAAAAACTCAATAATGAAAAACATCATAAATTTATTTCCACATATAAAATTCATTGGTCTTGTGGACACCCTATAAAATAGGGAATTAACTTAGGTAATTCCAGGGTTTGGTATATTTATGTAAAATAACAAAACATTGATTCTTAGGATCAGTTTTATTTCCTTCCATTGTACACACAATTTTTCCTAAAAAATATTTTACTTCTCTTATTACATTACCACTCATAATTAATTTTTCCGTTATTTTGATACATATACCTAGATAACTCTTTCCGAATTTATTGCATGCTAGTAGTCAAGCCTTCACTATTAAATAGTCTCCACTAATAGAGATCTTAGATAACTTAATTCTTCCCTTATTTGGAGGGATAAGATGTTGGATAGGGTATATGATGGTAATAATATTTCAGGAAATCTAATTAAGAATGAACACAATATCTTTCACTCCTATCGATATCCCATTTGGTTTTTAATCACCACAAACTTTTCAATCATGTTCAATGTTAATGTGAATCCATTAGATTTTAGTCATTGACTAAAAACAGAAAAAATAGTCTGAGTAAAAATAATAATAGTGAGAAAAATGTATAATAATTTATAGACTATAATGAAAACATATTTTAAACCCAAACACATTATTTTTAAACTAGGATATTCATTTTCATTTTATATTCAAATCGATAATAATTGTTTTTAATGAAAATGTGAATTATCCTAAATAGATTTTCGCTGTTTGTCAATCCCATTGTGCAATAAGGCACGTTTTCATGTATTAGGTTACCTTGGGTCACGCCCAAAACAACTTGTCGGAGTTTTTACTCTTAGGATGTATGACAAAACCACATCCACATATAGTATCCCGATTGAAATTTATTTTCTTATAAGACCCACATAATTTATTAATTATAAAAAATATAAGATGTTCTTGTATGATTATCATCAATGTCTACGTTTTGTTCCTTAATCCCCATTTTATAAATCTAGTTTCTATGTTTTATACTACAATTCATATAATACTAACTATAATTCCCCAAACCTAGGTTTTCCAGAGTCAATGGATTATATTATTACAATAGCATGATTACCAGAATATCATATCCCAAATGACTGGGTTGTTTAATAGTTTTGGGAAAGTAGATATATACATAACTTCAACATAAAAAAATGTAATGAAATACATTATATCAGATCCATTAGTAACACCCATTACTCCTAGATTATGCCAACAAGTCATTTATAATATATTTCATTTCATCCAAGTGAAATATAAACCATAAGAACATGGTGATATTAGATTCTCATTCAAATTAAATAGTACATTGGAAGTAATCATAACCATAATAACTATGAATTATGAATAAATAGAAACAAATGCCTTTAAAAATAAAAGTGATCATAATATAAAATGAATAATTTTTTAAAATAATTCCATAAAACCTAAACATCAATATTCTACTAGTTTAATGATCATGTGGACTATTAATATGTAGTCTCATAATGAGTTATTGCATAATTTCAGACATCATAATAATTCTTGTTAAGGCCTCATGACAAGACCCTCCAGAAATTGGAAAATACACAAATTATTTTGTTTCATGAGATCTACCGAGGCATCGATGAGCTAAATATTGAACCTCCCATCACTTACTATGTCAAATATATTCATCATATTAAAGGGTGAAAAATAAGAAACACAAACATTCTTATTGAAAAACTAGCATACGAAATGTGAATACATTAACCATAAACTATGAATGGGATCAGACAATACATCCATATTAAATCTAGTAATAATAAATTTAAAAAAATATGGTGGATGGTATCATAAGATATAATTCTCAATGAAGTAAACGATTCAACAAAGGAAGTTGACATTGTAAAAAGATACTATAAAAAAAATTCAAGGAAATTAATCTATAATCATTAAAAAGCGACCCATACCAGGTAAAACATTCATATCGTAATTCTATATAATATAATTAGAATAAGAAGACTATTGATATTTTCTATATAAGGATATTATATAATTCACACACACAATGATGAAGTTGTGAACAAGGTATATAACTGACAGAATTTAATGTCAGACGAGAAAACCCATTTTACTTTCAAAAGAATAGTTGTTTTGGAAAATCATTTTTATTTTTAATAAAATCATATTGTAACATTTATATCCCAAAAAATATAACGGAATGCCATTGAAATGATATTTGAGGCATAAATGTATTCTCATTTATGTAAAATCATGTACAAATAGTTTTTTAAAGATGCATTACAAATAAATCATTTTAGTGCCGATTGAGGAAAATATTAAAGAGATTTTAAAGAGGAATGGAATGTATTATTTCCTATAAACAAAATTTAAAAAAGGTGCTTTATGATGATAAATTTTTTGATTTTATAAAATAATTATGTCTTAAAATATATTATATATTACACATGAAAATGGTTAAGAAGTTGAGAATTTTATTTTAATCAAGATTGTTTATCGGGAAGAATTGAGATGGGAACCATTTTAAAAAATTAATATACCCATCATAAAATTATGATATTATATATATATATATATGTTTTTTAGTATATATATAATGTTTAGGAAGCATAAAAAAATTTGAGAAGCATTAAATTTGGGTAAATATAGAGAAAGAGTAACCCGAAGGAAAACACAATTGTTCAGGTAGAATCTCATACCACTTGTATCAATAGAATCATATGATTGAAAATTAATAATAATAAATGGATTCAAAAAATTTCATCAAAATCATGAGATTCATGATATCATAAATCAATGTGAGGTATACAGAAACCAATCACATGATATATTCGAGAATAATAGATATCTCATGAGAATAAAATTGAGATGAGAAAGCCCCTACTAATTTGTAATCAGTTGAATCGTATGTGAAAAAATTAACAATAATTCAAAAAATCATTTAATAACATGAATATTAACTCATTAATGATTTTATATATAATATTGCTGTATACATACATCAAAAAAAAGAAATTAAATATCAAATAATCGAAATCTCAAGTAAATAAAATTTTTATGAGACACCCTTGACCTTATGACCGAACATGTTTTGCGCATGACCTCAACATCCTGGATAATAAAACTAAGTCTATTAATTAATTAATTAATAACCTTATCTACATTTAATTTATTAATTTTATTTTTATTAAATTCATTTAGGGACTTTTTGATGAGTTATAAGATACAAATTTAACGCTCGGGGGCATTTGTTTCTTTGTTTTTCATGATACTTATATATGAGTATAGATGTTCTTGTGAAAGTGATATAATTATAAAGATTTAAATTTATATATTATTAATGAAAATAAATAATATTTAATAGTTATATATAATATTTGGATCTGTGGTATGAGGATGAATCATTAGAGAATCATTTAGTGATAATCATTTAGATTATTATTGCGGTTATTGATCATAACGAGCTCATTTTGTTTTATCATATAGTATTATTTAAATATGTTACATACAGAAATTAAAAACGGTTATATTATACATTTTAAAATATTTCACAACCATTAAAATGGTTCTGGAATAGATTTAAATAATATTTTTAAGGACTAACCTTCGTAGAAGAAAAAGGATGTTAATTGGCACATCCTGGATGATGATTTCATTTATAAAATAAAAGAGGGAGTGTTAGGAGGTTGATAATTGTTATTAAGAAATCATGAGATAGTTATCGTATATATATATATATATAAATATATGATAATGGAGTTATCATGATCAATTTGAGAGGGGATGTTGGTTGAGATTAAGAAAAGAAGATAAATTGAAATTAAATTAAAAAGAAAAAGGAAGAGGATTTACCTCATGAAATAACCACCTTGTTAACCCCCTTAAGGGAAAGGGTTTTGGTATTTTGGTACTTACCAGGGGTCCTATGAGTGGGGAGGAACTAGGGTAGATTTTTTGGGTAGAAATTTGAGATGATTGAATTAATATTTGAGTAAAGAGAAGAGAGAGTGATGGGTGGGGTTTATAGTGGAGGAGAGTGGTGATTTTATAATATCTTATTAATTTTTTTATTTTTCTCAATACAAGAAATATTTTTGATTTTCATGATATTAAAAAGTATAAATTTCATATGATTTTTAACCAATGTTCAATTACATCCACTGAGAATCAAGCATGATGTGTAAATTCATTTATATAGAATAGTTTTTTAAATTATCAAATTTCACAATTCACGAAAAATTCAAGTATTTTAGAAAAATCCCAAATAATATAAATTAGTATTTTTTGATCTGTATAATTAATAAATGAACCCCATTTTATCCAAATACTTTTCGAAATATTTTGATTTTATTTTTTAAATAAAATCATTATTTACATTAAAAATAAATAATTTAAATTTATGATTGGATTTTAATACATTAAAATTTTAGCATAGGTGTCATTAAATTATTTTAAAATCATAAAAAAAATAAAATATTATTTTAGTAACATTATTAAAAACAATTATTTTGAATTTTATTAAATTATTTATTTCTAAAAATAATGCAAACACTTAATTATTAATTTTTAAAACAGTCACTCTTATTTATGTAGTGCCAAAATTTTATTTATGCTTTCAAGGGTGAGTTCACTATTAATAAGGATCATGATACTATTCATACGATAATTAATATTCATAATGTTACATTTTTATTCATAAGGGTTAAGTAAATTTTCACCAAAAAATTATTTTGATCATATTGCACTCTAAAAAACTTACTGACAGCAACAGTGCATGTCTGTTTATCAAAATTCAAATCATAGAATTGGATAAATAATTATTTCATGGCTAGGTTATAACTCTCTTGTGAAAATAATTATAAAAACAGAGTTTTTTTCAAAGATACTTAATTTTGTGTGGATTAGAGGCTATATTTATTTTTAAATTACTAGGGAGTTACATTCATTATTTCAAAAAAAAATTAAAACAGAATATATTATCCAACAACATTTATTAAATAAATTTGAAAATATGTTTTGATATTACAAATATATATTTATGATATTATTTTTTGGTCAACATGAATCTATTTATAAAGTGAGTTTACAACAAATTTGCAAAAGTAATTTGAGATGATTTTACTGGTCTATTAAATTTCATTCTTATTGTTCAATTTTTTCAAAATATGGACTGAATTATTTTTTATAAAAATAAAATACACATAAATATATTCTAAAATAAATTGGTATGGATTGTATTAGACATAGGGATACTCCATCAAGTACATGATATAAATTGGATCTTGATGAAATATGGAAACTAGGAGATCAACAACCTTATGTAATGATTGGAAGCTTACTATACTTAAATACTAGGTGACATGTTACAATGTTTTATGTCGGTATGTGTGCCTAATTTCAAGAAAATGAAAAAGAGACACATATTTTTTTTTCTATTTCTAAAAACATATAACAAATATAGGATTTTTCAATTATAAAGCCAATGAAGTTGATTTAGTTAGTTATTTAGCTGGTGAATATGATGGTTGTAGGAAAATAGTTATAAAACATATGGAAATTATCATTGTCTTGGAATGTCTCAAATTTTAAGGTGTAATAAGAAACACATTTCTATTGAGTTGTCTATTTCTAAATCTATGTATATAGTGGTATGATGTCATTGTGGAATAAAATTTATGGATGAAAAATAATTTTATGGGCTAATGATATTAATTTTGAAATTTCTTTTTAAATCGTGAACAGAAAAGTGCTATTAACATTTCCATGGAAATATTTCTTCAACGTTTAAAAAAATTAATTTATACATCTCTTTTTGAGTGAAAATTTTCAAATGGTATATATATAACTCGTGAATTCATTGGAATTGTAGGTCATCATGATGACATATTCATAGTTCCTTCAAATTTTGATAGAATGGGAAATATTCGATGTAATGACCCTAACCCATTATACGCAGAATTGGTTCCCTAATATGAGTCCTCATATGACCTATAGAGAACCTCCATATATTCTAGAGGCTTTCAACTGGTAGTGCATGCCTCTTTAGATATGTTAGGGAGATTATACCTACTAATCAGAGTAATTTCATTGTATAAATAAAATCAACATGTCAATGAACCAATATGAACCTCAATGGAAAACATAAATCAAATCTAAATATGTATCCAAGAAACAAATACTATAAAAAAATATTGCATACATTACATGTCAAGTATCCATACAATTGAAATCCCAAACCACAACTACCAAAAGTCCCCCCAGAATATACTTGATTCCCAACTTGGTCGTGAGATCTGGGGCCATAACTAAATAAACCATATCTAAACAAAGAATATTGTCAGAGTATGAAACTGAACCTGAAAACAAGTAACATCTTCATGGGTACCCATGTTTATTGTCTGGACAACCAGGATGTGAGTACAACCTAGTATGACATCAACAAAACCTTATAAGCAATTAGTAGTCTATACAACATTGTATGTACGGAAACATCTGAAATAAAAAGACATTGAAATAAAGAAAAATGTTTCCAATTTAAACTAATACCCTTTTTAACATACACTAATAAATATATTTGTTTAATATTTTATGGATAACTAGTATACAATTTCATCCATTTAGTCATTTGGGGTCAACCAATCATCCAAACTAGCCATAATCACCCCAAGTTCATAATCCATCGTATAGGGGTTACACACTCTTCAAACATAAGGGTGGATTCCATAATTATTATTTTTCAACATTCCCTAGAGCCTATATATGGAAATCAATCTAGGTCCATGTCTTTGGGAAGTATAATGATTATATTCGACATCCGAAACTACAAAATGTACAAATGTTGGAAAGCATAGATCCTTAGTGTGACATCCCAACCAAAAATCACATAACATATACCTTAGAGTGTCAGTATAGGTATTCTCATCCAATGAAACTATCAAGGGAATAACACCCCATTATAACTCTATAAACAATGCATTATAGGTGTGGGTTGTAGAGCCTCTGTCCAACCTGGCCCATATGTGTAGAACCTCAGGTAAACCCCACACAAACTAATATTCCATGTGTGCATGCTCCTTCAATCAATTCACATTTACCATTATCCAACCATTTCAAATTCCACATATTCACAACACACCAATTTACCCCTTATCCCATGATAACATCAATCACCATATCATCTATTTCATTTAATAAACCATGTAAACATGCTAACAAATCTATCAAAATTTCCACTAAATTATCTCAAAAATCTTTTCAATTACTATATACCAAATAGACCCCCAAATATGTCACATGGCATAAGGCGGAACTGAAATACTTTTTTTAAATGATATTGAATACTTCCTTTAAACATATGTATTCCTTTTGAAAAACAAAAACCATCCCTAAGGATTTTATTTCCATTTCCAACATTCAAAATAACCATTAATCTATTTTCAATAAAATTGAGCCATCACATCATTTCAATTGTCATTTTAAATCAGTTATGAAAACCACTTTTTAAATCATGTTGAGTCTAACACCTCCTTTTAGAGAATTATTCACACTCAAACATTATATTCATATAATAAATATATAACTCTGTCATGCACCAAAAGGAACCATTTAAACCATTTAAAAACCACCTAGTAATTTCACACAATCCATATTATAGCCTTCCCAATTAACCCGTTAACCAATACCCCATTACCAAATACAATTCACGATCCACTAATTTCCATTTTTTACTTTATCTTATCATTTTCAAACTCATTTTACCCTTTACATGCACTTTGTCTACCCCAAGGGTATCCATAGGTCAGTCTAACATTATGAACAGACCCAACATGGTCCACAAATGGATCCTCAGCTTGATATAATCATTAATCTACCTTCCATAGTCCAATACCTTAAAATGAAATAATTAATTACATTGGATCCACCACAGACACATATATAAAAACTAGACTATAGAAAAAGGCATTAAGACCACCTAACTCAATTCTTGAGATGGACACATGATTGACCATAGTTTTTTATTTGGAAGCAATCCACCATTAAATCCCCAATATAGAAACCATTTGATAAAAGTTTTTTTGAATTCAGAATAAGATGAGAGTTTCTAAAAATCCAAATCCAAAAAAAATATAGAAATATGGAGTTTTAGAATCACCTATGATTCTATATACACCAAATGAATCACTAAATGGTCTAAAAATTAAGGAGATCAAACCTTGGAATGTTTAGGAGGAATCCCTCATTACCCATGGATATTGTTGATGAATTGAGAAACAAACCCAAGTGAGGGCTCATAAATACATTGTAAATATGTAAAATTACTCATTTTTACTGCGTTCATGGTTTTTCCACACAGTTGGTCAAAAAATGCACCTATAATACATCACCATCTCTCCAAGAGGTGGTTGAGTAGGTTGGATATTTCCCCTAGAATACCTCATTTTTTGACAACCAATGTGATGCCCATGAGGGATGGACTGGTCCAATACCACATGGTTTCCCTTTAAACCCTTGACCGGTTCAAATCATTCACCCCTCCTTTGGCCATGTATGATTTGGGAACACGGTTTCTACTAATAGTGTGGGATGGATGTATCCTAGCCAACATGATTTCCCTTTTACCTCATAAACGCTTTCTTAAAATAATGCTCCCACATACAAGGATGAAGGATTCTGGTTAACAGTTACTACTAACCATGAACCAATCATGAAACATGCATTAGATAACCTGAATCGCTATTTTTCATGAACAGTTCCCTCAGAACACCCCAAAGCCTTCTCATACACCCGATAGACCATTATTTAACCATAATAAATAGTCATAATCTAAAACAAAAACAATAATAAACCTCAAGGATGTTCGGGATATTATAACCCCCAAACTGTATAATCGATCATCCTCAAGACATACACCTCATGCATTTCCAAGCCTCCAAGTCCAAGGGTTTCTCCACAGTCCCACCAATCAAATTCCATCCTCCAAGATTCCTCCTAAAGAAGGCCATGTCATCCCATCACTTATGCCAAATAACACGTCCTACCCCAATGAAAAATATCATGTTGTGATACATTATCACTAACCTGATGCACCTCGAATGACACATCAACCTAAACACCATCATCAGCAAAAAAAACTCTTGATAATGGTTTGGGTAAAACCACTAAATCACCATATAAAAAGATAAGGACAAGGAACTACACTAACCTGTAACAACCATATAGAACCCTTCTGTCCGACCCTCCCCCCAAGGAATTCCCTAAATCAATTAGCACCATCTCACCCAATTTCTAAAATGAAAACAGTTACACATGATAGGATTCACTGAAGGGATGCATTGATTCCAAACAAATTTCCTAACCTATATCGGTTTATGACTCGATGCCTAATATCTTCACTCCATTTCTAAACATATGAATTATAACACAAGAATAAATATTATCTCAAGGTACTCAACTATTGAAATCCCAAGCCAATGACCATCACCATCGCCGCTACACCAAAATGGACCCCGCCTGATTCTACCCTACTCAAAACACTAATCACCTAATTTACCGACTACATTCCCTCTATTTTTATCTCCACCATATTCAGTAGTTCATCACCACCATTTTTCCTTTTTGGCCACATAGATAATTAAAAAGATTCTGATATAACATCAACTCATCCTTCACATCATATGCAACAAATTTCCCAACATAATGTGCTGAAAAATCCTTGAAGAAGCCACCCATTTCAGGACATCAGCCTTTCCATCGAAACTACCTAGAGTGGTCTCACTATCTCTATCCATATAACAACTAAGGACTACTAGGTCCTTCATCAAACCCAATTCCCATTACATTGGATAATGTTTTATCTCAACATTAACCATATGTGTATTACAATCCACCTCATTAGTTCCATTTTATCAAATATAGTTGAGATGTCCCGACTAACTCAATCTATTGGTGCCCAACTTCCACTATTATAATATTTCCCAGTTACCTATTGATGATTCCACCTATCTCTTAAAATAACTCCTTATTCTACGATAATCTACTAGAGTAAAATCCCATCCCCCCATTGAAACTTCATTATCATATCATATTCTATTCCACAAACATTTTTCCCCTACATCACCCACCCACACGTGTTCAATGTAATCAATCAGATTACATCTAAGTCAACACAATCTTGAATCCATTGCAATGTTTTGTTTACCACCACATACAATTACCACATTTCTTTAACCATGCAACCCAATCATTTATCACACATGTTTATCATTGGAGCCTTGATGCCACCACATCCACTGTATGGGATGCTCAACACATCCATGACATACATACATATCTTCTTTATAGGAATTTCATTTTCACTACTTCCTCGAGAAATTTAAACCACTGTGTCTCACTCTTAAACTACAATATGAACCCCAAAAACATAGATATGGTCATCCAACATCCACTAGATATAAAAAAATATCAGATACTATTCATACACTACATTAGAGAAGGGAACCCATATAATTTGTAGACATCTCGTCAATTCCAAGGATATATACTGCAACTAGTTGATGGTCCACATCCCACCACATAGCTCCATGTATACCACAGAATGATAATAACCTTCAAGAGGACACATATCCAACAAAAAATTGTTTATGTAACTAGACGGAAAATTAATGCTCACATTACATAACCAGGATGATGTCATGATATTGTACATGGGCATCACTAGTTAAAAGTATGATATAATGTTTTCAATGAACATCACAAAAAAATATCATTCACTGATGATAACTACCACTATGTAAATAACATAAACTATTGGAATTCCTGCAATTCCCTATCTTCTATGATCTCATAAACCAAAAGCCTAATGAGATTTCCATCCAAAACTCATAGTCACCTACCAATCCTATTCCAAGTGAATGTGACCTAGCATTATCATTTCCACCATATCTATTTCCAAACTCTATTTCTTCCAGCAAAACCCCGGTATCCCACAACAAAAACAAAATGATACATCACTTCATTCAAAACCAATTCTCTCAAGAATATTTAACAATTACCACTGTGATCACACAGAATTTCAACAAGTTCTTATCTTGAGACACTTGTACACCCATCCAAGATGATATCAAGCCATCCAATCACATGACCACATATAGGCCTCATCATTACCCTTAAATTGATGAAAATTCGTATGACCATACTTTTAATCCAAATCAAAATCACACGATCCAAATTTTAACTGAGATTTTCCAAAATAACCTCTCCCTCATATGACCATATTTCCCGATCATTCTGACTTATCATCTTTATGGAAATATCAATGTCTCACCTAGTAACAAGACAATTTTTACAACCATCCCAAACCACGTGAACACCCACACACCCTATATCCTCTAAAACAAAATTGTTCATCCACATTTTGTTCACCCTTTCTTTATCCACCCCAAAACAACATTAATTCCCTAATACTATCAACTTCAAAACTAAACTCGAGTCACCACAAAAAAACTATCAATAATACCACTTATCCCTATTAGGAAATCCTATACTAGTAAACAATATATGTGTTCGAAATAAAAAGTCTGAAGCAACCCCATGTTCAATACACACAAAAGGAACAATTAACCATGGCCACCCACTCTCGTGAGTCACCCCAAAAGTCAAATTATACCATCTCCCTAAATTGAATTCATTCCTAAAGAAATATAATGGAACTCCCACTAAGACATACAAATCAAACCCCGAAAAACACACTACTCATATGAAATAATCTTACCTCCGTTAAAATAACACAATATCTAACCCACAGTACAACCATTTACACTTTTTTCCCACACCGATACATTTCTCACATGTACATCATCACCACAACCCAAACACACACTCTAGGGCCCAAAACACAACTCCAAAGGTATCCTACCACAGGAGTGACCACATTCACATGTGAAAATTTCATTTCACAGCTTCATGTTCACACCCTAACTAAGGACACAAAAAGTAACATTCAACAAAACTTTTATATTCTAACCCATCAAAGTACCACATCCCATAAACCAAGGTCTCAAAACTAATACAATCTCACTAACCAAACCACCCATACCACTGGTAAAAAACAAAAACAAGGGATACCCACAAATGGTGTCCATAAATGTACCCTCAATTTCTTTTTTCCCTCCTTATCTATACATTAAAATTTAAAACCCATGATTTCACATTTCAAAATGTTTCATTTCAAAAACCAAGAATTTAAACTTTCAAAAAAAATTAACTAAAAATTATAAAATACCATCTTTTTTTAAATTCATATTTCAAAACATTTTCATCCAAGGATATTTCATTGATTGGTTAACAAACACTAACCAAAAAAATAAAACACACTAATAAAATGTTATTCTTAAGGAACTATCAACAAAAGGAAACATAAAGATGAAATATCCCTCACTTGTGTCTATAATGATACATGAAATCAAAAACCATCTCTTTCCATAACATTCACTGAGATAAAACATCATAAATCAGTAACATCACATCCAAGAGAACCACTCGTGGTTTAAGTATCATCCAATAGTAAAAGCACATAATAAAAAACTAATACCCATACCCAAAAAAATTATGGATTCCCTCATACATTGGGATACTAGAACACGTAGTAAAACTCTTTACCAAGTCCCGATAACATCACAACCTCTCGTATTCCATTCCCTAAATAAGAAGAAAAAAGAAAATACATTTAATACCACTTTGTAACATCCCAGGCCTGGTAGTCAACGAACTGGTGGCTTGAGCAGATTCGTTGCATGATTTAAGGTGAACCTCTTTATATCAATAGGATTCCAAATAGAAGAGCATGTATTTATTGATATATTGGGGAGACTATACCCACATACTAGAGTAATATCACACCATAAAAAATATCATTTAGAAAAAGATAAAATCTGAACCTCAATGAACATCACACATAAATATCAAATATGTAACCAAGTAACGCATTCTATTAAAAATTTTAATACACTACATTTGAGGAAGTCATACAAATAAAACAAAAAACCTAAATAAAAAAATACACCATTTTACAGACACAAGTCCCAACTCGGTCCACACATCCCATTCTCCAACCAAATATCCAAGTGATTATCCATGAACTGGGCCCTTCTAATTAAACTATACTAGAAAACACAAATCATTTTTTCAGGAATCCAAGTGAAATGGTGGATAGAGTACGGTGTTTGTAAAACATAGTAGGATACCACCCAGAATGTATTAAAAAATAAAAACTATAAACAATATTGAATTCAGGTAAAACTTTGAAATAAAAAAAATGGAAATAAAGAAATATGTTTCTCATTTAATCCATTAACCATTTAACCAACATTTATCAATTAATTGGTCTCATTTTGTAATAATTACTAATTAACCATTTTATCCATCAGTTTATTTTGGTCCAAAAAACCAACTAAAATTTCTATAGTCACAGTGGGCGCCTAATCCATACTATAATGGTTACATACATTTCAATCACAAGGTGGAATTATCTAATAACAATTTATCAACATTCTTGAGAGCCTCAGACCATAAATAAAGTTGTTTGCTTCTGTTTTTGAATCATACAGACTTAGTTGGACAACCCAAACCACACCATGCACATACGTTGGGAATAATAGTTCCTTATGATTAAATCCCAACCATAAATAACATTACACATACCTTGGAGTCGCAGTCTATGTCACATCATCCATTGAAACCATTATGGGTATAAATCCCTACTCTGGAAACCTAACACATGCATTACCGGGGTGGGGTGCAGTTCCTCAGCCTAACCTATCCTTTGGAAATAGATTCTCAAGTTAATACCCCAAAAACCAAAAATCCATGTGCATATGATTCCTTAACCATTTCAGATTTAAAACTAACCAACCATATCACTTTATTTATATTCACAACAATCCAAATACCCCTAATTCCATTTTAACAGAAAAACAAAATATCAATGATTTTATTTGATTAAACATTTTTACATTTTTACACAACTATAACAATGTCCATTACATTAACCCATAAATTATTTCAATTACTATGTTCTCAATGGAACATCAAATATGATTCATTTAACACAAAACAAATCAAAATGATAATTTAAAATCATAATGAAGGCATCCTTTAAACATTATTCATCCTTAATGAAAAAATAAAACAGTCACAAAGGATTTAACTCCCATTTATATCATTCAAAATAACAATAAAATAATTTTCAGAAAAGGAAGCCACCCCATTATTCATATGATCATTTTAAATGAGTTATTAAATTGAATTTGTGGATCATTTTGGGGCAAACACCTCATTTTAAAGCATTACACACTTTTAAACATAAATTTATTTGGATAAATCTATAATTGAGTTAATACCCCAATACACACCATTTAATCCATTTCAAAACCTCTTAGTAATTTTACAAAATAACACTTATAACCATTACAATTAATCCATTAATCATAAAAACATACCAAAATACCATTCATGACCCATTAATTACCAAATTTACACAATCTTGTCATTTTTGAACTCATTTAACCCTTTCCATGTGTTTTACATACACCATGGGTCACCCTAGGCCGTTCTCACATCTTCGACATACCCAATGCAATTTGAGGATGATCTCACACCATAATCTATGGTCCAAAACACTTCACATAGTCATTGAATATGAAACTCAACAAGGAATTACATTGGTATAGCCAAAATCAAATATATCAAATAAAACAACAGTAAAAATATATAAAACCCCAACATTGATTCTGGTATCAACCACATGCTCGACCATAGATTTTAATTTAGAAATAGACCACTTATAAATCCCAAACCTAGAATATACAGGAATACGTTTTTTTAGGATTTAAAAGAAGATAATAGATTATACAAGCCTTGATAAAAATATATATATAATATGTGTGTTAGACTCACACGTTGATTCAATCCACACCCAAAAGTTCTGTAAATGTCCTAGAAATAAAATATTTAGACCTTGAATGTTTTGGAGGAAATCCTCATCACCCATTGATACAGTAGGAGAAATGAGGACAATTTCCATGTGAGGTTCCATAAATTTTATTGTGTAAAAAATGTAAAATCGTACATTTTCAATGTGGTTCAAGGTGTGACTGCATGGTTGGCCAAACTATGTGCCAACCGTGCAACACCCTCTATCCAACAGGGGGAAGGATACATAGTTACTAGGGATGCTCTAATGGTTTGACAAACTATGTGATGGCTAGGAGGGATGGATCTGTTGAAGCCTTCATAGTTTCACCTTTCCCTCTAGCATGGTTTCCTGAAACCATACACCCCTCCACTGGGGAAACATTTTTTCAGTGAAATGTTTTTAATAACCATTCCCCAACTGTGAAACAAGGAATAGATGGACCGATTCACCCTTTTTAATTTCTCGTACCCCCATAACACCACAAAGACTACTCATGCACCCATAAAATATTTATTTAACCAAAATTAGGAGACACATGCTAAATCATAAAGAAAAACATACATCAAGGATGTATAGGATCATACTTCTAGAATGAACTCAGAATGATTAATTTTTCTTAAGTCCATTATTCATAGATTTACATTGATTATAGTAGTGAAAAATCAAAGGAATGATGCCACAATGATTATCGGTTGTTAGTAATTATAACATGATGATAGATTGTATGTTATTCCACCAAGATTATTTATATTTAGTCACACAATCATACATATTAAACATTTTATAAAACCATTTATATTGAACCATTAAATGCATCAATTTGTTTGGTATTGTGATGTACTACCTTGACACAGTATTATTATAGTCAACCATCATGATACTACCCTAGTGTGTTTCTATTTTGTGCTATAATGATAATCTTCCATAGGTACTACAGTTTCTAGATCCACGGTTTGTTTTATTTTTAAATAATTTGTATTAGTTGTTATAATTATTTTATTACTTTCATATTGAATTTTTTTATTTGGGATCTTTGAGTACCTATGTAATAATATGACCTAACATATAATCATAAATATTGAATTCTAAGGTTTTCCTCATTTGAACCCTTTTACCTCAGTTGAAAATATATTCATCTTCTCACTTCCTCCCTCATCCCTTTTAGATCAACCTAGAATCCAATAAGAAAATGGTCTGAGTCAAGTGTCCTAATGAATTGACTAATAAAGCCATCCTTTGAAAAATGAAATACATGAATCAATTTGGATCCTATGACCAATGTATCCCTATCCCCAATCTTGTGTTTATATCATTGAGATGGAAATAAATGTTATGTGGTTATATTCCTGGATGTTTCTCATTGTGAGTGTCATCCAAGAATACGGATGGGTGAAATGGTTCTCAATGAATGATCCACCATTCTACCCTAGGTTGGTTCATGAGTATTATCAATTATTAGAATATCAATTTAGAGAAAAATGATTTTTTAAAAAATCAAGATATATGAAAAAGGGAATGTTATAACTTCGAAATAATGGACTAAATTCTTAAGAGTTCCTCACAAATTTTTTCTTGAGAATTATCAAGCCACATTTTCCATCAACAATGAAAAATATTAGTTTGAGGATACTTTTCTTGAGTAAAATCGGAAGAAAACTGGTTAAATACCCACTTTAGTAGATATCAATGGAGAATGTTATTTGATGATTATGTTAATCCAATGAAAACTAATGATGAATTATGACATTTTATTCGTGTTTCTTATGAAAAGAGGATACATGAAATACTTAATTATATATTTTATTTTTTGTAGGATGGAATATTTCAAAACCACCTTTTTAATCTAATTTTCATGCCTTCCAAAACGAAATTGTTTTCTTTTTGAATAATGAGACCTTATTGTTATTGCAGATAAAAAGTCAAATGTATTGTTTTATTTCAATTTCATGTATGTCATAAATGGATTAGTGTAAACTGGAACCCATCATTGAAAAGGTGGGTTGTGGATAATGATAATTTCATTAAAATGTTTAATCTACTATATAATCCTTCTTGACTAAGAGATATAGATGAACCTGGTGTAGAATAAGATTAGTTTAAAAAATATTATTCTTAATGGAGAAGGGGAGTACATTTCTATTGCATGTGTAAAAATGGATGAAGTTAAAAATAAGAATGAGGGGGATATTCATTATTCAGTAGATGTTTTTTTGAGTAATAAAGATGTTTCAAAGAATACCAATGTAAATTACCATTCATATGGATATCATATTTCCATTTATATCAATTAGGTCTTCTTAAAGTAAGATTGTTAAAAAAAGTCGGAGGCCTCTAATGGTGATCACATTAAGAGATCAACATCATAGTGCCTAAGGGATATGGTTTTTCTTTTTGATGATTCAAAATATGTTACTGATGGTGCAGATTAGGACGATCAGTATAAACCTATTTAGACTATCACCGAGTCTTGATGGTATATAAGTATATAGTGGTAGGTAATGTCTCTATATAAATTATCTAGTTATGAATCTTATGGAAGAGATTAAGAAAGTACTTTATAAGATAATTATTTTGATGCCATGCTAGGCTAGTTACCTCAAATATAGATAATCATATATCACCATTTAAGGGGAAGAAACACAAATGATCTTATAACCTCAGTTTATAATTGAGAAAATAAAATGATGTTGATGATCTAGAATTTCCACCCAATAAAGGTGTACATTACTTATTATTTTAACAAAAATATCATAAGGGATCCGTGGTATAGAGGATTGATCAAAAATAGATTTTAGAGGTTTTTTCTACTGTTGTACATGTTCTAGAGAATGTACATGATGATAATTACATCTATTGTAAAGAGAGGACATAACATCTCCACCTTCACCTCCTCATCATTCCATCTATCTAAGACAAGTAAATCTTAATTCCTCCCTAATATATTTTCTATTAGATTATAGTGGGATGCACCATTCCTCCTTGGGGAATGAAACAAATCATAGTGATGTTGAAAACATGATGATTGTATTTTTAGTAATTTATCATATCCAATCCAAAATGATAATAAAGATGTTAAATATGGAAATGTAGAATAAGTGTCTATAGGAATTGATATATTCAATTCAATATTTTGTAAATGATATGTGTTTTAGTTTCACAAGTGGAGTGATATCTCTTTTGGTAAGGTTGGGGACTTTATCTACTCCTATATATTAGTCCTCAAGATTTCCACCACCTCCTTCTCGTATTTTAGTAGACTTTGATATGTTCTAATAAATTTTGATAGAAGAGTTGTGATTTGTGAGTTGTAATTACTATACATATAATTAGGATGAGTTTCAAAAGATTAAATATTATTATTAGAATATTTATAAATTCATTAGAGAATGTATAAAAGATGTTATATGTGGTAATGAAACAATAACAAAAATTATTATGTATTAAATCTCAAGGATTTATATCATTCATGAATATAATTATAACATTATGTTCTTGGATTATTATTTGAAAAAGAAACCAGTGTAGAGGGAATCTATGAGTATCATCTACCAAAATCAACCATTAGTGAATTATACTACCAATGAGCTTCCCTATTTATCCATAATTAATTTAAAATTAATTATAATTGGATTTTAATGAATTTAATTATGCATAAGACCATATGAATTTAATAATTTATATGTTAATCTAATCAAAAAATTCCTCAAAGGAAATTTCAAACCTAACAAAATGGTTTCTTAATATGATGATCTAGATTATTTAATTGTTATCCTACAATGAATAAAAGGACCACCTAGACTGATATAAATTTATAAGAGATCCCTCATTCATGATATATTTAACATAAATTAAAACATATATATAAATATAGTATCTCATGAATTAGAATAAGGATAATAATTTATACACATGTCTGTGAAAAAACACTAGACAATAGCTTAATAATAATATAATATTCTCTCCATAATTCCATGAAATGTTTTTTGTACATTTTATATATGTTATATTAGAGAATTATTATTTTATATATTCATGTAATCAAAAACAATTTATGATATATGGAATAATAAACCCCACATTTTATCATCTCTCTCTTCTCACATGTTCTGTTATAGAATTATATTGAGTTTATTCTTGTTTTTTATCAACCCATAAATTGTAGTCTCTTATACTAAAATGGTGATTTATTTCCACACACTATCAATTATTTAAAATTTAATTCCTATATAATACTGTGGAAGAAGTTTTTATGACAGATAATGTTTTTATCAAAAAAAATATGAGATATGATTTATGAAATGATATACTTGTTTTCAATTTTTTTTTGGAAATTTAATACTGGTTGTGGAAATATCTATTTTATAATAAATTCAATGGTTGTGGTGTATTTCAATGTGGAAGGGATTAAGTCTAGGCTGCAGATTAAACTCCATTTATAAATTCTATAATGGTTAATTTTCTATGTTTATCTTCATGTTTTATATTTTTTTTATATCAAATGATTTTCTATTTTCTATATTATTAATGAAAAATTTACTATGATAGAGGACATATTACTGAGTTTTATATATGGTGTCTGATAAGAGAAAAAAGAATTAAAATTATAAATATTTCCAAAATAAGTTTAACTATTATTAGGTAAATATTTTGAGAACATTGTCTACATATGTAATTATATAAATAATTTATTGTTATTATGTGATAAATTTATTAAATTAGGGGTTATATGTTTTAAAATTTATATAATAGAAGTTTTATTGTAAATCAAATTTACCCAACCTGTTTTGTTTTTCACTAGTAACAAAACATTTATTTTTTTAAGGATATTTTTTAATTTCATTTATCAAAATAATTTTTTTAATTTTAATGAAAACATTATTATAAAATTATCAAGACTTTAAAAAGGTGTATTGACTCTAAATTTTAAAGTGATTTATAAAATGGTATAAAAACTATATTCTTCATCAATAAAAACATCCTTAATTATCTTTATGTTCTTCTTGGGGAATTTTTAAACTACAATAAAACCTATATATCTGGTTTTCTTATATAACTTTTTAGGAATGTTTTCCATGAAACTCATCTCTTCGCATTGGTTAACTATGAGAGGTATAATATATGGCTGTTTTTAATGGAAAAATCATACATAAGTGATTATTATTATTTATTTGGTGGTTCTATATTCCCCAGAAATGTATTGTTTATGAATTTGTATCTCATGAGATATCTTTGAGAATTAGGAAGTGATGGCTGATCCAATACGTTATGAAAATTATATAGTGATATATTTTCATCTATGTTTTATGGGAATCATGTAGTGATTCTTTCCCCACCATCATTATGTGAATCTATTACTATTTTGTTCTCCATTATGGGGATCATGTTGTGATGCCTTCTACACCATGTTATATTGAACAAGTAGCGATTATGCTCTAAATTTTATGGATTCGATGCCTATTTCAGTGTTGTAGTTTACTATTATTCATTATTTATAAGAAAATAAATATTTTAATATATATTAATATTCCATATTGATCATATTTATTTTGTAATTTTTCTGCACTCTTATTCCATGGTATATTCCTGATATTTTGAGATTACCTATCTCACTATTACGACTTTAGGAAAAATATTTCCATTCAATATTATTTTGTCTTGAATTTTTATCCCTTGTTTCTATATTCACTCGTCAATAAGACTTATCCATTGATGACATATCTGTGATTTTTCCCCTACTAATAATTTTAACACTACTTCTGAATGTGTGGGTATAGGTAAATATTGTTGGTAACAAGAATTGTTTAATTATTATTTTTGATTATTTAAGTTTCATTTTGTGGATTAGTATGAGATAATATTTTTGAAAATAGTGGGATGTGTTTACTAGATATTTCTATATGTGGGTTAACATCCCAAAATTTTAGTTATGTTTTGATTTTGTAGTTTTCCCATAAAATTACATCGTTATAATGATATTTAGAAGTGGATATGTTTGTTAAATTTATGTACATAAGATTAATCACCCTTAAAGGGATAATAGATTATTTATTTGAGCATTATATAATACACAATGAGGGGTCATATGATTGAATAATTGGCTAGAAACCCCAACATGATATGCTTTGGTTAATCAAATTTTCATTGTACGATATTATTAATTATTTATGATGTTATGTAATTAAGTCATGTTTATGCGAAAACCTATCGTACGTAATCATAGATTAAATTATGAGTTAATTAGGTTTACTGAATTCCAATATTATGTGTTCAAAGATTAATACATTTTGAGGTTTCATTTTTCATGATATTATTTATTATTATTTAATTATAAATTTAATATTTGTCATTAATGATTGAAAATTTTTGTTTTATAAATGGTTGGACCTTAGAAAAACTATATTAATAATATATTTGATGGAAATTTAAATGAAAATTTTAATATGAAACCTAATGGGATAGAATATAGTGTTGTAAATATTATGGATATGATAACTTTGTTATCTCATGTTATGATTAATAATTTAGAATATTCAAAACATTATAACACATAAAATTAGAGAAGGATAGAGTTTCATAGAATATAATGTGATTAAGATGATAAATAACTGATGATTGAACTTCCCACTTATTAAGAATGTGGGAAGAATCTCCCAAGGGAATGTATCAAATGTATAATAAAATTTTTCAACTGTTGAATGATTTTTAATTGACCTCCTAAAAATTGTGATGAGGTAAATAAGTGAATCAATATAATGAATGGGAATTATATTCAATTAATATATTGTAAGGAGTTTAGGAATTCTGAAAATTCAATCCCTAATCCAAGGGATAACAATTGGATTAGTAATTATCAATATCTTATACCAATAGAACAAGGGGAAGCATATTCCATCACTACCAATGATGTGGATAATGATAAATAAAATATAATTATTTACCACTCCAACGTTATGAAAGTCTTGTTGGATATCAATTCCATGTACCCAAGTATATCTTTATCATTTTCTAATACTATTAAATCACCACAACATTTATATGAGTGTTTACAAAAACATATAAATCTATGAATATTGTAATCAAAGTTCATTTTTAAATAATTAATCATTATGAAATTTTATTATACATAAATTAGTTGTATTTTATTTATTTTGATAATGGATTGGCTATCTCCAATTAGTGGGAAATAATTATTTTCAAATAAAAGATATCATTTCATATTAACCTGTGACATTTTTTAATGCATGTATGATTATGAAAAGAATTTAACCAATTAAATAATGTGGATCTCGATACTAAATAATGATAGACTATAATCTGAAATGTTTAAAGAAAAATGAAATATTCGGACTGGCTTATTTTTAGTAAATGATATATGTTCCCATATTTATAATGTTGATATCTTTCTTGAAGTAGAATCCTAAGTAATGTTTATATTAACCTTAAGTATTTTATCAGTGAAAATAAATTCAAATAACGAGGAATCTATTTATTTTTTGGGGAAGATATGGAAACATTCCATGATTTTGTGATATAGTTTTCCATTAAATAAACATTTTTCAGATAAAATAATATACATGAATTTCTTAACCAAAATAAACCATGAAATATAAGATGAATATTAATATGAAATATCAAAAACATTATATCCTATTGTAGTAAAAAATATTTTAATCTTTTATAAATGCATAAAATATATGATTAATAACACTAAAGGTTTTAAAAGGGAATTTGTCGAGGAAATTTTTTTCATTATATAAATTATTTACATTTAAATGTAAAATTTATAAATAATAGATAATTTGTATTATAATATAGATTCAGTTTTGGATTTAGAAAAACAACATTATCCTTGGATGAATCATTTATATTTTCATCAAATAATTGTAAGCATTTTAATGAAAATGAAAAAATGTATGAAATTATGATTATTTAAGAATCATATATAACTTTATTAATAATTTTAATTTATAAAATATGTTTTTATTGTGAAATATTATTCATTTTAAATATTATGCTATGCAATGATAAAAAATATTTTTTATTTTCAGAACGTAGGTTACTTTTTATTCGAATTGAAAATCGAATTTTTCTCCTTTGATTTCAATAGTAATTTTACTATAAATGAAAATTTTGAATCCTCTTAAAATCAACATATTTTTTTATATACAACCATTTTAATAATGGAAATTAATAAATATGGTAATTTTTTAATTACACATAAATTTGAATCATAGAAACACTATTATTCTGGAAATTTTATTTAAAAATCATGTGTGTTAATTATGAAATTTAAAATTTAAATATATAAAAATATTATTTTATAAAATTATTTTCTCTTTTTGTTTTAGAATGTTATAATTATACAATATGGATATTTTTAATTTTGATTGCTAAATTTTTTACAGATGTTGAAAACATTAGATACTGTGGTAAAAATAAAAAGGGTAAAAAGAGTATTAAAATGTGTAAAAAACCAATAGTATTTTGGAAAACATTCTTTCAAGTGTTTCTATAACCGGTGTATTATTAATCCATAATACATTCAATTATTTCAAAAAAAAAATGGATCCTTCTACCCTATATGTTTAATATTTTCTCTATAGTGGTAACATTAAAATTAAACTCATTAATAAAGATACCATCTCCAAATGATTAAAAATTATTAAAATATTGTCACATTTGATTTAATAATTAATGATCGAAATGAAATCTACCTTGTAATGAAATAATAATTTATATATAATTTTAAATTTTCAATTATATTACTTTATATGACCATAGAATGAAATTATTTTTCAGAAAAATAAATATCCTTACAACTATTATAAAACTATTTCGATTTGATCAAGATTAATTATACCTGATATTGAAAATAGATAATAACAAAAAAATAAAAATGTAATGAAAAATTATAAATGTGTTTTTTAAAAGGCTATAAAAAATAATATGGTTCATTAATAGGTGATTAATATAGTTATATTTCATATACATTAGAGTCAGTTTTTTTTGATGTTATGAATTATTTCAAGGGGTTATTTGTCTAAAATTTATTTTCACGGTGCATATTTATTAATGTTAACCAATATATATTTAACATGGTTTTATTACAATATAATGGAATTATTTTACAATATTCAAGGAATTCATAGGTTATGAAGATAAATATAATATTCTCTAACTAAATAGATTTATATTCAAATGATATAAAAGTTATAAGGGTTTTTATTAGCTCAACTACCTTTATTGCGTTTTAGATCTTCTTTTTGATCTTATTTATTTTATGATTGGTTTATTCTTATCTAATTTTTTTAATTTAACTTTATATTTTACTGAATGAAAATCATAAATTTATTCTAATTATCCTAATTGATGAATTTTATCTGCTTAAAAATCTTATCATTGTTGAGAATAATTTATGTCATTTTATTTGACAATATTCTTATTATGTCCATATTTACCCTTCCCAAAAATGTTCTCTTTATCATTTGGAGACCTAATACTGTGTTTCCTAATGTGACCTATATCTTTATATTAATATTTTTTAAATTAACTTTTATTTAACCATTTTATGATGTGTTTTTTTAATAATAATATTTTAAAATAATAAAATGGTTTTCCATTCATTATTATATACTTTATCTTCCACACAACATTTTCGATAAAAACCATTTTATCTTTTTAATGTTCTATAATTTAATATCGATTTTATATGTAAATTCTTTCTAAAGTATTCACTAAAAATATTTAAAAAAATCTTTTCAATTTGAATTATAATTTCATCTTTTAAGAGTTTGGTCATTTACTATTATATAAAGTTTATAGTTTGTCCACATATATATTCATTCTTATTTGTTAAGATTCCTTCACATGTTTGAAAATAATTAAAATTTATTTTATCTCTTTTTTATTTTTAAAAGAAATGTAAATATTTTAAATTTTTTTAAAAATAATAAATTTATTATAAAAAATAATTTTTTATTTTTATGTAATTTTCATAAATTAATAATTTTTTTAATAATGATTAATTTATTGTAATAATTTTTTATCAATAAATTTTCCTTTGAACGAATAATTAATTTAAAGAATTTTTTATCTAGAATACCTATTAATTCATTTTAAAGGATAATATTCATTTTTTATCAATACCATGTGTTTAATTTAAAAACAACTAGGGAGTCATTATGAAATTTAAAAGGTTTATTACACATTATTTTTCATTTTATTTATCCAAATATACAAAAGATGATATTTTTAGTCTATAAAAACTTTAATAATTGTTCTAATGTTACACTGGGAATATTTTTATGAATCTATCCAACTTCATTCTGAAGTATGGTTAAGAAATTTTCTAATATGTTTCCTCATTAAAGAAATATTATATCAAAGTGTTAAAAAGTGATGGATAAATTATGGATTATTTCATTTTCTAATGGAACATATATGTTTATATAATTATTATTATTAAGGTGGGGGATATATATTTCCCACAAATGTATTTTCTATGGATTATTATTTTTGTGAGATAACAACATGAATTTGGATGTGATTCCAAATATTTTATGTTATTGTGATTACTGATTGATGTATTATCTACTATGTTTATGGGAATCTATTAGTGATTCATTCTCAATTTTGTTTTTGAGAATCTATAAGTGGTACCCAATTCACTATGTGTATGGGTATCTTATAGTGATTATTTCTTGACAATGAGAATATATTCATGATTCATACGTCACTATATTATGGGAAATGAGTAGTGATTCCAACTACAATTTTTTTTGATTCATACACCTATGCTAGTGCCATTTTTTATTGTTATTCTTCATTTCTATGATCCACCATATAAATTTACCTGAAATTATGCCCTATTTTGAATTAATATTTCCACATATTTCTGAACATTTATGCCTTGATATCAATTTTATCTTTTGAGTTTACATGTCATGATATCAGGTATCATAGATGGCCCTTATTTTTCAATGTTAGTTTAAATAAGTTATTTCTACCCCACTGATATTTTCTCACATGATTATGACATATCCCTTGAATACTTGTTAATGTGATTTTTCTTATTTCATATTTGAACTCAACCCTTTAATATTCTTATATTCCTTATTTTATATAGAAGATTATAATTTTAGGGAAATGTACAAGATACTGTAGTATGGCTCAACTATTCAGAAATTATCACATGTGTTGTAAATTGAGTTGCTAAGGTAACTAGTACTCCAACACACTAAACCATTATGTTTGAATGAATGTGAAATTATTATGATATTCTATTCTAATATTATTGAAATATATATAAGTTTATCTTGTGTAATATCCCATTTTATCAATGAAATTTTTTTAAAAAGGCATTTTTATCACCAGATACACATGTTCAGGTCAGGGGAACTACATGCATGACTATACCATTTATTAAAATAGTGTGAATAATGTTATAAATAAAAAAAAGAATTTAATAAAATAGGATTGAAAGTGTCGAGTCAGAGTAATGTATCACTGAGAGGGGAGGTGGTGAAGCAGTGATAATATTTTTCTTTTTTGTTTCTTTTCAATTGAAACACCCTTCGACTCCTATTATTGATTTCAATTCCCTACTGAAAACAAAATAAACAGACATCCAAAGGAACACAATGAATTAGAAGTTTCAATATTCAATAATAATAGCTACGTCCTTGGTATGTTTTGGAAAAGATCTAATACCATACAATCCATTTTGAAAACAATATTTGGATTACAACAAGTAGGATATACCCTTACATTCATGTAGCACGATGAAACATTACAAATATTGTATGTGAACACTCTTATCACAATAAGGTATTAACATTGTTTTGTAACATATCATGTCACCTATGATTCTTTTCATCTCAAAAAATGAATTCAATTATAAAACAAATATTTTTTTCATTACCTAGTAAAAGGGTAAGAACCTCTTAGACTATATAAAACAATCAGTCTGATTACCCTAAGTATGATTCTCCAAGTCCGATTATTTTCAGTTTGATCATTCAGTTGAATAAAATAGAATATAATATGTAACACTCTAATACAAACATACAATAGTCATGGAAAATTAAATTGATACCACTTTAATATAGTTATATAATGGTCATTATAAATAGAATCAGAACCACTTTGATATATGTAATAAATATTCAATAAAAATAGAATCACCACCACTTCAAAACCTGAGAATGACAAAGATATAGTGTACGATTCTTCTTTAGCCTAGGAATCCAAATATTGAAACACCCAATACAGAAAACTGGAAAATGACTAATTCAGCCTGATATGAAGAACATTTTAATACAAAAGACATGTTGAATACTCTCCACTTATTATTCTCTCTATAAAGCCCAAAGCTTCCCTCTAGTATTTTGTGAATACTACACATTTTAATAATGTTCAATGTACCTCCTCCTATTATAGGTAACAATTGGTAGGAATCCAAACATATTTCTCAGCAACTCAAATTTTCCCAAATTTTTTTCCTCCTTAAATTAGGGGATACATTTTGGCTTCATCACATTTTCTCAAATATTATTGAATCTTCTAGAAACATCATCCTAATATTAGACACTTCAATTTGTTTCACCATACCTATTTCATGTTCTATAAATAAAAACATAAGTTTCTTTTAGAAAACAATAAATTTTGGTGGAGTTGTTAAGAATGATTGTTTCTGGGTACAATAGCCTTTAATCAAAACCATCTTTTTTTCTTTCACTTTCTCTTGAGAGTCTTATGAAAAACATACTCATTACCCAGCAGCCTGATATTCATCATATCTTCACATCCACTTTCCTTCGGCATAACTATTTCCTCTTTTCCATTAGCATAACTATTTCCATCAGCACGACTATTTCTATCGGGACAACTATTACCATCGGCATGACTATTACCATTAGTACTATTATTCCCATAGGCATGACTCTTTTATGTTTTCCATCGGCATGACTCTTTCCTATTCCATTGGAATGACTATATCCTTTATCATGACTATTCCCATTAGAGTGACTATTCCCAATAGCAACATTATTCCCATCAGCATGACTCTTTAATATTTTCCATTGGCATAAATCTTTCCTCTTCCATTGGCACAACTATTCCAACAGCATAACTATTCCATTGGCATGACAATTACTCTGATGAATAACAATTTCATTTTTTTTCTTGATGACAAGAATCATATATTCTTTCATCGGCATGACTATTCTATTTCCAAGACTATTCTATCGGTACGATTATTCCTTCGGAATGACTATGAGTTTGATGCAAAATAATGTCATTACCAGGTCAGCATAACATGGATTGAATCATCTTTCATCGGCAAGACTATTCCATCGGCACAACTATTCCATCGGCATGACTATTCCATATGTATGAATCTGAGTCTGATTAAAAACAAAGCAATTACCATGTTGGAATGACATCCATCATATATTTTTTCATTAACATGACTATTCCAACAGTACTATTATTTCCATCGCCATCACCTTTCATAGTTTTTCTATAGGTACCACCAATAATAGCTTTGTTATAGTCACCATCAATTGTAGCTTTAAAATAGTAACCACTATTCATAGCTTTGTAATAGTCACCTTCATTCATACCTTTGTATTATTCAACAAAATTCACAACATTACAATAGTCACCACCATTCACATATTGTAATACTCACCACCATTCACAGCTTTGAGATACCCCTTTCTTCCATTGAGCATGAACCATAAGTTTTACCACATTACATTTGATTTATGATATTTAAAAAACGAAAAATCATCATCATGTTTAGTCTTATAATGTATCACAACTATCCATTTATTATAGTTTCATTATTACCTTATCTTCCTGGGGACAAAAAATATGAAAACAAGAGTCTAATTCATTTTAAAATAAAAACTCAAAACAATTGTTTAAAAAATAATGTTAATTGAATTATTTTCTTCAAAACAAATCATGACAACAACAAAAAATCTTGAGACCTATATCAAATTTATCATCATCATGGTCCCCATAATCTCCCCCTTTGGATTCTGTTGTCAATATTGTTTTATATATCATTGAAATTTGTAACCTCGTGAAATGGAATACATTTCAACATTTCAAAGCCTACAAGAGTTATCTATTTGTAGGAAACAATAATAATTAAATCAAAAAATATTCTTCCAAAATAGAGATCATGACCAAATCCTTCTTTTCTTAATTATTCCTGGATACCAGTTCAATTTCTTTTTTTATAGCCACTCCATTATATAGTTATAATTGTTAACACACAAAACAATGATGAATTCATAACATTCCCAAAACTATCCCTTTTCTGTAATAGATTTATGAAACAAAACAATTCTCCCCTTCAAAAAAAATACATTTGTAAGATGAGAGTTGGGATTGATATGCATACCTCATCCTTAAAGAGAAATAGGTTATACACCCATGTTCATCCTCATTTTTTAAAATGCTTCTTTAGATAAATATTTTGTGAAAATATCAGCCACATGTTCTGAAGCTAGAACATTATCTAGTTTAAATTCATTATGCTCCTAATGAACATTCATGAAATGATATTTGATATCAATATTTTTTGAATGAGAATGTTGCACTGGATTGCAGGTGAGATTTATTGTACATTGATTCTCACAATCCAATACCATCGGTAACTTCACATCTACAAATATTCTTCCAATTCTGTTTTCATTCACATAAGTTGAGAAGCAGCTTGAGTAGCAATGACATACTCAACATTTGACATACAGAGAGTTTCTATGTTTTGATTCTTAGAGTTACATCTAACTCAATTTTTTTCCCAAAATAATATTCCACTATATGTAGATCTCCTATCATCATCATTCCCTACCAAATCTGCATCAGAATACCCAGAAAATCAATACAATTTAAGCTGCAATACTTGATTCCAAAATATTTTGTTCCTATGATGTATCTGAGAATTATTTTTTAATAAATAATATGTGATTACCTTATAGAACTCTCGAATCTTGGTTTTAAGGTAATCACTTAATGAATGTTAGGTCTTGAGGTATTCAAATATAATAGACATCCATTCAACTTTTGATACACTTTTTGATCGACTTCTTTTCCATATCAATATTTACTCAATATATTTCACATAGAAATGGGTGTGGAAATATGTTTTTAATTTTCCATTCCAAACCTCTTGATATACTCTTTTTCATTATTTCCTTGGGAGAGGAAAATTAATTATTTCTTTTATTGGATTTGTAACCCAATAAATTATTTCAATTCTCTTAGCATGGAATTTTCAGAAACATTATTCATTTATCTGCAAACAATTCGCATCTTCCTTCATCATTACAAGAAAATATAATATCATAAACATAATCAATTATAAGAAAGAAATAATATTTCCTTTCTCTGATGTAATGATTTATATCCAATCTTACTTTGTTAATATTAAACATTCATACGAATGTATCAAATTTGGAATACCATGCCATAGGAGCATGTTCTTGGCCATGTAATGATTTTTTCAGTATGCCCACCTAAGCATAATATTTTCCAATAACAATGACACTTGGTTTTTCAAAATAATCCTCTTAATCAAAATCATCATTTATGAATGCAAATTTAACATCCATTTGAATGATCTTGTAGCCTCATCTTGCAGCAACTGAAAGAAATATTTTGATTGTTTAATGTCCTTCTACAGGGTAAATTGTTTCATCCAAATAAATACCCTCAATATATGAGTACCCTTTTCCAACCAATCATTATTTGATTTATAAAACATCACCTTATACATTCATCTTGTTCCAGGAAACCCATTTTGTTCCAATGATGTTTTTCATTAGGCATGGGATTGAGTTCCTATATACTATTCTATCCAATCTAATACATTTCTTCATTCATGGATTGAACCCTTTATAGATATTCAAAAGCTTCTATTACATCATTCGATTCCAATTTTGAATACAATAATGTAAGTGTAATACCTTTGGTTGTTCTTCTTGTTTGAAAATTATGATATTGATCACAAATTATATTAAGTGATTACACATGTCTCCTAAGCCGTGGATATGATTTTCAATTGTCTTCATCACCTAAAATAGCAGAGTCTGATTCTTATTCATGAGAAGGAATACAATTACCTGTATCCTTATCCAAATTGTTTTCATTAATATGATACACATAACCATTTTCTGTAACAAGTTTCTCTTTCTCAGATAATACAATCACTTTCCGATCATCTAAATCAAAAAAATCATGTTTCTTTATTATAGAATTTTTATCCTCTTCTTTTATGAGATTAGAAGACAATACATCCATCATCACAATTCATCCCAAACATACCATATTTTCCACCTTTTTTTTAAAATACAAAGACTCTTGAAAAATCTAAAGTGCATCAGACATAAAAATATTTCAATAAAATAGTTTACAGGGAGTCATACATGATTGTTCTCTAATGAAACAATGGTTCTAAAAACAAATATAAGTTCTCATGACTTTCCTCAAAAAATAATGAGATATAACATGCTGATGTAACATGGTTCATCCCATTTCATGTAGGCTTCTATGAATTCTTTATGCAACTCTATTTTTTTGGGGGGTGTTAAGATTTATACTCATGAAAAATTCCATGATTCTCAAGATAGTTTTCAAATTATTCACTTTTGTATTCACCAATGTTATCAATTCATAACTTCTTGACAGAATACCAACATTCATTCTCATATTTTAATCTAAAACATTTAAACATTTTCAAAGCATTATATTTGTGTTTAATATACATAATCACAAGTAATGAGAGTATAATAATCAATGAATGTAATGCAATTATTATCTCCATGTATTTATTGTTTTTTAATTGGCCCATATATATCAGAATAGATCAGTTTTAGGAATTTTTTTGAACATGAATCCAGTTTTTTATGAAAAAAATTTGTAATAATTCCTTTATGATAGATAGTGAAACACCAATATCAAATTCTTTGAAAATCATGAATATCTCGAACACATTCTCTTTTAGATAACTTTATCTTGTTTCTATGACACATATGTCAAATCATTTTATGTCATAACTGATTATCTTCTACCATATATATGTAACAACAGTTTTTTGAGTCACCAAAATGAAAGTAGTGTCCTTTTGTACGTTAACGTTTTGTAACAATCATTCCATCTTATTCAATATTTACAAAAAAAATACATATTTCTTAATGATATCCTCATTACCCTCATCATTAAATTGTGAAATAATTAGAAGATTTTCTTTCAGCCCATCAACATATAAATATTTCTTCGATTTGATCTTTTCTTTTCTAATGATGACTTATCCAACATATTTTATTTTTAATTATTCATCATTTTCAAATATCACCATTCTTTCTTTAAAGTCTTCCACATCCTTCAAAAAAATTTAGTCTCCCGTCATGTTAGATGATCACCATCTCTCAAGTATCCAGTTTCATTCTCCTTTCATGGATTTTAATACACTTTCACCATCTAGCACATTTTCTCCATTATTTTCATTCTTATCCTTCAGCTTTTGAAAATTGAAAATAGTTTACTGAGCCGGTAACAAAACAATTAATCCATTTTCAAGGTGTCATAATTGTTCACATCTTTCACAAATATTTTTCATGTTTTGGAACCTATTTTCAATCTTCAATTCATTCATTTAAGGTTTCTTCATGAAAACCTTATTGTTTTTCTTTCATTGATGAGATTGACTCCCACTCAATCTAATCCTTTCATAACTAGTAGGATAATATTAATATTTTTGATTGAACCAACAAAAACTTTTTGTGGTCCGAAATCTTCTACAATACTAAAAATACCAATAGAAATATTATTTGCCTCTGAAACCTCCATATTGATCAGAATTTTGAATGTGTTTCTCAACCACTACCACCTTTTTCTTTTCAAATTCAACAACAATTCTATTCAAAATCAGATTACTTTTTATCATTATTGTATTATCAAAATCAGAAATATTGTAATAATTTCTAGATTTATAATGTTTTAAAACATTCACATCCTTATTGGTCTTGGCCTCATACATAACATTCCCAACTTTCATTATTTCAAAAATGATTAAATTCTTGTAATCAACCTTTTAAGTTTTATTTGGTTGAAGTTATTAGGTTTCTCATTAAAAGCAAATTAACCAACATCATTGATAGAGTTTTGGAAACATAGAATAATATTTTCATATTCAGAGAGTTATTGTTGGACATGTTCCAACTCATCTTCTTTTAATTTAAACACCACCTCTAAAATCTCATTATGATTATTTTCTCCTTCAAGGGATTTATTCAAATAAACAATCTCTTTAATCATATTTTCTTTCTCACTAGAAAAGAATTAATTGTTTATTTATCATTCATCTTCTATCTTCTTGTTCTTCTGGTCAAGATTTTTGATCTTTCTCATACATTCTTTCAACTCTTTTTTTCAGATGCATTTCATTTTATGTTTCTTCTTCATCTAAACTACTTCTACCAAATTCTTCATTAGTAACTATGGAAATGAATGTATTTTCATTACCATAATCAATGAATTTTTGAATATTTATCATCACTATCTTCTTATTCATCATCTTTGAAGAAGAAAAAAAAAATTTTATTTTAAGAATTTCATTTCTTTTCCATTATCCCCCTTTTTCTTAAACGATATACTTATATTTCATTCTTCAATATCACTATCACCTTAAATCTTTATGTGAGGAAAATTTTATGAAAAGTGACAAAAACCTAGACATTAAAAACATTTTTAGTGTTGTTTCCCTTTGTATTTCCCTACATCACTTTTCTAATTGTTTAAAAACACAGAGATAATTTCATTGAAATTTTATAGTCCTTATTTTCAGAGTCAGAATCACCAACGTCATCTTAAATAAAAATATTCTTTGACTTTTAAATCTTTATGTCCTTGAAATACATTTCTCTATCAAAAAATTATTTTATTCTTCATATCAATCTATCTTCAGATTTAATAGGTCATACTAGTGCTATGTAAATCATTAAGAGATAATGTTTCTGGATCACTTTCATCCAATGAAGAAAATTTTGTCATTAAATTTTTCATTTAATATTCTCAAGATATTTTCAACAACTGTAGAGTCATTCAGCTTTTCACCAAGACATCTGATAATACTCACAATATCAGTCAGCCTGGTAAATAATTCCCCAATCGATTCATGCTCACCCATATCCAAATCGTCATACTTCAATCTTCATATACATAACATTTCCTTCTTCACTTTTGTATTTCCTTTATATATGGTTCTCAATTTATCCCATATGACTTTAGATGTGGAAACACATTTCACTCTCAAGAATTAACTTTCAGAATGTGATGATAATATTGTATTCTTGGCCCTTCAATCATTCTCAAGAAACTTCTTGTCATCATGTGTAAGTGGAGAACTATCATCAATCAGAGGAAACCAAACTATTGCAGCTTCAAGAACATCATAACTGATAGACATAAGAAATGGAAAATCTATATCATTAAATACATGATTTTTCTTTCCATTAATAATTGGAAAACCATTACTGTTCACACAATTCACATTCTCTATAAGAAAATAATAATGATGTGAACCTACTCTGATACCAACTGAAAGTGCCTAGTTAGAGTAATGAATCACTGAGAGGGGGAGGGGATGAATCAGAGATACTCATGTTCATTTTTGTTTCTTTTCAATTGAAACAACATTCACCTCATATTAGAGATTTCAATTCCCTACTGAAAACAAACTCAACACACATCAAAAAGAACACAATGATTGACAAGTTTCACTATTCAATAAGAATATCTAAGTCCTTACTAGGGTTTAGAAACGATCCAATGTCATACAATCCACTAAGATACCAATATTTTCATTACAAGGAGTAGGATATACCCTTACAATCATGAAGCACTGTGAAACAATACAACAAGTGAATGTGCATCTATATAGCATAATAGGGTAATACGTTTGTTTTGTAACATCTCATGTTACGTGTTCTTCTTTTCAATTCACCAAATGTATCAATTGTAAAAATATTCATCTATTCCATAACTAGATGAATGTTAAGAAACTATTAGAATCTGTAAAACAATTATTCTGATTACCGTTAGTAAGATGCTCAAAGTCTAATTCTTTTCAGTCCAATCATTCAATTGAATACAATAGAATAGAATTATCACCACTCGAATAATTTCATACATGACACAACATCAAAACAGGTATGTAATAGTCAATACATATAGAATTAGAACCACATAAAAACATCTGTGCAATAGTCAATAAAAATAGAATCGACACCACTTCAAAACCTCAGACCAATAAAGAATCTCAGTATCATTCTTCCTCAACCCGAAAACCCAATAAGGAAACACACAGTAAAGAAAACTCGAAACCAACTAATTCAATATAATACGATGAAAACATTAAAATGCAACTCAAGATAAATACACTTAACCTCTTTCTCTATATCTAAAACCTAGAGCTTCTCCCTCCTCTTCTATGAATAGTACATATTGTAAGAATGTACCAAGTACCACATCCTTTTATAGGTGAAAATTTGTGGGAATCCAAAAGATTTTCCCGTGCACTAAAAATTTCTAAAATTTGAATTTTTTCCTGAAATTATAGGATACATTTTTTACTTCGTCACAATTTCTCGAAGCTTATCGAATCTTCTTGAAACATCGACTCAATATGAGGCTCTTTCATTTGTATCACAATACACATTTCTTATTCTAGAAATCCAAAAAAAAATTAGAAAACCATATATGACGGTATAGTTGTATAGAATTATTTTTTCAATGTACAATGGTCTCTAATTAGCACCATCTCATTTCTTTAACATTCACATGTGATTATGATGCAATACAAATTCATTACCATGTCGACATGACAGGAATCATATCTTCACATCTTCTTTCAATCGACATGACGCTTTCATTTTTTCCATCGGTATGACTATTTTCATCGGAATGACTACTCCCATTGGCATGCATATTCTCATCATGATGACTATTCCCATCGTCATGACTCATTACTCTTTTCTGTCCTCATGACTCATTCCTCTTCCATCAATACGACTATTTCCATCAGCATTACTATTAACATGATTACAACTATTCCCCTCAGCACGACTATTCCTATCTGCATGACACTTTCCTCTTTTCCATCAACATGAATCTTTCCTCTTCTATCGGCATGACTATTCCATCGACACGACTATTCCATCGGCACGACTATTCCATCGACATAACTCTTCGTCCGATGAAAAACAATGTAATTACTACGTCGACATGACAAGAATCATATTTTCTTTCATTGGCAAGGCTATTCCATCATCAAGACTATTCCACCGGCATGAATATTCCATCAGCATGACTCTGAGTCTAATGCAAAACAATTTCGTTACCATGTCGGTTTGACATGCATCATATCTTCTTTCATCGAAATGATTATTCCATCGACACGACTATGCCATCATCACTACTATTCTATCAACAAGACTCTGAGTCTGATGCAAAACAAAGTCATTACCATGTAGGCATGACATATATCATATTTTTTTTCATCGGTATAACTATTCCATCGGCACGACTATTCCCATTTTTATCACCATTAATAGTTTTTCAATATTCACCTCCATTCAATTCTTTGTAATAATCAATATCATTCACTGATTTACAATAGTCACCACCATTCAATGCATTGTAATAGTCACCACCATTCACAGCTTTGTAATAGTCCCCACCATTTATATTTTTACAACAGTCACCACCATTCACAGCTTTGTTGTAGTCACAACATTCACAGTTTTGACGTACCCCTTTCTTTAATCGAGCGTTCCCCATATGTTATACCACATTACATATGATTTATGAGAATTCCAAAACAGAAAAGGATCGTCATTTTTTTCTTATAAAGTATCATAAATTTGATTTCATTCTAGTATATTTCATTCCTTCTCATCCTTAGGACATACATTCTGAAAACAAGAGTCTGATTCTTTAAAAATCCAAAACAAAAAACAGTTGTTTCCATACCAAATTGATGTGATTTATTTTCTTCCAAACCAATATTGACAACACACGACATTTGTTGAAACATTCATAACCTCTATAATCATCTTGGTCCCAACAAATATTTTATTCATTCTTTAAAATGTCTAGTTAAACAATGAAAAACTCAAAAGGGAAAAATAGGAGAATTATCATCCAATAATGAAATTTTCAAGAAAATATATGTTTTCGGTTTTAAAAATTCTCAAAAAATTAATCGTGTGCGTTCTAATGATAATATCACTAAAAAAATTCACCCTTCCATATTATATTTATAAAAATACATAGCTGAACCTAAATTCTTACTAATATAAGAAATATATCTTTTTAAATTATAATTTTATTAGATTAATTTATAACTTCTTCCAGTTTAACAACATTTAGTAACTGGAAACAATAAAATGAATATAAGACACGTAACTAATGTGACTTCGTAAACTATCATTAAAATGAACAAAAATTAATATACATTTCAAAAATCATATTTAAAGAATTAGAGCTCACTATATGATTATGTTTCCCAACAACATATTGTAAGATAAAATATGTTAAAAAGGAAATAACAACATCCCACTTGAGACCAAGGTAATGAAGTTATACATGATTTAATCTATATTATAGATTAAACATAAATATTGTTTTTTCCCAAATTCAACCTATGATGACACATAAACCCTAATTGTATAAATGTATATACATTAGATGAAATGTAATTAACTAAAAAAATTTAATATAATAAAATAAAATATGTATTAAATAATATTTTAAAATAGGTTTTAAAAACATAAATCTAATTTTGGATAGTTTTATATTTTAATAATACATAATTCTATAATTTTTAAATCATACCTTATGAGTTGGTAGAATAAATACATCAGAGATTTATGACTACCATAAATAGTAAACAATTACATGGATAGAAATATTTTTCAAATGAAATACTTATTGAAAGGATTATTGATATTATTCCAAAGGAGTGGAAAATGTAGAGATCATATACAGATGAAAATCATATAAAAAGAATATTTTATATGATCTTATTTGAACTCATAAGATGTATGAAATTATATTGAAAAGGGATATAGAAAAAATAATTAAAAAAGATGTGGTTTGTTTTGTTTTAAAATCTACAACCATTACTTTTTAGAAGGATGAGGCTAGAAAAATGAATAAAAAATATTCTAAGTCTAAGAGGAATGTTAATGATGAATAATATTATAGTTATTTGGAGAAAATTAAATGTTAACATGATAAAGTTATGAAAATGATGAATAATATAGTTGGTAGAAATTTTTTTCTATAATTATAGGAATAATAATAGTTACATATGTTGTATGAATGAAACATCTATGTTGATTGTTTAAGAGTGCTATAATATAGTTCTTATCAGACCTAATCGACCAATGTTGAAAATAACGATAGAAATGAATGGAAATATTATGAAAGAAAATGGATGAAAGGTTCTAATTCCTTAAACACAAGGATTAATAGATGTAGAGACACGTCTTCATAAATTTTATGACTTTTTATTAGTGATATTTATGAGATTACTGGATTTATCCTTATATTATAAAAACCAATCAATGATAGATGTCTATGGTCTCTCGTGAATCTCTTACAAATTTATAGTTAAATGAAAATAAAAATAATAATATTGATTATTATTTTATTTCAATTTTTTAGAAGAATAATATTTTGAATCATCAAAATATTAAAATATTTTTATTTCCTTTGAATAAATGAGAAGATTTGATAAATTAGTCGAGGAAAAAGAACTATAAAATATTGAAAGAGTATCATTATGGTGTGGTATATTTTTTTAAAGGTAATAATATATTTTTCAAAATTAATTTTAAAATATATAAACATAACTCAGGGTTATATAAATATTATATTTTTGTGATAACTCGTGAATATTAGAATTTAGTTATAAAACATAACTACATAAATCTTAGTCTGAGAAAATATCTATCAAATTTCACTTAAAGGAAGGATAATTTTTAAAATCTATACATATAGTTTGAACTAAATAGAAAAAATTATTGAAAATTCCATATCATAAGACGGTATCATTTTAAGTCAATAATTTATTCCCAAAAACACATTTTTGTATAGAATATCAAATAGAATGGCATTAAAAAATTAAAAAATATTTCAATAGTTTTAAATTCATTCTTTTTCATAAAGAATTTACTTATAATGAATTAGTGGTTGTATAAAATAATAAAGTCACATATATATGTTTCTAAATGTTTTATTTTTTAATACTTATGGAAACAATATTGTTGGAGTTTCAAAAAATAATTCTTTTTATTTTAGGAAAAAATGAATATTAATAGCTTCAGAATCATATTGTACATGGATTTTGCGTATTCAATGAATTAAAAATATAATATATAATAAAAATAATAATAGATATTTTGTTTACAAAAGGAAGTAACTAAATTTCATTTAATATAAATTGATCCTTGTTGTCCTATTTTTTAGACTATATAGAATTCCAACTTTACGTGTTAACTTCTAACACTACAATGTCTTGAAATAATATATAATAAATCATGAATAGACATTGATTAAAAAATATGATCAAAAATCATTTCCCTTCCGTGAAATACTTGAAGTAGTTAACAATTTTAGTTAACATTATTTTATTGTATAACTCTAGAACCTGGCATATGTTGTCACATAAATAAGAGCTGACATAGTTCATGGCTATAATAAAGGATAAAAATGAAAATCATAGGTTAACCATGAATTAATTATACTTATAAATTATGAATTATCATGGGGTCATTTTATCATAAATTTAAATACCATCTGGCTACATAATTATTTTCTACTCTATTGTATGTTTTTTTGTATATTAATTGCATACTTTAACTCTTCATAAGATACAATAATAAATAAATAAATAAAAACAATCCTCATTTTTTATATATAATGATGGTAGGAAGAATTACCCTTATTTAGAATACCTCAATCCCCCTCTTGGATATTTAATTTATTGCTTGAAATACTTATTACAAGTGGTTTTTGATGGGATAATCTTTCATTTTACCAATCTGACTTCTTCAAAGAATCCAAGTGGAATAACTATGAATCCATTACATTATTCATTCCATTAATGGAATTTTACCACAAATAAATAAAAGTTTGAATGTACATATTTATCTCTATATATTCTAAATATGTATTCTACCACCCCGTAACTAATAACCTATAGTTGGAGGTTATATAACTACATTGGAACAATATACATAATATTTCATCCTTAAGGGTCAAATAGTTTAGAATTAATGGGTGATTATATTAATACATCTTTATTAAAATACATTTTAAAAAATGTACTAAAACATAAAATTATAGTGAGAAATTTATTATTTATTATAATATTTCTATGTAATAATTTATAAATTTCTTCTTAGTACAATGGGGAATGGAATAAAAAATATATGGGTAAGCTCATATGCTCCTTAATGTAATGTGTACATAGAAGCTATCATTGAATAAATAAGACTGGATTATATAGTAGAGATAATACATTTTTAGGAATATCATATGAGTATTATATTAAAAGGGGAATATACCATTGGATTCCATAACAACATAAGTAATTACATGGATAATAATAATGTTTTACATATTGATAGAACTCATAATTCTAGACACCATAATCATGTTGTTAATGCCCCATGCAAAGACATCATACATTAATTTGTTATGCATATTCCAAATAACAGAAAATAATTTGTATCTCGTCACACATCATTGCATCATGGTTCTATAATAGACCCTAGACATTAATTATAATACTCAATGCATTCTACAAATGAAATAAATCAATAAAATTTGACAAAATAATCATTATAAACATTCATGTTAAGAAAAGAAGAATATGAAATGTTAATATTTAACAGATTAAATAACTAGAAAAAGATGTTTATAATCCATATATATTATTATAGTGGATTGTATAAATAAATTATATACCTATTAAATTATATTATTCACTAAAATTAGTTGACACAGATGATCATACTGTCAATGAAAAATTTGATACATCATTTTAAAACAGTTGAAAAATATCTATTCTCTGGATGAAATTATAAATATCTTTCTTATTTTTATAAAATACCATAATTTGAAGATAAACATACAAAATTATAATCAAAAAATATAATTAATGAACGGTTATTAAAATTCTAAAATTACTTTGTGAGATAATAATTAAAATATGGATTCCTTTGACAATTTTGTAAAATGTCAAAACTGCTACATTTTGAAGATGAAATAATGGTTCCTTTCTAAATCAAGGAAAATAACGTCAAATATGGTTCAAAATGTCCTAAAACAATCAATTAATATTAAAAAATAACATTATTTTAAATATTTTAAGAAATATGGACTCTGAAGGAAAATTCAGTCGACCAAAGAAATAATCATCATTATTTTTCATAAAAAAGTATTTTCATAGTTAAATTAAGAATGGAAAATGAAATTAAACCATGTAAATTATAATGATATGTATAAGATATTAAAATTGATATTTTTTTTAAAATTTTAAGATCTTATAATTTACATTAATGTATAATTTAACACAAACTATCCTGAATAATAAGGAGATTACAGATTAAACCCATATATTGGGATTATACTTAGTTGAACACATTCCATAATACTTCTTAATAAAGATATATGAATTATTTAACTGTATATGAACCTTTAAAATATTACACCCTTATCATAATATATTTTATATTATTAATTAGTTAGTATGTTATATTTAAAAAATGTGGTTATGTTTATGTTGAATGTTTTGATGATGTTTGGTTCATAATCCCAAAAAAACATTATTAACTAGATAATTGTCAATAAAAATATTTTTAGAGACTATAACAATGTGTTCTAGAACTGATGGTTACATTATACTTTGGAATAAAAAATAGGTGATAAAATAATTATGGAATGAATGGTTTAGTAGTCTTTCTAAACTGGATACACAGATGATTCCCATAATAAATTTGAGAAGACAAATTTGAACATGATTTTTTTGGAGAATTTAATTATTCCCTATATAATATCCTTCAATAGAATTATTAGTACACATATTGGATTCCTAGGGATGGAAAAGATAAGGATGAGTATGAGTGATTAGTATGGTCTCTGTATAGTGGAAGTTATCACGAGTAACTACAACATCATCAATAAGGAATGTAAAATATTTGAGAAAATAATCCACTTAGATAATAACATGATAATGAAAAATGCGTAGAAAATATGGAAGAGCTAAATAAATGAAATAGAAATAATTTAATTAATACTTTATTAACATTATTATATAAGTAATTATCAAAGAGACATGGTATGAAATTCAATAAACATTCTATTTAAGTATAAGACGTAGGATGAAATTATTCTTGAAAAATACTAATGATAAAATCTCATAGATAATTATAAAATAATTCTTAATGAAAAACATTATTAATTATTTGATGAAATGATCTTAGAAATAAGGATCCTACTACTCTTAATAAATTTCACACAACAATTTATATACAATGGGTAAAATGCCTTTTATGGATTACTTACTAATTCAGTTCATGGGAAAATCAATGCCTCAAGGGGAAATATAATTTTGAGCCATTCCCATCACTATAGGTAATAATAATTTCTTATTTATTGAATGATCAATTAAATTCATGAATCAATATGGCATATTAAAATATATCCATACTGAGTAAATAACGTATATTTATTAAAAAATTTCCCAGTTAAACAAATAAATTTCTTAATAACACACAATATATAAAAATGTTATATGTTTTACTAAATAATCATATAAATTATAAAAATAATATATATATTTATTGTATATGAAATTTACAATGATCATAAGAATGAGAATGTTTCAAAAGAAAGTTAATGAGTACAAAAATAAATCAAGGAATTGAAATTCAATAATTTAGTTGTTAAAAATATCATAAAAATACAAATAAATAATAACTATAGTAACAATACAATATATCACATGATTATTTTAAAAAATTTAATCAGTGGGTGCCATTTATGAATGGAAATACCATACAAAAATCTTTAAACTAATTCTTGAGGAATATAGATATTTCACATTGAAAAGATTATTAAAAATACATGAATAAAAACAATTCAAAAAACATTTTATTTTAATATCAACAATGAATCATATAAAATATGTTTTAAAAACATAGGTGGTCTTGATATTAGGAAATTACATACATTCCGATTATGCAAAAAAATATTCATTTTATATTTTTCACAAAACTAAAACACACATTAATTTGAAAATTTAAAGAACATTAATTTTCAAAAATCATCATATTAATATTTCAAAATTTATTGAATAATTCATTAGGGATATGTAATAAAAACAATTTAAAACATTTTTTAAAATACATTACGAAAAAATATTTTCTGAAAAAATTGATTTCTGGCTAAAGGGGGAAATGACGTAATATTGTCATAAAAATATATCAATTATTTTAAGTACAAATGAGTGTAAGAGGGAACTATTACAAGAAAATATCATTTATAAATAGAGAATAGTATAATGAAACATGTTTATTATACAATGATCAAATAATTTACTTCTACTGAAATTTTAGAATAATAAAACTTGATTAGAATGAGATTGTGAAATAATCCCTTACATGGCTCACAAAGATGAAGTGATAATTAACAATTGAATAATATTTCTAAATAAATTATAATCACACACAAAAATATTGTAAATAATAAATAAGATAATCAAAATCCATTACTCACATAATTTTAATAAATCCAACACAACAAAAAGAAAATATAACCAAATGAAAAGAAATTGTTTTATGAAATTCTTTTTCACATGGTAACTTTTATGTCAAAATACCTTGTTTAACACCCCAAGATTTCATAGTACGTTATTTCTTTAATGTAATACAATAACTTTCACTACATGCAACATAGAGTTCAAGCACACCAAGACGTACCAAACTAACCATTCAAAGCAGTTATGAATAGTATTAACTGAATTTCTTAACTTTATATAAACCTTATAATTTTATAATCCATTTTATGAGTTTCTTAGAAATAATGTAAGAACAAATTCATTTTTTTCATATAGAAGATGTATTTTAAAAAAAATGCACTTTTACCGCCTTTTAATGGTGAACCCTTTTTAAATCCATTATTTGAAACAATTATATATTTAATTTTAAAAAAAAATCTTCTTTAGAATCGGGACATAAGAATTTAGTTTCAATAATTTTTTTTCTGTTTTTCTGATAACTTTCATATTTGGGTGAATAGTGAATAATAATATATTTTAACTGAAAACAAATTCTTTAATCAAAATAATTTATAGAGTAAAATTATTCATTTTAATCTTTTGGAAGTAGAAATAGATTATATTTTTACCATTTATTCCAATTTAGGTCATTGTATGTAATTTCACATTGAAATTGGACATAAACATGTGTCAATCATTTGATAATTATTATTTCTAAAAAATACGCCTTTTGGTTTTGACAACGGGAATTAATTTTAAATTAATAAATGAAACCTATATGATTTGAATTTTTTAAAATAGAATTCATTTTTGAATTCATAATACCAAATTTATCTTAGGGTAAAAGTTTTGGTATTTTTCTAAAAACATTCCCTTTTTGATGAATATTGATAAACACTGAGTTATTGGTCAAAACCGACTTTTTACATAAATAATTATCGATTTTATTTAAATTTATTTTAGTTCAAAATTGAAATATAATACCTTTATTAGTTAAATATAATTAATTAGTGTAATTTTATAATATGTTTAGATATATAAAAACTGTGTTGTACTTTTTACCATCTTTTACCCACCTCCTAGGAGAATTTACAAATTTGCATAAAAAATAATTTTACCTCTTTTGAGAATTTAGTTTCAAAAATCCATGAGACATGGTTGATTCTAATTAGTAAAATATGGTTCAATAAGATAAAAATAATTTTTGGTCAATAGTAACTTTTGACTTTTATTTTCAATGGTTAAAAGTAAATAGGGTAATTTAAAGGTAAAAATGATATTATTATAACCTAAAACATGTCCTTATTATATTTGATAAATTTAGTTCAACAAAAAACAACCATAGAAATAAAATATGATCCTTTAGATCCACTTGGATTAGATTAAGACATTTATTATTAGTTAATTTAAAGAAGAGGTAAAAGTGTTATGTTCCAATTTTCATATATAAAATATTTTTAATATAGGGTTATACATTAGATAAATTAAACTATAAATATTCATTATAAAGATAAAACTATTTCCTATATAATTGAATTTTATTTCCAATTTTTAGTCATTAAATAATTAAATTTAATTATGACACAATGATGAGGCAGTAATTACCTTATTAATGAAATATTATAATAAATGATATTCTAAATAACCAATGAAATGTAATTTGAGACTTATGATGAATTAAAATAATTTTTAAGGTTTATATGACATGTTAGATTTGATTCAAGAATTTTTTTTCTAAGTAATAATGTAGTTATTACTTTAACAAAAAACAAATACCAAATAGTTACAAAATTGACATAAAATAGTTTTTAGAACAAATATTATATTATTAATTGATATAATAGTCCTAAATATATATAGATCATACAAAATAATTATATAATAATATATATGGCATTAATGAACCAATTGGAGTTCTATGGGTATTTTATAGTATGTTTATTAACACTATAATATAAAAATATAAAGAGACATGGTAAATGTCAAACTATTCAACTAAGAGTTAAATCTAAATGTTAATGTTAAAATGGTGACCTAAGCCTGTCTAAATCCTAGTGTTTTTGAGGTTTTATACCCATTCCCAACATATCATCTAAATAAATTATTTTGGAGACATTAGAAACCGAAAATGATTTTTTTATAAAATAAAATTTCAAGCCCTTCCTAAAGTGACCCTCACATCTCTTATAAAAGGGTAATTCCTTTTATCTTATTATTCACACCTACATAGCCTTTTGGATCAGCCAAAACCTACCCAAATTTTCATTAAACCTTTCTAACTATATCCTATAGGACACCCTTTGGTCATAGAGCCATCCTATATAGCCCTTTTGATCAAATCAAAAGGAATAACCTAAAGAAGAGGTCAATATTTCATCACCTCTTTCAAGTTATTTTATTCTCGCACTTCCCATTTCATTGTTTCTTCCCTTATAAAATAATAAATCCAGTATCTTCTATATAATGTGATGTTATTATAAATATTCTACAACCATATTTATTATTTTATCCATCCTACAAATGACAATGTCACCATACGTGCGTACGTACGGATTACTGTCTCCACGTCATGGTGTAGTTTGTTATTCAAACACATCATTATTTGGATGTGTATAATAAAGAGTATAACTGATTTAAATAACAAATTAAACATGAAATGATTTTGTATATATGATATTCCATCGAATTACATATGATTTATCCATGAATATAATGATATTGTCCCTCGTGTGTACGTACAGATTGACATCTACACGATGCAATGAGATTAATTTCCACGTTCACCGCTCAACGATGATTAAAAAATATATATCATTAATAAGTATGTAATATATGAAATAATAATTCTACTGGACATATATATATATATATATGTGTGTGTGTCTGTGTGTGTGTGTTTACTTACATATATCTTATTCATTTAGTTCCGTTCAATATGACATGAAAATGGAAACAACGTTTATGCGTACGTACGGTCTACCGTCACCCTAAACGGTGTTCTCCATTTCATATATATGTCTATTATACAAATATATCTTCTATATATATATATATAATTTTTTATATTATGGATGTATTTAAATCATGATCTCAGTGATACAATCAAGAGTAACATGTCAAAAAACGTATGATAAAAAAAGAAATTATTAACCAAAATGTTAATTTTACATAGAAATTATTATTAAATGAGTAGTATAAAGTCATAAATGAATCATATATAATATCATAAATCTCAATATGGTTCCGGTATAATTTAATAACATATTATGGTCTTTATATAGGAGGTTAAATGTACCCTCGACTAAAGGAAAGTGTAAGGTAAGGGTTAATTTCACAATCTCTTTATTATCCGAGGATGTTTTTACGTAAGTATCTATTGGGACATATTTATTATCCCTGTCCATGTTTCATGAAATAGTTTCAAAGGGATTATTTCAGCGGACTTTTTTTTTACTAAAACATGATTTTAAATGTTTACATTATTTATTCTTCTAAATCATTCTCATTAATGCCCATGTTTTCGAAATGGGTTTTAAGGATTTATCGATATGGAAATTAATGTTTTTAAAATGTTAATTCCTTTAAAAAGTATCAAAGTGGTATGGTACACTTGCATTCAAAAATTTCTTTAAATGTCTTCCTTTCTAAATTGTGTGTCTTTTAATTGTTTTCATGAAAAAAGGTATATTTCTATCATAGATTTTTACAAATAATTTTCATCTATGTCAAAATCATTTGATAGATTTTAAGCTTGTTTGATGTTGATTAATTATTATAAAAATCTTCCATATTGTATTGATGATTTTGTGATATGTTTGAATGTGGGTGTGTTATTTTTATACCATTCATTGATTATTGATAATTTATTTATATTTCTTATGATAGTTTTAATATGAATGTTTATGTTATGTTTACACCTTTTCATATAAGGAATTCATTGGACATTGTAAGTGATGGGTGGAGCTCGCTATAGCTCCTCGATACGTCGGTAGGTCTCATGAGAAAAACTAGTGTCTTGGCACAAGGCCTTGAAAAATTGTATTTTGTAGTCTTGGAACAAGGCCTTCACTATGTGTTTATGTAGTCTGGAAATATGCATTCCATCATTATGATAGTCACGATTGATATTTCATGTGATTATTTGACTAGCAGAATATCCATGTGAACAATAAATTTGCATTATTTTATTGTATCTTTTCCATATTATGCCGAAGTTTATGTTTAAATGGATTTTGTTTTAGTTTTATACATTTCTATAAATGTTTAATCTTATTTATGAATGTTTCCGCTTTATTTTTTCCTTACTAAGCATCTGAGCTCACCTCTTTTTATGTATTAATATTCCTAGGATTCTAAGAATTGTATTATGATTGATAAGTAGGGTTATGCTAAGGGATTATTGAAATTATAAAAGGATAATTTATGTTCTATTTTATTTTCTAATGTGTAATGTAATGTTCATGTATGTAATATATATTAGAAGACTGCTAAACCGATTGGTATTTCAATACATGATTCATTGTAATCATGCGAATGTATTAATATAATGCACCGACTCTGGGTAACTGGGGTTAGGGCATTATAGTTGGTATCATAGAATGTTTAGCAGTAACCTTCAAAACTATATTCAGATAAAATCTTATTAGGGAAAGTTACCCAAAGATATACTTTGAATATTAGTATAGAATGACATCTTAGAATTTTGGTAATGTAGAGATTTTGTGATTTTTGGAAGGAAATACATCCTTGTCTAGATATGAGCTAGTAGAGGTGGCTTTGGCACAGTTGTACCTAGGGGTAAAACACGAAAACAACGCTTTGAGCTGGACTCAAAGAGGAACTGGTGCATGACAACCGGCCTTGTTGCACTCTTGGTTACGACACTCATGGGAATATGCTTAGGATAATTCCCATTTAAAAAAAATTCATTATGATGGATTTATGAGTACATGACTTCTCACATAAAATATTTTCATGATTACAGATTATATCTAAAAACTATTCAATTTATGTTAGGTATTTTACAAGTTTTCAATTATTAATTATGATTCATAAACAGACCTATTGTATGCCGTTGTATAGAAATTTTACCCATTAGAAGGAATGATAACTCCACCAATACATATGATCCAATGAGTAATAAGGATCATATCATTCATGGTATTATTCCAAAATTTAGAAGGGAAATATCATCCCATGTATTCTCAACATATGAAGAAATGATATCATGTGATAACAAGATAAATAAAGAATTCTCTGAGTCATATGGCTTTGAAGGGAAGCACGAGAAGAAATAGATGATAGAGAGAAAGATGGATAAAGGGATGAGGGGAAAGAAGGATTTTCCCATATGTGATAAATGTGGAAAGAATCTCCTTCGTAAATTCATGAAGGGAATGATAATTTGTTATAAGTGAGGATAAAAAGGACACCAAGTGTGTGATTTGTAGGGTAAGAAAATGGTTTCAAATATAAGATTCTTCATCTACAAGGCGTTGGGACACAACGTGAATTAATGTCCCAGTCATTAGAGTTTACCAAAAATGATGATATTGGGTGATAATAAACTTATGATACTACCTCAGATGAAGAGGAATGACTAGTGTTATTATGTTTTTATTATTGAATTATTTAATTTTAGTGTTGTATCCTCAATATACTGGTTATATGAATTATGTAGATAAATAAGGATTGTACTGCAGTACTATTTTATTGAGGATTAGATATTATATGGTTCTAAGAGAAGTAACTTAATATAATGCTACATTTTGGGAAAATAAATTGTTGAAGGAAAGTTAATCCTTAATATGGTCTTGATAATGAGGTAGTGATTTTGGAATTAGAGATGGTTGGTTTGGATAAATTATATTGGATACTCTAGACTTCCTTGAAAGTGATTAATAGTTATTTTATTTCATCATTGCTGAAATATTAAAAAAATTTGGATATAAGAAATATATCCAGTTTTACATAGAGGATAATAGAGCATGAATGTAATCAATAAGGTTATACGGAATGTCATAGTGTTACCATGATTCAAAATAATATATGATGATGGTGTTCACATGTTATTACGTGGAAAAAAGGATATTAATTGTGTTTAAATTACTTATAAATTTTGGACTGTGAGTTTGGATAGAAGTATTTTGGATAAGTCTAATGGTTGGAATGGATTAATATTGAAATTGGATACTATTGTGAAGGTTATTTTGGGATTTTAATAAAAAGGACAACACACAGACCATGTGACAATCTGTCGCATCGAATAAAGCTGTGGGAATCTAACCCATAACCATAGTGCGATTGGGATTTATCGCGTACCACTGGACTACATGAAGTTCTTGGGTTGTATAATCTAGTTTTTTAAATGGTATGATTGTTGAATTATAAATTCATTATTTTTGGAACCCTATACGATTAGGATAAATAGAATATTTTATTAATCTTTTTCATTGAATTATAAGTTATTGGTTGGAATTAGTTGAAGGATGAAACTCTAGTTGTCAAGTATATATATATATATAATTTTTACCTCTTATTATTTGGGTAAATTAATTCTTAAACATTAGTATAGTGATCTTAAAACCAATTTTTTTTATCTTAATACCTTATGTTTGGTTGAACTGATAGAATTTAAAATCATCATAGATTGATTAATTTGTGGCTGTCAATTTTACACTTGTTTGTGATTGATGACCTCAATAAATACCTATAAATATTTAAGTTTTTCCTCCAATTATGTGTCTCCAATTTTCACTAATGTTTTCCAAATCATGATCCAAATTTGGTGTTACCCTTTCATCTCCCTTTTCCTCATATTAAAACTAAATTTTATTAACCCAGTTTCTGATTTGGTTTTCCCACAAAGGTATTTTCTATTTTCAAACTTTTATTTTCGATGAACAATTTCAAATTGCAGTGACGAAATTTATTGAAGAAGGGAAGAATGTAACACCCCATTATTTCATTGTACGTTATTTCTTCAAAGCAATTCAATAACTTGCACTACATGAATCATTTAGTTCAAGCACACCACGACTTACCAAACTACACCTTAAAAAGTTGTTATCAATAGTTTTAACTGAATTTTGAACTTTATATAATACTTATAATTTTAGAATCCATATTATGAGTTTCTTAGACATAATGTAAGAATAAATTTATTTTTTCATGATAAAATAAGTATTTTTCAAAAAAATGCACGTTTACCACATTTTAATGGTGAACCGTTTTTAAATCCAATATTTGAAACTTTTATATATATTCGATTTGACAAAATCAACTTCTTCTTTAGAATTGGGAAATTTGAATTTAGTTTCAATAAATTATTGGTGTTTTTATGATAACTTTCATATTTGGGTGAATAGTAAAAAATACTACATTTTAACTGAAAATAACTTTTTTAATGAAAATAATTTATACTGTTAAATTATATATTTTTTACTTTGGATGTTTAAATAGATTATATTTTTACCATTTAATCAAATTCTGGTCATTGTATGTTATTTCACCTTGAAATTGGACATAAACAAGTGTCAATATTTTGACAGATATTATTTCTTAAAAATATGCCTTTTGGATTTAACAATGAGAATTAATATTAAATTAATAATTTCAGCCTCTATGTTTTGAATTTGGTAAAATAGACATTATTTTTGAATTTAGAATACCAAAATTATCTTAGGGTGAAATTTTGGTATTTTTCTGAAAAGATTATATTTTTTATGAATAGTGAAAAACACTGAGTTATTGGTCAAAACAGACATTTTATTTAAATAATTATGCATTTTTTAATTTAATTTTAGGTCAAAATAGATAAATAATACTTATATACGTTCAATATAATTCATTGGAGTCATTTTATAATATGTTTAGATATATAAAACCTTTATTGAGCTTTTTACCGACTTTTACCCACCTCCTAGGATAATTTGTAAATTTGCATATAACATAATTTTACCGATTCTGTGAATTGAATTTCAAAACTCAGAGAGACATGGTTGATATCGGTATGTAAAATGTGGTTCAATAAGATAAAAAAAATTTCTTTGAGTAGTAACTTTTGCCTTTTATTTGTCAAGGATAAAATTAAATAGTGTAATTAAAGCTAAAAATGATATTATTATTACCCTAACACATGTCCTAATTCTATTGGATATGTGTAATTAGACCAAAAACAACATTATAATGAAATAATATCCTTTAGATCCACTTGGATTAGATTATGACATTTATTATTAATTAATTTACAGAAGTGATAAAAGTGTTAAATTCAATTTTTCATAACTAAAAAATTATTAATATAGGGATATACAAAAGATAAATTCGACTAGAAATATTAAATATAAATCTAAAAATATTTTCATTATAATAGAATTTTATTTATAATTTTTAGACATTAAATAATTAAATATATTTATGACACAATGATGATGTAGTAATTACCTTATTAATAAAAGATTAAAATAATTGATATTATAAATTCCCAAATAAATGTAATTTGATACTTTTGATGAATGAACCTAATTTTATTGGTTAATATGACATATTAGGATTGATTTAATCAATTTTTTTAGAAGAAATCATGCTGTTATGATTTTAACAAAAAACAAATACCAAATAGTATCAAAATTGACATAAAATTGATTTAAAAAAAATATTATATTATTAATTAATAAAATAGTCCTAAAAAACTAGTGTCCCACAAAATGAAATATATAATGTTATATATAAATTTAATGAACTAATTTTGTTTTGATTGGAATTTTATAGTATGTTTATTAACTATATAATATAAAAATACAAAGAGACATGGTAAATGTCAAACTATTTAACTATGAGTTAAATCTAAAGGCTAGGGTTAATATGGTGACCTGAACCTGTATAAAACCTATTGGGTGATATTTTTTCCACCCATATCCACCATATACTCTAAATAAATACTTTTGGTTCCATTATAAACCGAAAATTATTTTATTATAAAATAATATTTCAAGCTTTTCATAAAGTGACCCTCAACTCTCTTATAAAAGGGCACTTCCATTTCTCTTAATTTCACACCTCAAAAGCCTTTTAGCTCGGCCAAACCCTACCCAAATATCCTCCCAACTTCTTCCCGTCATCCTAGAGGTCTTATTTTGGTCAGAGAGCTAGCCTAAGGAGCCCTTTTGTTCGAAACAAAAGAAAGAACCTGAAGAAGGGGTAAATATTTCATCACCTCTTTCAAGTTCTTTTCTTCTTCCGCTTCCTCTTTCTTGGTTGTTTCAATTATAAAATAATAACTATAGTATCTTATATATACATTAATGAAATTATTAAAATGGTATAACCATATTAATTTTTATATCCCTCCTATAAATGTCAATGTCACCATACGTGCATATGTACAGATTACCGTCTCCACGTCCTAGTGTAGTTTGTTATTGAAACACTTCATTATTTGGATGGGAATAATAAAGAGTGTTAATGATGTAAATAATAAATATAACATGTTAATGATTCTTTATATATGATATAACATCAAAATAAATTTTATTTCTCCATCAACATAGTTATATTGTTGCTCGTGTGTACGTACGGATTACCGTTTCCATGATGTGATGAGACTCATTTCCACGTTCACCATTCAACGATGATTATAAAATATATATCATTAATATGTATGTAATATATTACATAATAATGATACTAGAGATATATATGTGTTTGTGTGTGTGTGCTTACATATATCTTATTCACTTAGATTAGTTCAATATGATAGGAAAATGGAAACAATGTTTATGTATACGTACGGTCTACCGTCTCCAAAAACGGTGTTTTCAATTTAATATATATGATTATTATTAATATTTATGTTCTAAACATATATGATGTTTTATATTTTCAAATAATTTAAATCATTATCTAAGTGATAGAATCAATAGTAACATGTTAAAACATGTATGATAAAGAAAGCGATTATTACCCGAAATTTTATTTTAACATAGAAATTATTATTAATTGTGTAGTATAAAGTCATAAAAGAATCATTTATAATATCATAAATATTAATATGGTTATGGTAAAATTTAATAACATTCTATGGTATTTATACACGAAGTTAAATGCACCCTCGACTAAAGGAAAGTGCAATGTAATGGTTAATTTCACAATCTCATTATTCTATAAGGTTGTTTTTACGTAAGTATCTACTGTGAAATATTTATTATCCATGTCCATGTTTCATTAAAGAGTCTTCAAAGGGATTATTTTAAGTTACTTTTTTAATAAAACATCATTTTAAATGTTATAAATATATATTCATCTAAAACATTCTCATTAATTTCCATCCTTTTGAAATGGTTTTTAAGGATTTATCTATATGGACATGAATTTTTTTAAAATGTTAATTCCTTTCAAAAGATTCAATGTGGTATGGGACACTTTGATTCAAAAATGTCTTTAAATGTATTTCTTTCTAAATTGTGTGACTTTTAATTGTTTTCATGTAAATGGGATATTCCTCTCAAAGAGATTAATAAATAATTTTCATCAATGTAAACATCCGTTGATGGATTTTAAAATTCTTTGAAGTTGATTTATTATGATACAAATCTACCAATTGTATTGAAGGTTTTGTGATATGATTGACTATGGATGTGTTATTTTTATACCATTATTGGTTTCTGGACGATGTATTGACATTTTGTGTGCTAGTTTTAATATGAATGATTATTATTGTTTACACCTTTTTATATGTGGAATGCATTAGACTTAGTATGTGATGGGTGGAGCCTGCTATAGAGATTCGATACATCAGTAGGTCTAATAAGGCAAACTAGTGTCTTGGCACAATGGATCGACCAAATTTTATTTGTATTCTTGGCACAAGGCCTTGACAATGTGGTTATGATGTCTGGAATTATGCATTATATCCTTATGAAAGTGGATATTGATATTTCATGTGATTATTCGACTAGTAGAATATCCATGTGAATAAGTAAATAGAATTATTTTATTGTATCTTTTCCCTATTATTCTGAAGTTTAATTTTAAAAGTCTTTTGTTTTAGTTGTATAAGTTTTCTTTAAATGTTTATTCTTATTTATGAATGTTTCCACTGTATTGTTATCCTTACTATGAATCTACTCTCACCCCTTTCCATGTTTTAATTTTCAAGGATTCCAAGAAGTATATTACGATTGATAAGTATTGTTATGATAGGGGATTTATTGAATTCTTAAAGTATAGTTTATGTTGTGTTTTATTTTCTAATGTGTATCGTAACATTCATGTATTTAATCTATTTTCCATGATTGCTAAACTTATCTTTCTTTCAGGACTTCATTCATTGTAATCATGCCATTGTATTAAAATAACGCACCGACTTTATTTAACTAGGGTCGGGGCATTATAACTTCGATGGAATAATTATAATATAAACATAAATTACAATGAATTATTAATAAATAACAATAATACAAGTTAAATGGTTAGTAGATACACCACATAAAATAAATTATGTGTAAACCATTACAATATGCCTCAGTGAAAGGAATTTAAGATGTTTCATCTTACCTTATGCATCAATATAGTTGGGAACTTGTAAAAATCATATATATTTGACTAAAAGTGTTACTAAATTAATAATGATTTATATTAATATTCATAATATCATATATGACCCTTTTATAACATATTATAACACAATTTTAATAATAGTTCATTCTCACCATTTTTGATGTATTAGTTGGATTCTTTTCTGATGAATATTTTTTTGTAAATGATTTCAATCATGAACATGGGATATATTCCTTCCATATCAAAAATAATTTTAAAGAATAAAATATATTTTCTTCAATGGGATACAATTTTTGAATTATTTTTTAAAAGTTGACATAGAAAATGAATCCAATCGCTTCGTGGAGATGGTACGTTGTACGTACACACGAGCGGCGATGTCGTAACCTAATGGATTAAATCGTAAAAAATTTGGTGATATGTTAATTTTATAGGATCAATATCATGTATGATATATATATTTATCATATATATTCATTAAATTTATCCTTAATACGTTCACTATAATGATTAATGGGAAACTGAATCACATCACATCACAAGGGGACATTCCGCCGTACATATGAACTAAGTTATCATAACCCCCACCGAATGGAATGTAATGAAGATAGATGTGAGATTTTATTTATAGCAGTATAATTATGTTAAAATAATAAAATTATAAATATTTAAATATATTAAATCCATCATCATACACAACCTTGTGAGGTATTTATTAGAAATGATTCACATAGGTTTCCTAGGTGTTAGTCTTCCATACACAGGTTCGATAGTTTTCTTTTCTATTTGATGGAATATGGGATGGATAAATATTCTTTCATCAGTATAATAACATACCATTATATGAGATATATTGTTTTTCATATATTAAAATAATTATTTGTGTATATGAAGGCAAAAAATTCATAATCTGAAAATACAAAAAATGGGAAACAATTTCCTGAACTGGGGTTGGTTTTAATTAGAAGGGTGAGCATCGTATTTGAAAACAACATCGTCATCTTTTATTAAATTGATTAAATTTTATGGAATGTGCCTTCCTAATTTTATTTTTGATGAAGACACTTTCTAAGAAAGCACCCCACGGCGTAATTCATTATTTCATTATTTTATTATGTATATAGATAATGTAAGATAATAATAAATAACATATAATTAAACCATTTTTATTTATGTATTAATTTTATATCAATAATTATCTATATTTTTAACAATATTTCACCCAATACAACATTATCTATGGTTGTAAATTATTGAATATTTTCTAGGTTTTTGATGTGAGGTAAAAACGCATATTTTGAATCATTTAATAAATTTTATATTTTATATAAAAATATATTAATGATAAGAAAATGTTATTTACATCCCATTATGAATAATAAATTATTATTTAATAATGTAATTACTAGTAATTGATAAATAAAATAAAATAATATTTCATAGAAAATAATTATAATTATCAATCTAATTAATAATAATAAAAATAACAAATAGAGATATGGATTATTTCAATAATAATTAGGTAATTAAAAAACATTTTAAATTTATTTATTAAATGTTAATAACAAATATTAATATTAATTAATATGATTTATATAAAAAATGTTTTTTTCAAGTAAATTTTTTGGATTATTATATTTATGAATAAAAAAAATAATAATTATAATTAATGATGGTTTCCAGGGCACTAAGATACAATGAAAATATGCACATTCAAGTATATGGCAATGAATAATAATATGTGGCTAATAAAGTCATGATAATAAGAATATCCTTATAATAATGTCAATATAATAATGTCGTGATAATAATAATGTCATGGTAATAATATTATTATTAATAATTTCCAACCACATAAGGCTAGGGGATCAAAAAATATAATAAAATAACGTCATGATAATCATTATAAGATAGTAATGTCATGATAATGATGTCATTATGATTTCTATTAAAGATGTAAATAATTGTATTTTTATTAAATATTAATCATTATCAAAATAATATTAATAATTATTACTTTAAAAATAATAATTATAAAATTATTAATAATGTTTAATATCATCATTAATAAATATAGATTATTTTTTATTTTTTATTAATTAATTTACAATTTTTTATTGTTGAGTCTCATATAATTATTTATAATTAATATTTTATATATTTTTTTTATATAACCTTTTCTATTTTAAATTACTTAATATGTTTTAAGTGCATGTGTTTAATTTCATTAAAAATATAATTATAATTATAATTTTATAAGTCAAAAAATTGACCAACTTATTTTATTGTCTAAATATAATGGTTTAAAATTATAATATCCTCTATCATCTCCATTATTGTATTTTTATTTTTTTATAATATTTTTTATTTTAAATTATATTTTATGTGTTTATAATATGAATTAAATATCATTTTCTTTGTAACTATAGTATGTTTGTTATAAGCTTTCGTAGTATCACACCTAAATAATGACAAACTTAATTTGATTAAAGTAGATAACATTTGAATATTATTAAATATATAGATTAACTCAAATTTAAATGAAATATAAAACCTTCTCTAAACATAAAGAAAATAGATAATAAATAATTTTTTAATACTAATTACCAAATTATATATATATGGCCCAATATTTACTAATTAAAAAAACAACATTTATACTTGTCCAAATATATGTGCATAAAGTATTGTTCAAATAAAATATAAAGGAAATTTTAAATGTCAATCATAAAATAAAAATTAATTGAAAATAAATGGAATTATAAAATACAATAAAGAAAAAAAATTAATTCACTCAAAAAATGTTACAAGAAAAAAAAACTATATGAACAAATCATAATTTTTGAAACAACATTATTTTTCAACATTGGAATTTATATTCATCAATTGATTTAAGAATTGTTTTTATATTTGATTATTTTTATATGTCTAGTAAATTGGTCAAATTTCATTTATATTTTATTTATAATTTATTATATATATATATATATATATTCAAAGTAACATACTCGAAACATTATAATATTTCAATTCAGTGACTTTAAAATAATATAAATTATAATTTATGCATACAATCAAAAAAAAATTTAAAACACAGACTGAACATTTAAAAATAAATTTAAAATGAAATAATTAATATATATATTAAAGAGAATCAATCTTACCTGAAAAAAGTATTGTTTAAAAATATAATATTTACAGTTTAAAGAACATATCATCATATTTATTATTAAATGTTTTATTATTTATAACATTATTATCGGGTATTATAGATTTTTTTATTATTAATGTCTTAATTTATAATATTATATTAATTAATAATAATCCATGGAAATTATAATTCAATTTTATAATGTTAAAGTCATATTATTTATATTGTTATTATATCTATCATTTGAGGGAAAAATACTCACACAAAAAATACATGCATCCAAGAACATGACCATAGGTAATAATGCATTGATTATAAAATTTTATAAAAATAAATTAATGATAATTAAGTAATTATAATGAAGTGATTATAATAAATCCATGATCATAATATAATGATATTAATGTCATTATAAAACTTTTGGGAAATTATTAAAAATTCACGATTTTTATCTTTTATTAAAGTCTGGAATGTTATAATAATGAAACTATTTATATATAATAATAATAATATAGATTTAATAATTGTGACATGTCATTTCAATCGACATTGATTATTGACATGAATTTGTAATGTCCTTCCAATTTTATTATACCAGTAAAAACCTCACTATTTTTTTGGGCAGAGGGAGCTCATTACATTAACCATAGGCCCAATGGGTATAAAAACAATATGTGGCCTATGTGAATTGACCTGGAGGGCCAAGATATAAAGGTTATTATCTCATCATTTCTCATCTTGTTGTTGCATCTTAGGCCCTACCATCAGGACAACTGTCAGACCTCCCACCAGGTGAAATCATACATTCAGCACCACTGAACCGTTGAGTTTGGAATCCATGTAGTCATTGAACAATGAAAATTACTACATCACAAGTGTCAGGCCTTACCATTCGAACCACTATCTCTCCTCCCGCTAGGTAAAATCATCCATTCATAACACATGAACAACTGCCAAGTTTTCCGCCCTAATCTAAGCCTCATCTGGAAGCACTTCCATCACCAACCAAAGACCATTACCACGTCACCAGTGTTGAGACAACTCATCACCATCAGCACCATCTATATCATAACCCATCATTGAACTAAACGAATCATCCTCTTCTTTTTGGTATCAACCATTCTCAATTGAAAAATTCTTCCATGCATTCCACCCCTACTACACAACACCCCAACCATGGGTTCTAACCTCAATGGTCACAGTACACTATTTTCTCCTCATAAATAGAGACTAGTAGGAATTAAAACAGATAATCATGTTGTTTTACTGGGATACTGTACCACTAGGCCAATAACCTAACTAGTGGAAAATGATTAATATTTATTAATAATGTATAAATAATTATATGTTAATTTATGACAATATAATTTATAATAGTTATAATTAATTTTAAATGAAAAAATATTAATTAATTTTCATTTATTAGTTAAATATATAATTAGTATTAATTCATAAATTAATATTAATATTAATTATTTATTTATATTTTTGAAATTCTATTTATATTTTTTTTATTTTATCTGTTGTATGTGTATGGATGATTTTTTATTAAAATCCTAAATCTAATTAATATTCTATAATTATTTAGATTAACATGATTCTTTTAAAGTAAAATTGTTAGAGTTTTCTAAAAAAAATTTATATCAGATATATTAATTCCTATTTATTATTTTGATGGATGTACTTTTAATTTTGATTTTATTTTTTGTGTGTAGTCAATGTTGTAATTATCATTTTGACTGTAAATGAATTGTATTTTTTATAAAATTAAAAAGTCACCCACATTAAAGTAAAAAAATATTATATTTCATGTAGGTATCTTTCGGATCTTATATAAATTAATCTATAAGTATAATTTATATGAAACATAAACCATGGAATATAAATATAAAAATTATTTGAAAATAATAATAATTTAATATAATAAAAAAATAAATGTAATTTAATTGACATTATCATTATATATTTGAAACATAATATTTAAACATCCCAATAAATTATGCATAAAAATTTACAACCCAATCCCTCTAAATATACCCCTCCTAGAAAAGAAATGAATAAAAAAAGATAATAAACCCTTGAGTCTCGCCTCCCACAGGCCTCCGGTTGGTGACTACCTCCAACGATGTAAAAAATTCACAATATGGGAGACGTTGCACATTATAATGAAACAAGAGTGGGAGATAAGATGAATAATCCACAATTAATGTCCATGAAATTACGTATACTGTGATAAAGTCATCCTATATGCATGTATAAAATATAACTAGAAAAATATACAAAGGTCTCCAAATTAATTACCAAAATTAATGATAAGAGGTGAAATGAAAATTATCAAGATTCTATCTAGTATGGTCCAGTAAAATCCTTGAAATCAACTTGGAAATACGAAAATAGATTTATATACATAAGGTGAGCATAAAATTATAGTTAGTAAGAAGAATGCGGTCTCTCCTACAAAAGTGAATGAAGCATACTATTTCCATGTGAGAAAAAAAACAGAAACAGACAACCCTTAAACTGGTATAGTAACCATCCCATCCTCACAACATCAAACTCAAAAAATAATTAAATCCATGGAATATTATAGAAATCACATCAATAATACTTTCCACCACACCACATTCCCACTGATTAGATGGTCTCAGACAATAATGGAAAACACACTTCAGCTTCCACCACTTTCAAATCAACCACATCACATAATTACTGCACACACCTGTGCCTCACAACACATCATGTTCACACAAAACTATTACGTACAAGAAATCCCAACATCACACACCTCTACCTCACAACACATCTCATCTTATCCTAAATACTCTTTGGGAAATCATACAACAACTCATACTGAAGAAACCTAGGACATCATATCTCATCACATCATGCCCAAAGAAACTTGGTCCTTCCTCACCCAGAAGATGGAGCATGGAAGCGCGGGCGACTATTCATCCATCCTCCCACTAGGATGCTAGAAAAGACCCCCATGTGATTATATGGGTGACCGGAACATAGTTTTCCACATGGGAGAGGTGCAAATAGAAATCACAATAAAACTACAAGTATATACATATATGATAACCTGAACTCAAATAGAACCATTGGATTCTCAAAAAACCATCAACTCATAACACTTCTACCTTGGATGCTACCCTTAAATGCACGACACAATACATCATGTCAGAAAACCCATTTTCACATTCCCAACCGATTTCATTTAACAATTTCTATAACATTGGTCAAAAAAACCAATACATTCTAAAATTTATTAAACAAAATTTATTTATTCAATCACTTCATTGAAAATAATGCAGTACAAACAACATCAAACACACCAACATTAATATAGAGTATAATTGTATTTTGTTAATTAACAAACATCATTTTAAAGGTACATCACAAAACAACCTCTAGCTTTGGCATGACTCTTTTTGCATGTTATCAATGGAGAAACACTCATAACAGAAAATACAGTCCTTCTTCAATTTCATCCCACCCAATCCACCATTCAAACCATAACAAAACCCAACTCAGAACCACAACCAGCAACACATGGCAATGTCACCATATCATCAAAACCAACTCCCTACGCACAACCATGACCATAACCACAAAAGAACATGAACCAAGGAGAACATGTTCATATTTAAAAAATAATTCATTCTATAATTGCACATGTTAATCCATGGGTTATGATTGAAATTTTATGATCCTGGAAAATATATTCCTTATCAGAATATACTTGGTTAACAAATTTTCATATATATATATATATATATATGTTCATCCAAAATCATACAACATTAATCCCATTAATATTTTAGTTCCCAAACCATTTCCCCCAATGAACATGTTATTTATTGGGTTGTGATCCCATACCTCCCACAACATCAATGAGAAATAATTAACAAACCAAACACATACCCCAAATTTCAAATCCCCAACATTTTAGTATTAGACCAGTTGAATTATCTTTATTAATTGAGAAAAATATTTCATCACAAGGGTAAATCCTATATTCCCACCATACATGATACACAATTAAGAATGAAACTAGATATCCTATGTGAAACAAAGATGACTTGAAATTCATGGATGCACCAAAACTGGGGTGTGCATACTTTAGGAAACAATCCCTGCGAATCACAATACAACTACTATAGTACAACAATAAACTTTTATGGAAACAAGTGATATGGGTGTCCAATAAAAAGTGAAACCAAGAATTACCTACAATGGAGAAGGTTATTTTAGCATTGGGGAAGATGGAAGTAGATTTGCAGGTTTAGATACGATTTCTATTTTCCAGTAATAGAGGATGTGGCCATGATTTTGCATTTTGACCAAATTAAATCCCAAAATCTCTTAGGATAAATAAATATAGGATTTATGGGCTTTTAATCGATCTAAAATAATTCCATGGAATGTATTAAATCAATTTTACTTCACGAAAAAGGAAAAATTGAGAAACTGGAAGATGTTGTAAACAATGTTCAAAAGGCACTGTTAGATGAGGCAACACTCAATGAGGAACCACACTCGAACCACTGTTAGGTGAGGCACCTCTTTACGAGGCACCACTCACAGGCCACCATTAGTTGAGGCACTACTCATGAGCCACCGTTAGGAGAGGCACTATCAGATGATCAACCGATGAGGAGCAACCACAAGGATGGACTTCATACCACTGTCGTTGAGTCATCCTTAGGCGAGACACCGTCTGTAGGCCACAACCTTTGTGAGATACTAGAAGGGGTAGACTGTAACATCCCAGATAAATATATAATAATACATTTTTCATATTTATTAATATTTTTGAATGAAATATTAATTTTTTAAAAGAGGATGATATTTTCTATGGCTTACCCAATATGCAATAATGGGTTTTTTTAATCTTACGTAACACTAATAATATAATAATATGATTTTAAATGGTATTTAACGCCTAGCCATTGTATTGGTGGAAATGAATAGAACTAACTAAAATATTATTATACATGTTTGTTAAATGTTTTTACATTTATCCAATAAAATTTAGAGGCTTAAGAATGAATCCAATTTTAAGCACAAACACAATAATATTCTTTAAAACGTTGATTTATTTCCTTTTGAAGGAGAACCATTTTTAAATCTAGTTGTTGACACTTTAATATGATCTATTTGAATGAAATCAAATTTATATTTAGAATCAGGACATCAAAATTTACTTTCAGTAAATGTTTTGTTTTTTCTTATCAAATTTATTTTTTAATGAATAGTTAAAATATTGTATTTCAATTAAAAAATTACTTAAAATATGATATATCTATATGGTTAAATAATCTATTTATGTGGTTTTAATGTGTAATTAGATTATATTTTCACCATTTAATCTAATAGTGGTAATTATAATTAATTTCACTTTGTAATTGGATATAAACAAGTGTTAATATTTTGATAGATATTGATTCTTAAAAACGAGCTATTTGTTTTGAACATGGGAATTAATTATAAATTAAATAATGAAAATTATGTGTTTTGAATTTTTTAAACTATAAATCATTTTTTAATTTGGAATATCAATAATATCTTACGCAAAAAGTTTGGTATTTTCTTGAAAAACATCAATAGATGATGAATAGTGAAACCACTAAGTAGTGGTTAAAAAACTGACTTTTTCATTTAAATTTAATTTTACAGCTTCTGTGAATTGAATTTAAAAAATTTTACCCACATGTTTGTTATTAATAAGTATAATTTGGTTCAATAGGATGAAAATAATTATTGGTGAATGGCAACTTTTGAATTTTATTTACTGCGGTTAAGGGTAAATAGGGTAATTCATGGTAAAAAGAATATTATAATTATTCAAATTTAAATTAACACTGGTCTTAACCATATTGAATGAGTCATGGAAGACCATTTTCCTCCATAAGAAGATTTTGGGACCCAATGGAGCCACATGGTAGTGATAATTAAACATTAGACTAATTAATTTAAAGCAAAGGCAAAAATGACACAATCAAATATCTTTTAGTAAATAAATTTTTACATAGGGTTATATATGTAATATATTCGACTATAAATATTATTTGTAATGATAAAAATATTTCCTACATAGTGGTATTTTTTTATAATTTGTAGACATCAAATTAATAAAATTAAGTATGACACAATAATGATGCAATATTTACCTCATTAATGGTTTCTCTTAAATTATTTTCTTTTATTTTACTTCAGCAACCTCCTAAATTTTTTTTATTCCATTATTTAAAAAAAATTCTCCTAAATATACTAGTATATGTTTATGTGAATTATTTGAACTACACTTACACAAACCTCCATTAAATTGGTGCAGAACGCAATGTTTCTGTGGGTGGGAAACTCACACCTCATGAAAGGATGATTGTTCAATTACCTCCTACCGCCGCTCATGGTGGCCATTATGATTTAAATGTATTTATATATGATATTTATTATGTTTATGTATTCTTTATGATTCTATAATTTCCACTAATATTTTTCCTTTATGGTTTCCATTATGGGTAAATGCGATAATTTAATTTGAGGAAATGCCGACTATCGCCCCCTCAAAGTGATATGACTCCTTAGTGCCTTATGTGGGATATATAAAGGATGTATTTAATGATATTATATATTATATTATACTGTAATTATAATATAAATATTTATCATTATGTTTCAATTCCATTAAAATATGACATAGAAAAGGAAGTAGCATTCATGCGTACGTATAGCTTACCGTCTCCATGAATGATGCATTTCATTTCTATCCTCTAAATGTTATGTTCTGTAATAAATATATGTATATATTGGATATATATGACAAATATATTATATAAATCATGAATATCATTCTAAATATAATATATATTTTACCACATGAATAACTTGTAATTATTAGGTGTTCGTTTTTTTACTCAAGTACCAAATATCGACAAAATGATCGTTATTAACTTAAAAAATTACATACTGTTAATTACATGGTAATAAGTGATATAAAAAGAAATAATAAGCTTGAAAAAGGTTATAATTCTAGTATAAATAAACATTAGTTTATTATTTAGGATATTAATGGACAAACGGGTCACGTCGGACACGAGGTCATGGATTTCTTATCTCACTTTTAATTCCTCTGTAATTTCATTTTTCCCCACTTATTTCTTGCATGTGGTGCATTATATACATTTATTTGACATATATTATCATGATTAATTTTATATTTAGGGTATTATGTGATTCAATTGGTGGTTATTATCTTTTGTTCATACGACTCAATTGATTACTACGTGGTAAGGGGTTTTCATCTCACTTTTCATTCCTCTGAGATTCACGATATATTGCCACTATTTCATTTTGTGTGGTTTATATACTGCCCATGATTGAATTAATTGTGTAATATACTTAAATTTATGTGTATTTATATCTTCATTGTATGATCTTTCTTTCATGGGGTGTTTGTTTCGTAAGTTTCTAAATCAGCAAGGGATCTTTTCACCCTCATATTTTTTGAAGACTTATTTTTGTTATGTCTTTTAATTTACATAATCATATGTTGGGATATGTTCTTATATATCCTAATTACTGAAAATTTTATGTCCATGTGATGAGATAACCTTTTCTCTCTCATCAATTCATTTTCTTATTTTTGAAGTGATGATATTAGGCTGTCAAATTTATGTAAGGGAACTTCTTCACCCAATTCAAATTCGTTGGGTTAAAATTCTAATTCTTGATTATGTCATGATATGAAGATGTTTTAATAACACATGATTGATTCACACATAATATCCACATATATTAATTTTATTCTTATTTTTCACACATTATTATGTAACTGATTTATCTATAATCTAAAAATATAGTTTTGACAAGAGATTTCATCTCAATTTACATTCCATTGATACTTCATTGTTGTTACACACTAATTCACTCTTATTTGGTGTATATACTTTCTTTTGACATATTATATAATTAATCCCTTTATTCGGATGACTTTATAATGTTATGATTAAATGTTTTTCCTCAATTAATTGTTTTCAAGCTTCTCTTATTTTGTTATAAACTCTTTAACAAAAATATCATTTTTAATGTTTTAATGATTTACACTTCTATATATTTTTCATTATTGTCAATGTTTTCAAAATGGTTTTTGGAATTTATTTTTATGGATATTAATGTTTAAAATAATAATTCCTTTAAAAGCTTCAATGTGGTATGGGACACTTTGATTGAAAAAAATCTTTATTAAATGTTTGAAATGGTTTTAATTGGGTTTGATAAAGCATTGATTATGTCAATATCATGAGACGTTATATTGTGATTGAAATGTGGAAATGTGATTTTTCTATTATTCCTTTTTATGTGTTATTAATATGATATGGTTGTTGTGAATTGTTTATGTATTCAGGTGGTTCTCTGATTAACCTAGGTAGGGAGAGCCTGAGATAGCTCTCCAATGCATTGGGTAACCTGACCGAGGTAATTGTGAATGTTTTTCCTAACAGATTTAGAAAATATATTGTGATTGGTATTCAAAATGTATGTCCCTAGATATGCATGATAGGTAAAATGTAAGTATGATATGGATTCAACAAGTTACATTTTTAATTTATGTTTTCTATGTGTTATTCATAAATATTATGATTTCATTAGGTATGTTTAAGAACTTATGTTTTTAATGTAATGTTAAACTAATGATTTATTTCATGTTTTTATAACCATTAATGTTCTTTTTATGCTCATCCCATGTTTTAAAATCTTTTTCTTAGGACTTAAATATGAATAGGGTCAAGGATGGGATAAATGAAAACTCGCGTGGTATAAAACCTGTATTTATAAATGACTCCCTTTTTCATGAGCTTTTATTTTGTGATGAAAATGGAAACTGATGAGAAGTGTCTTCTTTGTAACTTTTGAGATGAAATGTAATAGTTATGGCCTAATTCCCTAAAACTATAAACCTGAAAATACCCTCAATATGAATTATTAATTTAATTCATGATTATGTAATGTTATAAGGTCGGGTCATTATAGTTGGTGTCAGAGGTCAGTTTAGAAAACTTTAGGAATTATGAGTTTTTATTAAACAAATAGTTAGTCCCTATGTCTATTATTTAAGTGAAATCCTTGTTTTAAAACTTATTCATATCAAGGAAAGTTGGTTAAAAATGGAAGTATAAGGATATCAAACTACATTCCTATTTTTTTCTAATGGCATGATTTCAATAATTATTGCAAAGTCATGTTTAGATGACTGTGATTCCTTTTCTAGAATACAAATCAATTGAATGAATGTGTTTGAGATCACCAACACCTCCACTATACCTTGATATCATCGTGGATCATGGGTTGTATTTAATCAAATCCGTCTTCACAATACTCTCATATTTTAAAGAAATTTAAATATTATCACAGAATTTTCAAATATTTTTCTTTATCACAATATTTTGAAGTATATTATGATTTTGAAAAAGGTTCTGATGAAGGAGACCCTTGCACAACCTATTTATATTTTATTTTCAATTATATTATTGTAGAACATACTTATGGTATTTTAAGAGGACCAATGATTGAAAGATTCAAATCAATCATAGTCTGATTGTTTTATAAAAATAAATTTTCATCAAAAGTTTTGAAATTATATATTATACATGATTATTTTCTGAAACTATTTTTTAGAACACTGATATACCCATGTTGTACAAGGTGTATTGAGATGAAGGAAGAAAATGATTTTTAATGATCTATAAATCATTATTGAAATGCATGGAACATCTAACTATTTGAACAAGATGATGATGAAACCATATGGACAACATGATCAAGGTATGATGTTCATTCTTTCGGTAGTATTTTCATTTTATAATTTGGAGGTGAAAAATTGAAAATATATAATATAATGGGGTCTTAATGTATTTGGATTAAAATGAAATATATAAGAAACCTGTTGATGTTAATACATGTCATGTTAATTTTTGATTTGTATAAAAAGGAAAACTTGTAAGATGGGTGAGAACCTGTCACGTCTGGTAAGTCCATTGGAATCGAACCCACAACCGAAGGGTGACAATGGTGCATCGCCTACCACTATTATACATGATGTCCCTATTTAGTATGACTTCTTCTTTTTTGATGAAATATTTTATATATCAAGAATATATTGATTTTTTGAACTTATGTTTTTTATGGATATATTTAATATAGGAAAATGATTTGGTAATTAAGTGATACATGTTATTTGGGAAGACATTCTCTCTTTTGGAGAACATTATATGCTTAATGGAAATAGAATATTGTGGGATCTAATTTGTGTAATAATGGTTTAAATAATATATGGAACGAATATATGTTCTTATTGTGGACCTATGGTGACTTGGGTTATTTATGTAAATGATTAACCTACCATAGAGAACATGTGATTAGGTTAATTACTTTTCAGTATGAGACTATAAGAGTAACTGATGTCATTTGGAAATAAATTTTAATCATTAAATTGGATGACTATGTGATTAAATTCATCTATGATTTGGGTTTCAATATTAGATAATATCACTTTGAAGAATTTTATAGTCAATTGTTTATTGAATAGTCTCTGTTGAACTTTGGGTATTGTTTGAAAAATATTGGAGTTTAAGAGTAGTTTTTCTTTTTGTAAAATGTTATCCTTTTTGAGGATTATATCAATTTATAGTAAAAACTTTGGTTTTGGTTAATGTCTAAAGTCATGGGAAATATATAGTTCAACTTTTGTGGATTACGTGATTCACTAGAAGTTGAATATTTTGCTTTTAATGTGAAAAAGTCATCCTGAATTGTCATCGTTTTGAGAAAATATAAATTTGTGTTAGAAATCTAGTAAAGGATGATTATATATATGAAATGTAAGTTTGATTCCTTTCATTTTTAGTTAATATCGTAAATACAATCCTCAATAACCAGTAACATAAAACAAAAACGTTGTATGTTAACTTCTCCTACTAGGTAATCAATGACCGTTCAACCCATAACAAGCCTGTGATTTTTTTGTGGTTATCTTTTTCCTATTCCTGTTTTCTATCACTCTCAATCAGAACATGATGGTTTTTTTTCTCAACCATATCCATGTTTTCATGGAATCCTAGTATCTGTTGTCTCAGGTGATCTATTTATCCTCTTCCTTTATTTAAAGTGATATTTTTACTAACTCTTTCTCTGATTGAGACTTTCAATGAAGTTTCCAAGTCTAATTTTAAAATAGTGAGGACACAATTCCCAAAATTTGGAAGAATGTAACATCCAGGTTTAATAAATAATAAGACATTTTCATATTTATTAATATTTTTGAATTAAATACTAATTTTTCTTCAATGGAGATGCTATGTTTGATGTCTTTCCCGATACCCAACAATGAGTATCTTTGACATCTTACATTGCACACTAATGATATAATAATATTATTTTAAATGGTAGTTAACGCATAGCTATTGTATTGGCAGGAATGAATAGAAATAACTAAAATATGATTATAAATTTTTGTTAAATGTTTTTACATTTATCCAACAAAATATAGAGGCTTAAAATGTGAATGAATTCAATTTTAAGCACAAACACTCTAATATTCTTGTAAATGTCGATTTTCCGCCTTTTGATGGAGAACCCTTTTTAAATATAGTTTTGGTAACTTGTATCAGTTCTATTTAAAAAAATAAAATTCTTTATTCGAATCAGAACATCAAAATTTACTTTGGGTAAATTTTTGGTATTTTTCTGATAAAATTCATTTTTAATGAATAGTGAAAAATAATTTATTTTAAATCAGAACTACCTTTTAATATAACTTATTTGTAAGGTCAAATTATTTTTTTAAATGGTTTTAATGTGTAATTATATTATATTATTACAATTTAATCCAATGGTGGTTATTAGAATTAAATTCTGTTTGAAATTGGACATAAACAAGTGTCAATCATTTGATAGATAATGTTTCTTAAAAACACGCTTTTTGTTTTAAAAATAATAATTAAAGTTAAATTAATTAATGAACATTATATTTTTTGAATTTTTTAAAATATACATAATTTCTGAATTTGGTATATCAAATATATATTAGGCTTAAAGTTTGGTATTTTGCTGAAAAACTTCAATTTGTGATGTATAGTGAAACCATTAAGTAGTAGTTAAAAGACATGCTTTATCATTTAAATAAAATTTTACCGCTTCTCTGAATTGAATTTAGAAAATTTGACATATATGATTGTTATTAATAAGTCAAATTTGGTTCAATAAGAAGAAAATAATTTTTCGTGAATAGTAACTTTTGACTTTTAATTAGCGCAGTTAAAGGTAAATAGGGTAATTCAAGGTAAAAATGTATAATTAATAAAAATTACCTTAACACTTGTCCTAAGCTTATTGGATGAGTCATGGAAGTCCATGGGAATCTTTGGGTCGATTTTGGGACCCCAAGGAGCCACTTAGAAATGATAATGACACTTTAGACTAATTAATTTAATGTAAAGGAAAAAATGACACAAAACAATATCTTTTAGTAATTCAATTTTTACATAAGATTATATATGTTATATTTTTTAATATAAATAATATTTGGAAAGCTAAATTGATTTCCTATAAAATGGTATTTTTTTATAGTTTTTGGACATTAAAAAAATAAATGTATGTATGACACAATAATGAAGCAATATTTAACTTATTAATAAATGACATAAATAAATAAGATTATAAATATTAAAATAATATCCAAAACCAGTCCAATTATTATTAGATGATTTTATTTCAAAAACTAGTCATTACATCTTTGAATTTAATGATTTTTTGATGTTCTGAAATAAAAGATAAGTTTATAATAAAATAATGGTTTCAAACATTCCTAAAGAGCCCCTCCTCTACCTTCTAAAAGGACACCACTTTTAACCAATTCCTCGCACATTCAATTATTTTGGCCCATCCATACTCTTCCCAATTAATCTCCTTACTTCCCTATCTTACACCTACATGCCTTACTATAGGCATAAGGCATATCAAAAAACCCTTTTGGATCATACCAAAGGGAGTTACCAAAATTAAAGGTAATAGATTCTCTTAAATTTATTTCTATTATTTTACTTCTCCAACCCCCTAAACACTTATTATTCCAATCTTTTATAATAAAAAAAGTATCCTCAATATACCATTATGTAGTTATGATAATTATTTGAACTACATATACACTCACCTCCTTCTAATGGGTGAAGAACATAATGTTTCTGTGGAAGGAAAACTAACACCTCACAAAAAGATGATTGTTCAATTACATCATACCACCTCTCATAGTGGATATTATTATGTAACTATATTTATATATAATATTTATTATATTTCTTTTTTCATTATTTTTCTATATTTTCCATTTATATAATTCCATTATGGTTTCCATTATGGGTAAACACGATAATTTCATTTGAGGAAGTGCAGACTACTGCCCCCTCAAAGTGATATGGCTCGTTAGGGACTTATGTGTGATGTATAATGGATTGGTTTAATGATATTATATATTATATTATATTTTAATTATAATATAACTATATATATTTATGTTTTATTTCTATTAAAATAATAAATAGAAAAGGAAGTAATGTTGATGCGAACGTACGACTTACTGTCTCTATGAACGATGCAATTAATTTCTTACCTCTTAATGTTATGTACTATTATCAATACAAGTATATACTAGATACATATTACATATATGATATCTAAATCAGGAATATAATTATGATGATATTGGTTAGTTTACCACATTAACAAATTTTTCTTATAAGGTGTTCATTTTTTTACTCAGGTACCAAATATCGACAAAACGACCGTCATTAACCTAAATGATTACATAATGTTTATAACATGGTAATAAGTGATATAAAAGGAATAATAAACTTTAAAAACGTTTTTAAGAAATTATAAATTAACTTTATTTTATTATTCAGGAGATTAAAGGACAAACGGGTCATGTCAGACACGAGGTAAGGTATTTCTTATCTCACTTTTAATTCCATGAGAATTTCATTTTTCGCCACATAATTCGTGAATGTGGGGTATTATGTACATAAAATGGATATATATTATCATTATTCTATTTATATTTATCATATTCTTAGATTTATTTTGCGGTTATTAACTTTTGTTCATTCAACTCGATTGATTACAATGAGGTAAGGGGTTTTCATCTCACTTTTTATTCCCATGAGATTCATGCTATATTGCCACTATTTTCTTTTGTGTGGTTTATATAATTCCCATGATAGAATTAATTGTGTAATATAATTAAATTTATGTGTATTTTCATCTTCATTGTAAGACTCACCTTTTATGGGGTTTAAATTTCGTATGTTACAAAATCGGTAAGGGAACCTTTCACCCTCCTCTTTTTAAAAGAATTATTTTTGTTATGTCTTTTAATTTACATATTCATATGTAGGGATATGTTCTTCAATATCCCTATTTATGTAAATTTTATGTCCATGTGATTATATACCATTTTCTATCTCATAAATTAATTCTCAACTTTTTAAATTGATGTTGTTAGGCTCTCAAATTTCTATAAGGAACTTATTCACCAAATTTCAATTCTTTGGGTTAAACTTGTATTTCGTAATTATTTCATGCTTTGAATATGAGTGAATTACCACTGATTGTTTAACACTTAATATACAATTATATTGAGTGTATTCTTATATGTCCCACATTATTATGTAATCGATTCATCCTTAATCTAAAGATACCGTTTTTATAATGGATTTTGACTCAATTTACATTCCATTGAGACTTTTTTGTTGTTATGAACCAATCCACTCTTATGTGCAGTACATACTATCCATTGTCATATTATATCATGAATCCATTTATTCTCATGATATTATAACTTTATTATTAAATGTGATTCCTCAATTAATTTTATTCAAGTGTCTCTAATTTTTTTAATACTCATTAACTAAAATATCGTTTAAATGTTTTAAATATTTATTCTTCTGAATATTTCTCATTAATGTACATGTTTTAAATTTGTATTTTAAGATTTATTTATAAGGAAATTAATGTATAAAATTTTAATTCCTTTAAAAGATTCAATGTGGTATTGGACACATTGATTCAAAAATATCTTTATTAAATTTATTAAATGGCTTTGAAAATGGTTTCATAATGAATTGATTATGTCAATATCATGAAATGATATATTGTGATTGCAATGTGGAAATGAAATATTTCTTTTATGCCTTTTTTATTTGTTACGAATATGATATGGTTATTGGGAATTGTTTATGTATATGGGTTTGTCCATGATAAACCTAGGGCGGGTGATCCCAATATATCTATCCAATGCATTGGGTATCATGGTGGAGGTAAACATGAATGTTTCTCCTAAGATATTGTTGGAATATACTGTGATGGGTATTCCAAATGTAACTCCCTTTTTAGCTATGATAGCTAAAATGTATGTATGATATGGATGCTGCAAGTTACCTTTATGTTTTATGTTTTCTATGCGTTATTCATAAATCATATGATTTCATTAGGTATGTTAAAGAGCTTATGATTTGTTTTTAATGAGGAACTAATATTTTATTTCATTGTTTTATAACCTTTAATAAACTTATTATGCTCATCCCAAGTTTTGAAATGTTTTTCAAAGGACTTAATATGAATAGGGTCAATGAAATGTCATGTTGTATAATACAACGAATTAGAAATGACTCTTTTTTAAAGAGCTTTTATTTTGTGAAGAGAATGGAAACTGAGTAGAAGTGTCTAATTTGAAATTTTTTAGATGAAATGTAATGGTTATGGATTAATTATATAAAACACTAATCCTAAAAATATTTTCAATGTGAATTATTCATTTAATTCATGATTATGTAAGTTTATAAGGTCGGGTCCTCATAGAGGCACCACCAACAGGACACTACCAATGCGAGCTACTACAAAATAGACACCATCGAGATGATCCACTACTAAAGTGACACCATGAGGGAGACAACACTAGTGTGGGATACCATTTCCATGTATTAGGGTTGTAAAACACAGAAAACATAAATTTTTGAAATGTGTTGAAAATATCCATCCTAACCTCCAAGGATATCTCAAACAATGGAATCCCAAAAATTGATGAAACAAAGAGGTTTTGACTATTTCATCGGATACCTCTCAAAATATTCTCACCATTATGTATTCAAATTGAACCTATATAGAAATAGGGGAAGGTTACAAATAATTATCCATCAAGATACCTGTTGAGGATCTTTCCCCACATTAGACAATACTATCAACTAAGCACAACAATGTAAAACCACCTTCTGTTGTTCAAAAGATGGAGTGGAACTGACATATCAATGAATACCTCCACCTAATTCTATAAACTAGGACTTTGTAAACATATCTTTTGGCATGAAAACTTTAATGGACACAAAAAAACACTACATAAGAAAAATGAACCACATTTCCTAAACCCACGAATCAGTGAATTCTGTCCTCTATTTCATGATATTATCTGATTACAGCGGTACGGTCTTTCCAACACAAGTTAATTATATAATAGTTAATGCATATTTATTATGAATCATCTCCTCCCTTCTTCATACTTAATGGCTCCGTCACACATCAAACAAAAACCAAAAAAACATAGGGAAATTACATTATCTTATTTTAAAAATTGTTAAAAATAACATTTCAAAGAAAAATAGAGAATGTAAAAATATACAATAATTTCATATAATGGGCTCACATCAACATTTTTATATCCCAAAAACTCTCTTATTGTTCACCATGCCTCTAAAACACACAATCCATTATAATGTTCTATGTAATTGGACAAACTTCTATGGTCCGTTACATTATGGGAATTTGGGGTTTGAGGTGTTATGGGAGGTCAAGGTGGATCTCTTCTACAATTTTTTAAATTATTAATTTTCATAGACTTATAGATGTTCCTCATAGAAATCCGTCTCATCATAGATGTGTCACCCACGCGGTATCATCCTGGATGGGGCTCCCCTCAATGGTGGCTTTCTAGCGATAGGTCACCCTGGTGGTGGCTTGTTGGTGGTAGTTCATCCCAGTAGTGGTTTGATGGAAGTGTCTCACCTAGGTAGTACATTACAATTAAAATAGATCCAGGATATTGTCTCCCGTGGAGGTGACTCACTAACTATAATAGGAGGTTCATCCAGGTGGTTTCTTTTCCATCAATTAATCGTTTATTAATGCCCCGTTTAATGGAGGTTCACTAGAATTATCTATTCGAGTGGTGCCTCAAATAAAGGTAGACCATGATTGGTACCTCTTCAATAGGTACCTCAACTAATGGTAGAACATAATAAGTGCCTTGACGAGTAGTGCCTCATCTAATAGTTCTTGATAAATAGTGTTTCTAACTTCTTCTATTTTTTATCTTATGACATGTATTTTATGGTAAAAAGCTTTTAATACTATATTAGATATAATTTTAAACCAATTAGAAGACCATAAATCCTTTATTGATATTTTCTAAATGTTTAGGGGATTTTATTTGGTCCAAACACGTATTCCTGACTAGATCCAAATTTAATGGAAAATCAAAAATAGATCTAAACCCATAAATCTCTTTCCATCCTCCCAAAATCCGAGATAGCCTTCCAATTATTTATTCCTTATTTATTTCTCATATTATTATATCCCCTAAGCCTTTTTACAATTTTATTCAATTAATGTGACAAAGTATTTGTTTCGTGATTCCCTAATGTTCTTCCAGGTATATGTGCACCCCTTTTTCGGTGCAAATAGGAATCCCATAATGCCTTACTTCCAAGAATATTTTCTTTTGTATTTCCTAATTTACTATAATGTGTATTTGGGGGGGCGGGGTATATGGGGTTTTTACTCATGTGGATATTTGTTTCTGAATTAATATAGATATTTCCACTGATATAAGATGAATTTGTAGGAGCTACGAAAAGTTGAATTTGTCCTTCACTTTTTTATTGTTTTCTATTGATATTTTGAATTGTTTGGGTTATCTAACCACTAAAAGTCATGGATGATGGGGGGTAATTTATTGGGTAGTGAATTATTTATGGTATTCATGTTGTATCCTTTTTTAAATCATAAATATGAAAATATTTTAACCATATATATTTGGTTAATGAATGGATACCCTTGGACAATACAATTTCTATAAAACCCCTAGTTTTATAAGATGAATTATGGAACAAATTCTTTTTTATATCGTAACCTTGTTTTCTTTTGTATGTGTGGTGATCTGATTATGGTCATGGTTATGCACAACATGTTTCTTTTTTGATGTGTTGACATGTGCATGTGTTTCTTGTTGTGGTTGTGTGTTAGAGGATCATTTTGGTTAGAATGAGGGGTTGTGAGGGATGAATTTGAAGAGGGACATTAGTGTTTGTTATGGGTGTTTCTCAAATGATAACATGAATAATTATTACACTAGTATCTAGTGGTCATGGTGTTATATTTCTTTAAATTAATGTGTGTTAATTTAAAAAATACCAATATTTTCTATATTACTTTGACTATGTTACATGTTGTGTTTTTGTATTTCGTTCGCCAGGTAGTGTTGGGATGAAAAAAAATATTATTATATAATGTTATGAATTGATTGTGTTGGTTTGTTCATTGGAATGTAAATTATTAAATGTAATTATTTGGGAATGTGAAATGAGTTTTCTGACTTGATGTGTTGTGTTGTTCATTTAGACGTAACAAAAAATGTGATGGTGTTATGAGTTAGGGTTCAGTTTGAGAAACCTCAGTTTGGGATTGATTTCTTGGTATCATAAATGTATATACTTTTATTTTTCTAGTGATTTCAATATACACCCCACCCACAGAGAGAAATATGTTCCAAACAGCCAAATAGTCATGTGGTAGTGTCTTTCCAAACATATCGGTGAGAGGATCATTGGATTTCCACCCTCTCTCCGCTTATTAGTATTCTAGGAAATGACATCCAATGTTTCTTCAAAAAGGATATGATAGGATATGGTTTCATAGGTATATTCTAGATTTGTTGTTTTAGGTTTTCCTAGGTACCATCAGGATTATATGAGATGTGTTCTGAGGCCATGTTATGTAGATGAATGTTGTGTTGTGAGGCCCAGGTTTGGGAAGAAGAGATGTGTTGTGAGGTTGTGTTTTGTGTAGGTAGGATGTGTTGTGAGGGATAGGTTTTTGTAGGTAGGATTTGATGTGGTATATTTAGATAAGTGGGGAGTTCCATGATCTTTTTCATTATGTTGTGAGAGAGGATAATCAGTGGGAATGGGGTTTGGTGTAACCTATTGTCGACGTTCTTTATATTAATTAACATGGATTGTATTTTTTAGTAAGTTTTCTTTATTGAGGATGGGATGGTTATTATACCTGTTTAGGTGCATTGAAGATCTGTTGTTTTCCCACAGGGGAATAAATATGCTTATTTCACAAGTGTACGACAGAACATGGTCTTCAAATTGAATATACTTGTATGCTCACCCTACATATATAAATAAAAATAAGGTTTCTAAGAGGATTTTTTAGACTATGTTGGACGTTACTATGTCATATCCTGGCAGTTTTTTTGTGTCACATATTTGATTTAATTTATATATTTACATTGGATACCATTGTATTTTATGTTAATTATATTTTAAACATGCATGTGGTGTTGTTTTGGATTTCAATATATTTTTTGTATGACATGCATTTTGGATGACTCTTCTTATCTCCTAGTCTTGATTCCTTAAAATGGGAAATTTCTCCCATATTGTGAGATTTTAACACCCTGGGTTCTAGCCACCAACTCAGGGCCAACTAGAGGTGGGACTATGGTACATGCATCATAATGAATTGAGTTAATTTTTTAATTTCATTGTTTTGGAAGGGATAAATTTTTTTAAAAAAATAAAATGGATTAAAAATATTCATTATAGACTTCTATACTACTGGAGAATGTTAAATCATTGTTTAACTTAATTCATGAGGCATGGTCATCATTTGTATTTGAATCTGGGTGAATTGGTGCAGATGGCAGATCTGGTTGATTATTGTAGGATTTATCCGGTTGAGAAGGATGATTAGTGGCCGAGGACATTGCGTAAATTCAAATAGTAGGCATTGTGGAAGTAATAGGACCATGAATCTGATTTGAAGATAAATAGTTTGTTAGAGGATCTTGATATTTCATTAGGTTTGATCTGGACCCTGATAGAGTACGTGGTCCCTTTGGCATTTATTATGATGTAGGTAGCTACATGTTAGTGGTGTACATTGTATATAGGAGAGTGGAAGGAGTTAGAAATATTTTTAGACATCTAAAAGGATTTCAAAGCTAAATTCATTTTATGGAACATGATGACTAATAAGAGGTTGCAACTACTCACACATCATTTTTGGAGTATGTCAATGCAGGGGTTGGGAATGATGTTCAAGAATCATTATCCTTTTTTCAGAACATTATCCAAATAAGGAGTCTCATCAAAACATCATGAGGAGGAACTTTTTCATTCTTTCTATTATGTAGTTACTCCTTTAACATTGCTGACAAATCAAGAGAATCAAAAAAACGTAGAGGTGATCAATTGTATGTACTCATTAGGAGGATTACAATGAGATGGGATCCACCATAGTTCTTCTATAGAAATAGTTATTTGTTGTAGATGCAAGGTTCAAGGGCCATTTTTGTTTTTTCCAGTGTGGAGATGACCTCAATTTCATCATTTCTAGATTTCTAGTTCTATTGGTCTCTGTGCTTTTCATGTCTTCTTGAGGATGAGGTATTTCTTCTATGGGGTATGTATCCATCATCGAATGTAGTTTATGATGGCTTCTGAAGATCATTTCGGTGGAGTATTATAGGTTCACCACTTTTTTAAGAAGCAGTTTCTAGTGAGGTCATTTCTGTAGCAGGGGTGAGGAGATTTTGCTCAGCAGGGGGGGTGGAGCTTGTTGAGACTCACAAAATGAAGTTCCTATTTTTCAGGGATCTGATCCTGAGAATGGCTCTTGTTGTGGTCATCAGTAGAGAGGTTAAAAACATGGGCGTGTCATTATAACAATGAATAAGCATCAGTTCCAAATGGTAAATAGATCTCTAGAAGTACGATTAGTTTGTTTCAGACCCTTGCATGTTCCAAATTTAATTCTGAAGATACACAATCCATTGTTTCACACTCTCTAGCCCATGATTTATTAATAAATTTATATAGTCTTCTCATGCTATGGGTGTTCATCACTTTATTTAGAATCCAAACCAACTTGATTGATATGTTCTGAGGGTGAACGATGATAATGGGACCACATCAGTAAAATGGGGATATTTTTTTATTACAGATGGAACCAGACGATGTCAGCCTCAACATCGATTGGTTTTATTCCGTGTGTGATATTATCAACTAAGTATGGAGGTGAATCATGTTTTCTTATATTGATGGCCAATAGGCGGATTTAATTGGATATCATGGTTGTGTTGTGGGATGTAAGTATGTGGAGCCTCATCATTACTAGATGGTTGGTATGTTAGTAGAATTAGTAGAAACTATGATAGTGGAGGTCCCCTGGGTCATTGAAGAGTTCATGGATTCTTTCCCCGATGAGCTGTGATGCTTCTCCCTCGATGTGATATAGATTTTTTGATAGACCTGCATCCCAGTGCTACCCCGGTTTTGATGACTCATAATCAGATGACACCATCTAAGTTGTGGGAGTTGAATTCACACATATATTATCTAATAAAGAAGGTTTTTATATGGCCCAGTGTGTCCTAGTGGGGTACTCTAGTGTTTTTCTAAGAGACGATGTATGCTGGTTTGAGGTTGTGTATAGACTACTAGATGATTAAATAGTTGAAGATCAATTACAATTAACCAATTCTGAGGATAAATGATCTTTTATTCTAGTATATAGTAGAGAGTTTGTTTTCAATGTTTTATTTATGGTCTAAATATCACCATTTAAGGGGTAAGGAGGGTGATATCCTAGAGATCCCCTTTAGATGCATATATGTCCACTTAGAGTTTTTATTCTTTCCATTTGGTGTTATAAAAGAACCATTCATATTCACAGGGCTTATGAAATCTCTATTTTCTGAGTTAATAGATCAGTTTTTATCATATTAATCAATGATATCCTGATCTACACGACATTTTAGGAGGAGAATGGAGAGAATATCAGAACTGTCCTGCATGTTCTTCGACACTGACATCTCTATATGATATTTTTGAATGTAATTTCTTACATGAGAGGTATATTTCCCCATGAATGTGGTATCTTAGTGGGGAGTGGAAGCTGACTCAATAAAGTTTGATGTACTTTTTTCTTGGGATGAATCCAGGAGCATGGAAGAGGTTCATAATTTCCTTGGTCTCACAGGCTATTATTAGAGATGTGTACCTGATTTCTCTCATGCTGTAGTATCATTGATAGCTTTGACTAGAAATAAAAAATCCATTTTGTGGAGTGAGAAGTTATAGGTAGCATTTAGTTACATAAATGGGATGTTTCTTAGTGCACCAATACTCTATTTTCTAGAGGATGGGGAGATGATTGGGGTATTTTTTTATGCTTCCCATCTGGGCTTGGGATGCATTCTGATGCAATAGCGGGAATTGATCTCTTATGAATCTATGAAGTTACATACCCATGAATGTAACTATACCACCAATGATCTGATGTTTGATTCGATTGTGTTCACATTAATTTTGATGCAACATTATCATATTTTTTAGTGATTTGTGGTCTTTATGGATCAGAAGTTCTTAAGGTTTATATTTTCTAAGAATGATATTGATATGGTACGTCGTAGGTGGATGGATTTATTTTGGGATTATAATATTAAGATATAAACATCCTTAAGAAAAGAGAATGGTGTGGCTATTTATATTAGTTGAAATATTTTGTAGTAGGTTGTTCAATAATTTGTGGATTCATGGACAACAATGGAGGAGTTGGAGGCCCTACACTTATATGAATGGGTAGATTGGGATACAAGATGATTGATTCGGATGATTTTTAAATAATTTATAATGCATCACGAGGAGTAGTCTTATTTGGGTGACTACGGAATTGAGGCAATGTGTGATATTATTGGCTATAGTGATGTTCTGGAGGGATGGATAGACGATGATCAAAACATATTGTTGTTTCGTAGAAAGTTTGTTTCTCTAGTGGTGATGCACGAGGGGTTCATTGTGAGTTCTAAAAATCACGTTTTTAATTAAAAAAAATATTTTCCATGATGTAATATGTCTTGAGGATGTAATTTTGGTGGCACGGGATGAAATTGACCATGGATGAGTTTTTGGTGAAGTGGTTTTTTTTCAATAGCAAAAGGCTAAGCACCATGTTAAAAGTTGTTTTTTCTCTGCCTTTGGATGTCCTCAAGTGGAAATGTGATGAAATATCAATGGATTCTGTCAGAGGTTCTCCCAAAAAAATGGTGTTTGTGATTCTATCTTAGCTATTGTGGATTGATTGATGAAATATTCCAACAAATTAGCAATCAATTAATCGAGCGTAGTGGATGCATTGTCCAAGTGGTAAAATGATGAAGTGGTGTAATTGCTAGGAGTTCTGAGTTCCATTATCTCAGATCGAGATGCATTGTTTACCTCAAGAGTCGAGAGGGTATTTATATGTAATTTTGGCCCATAGTTACGCGTCATCATTACATTAAACCCTCATACAGATGGAAGATAGAATGAACTATCCAAACATTGGAGGATATGATGTGAGTGTGCGTCTTAAGCTTTGGTAGATATTTAGTACAACACATTCCTTTAGTAGAGATTCCATACAATAATCATTATCACTCATCCATTGACATGTCCTCATTTTATGATTTTTGTGTGAGACCATGTCATTCACGTTTGTTCTTGTTGGAAGATTGGGAGATTATTGTTATTTGTACCGATGTGGGGAAAATCCCAAAAAGAGTTCAACTTGATCTTCAGATGATGAAAATAGTACACGACTTGAAATTGATTTATCCTATTTGTAGGAGAACACCATCAGAGTTTGAGGTTATGGACCACATGTTCCACAAGTTTTCTCGTCAACTTGGGAAATTATGGTTTTGAGGATGATGTAAACATTATCCCTAGTTCATTTAACACATTGAAGTGTCGGGGTGAGTTGTTAAGGAGTTGTATAAGTTAGAATTTCCACCCCGATTAGAAGGGATTCATGATGTCTTTCATAACTATTTGATTCATTAATAGATTCACGATAACTCCCCTGACATATACCAGGGAGAGCTTGATATCAATTATGAAAAGACATTTGTGGAACAACTAGTTGAGATCGCAGATTGTTGAGAGAAGGTTCTACGTTGATGGACCGTTACATTGGATTGTGTGTTGTGGAGGCATGGTGGTTGGAAGGAGAGTACTTAGGTGAGATAAAAACAAATGAGTTTCCAGTACCTGTAGTTGTTTAAAAATTTTCCATTCTTTTTATTCCTTTGAAATGTGATGTTTGAAAACTGATATATATGAGTAAGCTATTTCCCCTCATTTTTTGATGTGTGTGGTATGATGTGTGATTCAGTCACGATGTATGATGAGGGGAGGAACTTATTCCTAATTAATATGCATTAACTAAGATTTAATTAAACCCATTTGGGTGAGTTTGTTCTTCAAAGAGTGAATAATATCTTTACACAAAGGATATAATTACTTGATTCATGTGTTTTGATGGTGTGGTTTGTTGTACTGGTGTAGTTAGTTTTCAGGTCATTCATTTTGGACAGAAAACACCTATAAAAATAAATTCATAGTTTTAAGAATTTAAAGGTTGTGTTCATGAATGTGGGTTTACCACTCTCGATTTCGAAAAAAATAAATTGGTTTAATGATGGGGTGTTAATTGTATAGTAGTGTCTCAAGTGGGGTGAGATCCTTGGGAGGTATCTCGATGAACAGTTGTTTGGATCATTCATCTCCTTTATTAGGGGTAGATATTGAATTATTTTGGGTGATAATATTTTTAGAGGTATCTGATGCAATGGATCAGAACTCTCTAATCTATTATATTGTGGGAATATAGAGTTTGAGGTGTCTTGAGTGGTAATGGGGTCCCTTTATGACACATTTAAAAATACTCTGAATTTTGAGATTTCTAATAGTTCCTCATGCCAATGTTGTCTTTCCATGGTGTTGTTACCATGGTAGAGGCTCTACTCGGTGGTGGCTTGTTGGAAGTATATCAACTCAATAGTGGATTGTTAGCGATGTCTCACATAGGTGTTAGCTCACAGTCGCGGTGGTTTATGGATAGTGTCCCGCAATGAGGTGTCACTCTAACTATGGTAGATGGTTCATCATGGCAGTTTCTCATCCAATGGTCAATCGTCTGAATGTGTCTTGGCTAATGGGGGTTTGTGAACGGTTCCTTGTCAATAGGTGCATCACCTAATAGAGGCTCATGAGAGGTGACACATCTAGTGGTGCATCCTCTAACATTGGCTCGTGTACAGTATTTCTTACTTCTTCCAGTTTTATTCTTTTTATATATTTCTCTATTTAAAATTATTTTAGTACCTTATTGGAAGAATTTGAGACCGATTCATATATGAAAATACAACCCTTAATTTTCCAAAGTGTCTAGGAGATTTCATTTGTCCAAAACACATAATCTTGGACATATATGCATTTAATAGAAATTAATAAACATATCTAACCTCATAAATCTGTTTATATCTACCCAGAAGTCGAGATACCATTCCCCCTATTCACCCTTCTTGCTTGCTCTTGGTTCAGGATGCCCCAAACCCCACTTCGTGTAGGTGTTGAGTAACGTGCTAGTAAAGTTTGTCTTTGATTCCTTTGTCTTATTCCTACTGTAGGCATACACCTCTCTTGGTGAACAACGAGTTCATATCATCATTCTTGCAAGTAGGTTTCCTTTATCTTTATTAATTGTGTATCATGAATGGTGTCCATATGGGTGTCAACCATGGGAAAATATTTTATACCTATAAATAAAAATAATTTGACATCTTTAATATTAATATGTTGAGGATGGGAAAAGTTTCATATGACCTTGACTTTTTAATTTTATTATGTTGGTATTGTTTATTTTGTAGGAGAACTAACCATTGAAAATCATGGTCGATGGGTGTCCTTGTTTGCGGATAAAATGATTTATTGGATGCGTGATGTTTTGTTTTGGTTGAACACTTCTATATGAAAATTTTCTAACCACAAATATTTGACTGATGAATGGATTCCCTCAATTCATACAATTTTTTTTGATAACCCATGGATTAATAATTGGAATTAAAGTAGGAATGCATTGTTAAAACTAAACATATTTTTCCTTGGTTTTATAGTGACATTGTTGTGGGAATGATAGTGAATTGGTGGTTGGTTTGCTAATGTGTTGACCTAGGAATGTGTTTCAATATGTTTTTATGAGTTGGGATTTTTTGGAATGGTGTATTGAGAAGGTTGACATTATTAAAGGACAGTAGTGGTTGGTATCTGTGTTTCTCTATTAAAAAGATTCATGAATATTTATGATGTATCTAGAGGTTGTGGTGTGATGTGTATTTAATGGGATGTGCATTAATTTTCCAAATCCCATTACCCTCTGGTTGAATGTGAAGATGTTTCATGTTTTTTACGGTGCCTAGTTTTCCAGTTAGATATGGAATGACTAATTATTATTTAATTAAGATTGAGAGAACTTGGGTATCTCTAATTAACCGAATGGAAATGGTAAAATGAAATCAGGTGGGAATGTAAAATGGGGTTTGTGGATTTATGTGGTGTGGTGTGCATTTGGAGGGAGCAGAAAAGGGGTTAGAGTTGTGAGTTGGCAGTAAATATGTGAAACCACATATTGGACTTGAGAGATTGATATCATATAAGCATATACTTGTAGTATTTCTTTTATTTCTATTATCACCCACCCACATTGATCATTATGTGTTGAACATCGGCATAGTCATGTTGTGGGTGTCCTTCCCAACATCCTAGTGGGAGGATGGATGGATAACCACCCACTCCTCCATACTGCCTCTTTCAAGAAATTATGTTTGACCGGGAAAATTATGTTCATATATATTATCAAAAAATGAAGATTTTTTTAATGTTTTTAAATGTTAAAACCCATATATTTTATTGTTTTATTAAAATATTAGGCAATTTAGATTATAGAATGAAAATGATAAAAATTGTGAAAAGTTCTTAATTATGGATTTTTGGCAAATTTTAATGACAAGTGTATGTTTGTCGTTGATTTTAAAATATAATTCCAAATTGAGTGATTCTTTTTTTGGAATACTTATTTTATTGTTTTAAACTTTTTATTCAGTACCAAGAGTGGGTTTTTCATCTAGTAGCCTGAAAATTCATTGAAGATGGAAATGATTCCATGCGGACAGTGTGGACCCCACCATCATAACAGATGCACTACTTAGTCTCCCCACCTCCAAATTAGGTGATTCCACTTAGATATTTAAGAAGACTTATAGGTGATTTCACCCATTAAATTCCATGGAGGTTATTTCCATTAATATGGCTATTTATCATTATACATTTGAAGGAATCTTTATGGAATTTTCTACCAGAAAAGGTATTATTCAATGAAAATTACATAACTCATACATCTGGTGGCTAAATTTTCTTATATTTTGATGGGAGATGGAAAAGATTTGTGTGAACATCATTTATGAAGGAGGAAATTAGAAACAAAGTCATTTACAAGTGATAAAATGCATCAACAACAGAAGGATAATTCTGCCTCTAAAAGGATAGGAGTTCCCACCTCTGAAAGCATTCATTCACATCCCATTACATCCAGTGGAAAGCATCGAATACAAGGATAACATACTCCTCCTTATTCTTCATTCATAATAATTTCTCTTAGCGTTATTTTTTATTTGAATTCGATGACCCCACCTTTCATGGAGTGGTAGAATCCATAGTGATCCGATGAATGGAAGGGGATCCCATCTTGTGATGTTTGAGTTTCAAATGTTTTATTCAAATAAATTATTTTATTTCAAATAAATGGTTTTCAATTTAATTTATTTGTGAATTTTAATTAAATATGGTTGTATTTTGATTAATTTTAAATATTAATTTGGTTTGATTGAAAATTTATTTTATCCATACATGATATCTTCATTCTTTTCACCAATTGGTAAATATGTGGATAAAATCATCTAAGGGTGTGATTTTGGGATTTATAAATAACAAGAAGAAATTAATAAAGATTAATTTAATTATTTGTGGATAATAAATACCATATTTGTAATTTTTTTAGAAATTAATATTAGTTCATTAATATTTATACACATTGATAAATAATTAAATCAAAGTTTAATTGAAGAAACAATTTTTATTCAATTCAATTAAATATTTTCTCTAAAATCCAAAGGATTCATATCTTCTTAAAATCTATAATGATATAATAAATAGGAGAACCAAACCTAAATAAAATCACTTATCTCTCATATTAAATTCACAAACCTTCTTAAGAAAACCTCTTTCTTTCGTAAATCATTCAAACTTTTTATTTTTTAAGTGAAACCAAAATTAAAACAATGCTCTTTGGAGAACGACATTATGGTTACCATTCATAGCCCACCCTTAGTGGGATTTAATTGTTTTTTCAACACCACATGACAAGAATGTGACAAAATTGGCACCATTTCTGGATATCCATGTGGGTTTCATTCAATATTTTTATTCACAATGTGTAAATAATTTTCCATTCATTAAAAACAATAAAATTTAAAAAATTTAAAAAACTAGAAAAACAATCTACTTTGTTTATGATGTATTATAATTTTATTAATTATGCTTGGATTGACCATGATCACATGAAATAAGATGTTTACAGTGAACATGATACCCCGTTTCATCGGATTAGTGATGAGGTTCAAAACCTAGAGAGCCAAATTGAATGGATTGCTGAATATTTACGCACATCCTTGGAGCAACATGAACATGAGAAAAAACCTGAACTGGAAAGAGTGATGGAAGAGATTTCACCAATCCTTTTATATGTTATTGAACCTAAGGTAGGTGAGAACAAACTTCTAATGGAACAAATCACATCATCTCGCACTCAACCATTGCTCGAGTAGGTCCTAGAAGTACAGATCATAACTGATGCAATAATGGGAGATAAACATTTTTTGGAAGAATCATGGAATATATTAGTTGAAGATAACATGAAACATGATCCTCCCATACTTGATAATGAAACAACAGACACATTCTACCTCTCTATTAATTTAGAATAAAAGTAAGAATACACACCTTATTAGAATGAGTTTTCAATGTCAATGATTGAAGAGATAAATTACCAATATGAATTAGTTGAATGGGAATATTTATTCTTCAATTCATCATGTTTTAATCATATTCAACTTTTTTTCATGACTGCTCATTCCATGAAATTTTGGACTCATCCAAAATGGAGCAGAATTTAGATATTAAAAACAAGACTACACAATTAGTAATAATTGAGAAGAATAGATGGACAAACATGTGGTGGTTCGACTACTCCCCCAAAAACATTTTTCATATCATATGTAGGATGATACAACAGAATTCAATGGAGAGAATCCTTATATTCTATTCCCTCCCACTTAAAAGCTCAAATTTTATATTTATTCATTCATAGTTGTTGGGAAATATCTTATCTTTTTTGGGATTCTATAATTTCAGTTTTTACTTATGGACATCTGGAAAAGTAACATGTGGTGGTACATCTCAATGAAACTACACCCACCATCTGATTGGGGATAATACACTGCAACTTCCTGACTATGGGTTATTAAATCCTATAACCCACATGGGAGTCTAAACCATGTTCTATCCTCATTTCTCTTTCTCTTTTTTTTTATTTTTATTATGATTTATTTTATTTCATGATTTCATGGTATAATGAATGTAGCTATGACCCTAAATCAAGGAATACACTTCAAAAATAATATCATGTTATACCTTTCCTTCCCTTTTATTTTCTACAATTATATTTATATATTATTTTTTTGAAACGAGGGGTAGTAAAAAATAAGTATGGGGGAGTGTCAACAATCTTAGTTATTCTTTCATGATTTTCATTTTTTATTATCATAATTTTTGAATTTTTGAGATTTAATGAATATTCTTATCACTTTTCACACATAAATTGATTTTTAATGATATGAAATTATTTTTTAATGAATTGATGTTAAATTATTTGTGGATCTGAAAATGTTTTCTTGAAATTGGATTATCATGAATTATCGTGAATTTTATTGATTTTTAAAATCAATGCCCATGAAACAATAACTCAAAATATTTGTCTAGTAATGTGAGGTATTCTAAATCACCTTTACAAATTCTTCCTAATACATATACTTTCTTGAATAAAAGGTGGAGTTTCTGTCAGAACTAGAATTTTTTATTTTTCTATTTCAAAGCATTGGATTTTATGAATTTGTTTTGATATGATTGAGGAATATCATCGGATAGCAACATTTTATTGTGAGACCCACTTTTATATTAATCCTTAATAACCCCTTAGATTCCATGAATTTCCTTATAGGGTTAAGCAACATTACAAGCCAACTTTTCCTTACCTACCCGTACATTAAATATTTATGCATGGATATTTAAAGTTTAAGTATAGGGGAAGTGATATTCATGTTTGTTCATTTGGATTTGTATCATATATTGTTGGACTGAAGTATGTTTTAATACATTGGGCACTGGATAGTAATAGTATTGGGAATGTTTCATTTTCTCATTGTGCTTTATTTTTTTCATCCATTTCACGTTAAAAAAATGAAAAAAATGGACCTGAGATTGCATTTCTCATTATAAATTACTTTATGAATCATTTCAATGTTAAAAATCAAGTGTGTGAACAATAATTCATTAATTTTATTCAATTTTCATCTCATCCTCAAAGAAAAAAAATTAAATGACAAAGAAAATAATTTTGTGTCTTTTTGGAGCTTAAAAAATGAGGGAAAACATAGATTATATCATTATTATTAATCACTTTTTAGCTCATGAATTATGTCATAAAATGGGGTTGTTTTGTTTTTAAAATATTCAAGTGGAATTGAGAGAAAAAATTCAACTGTTTTCACTTGAATTTATCATGCACTGTACTTAAGAGTCCAACCTCCTCTTTTTAGCCTAGAACTTTTTCAATCGCTTTCCCACCAACCCTAAGAAACATAATCATTTTAAGAATTAATTAAATCCTTAATGATTGAATTAATTTTCATGTTTCATGAGGTGGAGGAATGATAATTTTCAAGATCCTATGGTGATACATGTGATTTCCAAATATGAGAAAAACTCAAGATTCAATTTCCCTTCAGTGAAGAGTGACATAAAATTTAATGTGAGGTAGGTTGTGATTGGGCCATTGATTGATTTCTGAGGATGATTAAATTTGAATTATTTAAGTGAAAATGAGAGAGAATTTTTATTTTCATATGGTACATTATGTAATTGTATTTTGGATAAGATCATTTATATTTTCCCATTTTTATTGTCATGTGGATTTTGATTTGGATGTAAGATGATTTCCCATGAGAGAAATGTTTATGTGTGGGGGAGTAATTATGCTCACATATTAATACCTTTTATATAGTAAATAATTTTTCACAATCCCACCATAGTGGTATTGTAGTTTTAATTATCACCTTTTTAGGTTTTAGTGGTAAATTGATCTTAAATGCAAAAAAGTGGTTAAATATGGAATTTTGATAGATTTTTATCATAGGGGATAGTTCACCGATTAAATTTCATTGAGGTTTTCATCCACTATGGTGGCTATTGATCGTTATAAAATTGAAGGAATATTTCTTAACGTTTCGTCCAGAAAATTCTTATTCAATAAAAATTCAATTACTCATACATCTGGTGGCCAATGTCACTAATATTAAGAGGGGAGAGATAAAATACATTTATAAATATATTTAATGAAGGAGTAAAGGCAAAAAAATCCATTTATTGGGGCGAAAACACATCAAAATTTGAAAGGGAATTCTTATTATAAAAGGATCAGAGCTCCTACCCCTCAAAACATTTCATCACATCCTATTCTATCCAGTGGAAAGCTTCTAAGAGTAGGAGAACCTAGTTCTCTTTGATATTCATTCATAATTCCTTATTCTATTTTTATTTTTAATTTGAATTTGATGACCCCACCTTGTATTGAGGGGAAGAATACATAGTGATTGGGTAAAAGGAAGGGGGATCCCATCTTGTGATGATTGAGTTTCTAATGTTTTAATCAATGGAATTATTTTCTGTTAAATGAATTGTTTTCAATTTATTTAATTTTTGAATTTAAATTATTTACTACTGTATTTTGATTTATTCTTAAATATTAAATTTATTTGATTTAAATATTATTATACCCTTACAGGATATATTCATTTTTTACACCAATTGGTTTATCTGTGATGAAAATAAGCTAAAGGATTGATTTGGAGATTGCTAAATCACATGGAGAAATTAATATAGATTAATTTGATATTTTAGGAAAAATAAATACTAGATTTTTCATTTCCTGAGTAATTAATATTTTCCTATTAAGATTTCTACAGATTGATAAATAATTAAAAATTGGTGAAACCAAGAAAAAATTCTTATTTACTTCATTTAATTATATTTTATAAAATCCAAAGGATTCAAATTAAATAAAAAACTAAAATGATATCACAAATGGGAAAACAAAACCTAAATAAAATCACATATCTCTCATATAAAATTAATAAACCTCCTTAAACACCTCTATCATTCATAAATAATCCAAACTTTTTATTTTTAATGTGACACCAATATTAATATAATGATCCTTAGAAATGAAATTCTGTTTACCATTCATAGTACACTCTTTGAGGGGTTTAATTGTTTTTCCAAAACTCCCGACAGGTGTGTGAAAACCCCAATGGCACTTCTAGGAGGCAACTCTATTTTCACTATTTATTAAGGATTTAGGACTCAATTACGATTTATATAACCCATTTGAGCTATAATGGAATGATTCTTACACAAGTATGATTAGTTTTAATTTTTCAAGAACCATCATAGAAGGAAACCACAAGGAAGACCCAAGAATAAGTGGAAGAGGACCGAAATATTTATGTCAAAAGGTAATACACTTTTCTTATTATCATTTAAACTCCCATAATTTTTTATCAAATTCATTTTCTGATAATTACAGTTGAAATTTCATACCCACAGTTGAATTTCTTCCCAAATCGACTTATCTAGGAGACATGAGTTTTATATGAATATTGTGATTACTTGTTATATATTTAAATGTTGATGTGATTAAATTATTGAAATAGAGAGATGAATTTTTAAATATGAATTATAGATATAGAAATGATGTCCTTGGATTTGAAGAAATTAATTGATCCATATAAATGAAATTCCCTGACCATCATTCAAGATTTAAATTTCATAACTTCACGTGAATTGATTTAATATTGATATTTATGTATTGAGTGATTATCCCAAATAATATGTCTCATTTCTGCGATTATTTATATTCCAGTTACTTCTTATTTATCATGACAATATTTTTTAGAGTTATATTGGTACATATAACCGACGAGAACTTGTATTGAAACTTGTAAAATTTACGACAGTGAAAAAATACATTTAAAATAATTAATGAATCCTTTGAAAGTATACTTTTCCTTAACATAATACCTTTACATCAATCCTTCATTTAGCCCATAGTTACCATGAATGACCATTATACGGATGAGCCATGATTCAAGCCATTTTTATCCATTCATACAATACTCTTGGTATTTTCCTGATATTTTAATGTTGATGTGTGAGGGGTTAAGGGAATCTTATTGGATGGGATGATATATATTGTAAAGATGAAGTGTAGGGGGTGATATTATGGGAATTTGAAAATGTTGTGGAATCATTCATTGAACTCTATTGTTTTTCCCTCCTGAATAAAAGATAACAACAAAGAAATAAATTGGTTGTGATTTGGGAAAACGGAAAATCACCATTTTCTAGACTGAAGATCTTATTATTTTATGTGGTTAGGAGATGGATGTGAGTTTTGATCTAATCATAACTTTAAAAAAATAAAAAAAATGTATAAAATAAAAATGAATATTAATTATGGTTCACAAATCATTCATTATGCTTACTTGATCACAACAATTACATTGAGTTCTGAGGAAGTGGATGTTGCTACTTCGAAGGGGAGAATTTCATTATACTTTTTTATATAATTCACTGTACATGAGAGATAAACCTACTCCTTTAGCCTTATTTTTTAATGCATGAAATCCTACCAACCATAAGCCCTATAGTCAATTGAACCTTTATTCTAGGTTCTCATGATTTCTTGTGTCTTTTGTCCCTACAATGTGAAGAAATTAGTTTATATACAAGCCTGTGGATATGGAGCATGTTCTCAAGATATGAGAATAACTATAATTAAATTTTATAATGACTAATGAGAGGAAATAGTAAAAAGTGAGGTAAATCACAACATTGTATGTTTATTAATAACGTATCAAGGAGTATGAATTAATGAAAGTGAAGTTACATAATTTTTCATAGGAGAAAAGTAAAATACAAGAATTATTTTTTTCTTTGGAAAATGAGAAATTAAATTGATATTTAATGTGGATTTTCAAATGTTTGATTTCACATTAAATTTTTTTTTGATTTCATTGCATTGGAATTTGAATATTGGTAACGTTGGTGTTCCTTGATTTCCTTGTTGAGATTTTATACTTGAGGACATGTATGGTTTAAGTGTGGGGGTATTTGTCAAAGTGAATTTATGTGCATATTTTTTATCAAATAATGACGATTTTCAAATTTTTTTAAATGTTAAAACCGTTATATTTCCTTTTTTATTATAATAATGAAAATTTTATATTATATAATGAAAATGAGAATAATTGGTAATAGTTCATAATTATAGATTTTTGAAAGATATATAGGAAAAGTGGTATTTTGGTGATTAATTTTAAAATATAATTCCAAATTGAGTGATTTATTGGGAGTACATATTTCATTGTCTTTAATATTCTCTTCAAGACCAGGAGTTGATTCGAACATCTAGTTTCCCAAAAAAATTAATTGAAGATGGAATCTTTTCCAGGAGAACAGCGTGGACCCCACACTGTAACAAATTCACAACTCTGTATCCACACCTCCAATTTAAGTGATGCATCCTGGATATGGAAGAAGACTCATAGGGTCGTTAACACAATAAATTAAATGGATGTTTTAATTTATTAAGGTGATTATTGGTCATTATGAATTTGAAGGACCCTTCATAGAAATCTTGTCAAAAAGTAGTATTATTCAATGAAAATTTCATAACTCATACATCTAGTGGCTAAATTCACAGATATTTGGTTGGGAGACATACAAGACATTTGTGAAAATATTTTATGAAGGAGTGAATTCTAAAAAAAATCATTTCTATGGGATAAAATGTGTATAAAATAGAAGTAGAATTCTTCCTATAATAGAAGAGGGGAGACTACCATACAAAGCATTGCTTCATATACCTTTCCCTCTAGTGGAAAGTATCCAAGTTGATGATAACTTCCTCTTCCTTGTTCTTCAATCATAATTCATTATTCCATGTTTAGTTTTTATTTTAATTTCATGACCTCCCCTTGCATTGATGGGTAGAATCCATTATGATTAGGTGAAAGGAAGGGGGATCCCATATTGTGTTGTTTGAGTTTCAAAAGATTTATTCAAATGAATTATTTTCTTTTAAATGAATGGTTATAAATTTAATTTATTTTTTAATTTAAATTAAATACGATTTTATTTTTATTTATTGTAAAATATTAATTTGGATTGATTTAAATATTATTATACCCTCACATTATAAATTCAATTTTTAAACAGATTGTATTATCTATTAATAAAATCAATTTAGGGAGCGATTTTTTGATTGCTAAATCATGTGGAATAGTTATGATAGATTAATTTAATTATTTAGGGAAAATCAACAACAGATTTGGCATTTCATGAGTAATTAATATTATATCATTAAGATTTATTCTCTTCGATAAACAATCAAATCAATGATTAAACGAAGAAACAATTTTTATTCAATTCATTTGACTATTTTTATAAAATCCAAAGGATTAATATTTTCTTAAAAAACTAGGTTGACATCACAAATCCGAAAACTCAACCTAAATATAATCACTTTTCTATTATATTAAATTTACAAACCTTCTTATGAAAAATTCATTGTCACATTCATGACTTATTTTAAAGGTATATTTTAATTATTATCCATTAATGAAGTTTTGATGGTTTTCCATGCATTTTTGGAGGAAAAGGTGAGTTTTCATGATTTGGGCCATACCATGATCCCATTTCCAGATTTAAAACCCAAATTTTTTATAACTATTTCATTTTTTTAATATTTTTCACCCATTACAATTCCAAAATTGCTAACCCTGGAATATTAACATCACCATTTCAATTTATACCCTTTATGATTCTATAATAATAATGGATTTGGGATTTTATTTAGGAAATTGGGCTAGCATTAAAGCCAATTTCAGGTTTAAAAAAATAATTTAATATCTTATTCAATATTAATGACTTTTTGGTGATTCCAAGTGCCAAAAAAGACAGCTAAACTCAATCATTCACCCAAGCTATTTCATCCCTCTTTAGAGATTGTATTATAATGATTTAGTGCATAACATGTTAGGGTGTCTTAAATCATCTAGATTTGAAAATTTAAATTATTTCCTTCATAAATCATTCAATTATTACTATTTTTTCCCATTTCAATATTCACAAGACATTCCTAGACTTATCCAAACCTCACATTCATTTTTCGATATTTGGAAATTTAGATACTAGTGTATTTGGGGTGATTTGTTCAAGATCCCTTAGGTAAGTGGGTTACCATCATTCTTCCTCCCATTTATTTAGGGTTTTATTTCTTTTTTATTATGGTTTATTCCAAATCCTTATAGAATTTTTAATTTCTAGAAAGTGGGTATTCAAATATAGGGATTGATTCTGGTTTTCTTGGTTTATTCCTTTGGTTTGAGGCTTGATCAAAGTCTCTCTTGGTGTTGTTTGTGGGGAGATTTTATTTTCGCACAAAGATTCATTAGTTTTAGTTATTTTGGTAGGTGATTTAATTGTGTATGAAAATTTTGTGACATAAGTTTTTGTGTTTATGTAATTTGAATGATTATTTCATTTTAATGTTTCTGAAAAAAAAAATTAGGGGCATTTATGAAGTAAATAAATTTTAGAGGTCATTTTAAGTAAAATTGGGAGTTTTTCATAGAAAAATATTATTGGTTTATTTGGGGATTCCCTATAACTAATTATTTGAAATTATAGGTATGAACTAGGGCTGAAAATTTTGTTTTGAATGTTTATCACTTTTGGTTGTTTCTTTGAAAAACTAACTTCCACCCTCGACCAACTGTGGTCGACGTAATGGTTTCTTTAAGCGTATATAGGTGCTTCAAGTTAAACAGTGTCCTCAGATTTCAATTTTGAGCACCTGCTCCAAAGTTACAAAAACATCCTTGCACGTTTACTGAACATACCTGAAAAAAGGTCAGAAAATAATTCTGGGCACAATGCGTCCCGGAATCATTCGCCATCAGTTTTTGCAGACTCATAAATATCCCATAAAAAAATATATCATGTAAATTTTTGGGTCTCCACATTGTCCCCACATCAGGGATTTCCATCCCTGAAATCCACATAAAAAACTAGGAAACCAAGTGGGGGTAATGAGCATGAATCTCAGCCTCCCGCTCCCATGTGTTCTCTTGGAGGATCCTGTATTTCCAATGCACGCGCATCAATGGTATCAACCACCAACGAAGGACCCGTTCTTGTCAAAACTCAATCTCCACTGGAACCTCTACAAACATCGCCCCATTGTTGATGTTCAGGTCGCCATGGTCGATGACATGAGATGGGTCGTGCACATATTTTCTCAGCTGGGATACATTGAAGCGGTCATGAACCCACTACAACTGAAGTGGAAGAGCTAAGTGGTAAGCCACCTCACCAACTATGATGAGGAACTGAAAGGGTCCAATCAACCATGGAGTTAACTTTCCACCTCGGTCAAATCTCTTCAATCCTCATCTAGTTTAGACCCATAGAAAGGTGTGGTTACCATCTTCGAACTCCGGAGGTCTCCATCTCCTGTGAGCATAAGTCTTTTTACTACTATGTGTAGTCTTCATTCTCTCCTGGATTATCTACACCTTCTTCGTGGTAGCCCGTACCATCTCTGGTCTCATTAGTGCTGACTCCCCTAGGTCAGTTCACACAAAGTCGATATGCAAGGTCGGATGTACAATGCCTCGAAAGGTGGTATCCCAATCTTGGTGTGATAGATGTTTCCGTATGAAAACACCATCATGGTCAAGTGTTCCTCCCAGCTATGACTGATGTCAAGGATTCAAGAACACAACATTTCTTTGAGGGTCTAAATTGTCCACTCAGTTTGACCATCAGTCTGAGGATGGAAAGAGGTTCTCAAATGAAGCTGCATCTCTAAAGCCTCATGTAACCCCTTCAATACCTAGTAGTTGAATCATGAATTATTATTGGAGGCAATCATCGAGGGTACTCTATATAGCCGCAAAATCTCTAGAACATAGAGGCGTCTCATGCTCTATACTGAACCCTACACTCTGATCGGTAGGATGTGGGCCGACATGGTGAGTCTGTTGACGATCACCCGGAGAGAATCATGACCTATATATGTATGTGTAATTCCTTTCACGAAGTCCACTTATATCCCATCCCACTTCCACTCTGGGACCTCAATAGGTTGAACAAAGCCTTCTAGTACCTGATGCTCCACCTTCACTTACAGACAAGTGAAGCACTGAGATACAAACTCTGCTAGTTCTTTCTTCATTCCCGGCCACCAGTGCTATCGTTGGAGGTTCTTCTATATCTTCACCACTATTGGATGTACCTCTAGAGGGGATGTGTGTAACTCCCTCAACACTTCCTCCCGTTGAGAAACTAGTACCATGGTACGTCCACGGTAGAGGATGATTTTCTCCCCACCTTCATATAATACATCAGGTGCCTCTCATGTGGATATCATAGCATGTTGAGCTTCACCGTCAGTTTCCCTATGCTGCGCCTCCCCGACTCACTAAAGAAGTGTGGGAGTGACTGTAAGAGACTGAAGAAAAGCTGCTCAATCTCGATCCATAATGGATATTTGTATAGAGTCTAGCTACTTCATCACCTCACCAAGATGTTGTATACTTTATCTAATGCTGAGTGAATATTCTCAAACATTCTCCTTCCCCAAAGTATTGAATATATAGAAGTTATACACCTGGAAGAACCCAATCCAATGTCGCATTCTCAGGTTTAGGTCCTTGTGAGAGAAGTTATACCTAAAACTCTTGTGATAAGAGTAGACAGAAAAACATTCGCCCATCAAGTAATGTCACCACATCATTAAGGTGAAAAGCACTGCTTCTAACTCCAAGTCATGGGAAGCGTAGTTCTGCTCATGTTATCTCAGCTGTCGAGAACCATATGCGATAACTGCTCACTCCTGCATCAGGACAAATCATAGCCCAGTTACTGATGCGTCGAGGTAGACTACATACCCAATTCCCTCCTCATGAAGCCTCAAGATTTGGGGACTTGTCAGCTTATGTCGTATCTCATGGAAACTCTGCTGCCATCAATATGACCAAAAGAAGGGTTGGCCCTTCTTTGTCAAAAAAAATTAAGGTGCTGCAACTATGGGGAAATCCGGCACAAATCTCCAGTAGTATCCTGCCAAACCTATGAAACTTCGTACCTCCATCACACTCTTGGGTGGCTCCCAAGAAAATAATACCACAATCATTGATGGATCCAACATAAATCCATCTTTTGAGCTGACATCTCCCATAAAGTGGACCTCTCGGATCTATAAATAGCACGTCGTGAGATTACCATAAATATGGTGCTCTCAGATTGTATCCATGACTACCTGAAAATGATAGGCACTCCTCAGTAGCTGGGTGAATTAGAATTTTATCAATGAAACCACCACAAAGAAATCATTATATGGCTAGAATATCATATTCATGAGTCCCTTAAACACTACTGGAGTGTTGGTCAGGCCAAAAGGCATGACCAAAAAATCATAATGATCTTACAAACATCTGAATGTAATTTTATACACATCCTCATCTTGTACTCTAAGATGGAGATATCCTGACCTAAGGCCTGTCTTTGAGAACCACCGTGCTCCCTTCAGCTAATCAAACAGGTCTTTAATCCTTGGGAGTGGGTACTTTTTCATCACGGTCACCTAGTTTTGGCGCTGATAGTCAACAAAGAGTCTTAGGCTCCTATATTCCTTATAGACTAAAAGAATCAGGGATACCTAAGGAGAAATACTATGCTAGATGAACCCCATTCTATATAAGTCCTCCAGATGTACCCATAGTTCAAGAAGCTTCGCGAAAGCCAAGCGATACACTAGTGTAGATATAACTATCGTCATGGGGTATAGGTTAATGTAAAAGTCCACCACTCTACGATGAGGTTGACTAGGAACATCTTTAGGGAAGAAATCAGCATACTGGTCCACCACTATAGGATATCTTGAACTCTCCACATCAACCGCTCCGAGGGTAAGGCTAGTTAACTAATTAGTGATCAGTTGCACTCTCTTCTGGGGAAGCCCATCCTATGCTGCAAAGGCTCCCTTCTCGCTGGTCAAGGTAAACCTAGTCCCATCTGTGTGAAAACACCACACATTGCTCCTAATACATTCAATCTATGCATGTATTGTAGATAACTAGTCCATACCCAAGATGAAAATCGTAAGGCCTTGACTCCGCTACTAAGAGATCACAATCGAAGCACTCACCACCAAGAGTAAGCTCACACTGTCGGCACCAGTTTGTAATCATCGAATCCTCTTCAGTAGGTGTCTCTAGTCGTAAGTATTGAGCCATTGGCTCTATCCAAATCATTGAGATCTGAATGATAGAAGTGGAAATAATAGAATCATTGGCACTTATATCTATAAGTACTACAACTAAGGTAGATTAGACACATATCACACCTCAAATCATCTCCAAATCACCATGGTGGTAGGCCTCAGCTATATGAAGCTGAGATTTACCCTACCCACCTTCTCCCTATGTTCGGGGTGGATCACATAGTGGTTGTGGTGGTAATATCTCGAATCGTCTCCCAAATCCTGTTACACGACCACCTCTTCTGCCACGTCCGCCTGCTCCCAGTGGACCACCTTTGTTGAACCTCTATCTCTACCTAGGAAGTCCTTCGACCATCTACTGACCATCCGTATGGCGGGTCATGTAGTCACAAGCCAGGTGACCATGCCCACTGCATGTGAAACTCTGGATGCTCCTCTAAATGCTGGCTCTATCACCAGTGCCCCACAGAACTGACCATTAACCATGCAGTCATCCACTTGTAGGTCTGGTCCTCTTGGATCTTTGTGACATCTATCTACTTCTAGCTGTAGAAGACTCTGCAACGTGGCGCTGGGTGGTGGGTCTCACTGGTGGTGATTTCTCGTCATGAAAACTGTCCACAAGGAGGGCTCGCTCTAACACCCCTGCCTACGTCGAGATGTTGAGAGAAATCATCGAATCCATAATATATCGCCATAGTCCCTGCTCAAAGGTTCATGCCCTAAAAAATGGGTCCCACACCATATCATGGTAGAATCATGAGAGGTCGGTGAACCTCACTATGTAGTAATCCACAGTCATGTTGCCCTGCTGTAGATGAAGAAGCTCATGATTACGCACTGCGCGAAGGGTCACTGGGACAAAATCCTCTCGAAAGAGGCTCTCAAAGTCTTCCTTGAGAAGTGTAACCTCGTAGTGAACATGGAGCATCAAGCTCCACCATCTGCCTATTGTTTCCAATAGAAGAAATGTGGCATGGATAACATTGAGATCATCTAGTGTCCATACCAGTCAAAAGACTCTCACCAAGGCCTCCATCCAAACTTCAGTTGCATACGGGTCCATCTCCCCCCCTGAACCTGAGTGGCATACGTCGCTGGAACTAATGCAACATGATCAAGAGGCGTGAACCTTCTACTGATGGGGCTGCTGGAATCAGTGTCCCAAAGAGTAATGGTACCACTGGTGCCTCTGCTGGTACCTCTCCTAGAAGAGGGCCCTACACTAAGGCCTCGTCAATCGGTGGGCTATCAGTGCATACTATACCTAGAACCCTATATGGCTATCTACGGGGAGACATAATGAAAAGAAACAGATGTGCCACGATCAATAAGTTATACATGATGAGCTTAAATAAAGATATCCCAAAGAAAACTCTTCTAAACAAACACTCAATCAATGTTTCTGTGCACTGAGTCAGAAATCAGAAGTCAGTGTCTGGTATATGGAAACATCCACCACTACACCAACACTGGATTCCATAAACTAATAACCATACTCATAACACTTAACTTTATTGTCGTTAAAAGATTAGAGACATATATTATGCGATTAATCTAACTCATATGATACCAATTTGTCACGACCCATCCCCTGGGGCCCATGCCGTGACTACCCCAATCCCTCTTTCCCTAGGCCAAGTGCTAGATACATGCACCAAAAGGTGTATTCCCTAAAACATGGAAGGCATTCCCATTATAACTTGTAAACTCAGTCAACCATGCACACATCATGATATGAACACCAGTAAACCGTATAGTAAAATAATTGTATACAATAAGTAAAAGAGGCTAGAATACAATCCCAACAAGAAAGTACCGGAAAACTGGAATGTACATGTAAACTGGAACATCTCTTATGGTCACCTGCCAAGGATCCTACATGAAGGGTAGGTACAGATCTAGAATGGTCATCACTGTTGCACTCCTCGTCTAGGTCCACATCCAAGATACCTCTACTCCTAGTACCGTCGTCCTCGGATAGCGATGTCTCTCATATGCACTAAACACAACATGGTGTGTGCGTAGCCCGGTGGGGGTGAGTATAACGATACATAGTAGGGAACCTGAGACTATCAAAGGTCTCAAAAAACCCACAACAGATAAATCAAAAGCCTGTAAAAAACTTTCAACCTTACTTAGGTATATACCCATACATATAAATATGTTATCAAGTATACAAATCTCATTCATGAAGAAACTCAAGGCTCAAATCCGTTGCCAAATTAAAATTGTTCCATGAAGGAATGAATACAATGAAGCTAACACCACAAAGGTAAGTATCACAAAGTTATTCCACATAGAAGAATACCACAAAGGTATCACCACAAAGGTAAGTACCACACAAGTACGTAACACATGAAATTTATCACAAAGGTATACACTTGACTCACACCCGGTATAACATAGGTACTGTAGTAAATATTATTTGATATAACTATTGGATCATCTTTCACCGTTAAGAGGAAATACCCATGTGGGATCCTAAATCATCATCTGACCCTTATAGGATCCGAGTAAATCATTAGACCCACAAAGGATCCTAGTACATCATCAGAACCACATCGGATCCTAATACGTCATCAGACCTACATATTTTCCTTGTACATCATTATACCCACATAGGATTCAAGTACGTCATCATACCCACATATGATCCTAGTACATCATCTAACCCACATATGATACTAGTACAGTATCAGACCCACATAAGATCCTAGTACATCATCAGACCCACATAGGATCCTTATACAACAGACCCACGACAGATCCTATATTAGACACACATGGATTCCAAGATCATATCCATGTGGGACTCTCAATCACATACCCAAAAAGGATCCCAATGCACATACCCAAATAAGATCACATTATCATGTTACATCCAGCTACATGGTTCCCGCACTAAGCTCACGTGATTCTATGAGAATCTACTCCTAAAGACACTATTCAATACACCAAAATTCATTAAGTCCCATGAAGAAGTATTACAAAGGACCACCACATAAATGGGGTCTCAATGAAACAGACGACACGTCAATTGGACATCCCGTCTACATGTTATTGGCCTTTTAGTCCCGAGGGCCCAGTTGGATTTCTGTTCAATCCAACCTGGATGTACCACAAAATTATCCAAAATTCAAGTGGGGTAAACAAAAAGGACTCCCTTGATCCAAGGATTCTGACTCTGCAGAAGGTTCACCAAACGGATTCCCTTAGCTTAATATATGGCCGGATGAATAAAAAGGGTCCATGTTGGTCCGAGTCCGGCCCAACACGACCCGCTGGCATGGGCCGGCCCACTTGACTCATGGTACAGTGGCCCGCTAGGCTCGTGGTGTGGTGTCCCATGTTATGACGGCCTACGGTGAAATATCCCACCGCGGATGGCCAGATGGAAGGCCCACTCCTTCGCGTAGCGCGGTCGCGCGCCACACCTTCGCCGGCGGCCGACAGCGACCCAGCCGCCCTTCCATCACCGCCGACGCCCCTTCGCAGGGTCGACCACTACCGGTTTCCACCCTTTCATCATCGTGGCAAACATACGTTGACTCTAATATTGTGGCGCGGTTGTTCCACATCATTCGTCGCGATCGATCGGAGTGCCAACCGCCATTCCCGAGCCCCACATGTGTCGGTCACTGGAACCAGTCACCATCCTCCCCCATCACGTAGAATGCACCAAAAATCACAAAGATTTTGGATTGTTTGGGACATGTTTTTTTGGCCCTCACCCTCCACGTTAGAGCGGTAGCAACCGACACATGGGAGAGATTCAATGAAGATTAATCAAAATCAAACACCATCTTTAAAATTTCTGAAGGAGGAGGTGCGAGGAGGAATACGATGTCATTGAAGAACATCGGTGTTCGTCGTCTCCACAAGGTGCTTTTAATCCAGGCTTGGGTTTGGTTCCTCATTCTATGATTCTTGGTTCGGGGTCACTCATCCCCGCCTGCCGAAACTGGCTCCGTCCTCCATGTGTCTGGTGACGTTTCACTTTACCAGATCATCACCGATTGTGGGAGCCATCCCATTTCCTCCCCCAAAACTCCATATAAAAAGGAGAGGAGAGGGTATGTAACGATCATGAAATTTATGAATGTTCATTTAATAAGAACCTTCATAAATTCCAATGATGTTGTTACTTATTATTTGAAAGTCAAGACATTTAATTTACATTGGCACAATTAAATGGGAGGCTTCCCAAGGGACTTCCCCATTTTAAAGAGGGGTTCTGGTGGTCCCCACCACCATGAATTCACAAATTGGGAGAATTAAAGCCCTTGTGGTCCCCACCTCCATAAATAAAAATGAGGTTATAAGATAAATAAAAATGTTAAGAATTTTTTTTAAATTATTCCACAAAAAAGTGAAAAACTAACTTTGACCCTCGACCTACTCAGGTCGAGGTAAAGGTCTCTTTAAAAGAATACCTTCACTGCGAGTTCAATGATGTCCTCCTATTTTGATTTTGAGCACAGGTTCGAATGTTAAAAAACCGCACTCACACATTTATTGAACATACCCAAAAAAATGTTCAAAAATTCATTAAGGATACACCATTCCAAGGAATCAAGATCCATCAATATTCATGGACTCGTAAAATTCCAATATAAAAAAATTTAAATCGAAATTTCTGGGTCTTTACACTCACGAAGAGAACTAGGCCATAATTCATCTCATCTCTAAGAATCTTTGGACAACAAAACTCACCCACCCACACCTAGACCCCACAAACCACCACCTCGATGAATATTCATGGTCCATCAATGCATTGAAGAACGACTAGGTAACATCATGTGGCCAACCATCCATCCTCCCACAGATATTCTTTGGAAAGACATCCCCCCCTTGAAAATGGTGATGTTCCGCACATGGTTCTCAACTAGAATGGGGTACATATAGAAATCACAATAAATCATTCATTCATACATATATATTATACCAAAAAATCAAGTCCCACCTATGTTTTCTCAACCAAAAACCAACTAAACATTCATTATCTAATACTACATCCAAATGCACAAACAAACAATCAACCAAAATATCAATACATACCCATAAAAAATCATTTACCCAATTATAATTCTTCATTAACAAATATTTTTTACATTCCATCACTATATAGGAAAATACAATGTATGTACCACAATAATCCACATAGAAGAAAACACATAGAGGAATAAGAAGCATGTTAAATTAACGGACATCATATTAATCATAGTTTAACACCCATTCATAACATAATATCGAACCCTAGACACGAGGTGAATATTCCTACATGATACTCATAGAAAAACCCCAGGTGAATTAACCATACCGACCACTACCCTCATCATTCTTCAAATCCATTCTTCCTAATCCATAATATCAACCACAACAAATCAACTTACAACATACAACCACTCATATCAAAATCCCTTTTCAAAACCATCAGTAGCCCACTGCACAAACCCATCACACACATAAACACACCCAAAACACAACTCAGTTACAGTCCCACTGTACAACACTGCTCATCCATTCAAAAATCAATCAATCTCTCAACCTCAAGTTCCATTACACAACTTGAAAAAACCCATACATAGACATAACCTCAAAAGAATTACCCCAAAACTATAAAAGGCACAATTTCTAGATGAATACATGTTCCCATTTTTTAATAGTATTTTTTATTTTATAGGTTATCGCAAAACACGTCCTGTCAGAGGGTATCCATTTATTTAACCAAATATACGTGGTTAATCAATTTCATATATACATTTATTCAACACATGATAAAAAAACCATAACAGGTGCACAAAAAAAGACCTCCAATAGACATGATTTTCAGATGGAAAATAGAATATTCAATTTATAATATTGATCCAAATATAAGTAAAAAACAGTCACCATTACATTCCCCATCCCCTATTATTGGTTTGTAACTAATTCAATTATCTTTATTAAATTTGGATTCAACTATATTTACATGGTAAACATTCATACATCCACCCCTAATTATGAAAAATTAAGGGAGATGATGGGATCCCAACAAAAAGAATAGGCGACCATCATTTCTTTTTTGATCCAATCATATACTGTGAATTCAGTAAGAAAAGAATCCATATAAATATGATTTCAAGGGAATGGGGCAAGAACATGATCGCTGAGGGAAGAAAGGTTATAGGAACCTTGATCCAAGAGAAAGAAGAAGGAAAGAACTGGGAAAGTATTCGTCCATCACTTATCAGATCTGAGGCTAATGGGATATAAACCCTTTTTGAATCCCCCATGAAATGTGTATCGTGACCAAGGACACGTTCATTGACTATTTAAATGACTTGAAAGAATTATTAGTTTAAATATATATTTTATATCCCTTCAAACGGATTGGAAACCACTTAAATATTCTAATAAACTCATTTCACATCAAATAAAATGGTAATGGGGGTGAAACTATACAAACTGGGATGATTCTAAATTTTTTACCAAGTATCATAAATGACTCATCATTGGGTGATTCACCGTTGCAAGCCACCAGTGGATGAGTCACCATTATGCGACTCTTCATTGGATGAACTACCAGTGGATGAGTCACCATTGGGTGACTCACCATTAGATGAGATACTGGTGGATGAGTGAATGTTGGGTGACTCAACATTGGATGAGATACTAATAGATGAGTCACCCTTAGCTGACTCAATATTCGATGAATCACCTTTAAACAATTCACTATAGGAAGAGTCACCATCTCGTGTCACCTCTATAATCCTATTGTCTGAGTCACCATTGTGGCCTACCATCGCGACATACCGTTCCTGACTCACCAATCAGGGACCAAATTTGTGATTCACCATTGTGATATCCCGATGCGACTCACCATCGCAATCTAACGGTGAATTACTCACCATCAAAGAAGCTATAGTTGGAACATTGTATTTTTGGGAAACAAATTAAATGGGTCACCGTGACCTCCACGAACACACCAAAAACACTATTATCGGAAATTAACGGACCAAAGAGGTACTTTCCATTACAATTAATTACATTAATGAAAAGAAATAATATAAAAAATTTACCATTAATCAATTTATCATCAGTTAATCACATATATCATTATCCCTTCTTGATTATTCCAACTAAGCCTTAAATTACCCCTATCATTAAAAATAAGAATTTAATTCAATTCCAATAACCCATTTTTCCCCATTTCACATTCCATATTAATCATTTAAAATATATTCACACACCACATGTATTTCCATGAAATCCAATCTCATAATCCTTAAGGGGTCCAATATGATTTGTGAAGGGATTCCCAATTTCATAGAATTAATATAATTAATTCAATTTAAATGAAATTTATCAATGTGGATACACAAATTCATAGTTACATAAACATGATTATATTCAAGACTATGGGAATTGTTATCTAGACCACCTACATAATGATCATTGGTGAAATATAACCAAAACATAACCCTTAATTTGATAATGAATGTTTGAATTCAAAATGGAAGAACAATATTGTGATCAAAACCTAGGACCAAGATCTAATAAAATGATATCCATAAAACCCTTGATCTAAGACATTGACAAAAAAAGAACCCCTTCAAAAGGGAAGAAAGGTGGGAAATAGAAGAACCCATGTGAGGATTACATCTTTTAGTAAAGAGGACGAAATCATTCTATCAGATCCTCAATTCATAAAGCAATTCATTCATGGATCAGAATGTCGTCTCAAGATCCTATAAGAGGAATGAAAAATGTTTCAGGTTAAGCGGGTTAAATGAGTATAAAAATAGGGGGTTTAAAAATTAATAATCTAATTTTTCATGTTTTCACAATCCTGAACAAATGGTTTTCTAGGTGAGGTACATGGTTTTTCCAAACAATACACATTAAATATGAACCCCTACATGTAGTGTGTGTGGTTAATTCATAGTGGGTGCACAGATTGGTAGATTTTGAACCACCTTTGAAAACATTGATTGTCTGGGGTGCATTTTCTGGGGAGGGTATCCCATCGGTTTTTCAAACACTGCGCCACCTCGTGGCACTCAAAAAATGTGGACACAGTTTCATGGGGAAAATGAAACAATTTTCTATAACTATATACCATCATTACACATCCCTATGGGATTTCAAATTTCTAAAAAATCAACAAATAAACCAAAAAAACAAAACACATCCACAGTATGATAAAAAGTAGAAAAATACATAAAATGAGGATGAAATATATCCTATATTTTAAGGATCATACAATCTAGCAATGTTATAATATCTCTTCCTCATGATATACAGCCATGAATAACTAATCATTCGAGGTAAGAACGGTGGGACACTATGCATGTATACATAGATACATATCTTATATATCTTACTCAATAAATACTTGATTATAAAAAAATCTCTGACCAATGGAACCATCGTTTCCCACAGCAATTTAACGTTGTGATCCGCAACATGAGTCATATTCTTCTTACAGGTCACATTAGCCCCATGTTCAACATCATCTATATCAATAAAATGAGATGTCTCGGGATGATATTACAGAAGATGTTTCATATACAAAAATAATAAATATCATTATACCTCTAAATAAGATCCAATTGGTATACCACTGCTCTGATCCCCTCCACAATCTAAAATGTTCTAATAAACCTAGGCACTAAAATTACCATACTTTGAATGCATTGGTGACCCAATATTGATGAAATCTAATGGAACACATGATCACCTATAGTATACTCAAGGGGTCAATGATGTCAATCAACATAAAATTTATTCTTAATATGATCCATAGAAATGTGATTCTATATCCAGTTAACATGTTTTGACAAATCTTGCATGAAATTATGTCCCCAAAACATTGACTCTACCAACTCCATCCAGCATCGAGTTGATCTATATGGTATTCCATAAGGAACATCATATTGTCCCATATTAATATTTTTTTAATAATTATTGTCATATAAAAAAACATCCCACACTAAGTGCTTCTCAAATTATCCACCTAAATCAAGAATGCATGTTGTCAAAATGTCTTCTAACACCACAATCGTACAATCTAATTTCCTATATATATGTGGGTGGAAATAATTACATAGAAGTATATGTGTACTGAATGACTTCTATAATCCCTTCCATACAGGTAATGTAATGTTAGAATCATGGTCTGAAACTATTTTCCATTGATTAAAAAGAAAACATATTATCTCCTAATCATGTAGTTCAACCAACTTATCTACCATGAAAGTATCCCAGATAGGAATGAAGTGGTCTAATTTTTTTAACTATTCTATAATCCCCCATATCACACAATTCATCTGAGGCCACCTTAGAATACCCAGTAGGACGTCTATAGTAATGAAATCCCAATTCTATTTTGGAAGGAGAAATGGCTATAACAACATACTAAACAATTGATGCTCGACCATCACATACTGACAAGTGTATCATCATGGAATGAAACCTGAAATCTCATTCTTCCCGAACGACATCCAGAACCATTCATTTAGGTCAAAATACATTTTTTTCAAACAATGATGCACCACCCACATCGATTCATGAAACTGTAACATCATCTCTTGACACACACACATATATATATATATATATACGCATAAAAACATGGTTTCAGACCTAGATGATCGCATCCTTATATATGGTCCAATAAAAAGGTGACTCCCCACCTTCACGAAATCCCATAATTGAAATAAAGTCTAAATACTCATAATACCTCACCTGTAGTTGACTCAAATGTATAAAATCAACTAATAAGGATACAATGATATTCATCTATTTTCCCTCCTCAACCATTATATACATCTCAACCATAGATGTCTTCATCATCAATATAGAACAAGACTCTTTAACTTATTGAGTCTAAGTATTCCAACTCTGAGAATATGCAACCATATTTCCATTTTTGGGCATATAATGCAGCTCAATGTCAAATGACTGCATGTACTCAACCCATCTCCACTTACATTAGTTAAAATATCACTAAAACATGATATACTATAATCATTTATGACCAACATACACATTAATATTCTCTAACAATAGGTAATTATTCCAACACATTAAATAATAATCCTCCTTGGACAACTCATGAGTTTGTGTAGGATTATTAAATTCACATGGCATTAAATTTCATGATCTATATACCACAACACGAACCCCATTTATCAATCCCACTCCATGTCTAACACTGGATGCATCACAAAACATGGTATACTCCTAAACCAGCTTAGGTAGGATCATGATTAGTATAGTAGTCACCACTCCATTATCTCATTAGAAAATTTTCACATGTTCCAGTCCATTAAAAAATGTCTCCCTTCTTCATCAAGCCCAAAAGCAGGGCTTCTAGATTAGAAATTTATTGGATGATTCTGTTATAAATTACCACTAATCTCATAAAATTGGGATATAAAAATCATTCATTGAATTATCTAATGAAACAAATACATATACATTCTCTACCTGCATAAATGATCCTTCCATAGAGATGATGTAACACAAGAATTATACCATGTCCTTCTACAATTGACGCTTAAATATCTTGTAATATAGATGATTGTATCTATGTGTACTTGTAATGATGACTATATGTTGGGAATTATCATTATGAGTCTTGAAGTACAACAATATTCCGTCCATAAAACAACCCCAAACTGATCTAGGTATGGGGGAAATATTTTTTTCATCATGTCGGCAAACATATATTTTGTGTTCATGATCATGAGAAACATCACAACGAACTTATATAGGCTATACCCATATCAGAAAGCATTCCATGGTATATCAAACGGTCTAACTCCAAACTGATGATACACAAACATTAAGTTAATGCTAGAGAATACACAATCACTTATCAATTGGTTGAAGAGATCATCAATACACAGAAAAGGATACATGTTATTCACTAACATCTATATAATTTACCATTAATAAAAACATAAATGAGAAATAGGGTCATCCTTCTTAGGGAAAAACCAATTAACCACATGGTGATGTAATCATATTGATAAATCCCTAATACCTAAACTCTAATATCTATGTCTTAAGCTCTTGATTCTCTATGGGTTCCATCTTGTAAGATGTAATGGAAATTAGTTCAGATCTAAGTACGAGTTCCATTATTAAATCACATCTCTCTAATGTAAATTCATGGAAACTATTTAGGAAATAAATCTTGGAATTGATCTACTACAATTAGAATGTAACTAGCCCACACACCACATTCGTCCAACAATAGTCTTGAAACATTAGTAGTGATCTCCCATAGTTGTTGATGAACCGGTCCAACATGAATTGCCTGGATATCCCATTCTCCATAATGAACATAATTTTTACGTATCCGAGAACTAATGGTCAATATCCTATGATAAAAATTAATATGTGGTTGTTATGATGCTAGTTAGTCAATACCAAAAATAATATAAAAACCTCAAATATAGAGTATTTAAAATAAAAAAATACTAAACAACCTTGTGATAACACCCATCGCATAAATAGATGTCCATTGATCCCACACGCAATGGTGTTTCAATAACCAGAACTCCACAAACAAACCCAACCTTCAGTCACATGAAGTTAAAAAATTAAGTGGATATAAAAGAATGTGTGGCACATTTGTGAAATAATGCACTAGAAAGTGCAGAAGCCATATGAATTATACCTCTAACTATTGATGAATTAGCCTCTATATCCAAAAGTAAAGATTAAAATGCATGAATCTATACTTCCCCTCTTCTATATGATCCATCCTATGTCCCTTGAAAAACCATCATGATAAGAGAACACTTTCCCCAATTTAAAACCTCTACCTTTTTGAAGTGAACATCCAGTATTACTCTGCCTATAAGATTAATACGGGGTAGAATACCCGCATTATGTACTATGGTTTAGTATATCTCATCCATCACAACCCATTTATCATAGGTCCTTATGGAACATTGGTAGATTTCCCATCATTCCGCAAGATCATTAATTTATATTGGTTGGATAAACAATTTACGATAGTTACCAAACCCACCAAACAAATGAAAACAAGTCAATTATTTACTTCTGTAACTAATCTTACCCATGGAAACATTCTTTCCACTGCTCTGGATAAGGTTCTAATAGTGATGTTTCATATGCTTAAAATACACATTTCCTTGTTGTAATTCGAAAGGATTGAATAGAAACTGATAAGGGGTGTTGAATTAGGTTTTTACATTATTTAGATTCAATACTTTTAGAAACACAACCCCCACAAATAGTTCTGACTTATTTCATTAGAAACATTTATTAAATACTCATGCATAAAAAGGTAGGAAATAATCTAAATAACACACAATTTTCATGTTTTGGACTCAGTGTGAGAACCTACATCCTTTCCATAGACACTCTTGTGGGTATATAGATGTTCACTATTATAATTAAGTAAATAATCCTTGTCCCAAATACTATTTTAAATTTTTTAAATCCTAATATGAATGATTATACTCACTCCCATCAATTTATAATTTTTTATTAAATAAAAATTGATCCAAATAATAGAATAATGACTTTTTTGAAACTGCTTCAATATTTCTTAGCCCTAATCCTTAGTCTCATTTGGCTAGATTCGATGTTCACAATCTGATGATCCTGGATTTGATTCACTAAATATGATGATTATAGATCCTATGAACTCAATCCTATGAATTAATTTTCAATATGAATTACTCATACAATAATATAATTCTTAATATGATATTTCTTAGACTGATTGACTCAATATGATCTTCTCAATAAGATCTTTTTCAAATCGGTAAATTAACATTTAGCTATATGATCCTAAACATGAGATCTCTTGAGAGAAATGAATTTCACATTATTTCTTCACCACTCCACATTTTCCACTTTTAGGAATGTTAAACAATTAATGAGTTATTATAGTATATATTTATTGGTGACTCAGAAAAAAAGAGAAAAATATGAAAAAATCTCTCTCTTCCTAAAATTTCATAACTCCAAAAATTATAACATTTAAACATCATCATTGACTAATTAATCATTCATAGATTTTTTAATGATTTACACAAGATTGAATGTCATTTTTTACCTCATAAACAATTAATGAATATTCTAGAATTTTATTTGAGTGTTCATCATAATCAGATCATTAAGAATCTATTTCCTTCTTTGATCATTTAAAAATCTATTTCTTTCACTATTAATTAAAAAATAAGTCTCCTTTTTATCGATATATTATTTCTTTCATTCTCAACTCATTTAAATTTATGTTTCTTTTACTACTCATTATGATTTTTGTTTATTTTATAGATCATTACTATTTCAATTTTATTATTTGATAATAATTATTTTTATCTTATCCATAGCTCATTACAGTCTGCCTTTGTATTTATCTCAATAGAATACTCGTAATGATGAAATTATCATTGCGATGGAATTACTATTATGATAGATTTTCCCATTATAATGGAAATAACATTATGATTTAATTCCCATTATGATGGAATATACATACATAAACTATGAAATCTATTAAACCTATCCACCATATATTATAAATCATTTATCAAGATAGTTTTCATGAATTTTTTGATGTACATGATCAATAAAAAATCATATGATTAAGTTTAGATATTATCAAAACATTCTAACTCCAAACATCAGAATCATCTTTAAAAACTCTTCAGTAATAATATGACTTGTTCACTCAGAAAATTGATTATTTAATCTCATCAATATCATTATTTATACAATTATAAAAAACATAAATTTACAACAATCAATAATTTATACATCCTATTCTTTTGGATCCAGTTATTTGAGTTCGATGATGAAGGAATTATGTCTGATTCTATGAGTCCATAGAAACAACATTGCATAAAAACAAAATTCATCTCCCCCTATATCATTGGGTTCAAACATTTAACATCATGAAAAATACTTACAAATATATTATGATGTACTGTATATGATTCGAAAAAAACATTATTATAGAAAAAAATATCATCTATCAAAAAATATAATAAAAAATTGTAATAACAATTTTTAAAAATGGATATTCAATTTCCCCCTATGGATTTGATGACAACCCCCATTAAAGAAATTGTCCATCTCTCAGAATTTTTTCACAAATCAAATTTTGCTAACATATCCAATTTTTTTACTTCTATCAAAATATACCATTTCTCATAACAAAGTATCTTAACACCAAACTACTAGATAAATTAATGTTTTGGAAGTAATTAAATTTCTTTATGGAAATAAAATTTTGTAGCCATGTATTGATAAACCCCCCTCACATTTATCTTCCCACAATTTTCTGGTTTTTTTACTTTTCCTTTATCTCACATTTTTTTATCTCCCATATTTTTGATAACCACAACATCAGATTCATGCAAAATTAATTAAGAGGTTATTAAAATTTTGTTACTTTAAATCCCCCTTTGTTGTCCTAATCCAACTAATAGTGGGGGTTCTTTCATATGAAATTTAGGAAGACATTAGAGTAGGCTAAAAATGAAGTTTTATCCTCAATTAATCAAACCATTCATTTAGTATTGACTTTGTAATGATTATAGAAATATAATACATTGATGAAATGTATTCCAACAAAGCATATCCAATTAGATGTTTCTATTTTATTAAGTGAAACTTTATTTAAATCTATTTTGATCTTGAATATAGGACATGATTCACATATATATCAATTTTAGTCTGATTATGACAGTGTATCTTCAATGGATTATAATAATTTACATTCATATATTCTGGATGGACTTTTATCCAAAACATTTCATTACAAGCTTGATTAGGTTCATCATATTCCGATTTTGTTGTTCTCAAATTTTATGAACTATATCTCTTACTATTTCAAATCACACAATAGTCACCCTAGAAAAATTTTCATCATGGGGATTATTTTATATCTTTATAATCACCAGCCCAACCAGCATCAGTATATACATGAAACTATATATAACAATTTCTTTTGTATAACACCCCATGTGATATTATTCCATCAACACATATCGAAAACATTATTGCCAACATATACCATTATTTTGGATTCCTTTGATACATAGCACACAAAGTCACATCATAATCAATATCAGGTTATGAAGATGTAAGATAAATTAAACTTCATAACAGCTTTTGAAAATCATTTTGATTCACAATTTTTTTGGATGCTTCTTTACTCAAATTTGTGCTCACTGAAATAGGAGTAGAAACATCATTGGATTATTCAATCCAATAATTCTCTATGAATTCACTATCATACATTTTTTTAGTATGAAAATATATTTTTCATTTTTATTGAACATGTAACCGAATGAATAAATTTAATTTTCCTAACATTAACAAATCTAAATTCATCCTCATTTCTTCAGCACATGTCAAACAAATATCTTCATAGTACAGAAACATTATATCATCCAAATATTAAATTACAGTTGGAGTTATAAATTTAAAATATTTAAAACATATGATTCTTTTAATTTTTCTTTCTAATCATTCAAAATTCTAAACAAATTGCCAAATATTGAATTCCAAACACAAGGAGAATCTTTCAGCCAATATAATGATTTATTTAGTATAAAAACATTATTTACATCCTCATAAAGTGGGAACCTACAAGGTTGTTCAATGTAATCTTCTTCGTTAATCTCACCATTTATAAAATAAGACATTACATCCATCTGATAAACTTTTTAACTCCATTATGGATCGACAAATAAAAACATCTTAAAAGTCTCTAATCTTACATCTTGAGTAAAAGTATCTTCAAAATCCACAAGTTCCTCTTATTCATAACCCTTTCAAATAATCCAACCTTTATTTCATGAAAAATATTCACGTTCATTCAACATATATATTTAAACCCACTTGGTTATGATCTCATTTTTTTCCATAAAACAAGTTCCAATTTTTCATTCTTCAAAATTTGATTTATCTCTTACTTAACCGCATCCACCCATTCATTATGTTGAATAACTTATGAAAATAACTTCATTTCATCTAATTTAAAATATAGCCTTATTATTTCCATTTATCTTTTTGGATTCTACATTTTTTTTGTAACGTTGTATATTTCATGGTTTCTTTCTGAACATAGATATCCTTGTTAAATGTATTTTATGAATCTTGATAAGGTTGTTTTGATATTCTTTAACTATTTACGGAAATAGCATGTCTATCCTCCGTAGAATTCTAAAAAACATTTGTAATGAATTTTTATTTTCAATTAAATTCTCATCATATGATTCTAAATACTTTTGTAAATATTTTATCATAGAATTTTTAACTTCTTATATTTGTTGAATAACCCAAAAAAGTTCCTTACTAATAATTCTCACCAATCATTCCCAGATCTATATTTTTTATTTTGTTCAAATATGGACATCCAAAAATAGTTATTTTTTTCAATGAATGTTTTTTATATAAAAAATTTCTTAAGGAGCCATGTTTGTTTCTGGACTCAACAGTAAACTATTTTAAAAATCTACAACATTAATACTAGCTTCTCTCTAATGGAATTTTTGTTCTATATATTCTTCTAATACACTTATTCCAATTTTCGACAAACATATATTGTTTTTTTCACAATATCATGTTGTGGAGTATAGGGACAACTATACTCAGGATTAATACAATTATTTCTCAGATAAGATTCACATAAATTCGATGTGATTTTTTATCATTATATATTATAATACATTTTACAAAAACAACCATTTATTTCCCAATATATTTTATAAATAATATTTACATTACAATGGAATATTACTTGTGATTCATAAAAATGATGTTTTTCAATAGAGTGTAATGAAAAATAAAAGTGATAATATATAAATATGATTGTTGTCTTATAGGCCCACATAAATGAGATGGAATTAAATTAAATGGTGTGGTATATTGAATCTCAAAACTTTTGTGACAATTTTTAGTCATATTCCCTTTTTGATAAGTTACACAATAATATTATTCTATTCATTAGGATTCTATCATGTTTTGGAAAAAAATATCTTTAGATATACTAATCAAAATTTTCTATTAATGATGTAAAATTATTCAGTGCCACATTTTGTTTTCATATTCAACATTCATGTAACATGAGTGTTTGAATTATTTTAATTGGATTATATCTCCACCATTTATTTCTTAATATGTAATAACGTTTCCATATTTCAGGCTATTTATGATATACAAATATTTTATGAGAAGAAATACTTTTCCATCATGAAAATGTTGATTTATAATAAATATTTTATGTTTTTTCCATCAACAAATAAAACATATTATATTTCAGCTTTTTTCCTTCAATGTCATCAATTTAGATTCCTCCAAATTCTATGGTAATATCATTAGAAATGGTAATAGCTCATCCATCAGGAATTTAAAAATATTCTATTATTTTTATATCACATTTCATATGTGAATTCCAAAAACTATCAAGTATCCATGGTTTGTTTCTTTTCCTTTATTTCAAGATTTTCTCGACAACAAAATATCTTTCATAAAAATTCTTCTTTTTATATTTTTTTATTTTCTATTGTAAGATAAATATTCTTGAAGGTGTGTTAGAAATATTTTTTCATGATGAATAGATGGGTCACATCTTTCAAAAACTTCTTTTATACATTTAAATTGAATATTTGTTTGATATTTTCTAAAATCTTTAAAATTTTCCTTCTAAACATTCTGTAAGTTAGGAATGTTACTGATTCAGCATACACTATTTCATCCTTTTTACTCAAACATTATTCTGAGTGGGGATATATTGTGCCACCAGTTATAAGCATGATGTCCCTAGATTCCATAACACCCGAAATGGACATCATGCCTTTATTTCATATTCATGAGATATCTTTCTCTATTGAATTTTTTTTAAGTTGGTAACATTATTCCGCTGTAACATTCTAAATATTTGGACCATATTTTTTTTTGGGTGATTAATCAACTTTTGTAGAGATGAAATTTTTCTCACAACCATTATCCACCCATGATTTCCCAACGTCTTTTCTGGAAACTGAAATGTGAAATGAATCAGATGAAACATTAACATTGGGGAGAAAATATGTCCCCTAATTCTCATATTGAGACTTCTAAAAAAATTTAGAAGTCTCAATTTTTACATTAGAAGCATTTTTGTATTTTCTTATTAAACTCCCTCATGTTACAGTCATACTAATTACGTTTTGATTGAAACATGTTTACTTCTTCATCTATAGCTTCTATTTTTGTTCCCTGAGCATCAACCATATTCCATGTTCAACTATTCTAAGTTTGTAACTAAACATCATTTGAATGTATTCATACTGTATTATGATAAAATATTTTCATCCATCATCAACTTATTCAAAATATTCCTTTAACATTCTGATTTGTTTCTTAAGATAATTTTTTCATGGCATTCCCAATGGTATGCTCAGTGTTGATCATATCTATAAGATTACTCACCAACATCGTCACTATTCGATGAATTTTTTTTGAAACATTTTCAAAAAATGTGCATAATTGTTTCAAAATATATATTTATAAGAATTAATGTGAATTGATTCTAAATCAACTATATTACAAAAAATGCTTCCCCTTTTTAGTAAACATCTTGTTGTATTTTTTGGATGACTTTTCTTCTTTATCATTTTTATTCCTCTTCATCCATTGGTTTATTTCATCAATATTATCTCAATATTTTCCATTATTATTCATGAATAAATTCATAAAAAAGAGTTCAAGTGAACCTCAATAAGAAAAAACGATTGGATGTTTATATACATAATTTTTTCTTCCTCTCCGATTATTTTTTGAGATAAGGAGAATAATCTTATCATTCAAATCAACATCTTCCTTCTATTCAGAATTGCATGGATCCGTTTCACAAACATCTTGAATGTTTATTTTTCTTAGAGATTAAAAATATATTTCATTTTTTATATTATTTTTATAAATCATAGTTTTCATTGTTTTATAAGAATAAAAATAATGTTATGAAAATAATCAAGAGATAAATAATCCTTATATTTTGAAGAGTAAATTAGACAATCAGACCTATTTCAGATGTTTTTCATAAGATTATTTATAATTTTAGAATATTACTGTACTTCTATAAATCCCCTAATATTGCAAATGATTTTATATATTCATGAAATATATTAATCAACAGTTTCTTCATATCTCATTCTTATGTATTCATATGTACTATCCTCGATGTGTCGCTTTTCTCCCTCCAATTTAGTATTCCCTTCAAAAATACTTCCATATTGTGCCATATAGATTATAATGTGTCAAGAACCATCATGAATTGAAAAAAATTATCGGATAAAGATATAAGTATTATATTTTGTTCCCTTCAATAAAAATATATACTTCTTTTTTAACAAACAATATGGGTGAATATTTCTCAATTCATGGAAATCCAATAGTAGAATCATTAATAACTTATATTCCAAGTGATAGGATATAAGGAATCATCCTATTTTTCCATCCATAACAAATTTTTCCATCAAATGTAGAAATTACACTATGTTTTAAAAAATAGATATTATTCATGATAATTTTTCAATATGTGAACCATACCTTTGATTCCAATTGAAATTCCAATTGATTGAACGAAAAATCAAGAATGGGGTTTGAACGAGTTGTTCACAATTTATCAGTTTTAAAACATTTAGAATCATAACCCCAACCAACTATTAAGATTTATCTCCTTCTCAAATTTAAGTGAATATTCATGCATGAAAATGTATGAAATCAAGTTAAGAACAACATATTTACATGTTTTTTCTTCTATCTGAGATCCCACATCTTTTCCATTGACACTACCATGGGTCTATAGAAATTCAATATTACGAATATGTGATTACAACATGTGCCAATTACTATTAGACACCTTCTATAACCATATATGAGATAATATACTCACTCCCATAATAATTACCCATAATATAATTCAATATTACGAATATCTGGATCTTATTATCTAAATATGATGCTACTAGATCCGATTGAATCAATACCGTTATGATCCCTTAAATAGACTCAGTCTAATGAAATAACTTCTCAATCAGAATTACTCAGAATCTGCTAAAATTAGCAATACGATATTTCTCAGTTTGATATACTCAATTAGATCTTTTCAATATGATTTTTCTCAATCTGGTATAACATAACTTGTACCATGATCCTGGTCATGAGATCTCTAGCTGCAAAAGACATTCACTTTATTTATTTAGGGCTCCATAATTTCCCCTTTCACGAAAAGTCCACCAAAAACAAATTATATAAGAAATTATTTATAGGTGAATTAGGAAACACAATTAGGAAACCTTAAAACATTCCCCCCTTCATAAATTGTGATTGCTTTTCTTTTCATTTATTTATGATTCAAATTTTACTTCATCGATCAAACTTAGATTTCACTAAGATTTTAAAAAAAAATTTAAATTTCAATTATGACCTATTCAAATCATTATAAAACTCATAGAACACTATTATTGAGTATTATTTAAATTAATACCATTAAGAATATATTTCCTTCTCATCTCATTATTAATTATATTTTCTTCTCAAATCATTACGAATTCAATTTCATTCTCGGTTCATTCTAATTTCTATTTCTTTATCTAGTCATTAAGATTTCTATTTTCTTAATCTCATTAGGATCTCTGTTTTATTCTCAGTTCATTATGATTTCTATATCATTATGATCTCATTAAATTTTTTTATTAATCATATCATTACAATAAACCATTATCTTCATTCTAATGGAATCCTCATAATGATGTAATTCTCATTAAATGGAAATCCCATTAAAATGAATTTTACCATTATGATGGAAATCACACTTTGATTAAATTACCATCACCATAGAATATATATAACTAAAATTTTAAATCCTTCAAACCACTCTACCATATCTTCGAAATTTTTTTCATGATAGTTTTCATGATTTGTGAGAAATTCTTGATCAACAGACAATCATTTGATTTTGTTTGGAAATTATGAAAACATTATAACTGAGTACATCAAAATATTCATTCAAAACTCTTCAAAAAACATGACTTATTTACTTTGTATCTATTATCATTTGAACTCAGCAACATTGTTTACTATCTAATTTCATTAAAGGTAAATTTCCAAAACTAAACAATTTCAGCCTGAAATTATTCTAAATCTGATGATATGTGTCCTATGTGGATGAAACTAAATATGATTCATTGAATTCGAAAAAAACACTCATTAAAAAAATAAATTTTCTCACCCTTTATCTTTTGGTTAAAACATCCCGCAACATTCATCATTCTTACAAAACACATTATTATGGGATGAGATGGATTCCTAAAAAACAAAAACAATCTTCTAAAAAAATATTTACACTCAAAATATATAAAAACAATGTTAAAACAAATTATCAATATGTTTCTTTATTTTTTATCCATAAGAAACCACATATCCTCTAGTAGATGCCTCTATCATGTTTCCCCAGAAATGAGATAATGATTCACTAAATCAAATGAATTATTCATCTAAAATATATTATCCTAGGAATTATATTCACATTACTCATCATCCAGAAGAAACCTCACCAATGTTACCTCATACCCTACCAATGCAGGGAGAAGGAACTGAATGTTAGTGAAGTGACTATCATAGTCCATCATGGATATACTCCCCTGTGTCAGTTCCATAAAATCTACTCATCTCTTCTACCTCAATGGCACTAGATAAAAGTTACCCATGATCTAATCCTAGAAGTACTTGTATACCATTTCTTAAAATTGTTAATACTGATCCTAGATATCCCACAAGTTCATTGCTGATCCCTGAAACATACATGAATCCAAATTTTCCCGCATCCCATTAGCAGCCTTTAAATTGTATATTATTTTCTTGATATACTTAATCCACAACTCACCATCCTCAAAACCACCCTCAGTAGTTGATGTCTAAGGGTGCTATATATAGAAATTAAGTGTATAGTTATACATATTTAAAATATAATTCCCTAGGTCATTATCCATATATCTCTAAACTAAATGTTATCATAGAACTACTCCCTGCCATATACCTTAGAACAATTAGGACTTCTAGTCCCTTTACTATAGGCATATTCTCTATGATGACCTCCTATATTTATATCAAAAAAAATTCTCATGGAAGATTGTCTCTATATTTCAATAAACTCATTTTATGACACATAACACATTATTATTACGTTTACATAAGAGTTATTCAAATAAATCTATAACAATTAAAATATAATAATCCACCAAATGGTAAAAAATGAAGCACTATCACTACCCTCAACCATTATCAATGGGTCATGACTAATATAGGGTAAAACACATTCATAAGATAAGCGTACCATCTGAATACATTTTATGAATTTCAAATAACTACATTTAGAATCATTTTAACCAATTATATTCATCATTATGCATAATTTTTTTTAGATTAAACGAGTAAAGAAAAACAATTTTTCATTTCAATAACTCAAAGAAAACTTTTTTCCCATGTGGGTCTAAAATAATATATGTCACTTAAAATCTTAAGTTTCTTTAATGATGCATATATAATGAAATCACATTCAATGATAATCCATCAGGAAAATATCATAAATATATAACCACAACAAATAAATTCATCACCTGAGTTAAAATAAAATCATATTGTAACACCCAAAAATAATGAAAATATTTACCACCCATGGTATTTGGGGTTTCACCCACACATGGGTTACTTACTCCAATGAATGAGATAGTAACCAAGACCCAACTCATCCTAGCATAATGTACACCATTACAAAATTATAGGACAACTGAAAATAATATAATGATCTGTCAATATATCTTTTTAACATTCCAACCTGTGTACAACATGTTGGTTCCCCATGTGTGTTCGTTATGTGACATTAAGCACAACTCCCCATATTTAAAAGGCTTTTCACTAGAAATATGATGCTAATATAGTATATGTGGAGACGATAACCACATCATCAAAGTAGAAAACAATAGAAATAATTAAATAATATCCAAAATAATACTATAATAAATGACAGGTAATATAATGTCCAATATCTCATGTTGAATACAAAATTCGGAAAAGGTCTATAACACAATGTAGTAGATTTGTCATTCTATACCAAATTTGAATTTTATAATGAATCCCCAAAATAAATAAACATTGATAATTGCCAATCAAGTCCAAACATCATGTCTAACTCCCTCATCCACGAACCCTCTCGAATCCCCAATATAACCTCTAATATATGGCTATTACCCTAATATTGTACTATGAACATGTAGTATATTTAGGTATTATTGAAGAATCCCGAGTAGGTTGTGACTAAAACATAGTATCCCACCACATTTGACATCTAAAAAATATCTCATCTATAAAAATGTATCCAGATGTATAATGGATAATGTAAAAATGATAAAGTAAATAATTCTCACATTTAATATTGTTTAATAAAAAACATTGGCACTTATGATCATGTTGTCACATGAACAAAACATACTTTATTTGGCCCATGATGCATTATTAACCATATTTCTTTGGGAATCTTATTTCATTGTTTGACTGCATTCATTATTCATTTAATTCCAATTTCATAATTGGGCATCTAGACCTCAAGTATATTTCTATAACCCCATGGGTGTTTATATTATCATTTTATAAAATATACATCTTTATTTATATTCAGATATAAAAATAAACTAAGATGATAAATTATCATATTGTTACCACATGGTTATTTGGAGAAGTAGTCCCTTTCCAACTTCTCTTTGTTTGCATTCAAACATTAGGGGTCTTGAGTGGTAGTATGACAACCAATGGGTGTTTGGATCATTAATCTCTAACCCACACCTCATTAATCAATAATTTTCAATATCATATGTTTTGTGTAAACATTAAGGTTCAACATCATTAATCTTCTTAAAAATTATTAAAATCGTGGTTCTCTATTTGATTCATCAAACAAAACATTGTTTATTTACTTTAATCACATGGAATAACTATACAATTCACCATTAATCCATTTATAAACAATTAATCACATATTTCTATATCCTTTCATGGTTTTTTCAAACAACCATTTAATTCCCATTAGCAACATGATAAAACCTTAATTAAATTAAAATAACCCATTATTGACCATCTCACATTATATAATCATCATTTCAAATATATTGACACACCTTGTGGGTTTCCACTAAATTGGATATCACAAACTCCAACAAGTCCAATAGAATTCGGGTGGGTTTCAGAATTTCGTATATTTAATTTCATTTTTTGTATTTAAATTTAATTTTCCTATATGGAAATGAAACAACACTAAGGAATTCACATTATTATAATCATTAATATGAGAATTATAAATTATAACACCTACTTCAATATCACTAACAAAAAAGTTCAAAATAGTTTGCCTCAATTGATATAGAATAATCAAAATCACAATGGGGAAAGATATCTATGATCAATAACTACGAGAAAGATATAATGAAATGATATATTTAAAAACCAAGATCTAATCCATCAACAATATAATAAAATCCATCCCTCTCAAAATTAGATGAAATATAGGAGAGGGAGGAACCCAAATAAGACAGAAATCACATACCAAATAGGATTTAATGCATCAACTTGTTATTCGATTAAAAAAATAAAAAACCCATAGAGCCTTTAATTCCTACTAGGATCCTTAAATAGCATATTAACATGTTTTTGTTCGAGTAGGGAAAATTTTGTTTTAAAACTTGGGGTTTGGAAAATGTTAATCTAATTTTTAGGAGTTTAAAATCTAGAATGCATGTTTTCCAAGAAAGGTTCATGTTTTTTCAAAGTGTTGATACATAACCATGTGCCCCTACTAATGGGGAGTGCAGTTACTCTTATGTTGGTTAATCATTTGTGAATCCATTTTCCAACCATGAATACCACCACTATCCCAGGGTGCATTGTTTTGGGAGGGTGGTTCCAATGCTAATCCAAACCATGCACCACCCTCTTTGACTTCAAATGGGGTGTGAAATTACCTTGGGAAAATAACATTATTTCTCCTCACTATGTTCCATTCACGTATATCCCCTTGAGCTTCAAAATTTTCCAAATTCAACAAAAACAACCCTATTAATAAACCATTCATGGTGTGATCAAAATAAAGGTAAAAAAATACCTAAAAAGAGCATAAGACATCTCCATAAATGTCACAATCTTACATAACTACTGGTCCAATTCATTGATCGTATATACAATGATGTATTTTATTCATGAATTAATATCCCTTATTAGTAAATATTTTTATTGAATTATGAATATACATTTATCTCAATATTACCTAGTTAATTTAATTATTTTCATAATAAAACAGAATATGTAAAAATGGAATATAGTTCAATAAATTATAAAATAGATTATATAATGAATGTTAATATTTAAGGGAATTTAAATTTACAATGAAAACAAGAAATTGTATGGTTCATAGGAATGTTAATGACTAAATACATTAATCAATAAAGTGAATGTAAATACATGCCACAATAAAAATGATCGTAAAAAATCCCTAGAAAAAATAAATATGATATCCATAAAAAATATCCCTAGATAATTATTGTTATTATAAAGGTTGGTTTTAATTTATGAATATAAAATACCATACAATGATCTTTAACAAAATACTTTATGAAAAAATACCATTTCATTTTGACAATATTTTTATAACTAACACTTCATCAAATATTCTAAATATAATTTTCTTTGAAAATAACATTTTGACATATAATTGATGTCTTACGTACCAATTCATCAAATAATGGTACTACTACTTGAAAGTATCATGAATTACTAGAGTAAATGGAAATTAATTGTTTTATTGGACAATGATAATATAACTCTATTCAACTAAAAACAAAGAATAAATAATCTTTATTAGAATGATATTTGGAAAAAAACCCTTACAATGATCATAATGTTGAAGAAAGAATTAATCAATGAATAATTTATGTATATCAAATATAATCCACATAAAATAATTTTAAATATAACATAATATATTGAATCATCCATACATCTATAATCATATGATTTCAAATACAATAATTATGTAACATATCCAACTAAAAAGAAACTATGCTATGAAATTACTTTCACCATAGTAACATTTAAGTAAAATCACCTTGGATAAAATAATAGAAATTAAAATTTTAAATTCAATTAATTATTATTGAATAATGATATTACATGTTAAAGGTTTCTATATACACCATATAAAAAATTGGTGTCTAAAATTATAGTATTCCTCAATGAATGGAAATTGTGATTTTGTCCCTGACCTCACACTTGTCGTCAAATCTGTTAATGTTAACCTCCTATATAGCATTTTGAAACAAGTTAATATATTATAACAGACCCATATTAAAATTTATATTATAATATTGTATCTTTTTATAACATCTTATAACATGTTAACAAAAAGTCATTCATTAACACTTTTTTTCAGGTATTAATTTCCTTATTTTCATATTCATGTTTTGATATCAGTGTTCAGGATCTTGAGAATAGGATATAGTTAAGCTATATAAAAAATGATATCAATTTTATCAATATAATTTTTCATCATTATATTAATTTTTGAATCTTTATTTAATTATGGGCATAGAAAATCTATGGAATTTCTATATGAAGAAGGTAAAAAGTACTTATGCCTGAGAAAAATTATAATTAATTAATGGATGAAAGGGGAATTAAGTGGGTGATATATTAATTTTATACGATCAATAATATTCCATATATATAACATATATTCATTACATGTACCCTTAATACTTTCAATGTAAAATGTAAGTGGAAAACATATCTCATCGCATCATGATGAAGTAGTCCTCCGTACAAAGGAGTGACATTATCATATCCCCAATGGAATATAATATAAAAATGCATATGTGGTATTATATTTCAATAAGTAATATTATTTGCATAATATATATACATACACCTTATATTCATCATTATAACCAACTGTGATAGGTATTTATGTAAAATGGGTCACATCGGTTTGTGAGATGATAGCCAACTATACACATGATTGAAGGTTTATTTTAAATTTTTATTGAAGAAAAGATGAATAAATTTTAAAAATAAACACCATAAATTCTCAGTATATGTGATATAATAGTTTTATTATATTATATGTGTTAATTTTATGATCATAATACCAATAAAATGGATATAAGCGGGGGCAGAATTGTGGTTTATAAAAATAATACTTATAATTACATTTTACCTTCATTTTAGTTTATCATATAATAAACATGATTGATTATCAAAAATATGTAGTCCAATTATCATAAATATGATATGAATTATATAATTAGAGTTACATGATATGTTTAGTAAAAATTTATTCATATTCTATATAATAGCACAATAGAAATATATTTTTTTTAAATAGTAAAAGAAAAAATTTATAATGTTCTAACTAATCACTTAAGTAAATTTATAATAGAAAGATCTACACATGATCCATTGTCATATGGGAATTAAATAACCCTTAATTAGGTATCCCATTTTTTAACCAAAATGTTACTTAATTCTTCCATAAAAAGAAATCCCCTAATTCTATGATTAAAGTAACTCTATTTCCCTAACCAAGGGAAACCTTGATCGAAATATTAGACAACACACTATCTCCCTATCATATAAATATATCAATAAAATATATCGTAAACTTAAATTATAAAATAAAAATATTCTAATGAATTTACAATCATCACATGGATTTCCTACACACAATAACTATTTACAAAGAGCAAAAAAGATTTAATAAATTAGTAAAAATTATAATGGAAGAGTTTCAAAAGTATTATATTCGTTCTCCTTGAATTCACCTCTATTTATATCAAAATATCCTATAGTAATATTCTATTATTCATAGAACTGGATGAAATTGTTTTGGAAATATTCTATATTTAGTTGGTTTTTATGTAAAATATTCTTATGACAGTTGTTTTTATCGCATTAACACAATGTTGTTATGTTATCCTTTTTGTAATGTTAGATTAATTAATCAATTTAAAATAATTATAATTTTTTTATTAGAAATATTTTAATATATTATTAGAAATTTTCCACTATCTGATTAGAATGTTTTCGTAACCTGATTAAAATGTTTTCATCATCTTATTAGATATATTTAATTGTCTAGTTAGAATGCTTCATGATCTAATTAGAACGATTTCATCATTGAATTATAAAAGTTCATTCAAAAGAGAAAATTTATCTACAATTAGTAAATATATGTATTCAACAGAATCATTGTAAAACCTTGGGGAAGTATACAATTAGTAAATTGAGGTATTTAATATTTTATGTTGTTATTTTCAATCAAATATTATAAAGTGATAAAATTATAACATTAAAATCAGTAGTCTCTCACTTTTTGAAATAAAAAAAAAAACCCTTATGCATATAATCTTTTAGTAAAATACATTCATTTTTTTACTTACATGTTTATGAATCCATTATTTCTCAACCCGAATTATCCTTATTTCTCACCCCTTATTTGAAAAAATTATCCTGAAATATTTTTTAGAATATTTTATTTTTCTTGAAATTATTTTGATTCTTTCTTTTTCATTTTATCCCCCACTATTATTTTAATAAATTTCCAATTAAAGTGTGACCTCCAGGATAGAAAAATGTAAAACAAAATTATTCAATTTATAAAAAAAATTCATATATAAAAATGTTTTATTATTAAAAAAATTATGAAGTCTTCAGTGAAATAGAAATATAATTCTCTCTTTGTTAACATTTTCCCAATGAACTTCATCTTCATTATGTCACTTAAAAAATTTCCATAATTCCGATATAGAATATTCTTAATTATAATATTTTTCCTCTATAAGATGGATGTTCATGTTCTCTTGCTTCATTATTTATATCTCACTAGACTTAATTTGTCTATATGATCACATGTTACAAAAATTTTTAACTCAAACACTAAACTATATCTATGGGATTTGAAGTCTGGTTCTTTTTAAGAAGAAACCTTTGATATCTATTTCCATGTGTAAAATTTTTCTAACACATCAAAAATTTGTTTAACGAATTTACACATTGATTCAATTATTAGAAAATAAATAATATATTCCTTAATCTTATTTAATGATTAATTTAAATGAATAAATATTTTATCAATACTTTCATTTATATGACATGGATATGAATATGTCGAATCCAATTAAACATTAAAATATTGAACATTAGATGATTCACCTTTTTCTATATTTATGTTATATTTTTCCTCATAGGAAATTTCTACAAGGTCACTATTATTATCAAACCCATATTTATCCATAACTTTTGTATGATATTTTTTATTTCTATTTATTAATCAAAACAATCACGATTATATGGTATATAAAAATCAACATCTTTTTTAGGATGAGAATGAAGATATGGGTAAATTGATCTTCATTTAGTTCAACATCATCTAAAACATTCTTAATATCTTTTTATAATTTTTCATCCTTCCCCATTGATTAATTATTTTAAATCTTCAAATCATTTTGATGCTTTTTTTGAGATTGTATGGGTAATAAAATTTCATGAAGTTTGTATTTTTCTTTTCCTACTCAAACATATAATATTAATATAGAAATTACTATATATTTTCCTTTCAATGTGATGTATTAAAAAATTAAAATAGGAGGAAACTGTTTGAAAAATAATAGAGGTGTTATTGATTTAAAAATAGATAAAGTATATGTTTAAATAAATTGTTATTAAATATTATCCTAATCTTGTTCTACACTAGTCATAATATTTTATAAAAACTATTTATTATTCAAGCCTTTTCTTCTGATTTTTATTCTAATCCTCTTGTTTTTTATACACATGTGATTTTAAAGCTAAGGCATTATATTTATCAAGATGAAATATTATATCTCCTTGATTCATCAAATTAATATAGTATAACTTGATCATTAATGCTTCATAATAAAATTTTTCTTTATTTTTTGGATTTTTCCTCATCTTCATCTTAAAAAAAATTATATGTATGAATATTTAATAAATTCATTCAATTAATTGTTTCTTCACTAACAAAAGAAAAAAAATCTCATATAGAAATTTTTTCTTTTTGATGTTTTTAAATATCATGAAATTGATCATCATTCTATTTAGGAATCATGGAATCAAAAAAATCTTTAAAATTATTGATCCATTCATTATGAATTTAATATTGAAAAAATTAAAACCAAATTGAATTTTGGTTTGTTTCACGGACAATATAGAACGTAAATAGCTATAGAATTAAAAGTATACCTATCAAACATACTTGGAATAATATTATTTTGACTCCATATTAAATTAACTCTTCAATCTGGAGAAATATATCAAACATTAATTACGTTTTCATAAGAAGAAAAAAATGTTGTTTCAACCATGTACAATTTTAAGGATTCTAAATTTATTAGTAGATTATGGATGGTAAGATTTTAATTTCCATGAAAATAAACTATCTCTAAATAAGAAAGATGTTTGTTGGTTAACATGTAATGTTATTCAAAAATATTGAAATGATATAATTTTATCTCATTTAATTTTCTACAAAATAATAATGACTGAAATTTTGAAAACTGGATAGAAAATAATTATTAAGATATTTTTTTAAAACATATATATTCTCATCCTTAATATGTGAAAAAATAATTTAGAAAAAAAATAAAAATATTAAGCTTTGATTTATTATAAACGATAAATTTAAAACATGTCTGTATAAAAATATTTTATGTGAACCATTTTTCTTATTCATAGAGAGGATTCTTATTCAGATGAAATAGAATAAAATAGTCACAAAGAGAAAATGAGTGGTTATAATTGGATGAAAAAAGGCACAATGAAGAAGAAGTGCTGAACACACTCATATATACTGGTATTAGAGCGGTAACCATTTGAATTTTATTGATATAATGTATCATAATTAATCTCTTTATTTAATCTAATGGGAAATATATTTCTTCATAAGATTAAAATTTTAATCTTATGACATAATAATTTTTTTTGAATTCCTATTAGATAATATTTTTTCTGAAAAAAACATCGAATATTTTAAATGTAATACAATTAATGAAGATTTAAAAAATATAAAAAATAACATAATTTAGTAATGATTGATTATTTGAAATAACCACTATGAGTAAATTTTAATGTTTCTGTAAAATTTTTATTATTAACATTTTTTCCTTTTTTTAAAAAATATATATTTTTCAATGAATAATTCCTTCAAAACATTAATTTGATAAAATTTTAAAAGGCATATTTCATTCAATCAATCACTGTAAAAAAAATTCCTCTGATGACATTTTTAACAAAAAATTTCATCTGATTAAATTTAAAAGACTAATTTTACAAAAAATTATTCTTTTTTAAGAAATTGATGTTATTATAAACATAATATTTTTTGAATACTAAATATTCTTTAAAAACTACGATTCTTTTTAAAAAAAACTTATGATATAAATAGTCCCATTTTTTAATTGATTTTATTAATATGTAGATAATTTCTAACACATAAGTATATACGATTGATTATTTTACATTAACTATTATAATCATCTGTTTTACATATTATAATATATTGGAATTTAATAATTTAGTTAAAATATAAAAACGTTGTCTCTGTATTTAGATTAATTGAAAAATTATTAATTTTATTTGAATGTGATAAATTATCTGTTTTACATATTATAAAATATTGGAATTTAATAATTTAGTAAAAATATGAAAACATTGTTTCTGTATTTTGATTAATTTCAAAATGATTGATTTTATTTGAATTTGATACTAAAGGAAATGATGTAACATATATATGTTATTATCTCATGAGTTATTTATTCCACTTTAACATAAGGATATAGAACCTCTTCTACCACAAAAAATGGGGTTTTTCATGAACTCATCAAAAGTCAGTGCGTTCGTGTTTCATCCCCAACATTTTTCCCAACAACATCAGGATACCACATATTATCATTAGATAGTGGAATGTGATACAAAATGTTTTTTATAAGATAATGTCTATAAATATTCTCTTAATAAATGAATGGTTATATGTGTACTTTTTATATACATTTTAAATCCACCAAAGTGACCATTTGATAATCTTTTCTTATTAAATATAATTTCCATTGAAATAGAATTCAAATATATCCATATTTTCCATAAAGATAAAAAAATTAGATAGCTTATTTTATATGAGATTATTTAGGATTTTCTTTATATTATTTACATATAAAAAAGGAACCCATTAAATATGGATAACTACCTATTATATAAATTACAAACCATTCCATTAAAATGATTTTTATAAACAGATTTTTGAGACTCACCATGATCTAATTTGTTTGAGGTTATGATAGTAGTACTTATAATTTTAGAGTTTCAATATTTATTTTTTAATAATTCATTTTCTATATTTATGTTTACTTATAAAATTTCCATTTTTGTAATGGCCCGGACCTCTCTGGTCCATTACTTTGTGAAATGTTGGTGTTGAAGGTGTTCCGGGAGGTCAAGGGGACTTATCCCCAACACTTTGCCAATTTTCTAGTTCTGTGAACAGTGTTTCCAGTTTTATGAACAGTAACAGATCAGTGAGACAGATCAGTTTCACAGATCGGTGAGACAGATCAGTCTCACAGATCGGTGAGACAGATCAGTTTCACAGATCAGTGAGACAGATCAGTTTCACAGATCGGTGAGACAGATCAGTTTCACAGATCGGTGAGACAGATCAGTTTCACAGATCGGTGAGACAGATCAGTTTCACAGATCAGTGAGACAGATCAGTTTCACAGATCGGTGAGACAGATCAGTTTCACAGATCGGTGAGACAGATCAGTTTCACAGATCGGTGAGACAGATCAGTTTCACAGATCGGTGAGACAGATCGGTGAGACAGATCGGTGAGACAGATCGGTGAGACAGATCGGTGAGACAGATCGGTGAGACAGATCGGTGAGACAGATCGGTGAGACAGATCGGTGAGACAGATCGGTGAGACAGATCGGTGAGACAGATCGGTGAGACAGATCGGTGAGACAGATCGGTGAGACAGATCGGTGAGACAGATCGGTGAGACAGATCGGTGAGACAGATCGGTGAGACAGATCGGTGTGACAGATCAGTTTCACAGATCAGTTTCACAGATCGGTGTGACAGATCAGTTTCACAGATCAGTTTCACAGATCGGTGTGACAGATCAGTTTCACAGATCAGTTTCATGTACAGTAACGGTGGGTGAACAGTGTTTCCAGACTCCTACAGTTTTGCCCCTTTTGACGTTTCCTTTGACGTAAAATACATTTAAAGCCTTATTTTAAGGGCTCTTAAGGCCGTTTCAAATGCCATAAGTCCTATATTAATTATTCCTAAGTCTTGGAATGTTTTATGTGGTCAAACCGCGTGGGTTAATGCGATCCGTTTTTAATGGAGAATTAACCGGATCTCAAACCATCACCTCGTTAAATCTTAAAAAGGGACGAGATATCATTCTTCCTGGTTCTTTCCCTTTGTTCTCGATTAAGAGGCACTAGAACCTTTCAATACTTCCCGTAGGAGTTGCACAAACAACCCTTACTCCTAGGATCAGTCCCGCTCTGTTGGATGCAACCAAGCCGTGTCGATCATTCTTCCACATAAGTTGTCGCGAGGGGAGGATCGTGACCTGCTGTGTGGATAAAGGACGTCAAGAACTCTTCGAGGTAGGGGATTCATGGCTTCTCTAATTATATATGTGCAATCGTAGAGTTAGCATGATTTATTCCTTTGGATCACAATGAAATTGACCTAATTAAATACCTGAACCGGATTAAAAGAATTGGTAGATCGCATGCTGTCGCTTTATACCGTAATGACGGTTTGCCTCATGTTTTCCTAGATATAGTGATATCTATGTTTCTTTGTTTTGTCGTTCCTTCATGATAGAAATTGATAATGAACGTAAAGCCGGAATTAATTGTTGATTGATTGGCTAAAGATAAAGAGGCATGTAAATTAATCCGGTTGTTGTCGTTGCTGTAGTTGTTCTAATTTGAGGATAATCAAATTAGGGAAGTAAGCATGGTTATTTAATTGTGATAGCTTACTGATTAGGTATCCATGATTGGAACCTACGAATAACAAATCTGTTAATTCAATATGGTTTAGAGAACAGATTATGTTGGAATTTCAAAAAAGGGTTCTGAGTTACCCTCTTGTTTGTTAAAGGGCCGAGAGCCCATTTTGTGATGTTTGTTTTCCTGCTGTTTGTACTGTGATGTGAGCCTGGATGGTTGTTGTGATATGAGGAGACATGGAGACTTGTGGTTGTGGCAGCGGATGACGCCTAGTGTGGCGAGATGCATCGGTTTATGCATATGGGTGTCGGGGAGGACACCGAGGGTGATGGTATGAGATGAATGTGATGGTTTGATGTTGGTGGTAGGTTTGATTGTGTATCTTCTTTACTTTTCCCCACTGCTCAAGGCAGCTGGTCTTGCTTACCCTCTTTCCGAAGGAGGCGAAGACACGCGGGGTATGCCACGTGCTTTCCGTGTTTAGCCTCTCGATGGAGGATGGGTCTATGCTCTTTCTATAGGCGGCAAAGACTCGACGGGTAGTATATCTACTCACCGTGTTGAGCCTCCTTTGTGTTTAGAAGCATAGGATGTTTTTCTAGAATGCCTGGGAATGTGGAAAAGTATTTCTGTATTGAATGTTTGATTAAATGGTGAAAATCCACGGGGATGGAGATGCTGGAATTTAAAGGTGATGTGAATCTTAAAAAGGAGCAGTTGTATTGAAAGTGACGCCATTTCAGTTAAATGGGGAATTGTTCAATCTTAATTAATGGTTAAAGAATTAACTAATGTACAGTGGAACTGATAAATGAGAATGGAGTAATCTAATAAAGCTCTTCAATTGGTTGTGTGCTTATAGGATACCTAGTCTTAGAAGTAGCAGCCTGGAGTCTGAGAGACGTTAGCTGCAGTTGTATCTAAGACTAGGTAATGCCCATAGTGTGGATGTGAGTTACTTATATACTCTGTACTTTTTGTGTTTCTATACGCTACTCCACCCTGTCGGTAAGGGCAACTGACACCCCGGGGATTCTGAGCCATGGGGGGGTGTTTTCCCCAACATTCTGATGGGAGGTTGAATGGCTGACTACCCCCTTTGTCCCCGCTCTCTTCTCTTGGTAGATCTTAGTGCTGGTAGGCACAGTGGTTAGTTTTACCCATATGTGTGTGTAGAGGGCTGTAATGGCTTGTGGTTATTTCACACACATATATTCTGGATATAGTATCCTATGGACTACTATAGGTGTAACGTGTATAGGCTGTGATGGCTTGAGGATCCTTACTCGGTGTATGGGCTGTAATGGCTTGAGGTATAATACCCGACGTATGATACACGTTATGGGAGCTGTGGTGGCTCCCGGAAACTACCTGGTTACTTTTGGTTGTGAGGATTGTGTGGATCTTAGCCCAGGTGTCTGCGGGCAAGCCGATGTGGTGCACGTGGTGCAGATTGTGGAGCTTGACCCATGTTGATACGGGCAAGCCTTTGGAGAGAGATGCACAGGACGTATGTCGTTGGGGCAAAGCGGCAAACCAGTGGGGAAGTAGTAGCGGGGTACCCTTGATATTCTTTACTACATGCTATATTCTTGTATGCGTTACTTGGTGAGAGTAGCCTTGGTGAGGTTGGGAACATAGTATACCTGTTTAGGTGACGAGTTAGTTTCACTTGTTGTTCACTGGGCTTTAGCATGCTTTCTTTACTTTTGCACGAGAGTCTTGGGGAGGATCCTACTGAGTATACTGTTATACTCACCCTATGTACATATAAACTGTTTTTCAGGTCACTTGGAGCAGGTTGGAGATCAAGCTGGTTACTACTAGCTTGCGGTTGGAGGAGGAGCTGTTCGGGCTTGTGGTCGCTGTCGTTTTACTTTCTTTTGGGTACTTTTAGTTTCCCCTTTCAGTTGTAGTACTTTTGCATGACATTTCATATATGTACTTGGGTTTCTTTTACATTTCAGTTATGAGTTGGAGTTGGTTGGATTCTATTCTATCTCTCTCTTCTGCATGTGTTCTCTTAGAGGGTAATGCCTCCCATTTGTGTGTGTATTATACCCTCGGTGCTAGTCGCCAACCCGGGGCCTACTGGAGGCGGGACTCGTGGGTCATTATCTCCCTTTTCACATTGCCGACCCAGGAGGGGTACACTTTGTGGGGAGGGGGTCGTGACAGAGTGGTATCAGAGGTCTGGTCGAGGGATAGGATGGAGTTTGGAGTTAGGCACAGGTGAGGATGCATGGGATGGTAGGGCAACGGTGTCATTCATGTTTAGCAAGTGGGGTAAACACTGGAGACCGGCAGAGACATAGGCGTTCAGGGCCCCCTATGATCTGTTGCACGGACCTTTAAGTTTACGATGGCTACTAAACAAAGTGATACTGGTTGCAGGGTAGAGACCTAGGAAAGGATCATGCATCATTATTCCTTGCGCCTGTGTTTGAATGGGTAGACCTTGGGATAGGTAACCTAAAATTAATAAAACAAAATAATTAATTAATTAATGTTGAGTCTTCCATATTCCAGGCTTAGGAGCTCTAACGATTGTTATTTTACAGGTATGGCTCCAGGTCGGCGTCCCCGTCAGGTTTGCGCAGAAGGTGCCCAGCAGGCTGTTCCAGCTGATCGCCGCCGGGTAGAGGTTGACGACGATGACACTTGGAGGAAGACACTCCGAGAGTTTCAGCGCCAAAGTCTACAGAAGTACGAGGGCTCCGTTTCAGATGCAGTCACAGAAGACTGGTTGGAGGAGGTCGAGATAGGTTTCAGTTCGATTCGTGCTCGGAAGTAACACTGTGTGTCCTTGGTTGTGACGATGTTGCGTGGAGCAGCGAGACAGTGGTGGTTCTTGTTCCTCGGGGATCGTGAGGAGTCAGCGATCTCATGGGAGGAGTTTCGAGACAGGTTTAGAGTCGAGTTTCTTTCTTCGACTGCGAAGGCATCCAGTCTCCAGGAGCTTCTTACCCTTCGACAGGGGAGCTCCAGTGTTCGGGAGTTTGGAATCCGTTTCAGGAACCTTCTACGATATGCTTCAGACCTGTTACCAGATGATGAGGCCAGGGCGAGGCATTTCGAGGAGGCTTTGCGTCCAGAGATCCAGCGTCAGGTCACCCCATTTATGCTGAAGACATATCTTGAGGTGCTGGCGAGGGCAGAGGTTGTTGAGAGGACTTTGGCTAGGACCGGATCGTCACGAGAGGGGAATCGTCATGATTCCTCAAGAAGCAGAGCTGTGGTCCGGGGTTCCCGGTTTTCAGGACAGAAGAGTTTCCGTTCACCTGGGGGTAGGTCCCGGCCCTTCCCATCTCATTTCTCCGGAGGTAGCAACTCTCAGACCTATGCCAAGGGATCAGGCGCTTGTTTTTCTTGTGGTGGACGTGGTCATCAGCAGCGGGAGTGCCCAACTTTTCAGAGCAGTCATCGTGCACCAGGCGCTCCACTCCAGGTTCCTCCGTTGAGGCAGTTCCAGCCGAGGCAACAGCAGCAGGTTGCACCAGCTTTAGATCACCAGAGGGTAGATGGAGCAGGCAGAGGACAGCCCCATGACGCTCCCCATCCTCAGAGAGCAGAGCGCGGCCGTGGTGGTGGTCGTCATCAGGGTCAGAGAGGCCGTGGAGGTGGTCGTGGTCAGCTTCATGCTCTAGCGTTGCCAGCTCCAGGCGAGCCAGACGTCGTCCGAGGTACCCTTTGCTTGTTTTCTACCTTGGTGTATGCCTTGTTTGATTCCGGAGCGACACACTCCTTTATATCCCCTACCCTTGTCCACGCTTTGGGACTTGAGGTGGAGAGGCTTCCAGTGCCCTTGGCGTTGACTACGCCAGTTGGAGGTCGAGCTAGCTTGTTTGAAGTATGTAGAGACTGTGAGCTAGTGTTGGGGCAGCACCGCTCTTGGGGAGATTTCCTATGTTTACGAATACAACCATATGATGTCATCCTCGGCATGGATTGGTTGTATTCGGTGCAGGCTATTGTGGATTGCTACAGGAAGAAGGTCGTTTTCTTTGATGAAGATGGAGAGGAAGTAGTGTTTGTTGGTGAGAGAGATCCTCGGATGAGTCATAGACGAGTTTCATCCTTATCATCCATGATGGCTGGGATGATGCTGAGTTCTTCAGAGGTTCAACAGTTGGCGTTTCCTAGGGTCGTAGAAGAGTACCCTGATGTCTTTCCAGAAGAGGTTGTATCCTTACCCCCTCGACGGAAGATCGAGTTTGGGATCGAGCTACAGCCAGGAGCGTCTCCCATCTCTATGTCTCCATATAGGATGGCCCCTTCTGAGTTATGAGAACTACGTGTTCAGCTCGATGGTCTGTTGCAGTGTGGTTTTGTTCGGCCAAGTGTGTCACCGTGGGGTGCACCAGTCTTGTTCGTGAAAAAGGCTGATGGCAGTTTGCGGTTGTGCGTCGATTATCGTCGCTTAAACAAAGTGACAATAAAGAACCGTTATCCTCTCCCGCGGATTGATGTCCTATTCGATCAACTGAAGGGTGCAAGTTGGTTTTCAAAGATCGACTTGCGGTCAGGATATCATCAGATGCGTGTAAAGGATGAGGATATCCCGAAGACTGCTTTCCGCTGTCGTCATGGGCATTATGAGTTTGTTGTAATGCCATTCGGCGTGACAAATGCTCCAGCTGTTTTCATGGGGTTGATGAATGCTGTGTTCCGTGAATTCTTGGACAAGTTTGTTGTGGTTTTCATTGACGACATCCTTGTGTACTCCACATCTGAAGAAGAGCATGCAGAACATCTACGAGCTGTTTTGGGAGTTCTTCGCCAACATCGGTTGTTTGGGAAGTTGTCCAAGTGTGAGTTCTGGGCTCGAGAAGTTCGTTTCTTGGGACATGTTGTGTCCCAACAGGGAGTAGCTGTGGATCCTTCAAAGATAGAAGCAGTGGTGTCTTGGCCAGCCCCCAAGACCGTGTCAGAGGTGCGAAGTTTCCTTGGTCTCGCAGGCTATTATAGGAGGTTTGTGGCTAATTTCTCCCGAGTTGCGACTCCTCTGACAGCTTTGACCAGGAAGGATCAAGCGTTCATATGGACTGATCAGTGTCAGACAGCTTTCGAGTATCTAAAGGAGAAGTTGGTAAGTGCTCCAGTCCTTTGTCTTCCAACGGAGGGAGCCCAGTTTGATGTTTTCTGTGATGCTTCACATCTGGGGCTAGGCTGTGTTCTCATGCAACAGAGGTCAGTTGTTTCTTATGGGTCTCGGCAGTTGCGTCCCCATGAACGCAACTATGCCACCCATGATCTTGAGTTGGCAGCTGTGGTGTTTGCGCTGAAGTTGTGGAGACATTACCTCATTGGAGAGCGCTTTGTGGTTTTCACCGATCATAAGAGTTTGAGGTATGTTTTCTCTCAGCGGGATTTGAACTTGCGGCAGCGTCGGTGGATGGAGTTCTTGCAGGAATACGACTTCGAAATATCGTATACACCTGGGAAGGGAAATGTTGTTGCTGATGCACTGAGCCGAAAGTCACGTAATGATGTTGTGCGTGAATCTGGTGATTCGTGGAGAGGGATGGAAGAGCTAGCATCTTTTCATCTTGATATGGGAGAAGTTGGAGGAAGAGGTTGTCTTTTCCAGATGACGGTGCAGTCATCCCTGATGCAAAAGGTGGAAGAGTCTCAGTTGGGTGATCTAGAGGTGGAAGTTTTGAGAGACAGAGTTGTTTGTGGGGAGGCCCCTGATGGTTGGTCAGAGGATGAACAACACCGAGTGTTGTATCATGACAGGCTTTTTGTTCCCCTGGCGATGCGCGAGACGGTTCTCCGAGAGTTCCATAGCTTGCCCTTAGCTGTACATCCTGGTGTGACGAAGATGTATCGATCCTTGAGGAGTCAGTTTTGGTGGCCTGGGCTGAAGCGTTCAGTTGCAGAATGTGTGTCTCGATGTTTAGTCTGCCAGAAGGTAAAGGCCGAACACCGTGTTCCTGGTGGTCTTCTCCAGCACTTAGAGATTCCTCAGTGGAAGTGGGAGGACATCTCAATGGACTTTGTTACAGGTTTACCTCGAGCTCCGGGAGGACACGATGCTATATGGGTGGTAGTGGATCGTTTAACTAAATCGGCCCACTTCATAGCAATCAAGGAGTCGAGCTCAGTGGAGGTTTTGTCGAGGCAGTATCTGGAGGAGGTGGTGAGGCTTCACGGAGTTCCTAAGACGATCTTTTCTGATCGAGACCCTCGTTTTACCTCGAGGGTGTGGAGAGGTCTCCAGCATGCTTTTGGCTCTCAACTATGCCTTAGCACTGCTTTTCATCCTCAAACGGATGGTCAGACAGAGCGAACCATCCAAACTCTTGAAGACATGTTGCGCTCTTGTGTTCTTGATTTTGGAGGTTCATGGGTGAAACACTTACCTTTGGTAGAGTTCGCTTACAATAATAGTTTTCACTCTACCATCGGCATGGCGCCGTTTGAAACCTTGTATGGCCGGCCATGCCGTTCTCCGTTGTGCTGGACTGGGGTCGGAGAGTCAGCAATTCTCGGACCAGAACTAGTGCAGAATACGACGGAGATGGTTCAAGTGATTCGTGAGAGGATGAAGACAGCACAAGATCGTCAGAAATCTTATGCGGATCAAAGAAGGAGACCCTTAGAGTTTAATGTTGGGGATCATGTGTTTCTGAAGGTGACTCCCCGTCGTGGGCAGCGAAGGTTTGGTCGCGGAAGTAAGCTTTCTCCCCGTTTTGTTGGGCCTTTCGAGGTGTTAGCTCGTGTTGGAGCTGTGGCATATCGAGTAGCACTTCCCCCTCGGATGAGTCGGATACATGATGTTTTTCATGTATCGCAGCTCCGTCATTATCTTCATGATGAATCTCATGTTATCGATTGGGGAGAGATCGATATTGATGATGATGCAACCTTCGAGGAGCGACCTGTGGAGATCCAAGACCACAAGGAGAAGGTGTTGCGTGGGCGTTCTATTCCTTTAGTTCGTGTCTTTTGGCGACACGGTGGCATGGAGGAGAGTACCTGGGAGCGTGAGTCACAGATACGTGCTCAGTACCCAGAGTTGTTTAATGTTTAACTCCTTTCATGTAATGATGTTTTCTCTGTGGTTGGACCTTTCATGTTTTGTTTATGTACCTTTGATGTGATGTTGTGAATGAATTGTTTGGGTATGGATTGTTTGTTCCCGGATGTCATAGTTTTGTTCCAGCTTTCGAACAACTCATGGTGGTTTTCCCCTGAGAGGTATCTTATGGGGTGGTTGTTCGGACCCCTCTTTTCTTCTGGGTTGGTTTTTAATTCTCGAGGACGAGAATGTTTTGAGAGGTATCTAATGTAATGGCCCGGACCTCTCTGGTCCATTACTTTGTGAAATGTTGGTGTTGAAGGTGTTCCGGGAGGTCAAGGGGACTTATCCCCAACACTTTGCCAATTTTCTAGTTCTGTGAACAGTGTTTCCAGTTTTATGAACAGTAACAGATCAGTGAGACAGATCAGTTTCACGGATCGGTGAGACAGATCAGTTTCACAGATCAGTGAGACAGATCAGTTTCACAGATCAGTGAGACAGATCAGTTTCACAGATCGGTGAGACAGATCAGTTTCACAGATCGGTGAGACAGATCAGTGTCACAGATCGGTGAGACAGATCAGTTTCACAGATCGGTGAGACAGATCAGTTTCACAGATCAGTGAGACAGATCAGTTTCACAGATCGGTGAGACAGATCAGTTTCACAGATCGGTGAGACAGATCAGTGTCACAGATCGGTGAGACAGATCAGTTTCACAGATCGGTGAGACAGATCGGTGAGACAGATCGGTGAGACAGATCGGTGAGACAGATCGGTGAGACAGATCGGTGAGACAGATCGGTGAGACAGATCGGTGAGACAGATCGGTGAGACAGATCGGTGAGACAGATCGGTGAGACAGATCGGTGAGACAGATCGGTGAGACAGATCGGTGAGACAGATCGGTGAGACAGATCGGTGTGACAGATCAGTTTCACAGATCAGTGTCACAGATCGGTGTGACAGATCAGTTTCACAGATCAGTTTCACAGATCGGTGTGACAGATCAGTTTCACAGATTAGTTTCATGTACAGTAACGGTGGGTGAACAGTGTTTCCAGACTCCTACAGTTTTGCCCCTTTTGACGTTTCCTTTGACGTAAAATACATTTAAAGCCTTATTTTAAGGGCTCTTAAGGCCGTTTCAAATGCCATAAGTCCTATATTAATTATTCCTAAGTCTTGGAATGTTTTATGTGGTCAAACCGCGTGGGTTAATGCGATCCGTTTTTAATGGAGAATTAACCGGATCTCAAACCATCACCTCGTTAAATCTTAAAAAGGGACGAGATATCATTCTTCCTGGTTCTTTCCCTTTGTTATCGATTAAGAGGCACTAGAACCTTTCAATACTTCCCGTAGGAGTTGCACAAACAACCCTTACTCCTAGGATCAGTCCCGCTCTGTTGGATGCAACCAAGCCGTGTCGATCATTCTTCCACATAAGTTGTCGCGAGGGGAGGATCGTGACCTGCTGTGTGGATAAAGGACGTCAAGAACTCTTCGAGGTAGGGGATTCATGGCTTCTCTAATTATATATGTGCAATCGTAGAGTTAGCATGATTTATTCCTTTGGATCACAATGAAATTGACCTAATTAAATACTTGAACCGGATTAAAAGAATTGGTAGATCGCATGCTGTTGCTTTATACCGTAATGACGGTTTGCCTCATGTTTTCCTAGATATAGTGATATCTATGTTTCTTTGTTTTGTCGTTCCTTCATGATAGAAATTGATAATGAACGTAAAGCCGGAATTAATTGTTGATTGATTGGCTAAAGATAAAGAGGCATGTAAATTAATCTGGTTGTTGTCGTTGCTGTAGTTGTTCTAATTTGAGGATAATCAAATTAGGGAAGTAAGCATGGTTATTTAATTGTGATAGCTTACTGATTAGGTATCCATGATTGGAACCTACGAATAACAAATCTGTTAATTCAATATGGTTTAGAGAACAGATTATGTTGGAATTTCAAAAAAGGGTTCTGAGTTACCCTCTTGTTTGTTAAAGGGCCGAGAGCCCATTTTGTGATGTTTGTTTTCCTGCTGTTTGTACTGTGATGTGACCCTGGATGGTTGTTGTGATATGAGGAGACATGGAGACTTGTGGTTGTGGCAGCGGATGACGCCTAGTGTGGCGAGATGCATCGGTTTATGCATATGGGTGTCGGGGAGGACACCGAGGGTGATGGTATGAGATGAATGTGATGGTTTGATGTTGGTGGTAGGTTTGATTGTGTATCTTCTTTACTTTTCCCCACTGCTCAAGGCAGCTGGTCTTGCTTACCCTCTTTCCGAAGGAGGCGAAGACACGCGGGGTATGCCACGTGCTTTCCGTGTTTAGCCTCTCGATGGAGGATGGGTCTATGCTCTTTCTATAGGCGGCAAAGACTCGACGGGTAGTATATCTACTCACCGTGTTGAGCCTCCTTTGTGTTTAGAAGCATAGGATGTTTTTCTAGAATGCCTGGGAATGTGGAAAAGTATTTCTGTATTGAATGTTTGATTAAATGGTGAAAATCCACGGGGATGGAGATGCTGGAATTTAAAGGTGATGTGAATCTTAAAAAGGAGCAGTTGTATTGAAAGTGACGCCATTTCAGTTAAATGGGGAATTGTTCAATCTTAATTAATGGTTAAAGAATTAACTAATGTACAGTGGAACTGATAAATGAGAATGGAGTAATCTAATAAAGCTCTTCAATTGGTTGTGTGCTTATAGGATACCTAGTCTTAGAAGTAGCAGCCTGGAGTCTGAGAGACGTTAGCTGCAGTTGTATCTAAGACTAGGTAATGCCCATAGTGTGGATGTGAGTTACTTATATACTCTGTACTTTTTGTGTTTCTATACGCTACTCCACCCTGTCGGTAAGGGCAACTGACACCCCGGGGATTCTGAGCCCTGGGGGGGTGTTTTCCCCAACATTCTGATGGGAGGTTGAATGGCTGACTACCCCCTTTGGCCCCGCTCTCTTCTCTTGGTAGATCTTAGTGCTGGTAGGCACAGTGGTTAGTTTTACCCATATATGTGTGTAGAGGGCTGTAATGGCTTGTGGTTATTTCACACACATATATTCTGGATATAGTATCCTATGGACTACTATAGGTGTAACGTGTATAGGCTGTGATGGCTTGAGGATCCTTACTCGGTGTATGGGCTGTAATGGCTTGAGGTATAATACCCGACGTATGATACACGTTATGCGAGCTGTGGTGGCTCCCGGAAACTACCTGGTTACTTTTGGTTGTGAGGATTGTGTGGATCTTAGCCCAGGTGTCTGCGGGCAAGCCGATGTGGTGCACGTGGTGCAGATTGTGGAGCTTGACCCATGTTGATACGGGCAAGCCTTTGGAGAGAGATGCACAGGACGTATGTCGTTGGGGCAAAGCGGCAAACCAGTGGGGAAGTAGTAGCGGGGTACCCTTGATATTCTTTACTACATGCTATATTCTTGTATGCGTTACTTGGTGAGAGTAGCCTTGGTGAGGTTGGGAACATAGTATACCTGTTTAGGTGACGAGTTAGTTTCACTTGTTGTTCACTGGGCTTTAGCATGCTTTCTTTACTTTTGCACGAGAGTCTTGGGGAGGATCCTACTGAGTATACTGTTATACTCACCCTATGTACATATAAACTGTTTTTCAGGTCACTTGGAGCAGGTTGGAGATCAAGCTGGTTACTACTAGCTTGCGGTTGGAGGAGGAGCTGTTCGGGCTTGTGGTCGCTGTCGTTTTACTTTCTTTTGGGTACTTTTAGTTTCCCCTTTCAGTTGTAGTACTTTTGCATGACATTTCATATATGTACTTGGGTTTCTTTTACATTTCAGTTATGAGTTGGAGTTGGTTGGATTCTATTCTATCTCTCTCTTCTGCATGTGTTCTCTTAGAGGGTAATGCCTCCCATTTGTGTGTGTATTATACCCTCGGTGCTAGTCGCCAACCCGGGGCCTACTGGAGGCGGGACTCGGGGGTCATTATCTCCCTTTTCACATTGCCGGCCCAGGAGGGGTACACTTTGTGGGGAGGGGGTCGTGACAATTTTGGTTTTGCGAAATTTTTAAACCAATAAAATAATTAATTTATCACACCATTCTCATCTCAATATCATATTTTATAAGTTCCGTAAGGGTATCTGTTCATCATTTATGAGGTGAAAAGAATAGTTTCATCGAAATGAATTTAAAAAATATTAGTGTTATAATTTTTTTTAATATAAATGTTATAATATCCAATCCCTTATAGAAACTTTTCATTGAGAAAATTCTTATTAATATATCATAAAAAAGATCATGGAGCTTGTTTAAGTCAATATAAAGCCTTAGAATGCCGCTATGTTTATTCATTCCAAACAAATAAGTTTTTCAATATAAAGTTCCTCCTATATATATTAATTAAGAAAATATCACATAACATTCATTTTAATTTTTTTTTGAAATTTATAAATTTCACATATTATAGTATAATACAAGTAAAATCATGTCTAGATACTTAAGAATATGTTTCGTTATTTTCTCTTCCAATTTTTTATTATAACAATTTACAAAAATTATATATTTATTTGTAACTACAACTCTATTTTCATTAAATTTATTATAGAGCACCCATTTTACACCAATTATAGAAGAATCATTAGGATGTTTAACTAAACTCCAATAATTATTCCTTTCATGTTCATTGAGTTCATATTGTTTATCTTGTATCCTACATTCATCACATAAAGCCTCATTGGGATTTTTATGTTCAAATTATGATAAAAAAGTATAATGTTTATTTTCATTTATTTATGAACTTATTGTTTTAATTTGTTGATCTATATCACTATTGAAAATGTCACTATGATTATTCCCATGTATTTTTTTCTACAATGGGATTGTTAAATTTTTTTTCATCAATAATCATTTGAATTTATTTATGAAGAATAACTTCAGAAATTAATTTTCTAATAGTTTATCTTATGAAAATTTTTACACAGAGTATTAAAATAAATTTTTAAAAATAACTTTTGATGATATAGAATGGGTTGTTTTGAAATTATGGATCTATTTCATCTAATTTAATATGTACTATTTCCTCAATAATAGATGTTCTTTTTTAAACCTATAAACCAGACTCATTGTGGAATAAATGAAAAATATTAGATATCTATATTTTAAATAAAATAAATGTAAATTATATTTAGTATTCATAATGAATACATTACATCCATAAACATACCTATATAAATGTGTTGGTTTTATACAATCCAAAAACTCATAATGATTTTTATTCATAAAATTTATTAGTAAAACCCAAAATATATTATAGTATGATGTAATAATACCTTCGTCCCAAAATGTTTTACTAATTGAGTATTCACTTAATTTGATTCCAATAATCTCTTACTAAACTAAATCTATTCTTTCAGCGATTACATTTTTCTATGGACTTATATCTTCTGAGAAGTTATCTACTGTATCCTTTTTACAAAAAAAGTTTTGAATCCCATATTTAAAAATTATCCACTATGATCACTACACACTATTATCAAATGAATATTTTTCTCATTTTTCACAGAGGCTAAAAAAATTGTTGATTTGAAAAAGGATTCAAACATTTTTTGTAGAGTATAAACCCATGTATATCTTTTGTAATCAGAAACTAAAAACTATACATCGTATTTTTCACTAATGCTTCAATTTTTCTAGAACCATATAGATCCATATACATTAACTATATACTATAAAAAGGTGAAAATTTGTTAATATATATAAAACAGTCCTTGGTTTTCTTTCCATAGTGACAATGATTAAAAACCTTATAGTAATTTAACTTAGCCTCCAGTAGATCTCTAAAAAAATTCATAGATTGTTTAGATAATGTTATAATATTAGTGTGCACTAATATTCTATAATAAATCCAATATTTGTCTTCTATTTTATTAATAAAATTATATTATGGATCCTAATGTCTTATATTTTATGTCTGTATATGTTCTCAATCATTTCAGCAGAAATAGTAATTTTACATTCAAAAATGTAAATTTACATTGATCATTCACTATGTTCACAAGGAAACCCTCATGAAAAATATTAATTATGCTAATAGGGTTGTTCTTAAGTCACAAAACAAAAAAACCTTGAAATTATTGGTTTAACGAAAATAATAATCGTAATTTAACATAAATTTATCCTTCAGAAATATCACCAAAAGTATCACTTCCGCCTTTCATATTTATAATCCTCTAGAATAAGTACTTTTTCTAGTCATATGTTGTTAAAAAATAGTATCCATGTAAAAAATATTGTATTTATTTTAGTACACATATTATGTTCCTCAAATTAGTAAAAGAAGAATTTGTGTACCCAAACATTATTCAGTACATCATTTTTAGAAGAATGAAATTCATGAATCCATATATGTACAACATTATGTTGATTAGTAATAATTATTTAGAAAAATAAGCATTATAAAATCATACTAATTTCAGTTTATTTTTTGCACAGTTGATTTGTCAATGTCCACCAAATTGAATCTTTTTTAAAAAAATACTGCAATTTTGTGTACAAAATAGTAATTTTGAAAACGTGGGGCTAAATTAGTAAACAATCTTCTATATACATTCCATAGAGGTTTTATTAGAGTATAAAGTTTAACAAAATTTTCATTTCCAGAAGAAAAGTTTGATAATAAACTTTTTAGACATGGAATTTTAGAATTTAGTTTCAGAACAAAATTTTTATTCTAAAAATATATAGTAATTATGTTAAATTTTCAAATAAATTGTTTCAAATAAGTTTTCTCGATGTTAAATGTTTATAAATATATTTAATGATTTTAATTTTCAATAGTGAATTTTTTAAATTCTCAAAATTTTATTAGAATAGTTATGCTTAAAATCATAATGATATTTAAAAAATTTAATTTTTTTAAAGTTTAGAAAATTGATAAAAATCTTTAACAATAGGTAAAGAAATATATTTATTTGATGAATTGGATTGTTATGCAAAAGATATATAATTATGTTTATTTTATGAATCAATATATTTTATATTCAAATTAAGGTGGTTATAGTTTCAATAGAATTCTTTATTAGTGAGGGAATTAATTATCGTCATAAATTCACCTAGATAAAATGTTATCGTTAATATTATTATCACATTCACTATCTGAAACAGTTTCAATAAAAATATCTCCACCACATTCACTCCATGTGTCAATAGCATCCAGGCTTTTAATACATAAGTAATTTTAAAACATCATTGAATTTATATTACAATTTCAATGATTTTAATATTTTATGTTCGGTCTCTATAAATCTATCCTTACATGTATAGATTGATTTCAATAAAAACAAATTAACATTGAATATATTTTCTTAATTTATATATTTAAAATTATTTTTATAAAAGTTATAAAAAAAATCCTTTTTCGTACCATCTTATCAATTCATTGAGATAGTAGGGAATGTTCATTATGGGTCAATTTAGAAAAAATACTTTTAGTTTTAGCTATTACTATCTTTATTTTAGATGATTTTGAAAGTTTATAAATAGATTTCAAAATTAAAAGGAAAAAATATATCCATCATTTTTCATTTTCATTTTTTTCATCTCTTTTAATTCTAGCCTCATAGAACATCAGTGTTCCAATTAAATAATATAATCTCAAAATTTTAGTTTTATTTATATCATCTAGAGTTGTTGTTTTAGATTCCTATTATCCAATAATAATTTTCATGATATTTTCAACTAATATTTAATTAGGAAAATAATTATGACGTAATGATTATAAACCCTTACAAACAGTCATAAATCATTGATGCGTCTTTGCCAGTGATTTTCTATATTTGAAATGAATAGGTTGATATTATACTCTTATTGATGCTCTACTTGATTCTATAACATCAGATGTTCAAAAAATATTAATTTTATATATTATATGTATATATATGTCATTGCTTCTCCTAATGTTATAGAACCATATATGAATTTGTTTATAAAAGAACGTAATGTCTTTTTAAGTCTTCAATTCAACTATTATTCACCCTTATCTTGATTAGTAGACATAAAACCCTTTTTTAAGGAATATAAATATTTCTAGTTAGAAAAATATTATCTACAGACATATTGATATCAAAATTAATCATTATATAATTGGAATATTCATATCTAGAACCATATAAAATTGGTGGTCTACTAAGATTTATATTCTCATTATTTCCAATATTTGAATAAAAAATCTTCACGTAATAAATAATATACTCTTTCTAAAAATAAAATCTAATGTAATGATTTTTATATAAATATAACAAAAAATTTAAAAAAAAACTATCTATTTATAATTTTAAATAATATTACAAAAATAGTAGAACCAAATATGATAGAAATTGTAGGATTTTTCGAGTACTGAAATGGATTCAAGAGGTGTGTTAATTATATTAAATTAATATAAAAAATACAGTTAATTTTTACCTCTAATATGTATTATTGAAAGATAGAAATATGTGATCAACAGAAATAAGAAATTATATTATCTTAATTCTAAAACATTTTATAAAATCCAAGATATAATAATTTTTTATTGTAATGTTAAACATTCATTGTTTAATATTAAAAAAGTAATAAAACATGAAAAAATATGAAAATTAAACCACTATGATGTATCAAAGAAACATCGTTACGAAATTATATATCATAAAAATTAGGTATCAGTAGTTTTTACCATGCTGGATGTTTTTTCTTCCTTAAACAACGAAAAATTGATACTAATATAAGAATATCTATGTTTCACTAAACATAGGAACCCTTTATCAAAATAGCAGTTAATATTATGCCTTTTTATCCCCATAATCCCCAAATTTGACCAAATTAGAGAAAATAATTACAAAAGGTGAATGTTATATATAACTTACTATCTTCTCTTGAATTACATAGAAAAAAATCAATAAATATGTAAATAGTAGAAGAAAATATATTTTACATCCTAATAAACATACGAATGGTTGGGTTGTAAAAGAACATGAATCCTTATCCTCGAATGTCCCTCTATTTTTTGTCAAATCTAAAATAGTCATATTATGTTATTCGTAGAGTTGGGTGCAACAACTTTAAAAACACTAATTCATAAATTTGATGATTAGTACATACATCATATGATTGTTGTTTTTATTGAATCGTGACATTGATATTATGTTATCATTCTTGTAGAGTAATCCAAATTATTCTATTTATAAATGATATAATGATATAATTATAGTGTTTCTATCATCCAATTATAATGTTTCAAGCATGAAATTAGATATTTTCTTTATCCAATTATATAGTTTTCATCATATTATTGGAAATATTTCTACATTGAATTAGAGTATTTTAATTACATGATTAAAAATATTTCATTGTATGATTAGAATGATTCATATGAATGACAAGATATCTTTATGTATGGTAAATATATGTTTTTTATAAAAACATTCTAAAACATTGTGAGTATATAACATTAGTAAGTCATGGAATTTGATAATTTTTATGTTACTTTAAAAAAAGAAAAAAAAGTGTTTAAATTAGGATATTCGACTCAATATTGATTAACATTATAATTTTGTAAATTAAAAATTAAAAATAATGAGCTTAATTGAGACTATTACATTCTCTTTGAGAAATCCTCTTTGGATCTCCTTTTAAGAACCCTAGGGTTGGACTCGTAGGATGAAAAATAACTCTAGACCAATGGTAATAGAATTGTGGATATATTTTTATATGTAATGGCTGATAAAATGATATTTAGATGTGTTAGTAATTTTGGGTAATGTATTCCCTTTTAAAAGTGGGGGAAAGGAAACTACATGGAAACTAAATGAAACATTCCCAAAATAATACAATATTATTAAGTCATTTCCCCAATGAAAGATTCAATATGGCCATAGATTCAATCTTTGGTTTGGTTAAATTATATATATATAGTCCCAATTGGATATGAACATGATTAATGGAAATAATATCTCCATCTATTTAGTTTAACCCTCAGTAAAACCATTTTCACATTACGATCATTATATATTTTTAAATTTTTTTTACTGTTTATTATGGTCCAAAAATAAGATGAACTTATTAGATATTTTTAATTATTATTATAATTTATACAGAATGTATTTAATCTGATTCAATTAACATAATTATTTTAATTTAATTTAAAATTAAACCAGTGCGCATGTTAAAAAAATAGGTTTCAAGAATTTCAGTGTTCATTCTTATGATGATCTTATTATAACAATATGAGAAGTAATAATAAATAAAATAATTTAAATTAAAGATAATTTATATATTTTATAAATATTTAATTTAAATCATTCTAATATGGTGGATATTATAATTATTTGAAATTGAGAAACATTAGGCAGTTTAAAGCAATTTTGAGGAAAAATGTGTTTTTAATCCTAAAAGTAAACATAAATTTAAATGAATTTTAAATATTTTTTAATTTAAAATAATTGAATAAAATATAACTCAAAAACCATATTTTACATCAAAAAAATATTAAAAAATAACACTTTAATATTTCAATATTTGTTAATGAAATAACATCATTACTATAAATGGGAATTTTTTACTATTCATTGCGAAATCAGAATTTTAAGAAAAATTCCAAAATTTATACCTAAAATTATTTATTTATGATATTTTCAAGAATGAAATTATTTTTATAAAATACAAAATATTATTATTCTAGAAACTAAATATAATATTTTTACATAAAAAGGAATAAAACTAATTTTTTGTAGAAAATGTATCTTGAATCCTTAAATGACTCTAATAAAACTTTGCAGGATTATTTACTATAAATTTATAAAAATAATTTTAGTTATATGTACCAATATATATATATATATATAAATAGATATTTATTTATTCATATTCAAAAACACCAATTCAATATATAGGTTATAAAAAGGATATTTAAATAATATATTTCACAAGTCGTTTAAGCTCTATTTTGTGTGTCCTATATGATATCAATAATAATGAAATCATTTTATGTTATTAAGGGACCATATACCCCAAATTATAAAATAGATTATATTTATTTTAAAATATAAAAAATAAAATATTATAATGTCACATAAATTCTGTATTCTCTAAAAGATAGAATTACTATCATAATTATCTTATTTACACATTATGCACATTTTTATTACCAACCATTAATGATATGTTTGAATAGTTATTCAGGTGACATTATACAAATAGTAGTTTGTACGTAAACATTAACATTGAATTCATTGGTCTAACAGTTGAAAAGTTAATGATATAGATACAAGTTTAATTTTCAATGATAATATTTTTGTTATAAATATCAAGTTTATTTCATAAATCTATCCTTATTAATACCCATGTAAAGAAGAAATGAAATGTTATTTGCATGACGTCTTGGAGGTGGTAGTCCCCACATAATCACAGTTGATGATATCAATTTTGAGTGGATAGAAGTGAAATAAGGTAGTTGATATGTTATATTTCCAAAATCAATATTATGTTATAAAAACATATTTATTCTTTGTTTTGGTATTTTTAAACATTTATATAATGTGGGGATAATAAAAGTTACACCTCTATATGGGGATATTATGTCATGAATATGTGAAAAATATATTTTCATTTCCCATAATATATTTGGGTGATACAAAATAGATTTACCATTAACATAAAAAGTATTTAAGTATGGTATATATAATTATAGTATTATTATAATATGGTTATTGCATATTTGAATAATGTTTAAAAAGAAAGGAACATGAAATGGATTGGTAAGAACACATACCTCTTCATTTGGAAACCTCATTTATCTTACACCTTCTGATATATTTATATGGTATTTTTGAGAGATAAAAACTTATAACAAATGATGAGGGATGTTATAAAGGTATATAGGTATATTTTTCATGTTATATGTTTTTTAATAATAGTGGAGAAGAGAATATAGTGGGCCCTAAATAACTGATTCTAGTGGAAGACTAGTAAATATGTGATACCATATTATATAATATATATCTTACTCTAGTAATGTGGATAAAAAATTCTATATATTTAAATATAAATAGGGTATGGTCTAAAATAAAACCACCCAATTATATTTAATCAATTTTTTCCCTATCACAAAGAATTATCCACTTATTTTAAACCTTGTAAATAATTTTACCATTAACCAAAGTGATCAATATTTTCCATCATTACTATAGATCATGAACGTAAATTTTGATACACATATTACATAATATTAATTATTATTATTCAAAAGATTTCATAAATGATACAATATTAAATTTATAAAATTATAATATATAAATTAAATATATGTAAAAAAGGTGAAATGAATATTATTTTTAGAAAAAACATTTCTATATGAATAATAAATATTTTACCACCAAATAAGTAATAATTTTTGTTCCAATGGAATTAATTGAATTATGGATAATAAAAAGTTTCATATATATGTTTTAAGCAAAATAAAAATGTATAAGAAACTTGTCAATATACTATTAATAAGTAATAAATAACACGATGTTTTATTTGTAGAAAAAAGATTACATTTTTATGTAAAATATAAATAAAATATTTATAATTTAAAATTTATTATATCCATTATATAATTAATTGAATATATATTCAGTAAATATTAATGGTTTTATAAAATTTACAGTAATTTTTTCATCCTTAAAATTTCATATATATGATTGTATTTATTAAATAAATATTATTATTATTTATCCAAAAATGAACTATTTCTGGAAAAATTCTATTATTCACCCTAAGATTATTTTGAAATGGTGAATTCAAAAATTAAAATAATTTCATCAAATTATTTTTTTTGAATTCAATATTTTTTTAATAACATTATTGAGTAAATATATTTCCAATATTATTTACATTATTTAGAATTGTCACGACCCGCCTTCACCAAAAGGAGGGATGGGTCAACAGATTGCCAGTCCCTTCCTTCATTACATTGAAGGAGAGATAATGACCCCCGAGACCCACCTTTAATAGGTCCTGGATTGGCGAATAGCACCAATGGTATATAAATTTCTCACAAATGGAAGGAATCACCCCTTTTTGTTTTATAGGATCGGGAGATAAGATGATGAAACCCAACAAAACCAAAACTAGAAAAGTAAAGCCACATGTAAACCATTCCCACATGCATGTTCCAAAGAGTAAAAACCACATAGTACAAAAGGTGACTACACAGGTAAGTACCAATGAATGAAAACAGCATCTGTAACTACCCTGAAGGTCCGAGCTAGTACGGTCCTGCGCGATCCCCGAAGTCATCCTGGAAACCTGAAAGTAGTTTTATATACGTAGTGTGATCATAAAAGTACACTCAGTAGGGAAAACTAAAGACTCTCGTGCACAAGTTGGGGAACGCACTAAAGTACTGTGAGAAAAGGAGTAAACCAAATACCTTACAAGGTAAACCATTCACCCTAGCCTCACCAAGGAACACTCCCCAAATAACGCAAGTCAAGTAATATATATATATATAACATCACATCGATGTTTGGGTATCCCGCGCCACATTCCCACTGGTTATTTAGACATCCTATGCATCGATCCAATCTCGCCATTTTCACCGCATTCCCACTTCCACACCCGCCCGCACACACCTAGGCCACAACAACAAGCAGTCCCACTACCGAATCCCACCCACAAACACCTGGTCCAAAACTGTCACACATAACCACCCCTACAAACACCTAGGACAGAACAACCACCACCTCGCCCGAAGACACCTGGGCTAGAAGATCCACTACCATGTTTGAAGACACCTGGGCCTCATCCCAAAGATACTTGGGAACCACCTGCCCGCACACAACTATGCCACAAACACCACACTACCCCGCCCGAAGGTTATTGGGCTAATAATGGACCTCGGGCCATCATAGCCTGCCCGAAGATACTTGGGCTATCCGGAAAAGGGAGCAAAAAAGGAGCTAATAACCAGCCACTAATAATAGTGTTGGGAAAGACACCCTCCTCCATGAAATGGGGGTGTTCGACACTAATTTCTAAAATTGGGTGGAGCGCGTATAAGAAACACAAAACTACAAGTATATATATAGATATCAAGCACTCACCCAAAGTTTAGGTTTTTTTCTTCAGCCCTCCTAAAGAGCACAAACAGCACTATGTCCGAGTCACGACTCTTTCCAACAAACCCACTGTCCCATTCTTGTTTCATGTTCAGTAATAATGTTTAAAAAGTTTAAGCACTACTGGGCAACTAACACCATAAGAAAAACTAAGGAAAAGAAACCATCCATAGTTCAATTTAAGTATCCACACCCGGTTGTCATGTAAATTCACAACAACATAGTAAAAGGTGAGGTCCTTCGAAGTACTGGAACTAAAGACAACCCCGAGACACTGCCTCGTGTCCCCTCTCCCAAAAAGGTTTTTCATCAATAGAGGATCCCACCTCAATTCATGATACAACAACATCACCTCGCGGTCTTAAAAATCGCAACCACTAATTCCATAACGACATGGAATCCCATTTCCAATTTCCACAACCACCGAGAGTAATAAAAACAGAGGATCCCATCCCCTCCCACAATTCCAGCAACCGGCCCGCAAAAGAGGAACAACCAAAGAAGGCTCACACATGTATTTTCATATTTAAAAGATTTTACACCCTCCATGATTTCAATTTCTGTGTGCTTTAATCCGGGGTAATTATAGAGGAGGATTTATCCTTGCGTTTTCAATTTATTTAGCCGGTTGTACATCATTAACCAATTAAATTTCCACGGCAGGAGTTCACAACTACAACAAGCCATTTAAAACATCACCAGGGGTTCATTAATGCACAGAGAAAGGCCACCAATGACCATAATTTTCAGAAGGATCCATCACAACTATGAAGCTGATCATAACATAAAACAACATCAATGATACACAACCCCCCGTATTTCTATAAAGAATCCTTTCATTTTCTTAATTTAGTTCTGGTTCATCCAATTATACAGAAACAAAAGCACGCCTCCCAACCCCCCTCGCATGATACACAAAAGAGAGAGACGAAAAAGAAATTCCCTACCTGTTGATCGATGATCGTCACTTAGGCAGGCGCGGAGCTTTACAAATAATGGTGTTGCGGCTCGCCCAATGCACAAAAATCTATTCGTGAAACGCCGCGATCGAGGAAATTAAGAAACCACGACTCACCCTTTAGTTTATAAGGGTTATGGATAGTTGAGTTAATAAACTGAAACTGCGTAAGTCATGAGGTCATGGGTTGACCACGAATCCCCACACGTCATTAAAGGGGTCTGGTGGTATAAACTGACGCACACACCAGGTTAGATAATTAATTAAAACATTTATGGGTGTTACCAGACATTAAAACATGCCTAAACGAGTTAAAATAGGGTTTAAAACCCGAATTACGCAAAATTGAGCGCTACTAGCCCATGTGGTAGGCCAGAGACACTAATAGCTGAGAGCTACAAGTGGGTGGTAGCCACCAGTAGACAGAGCTTCCAGTGGACAGAGCTACCGGTAGGATGTGGCTACCGGTAGACTGAGCTACTAGTAGGCAGAGCTACCAGTAGCTTCAGGTACTGTTAGACTGAGCTACCGCTAGCCAGAGCTACCGGTAGGCTACGGCTACCTGTAGACTGGGCTACCAGTAGACAGAGCTATCGGAAGGTTGTGGCTACCGGTAGACGGAGCTATCGGTAGGCAGAGCTAACGGTAGCTTCAGCTACCGTTACACTGAGCTACTGGTAGATAGAGCTACCGATAGGCTGCAACTATCGGTATACTGAGCTACCGGTAGGCAGAGCTACCGATAGCTTTAGCTACCAGTATAATGAGCTATCGGTAGGACTACTACATGTAGGCTAAGGCTACCGGTAGGCCTACCATTATGCCAAGATTTAGCAAGATTCCCAGACAAAAAACCCAACACGAGATTTTCACAAAGTAATGGACCTCAAAAACCCAGGCCATTACATCAGAAACCTCTTAAACGATTCTCTTCCTCGATAATCAAAACAACCCATAAGGAAAGAGAGGGTCTAAACAACCACCTCCAAAGATACCTATTAGGGGTGAACCCATGCTAATTAAAAACACTTTCCTGTCATGAACCAAGCCACATACCATGTCAAACTGCCCAGGAATGTGGGTTGGGGAGTCTCCTCCCCCATGTCAAGATATTATCCGCTTTGGGTGGCACTGACTCGCCCACACGGGTTTAATCGCGTCCACCATAATGCGTCTTGATTAGGGGTAAGGTTCTATCCTCCCCCATAGCCAGGGATTTTCACACACATTTGGAGGAAAGAAAACCAGCACATTTCATAGCCAAAAGACAAAACGTCCTACCACAACTGGTACAAGAAGGAACAAAACTCAAAACAACTCTGGGTACTGGGTACGCATCTGTGCTTCCCTCTCCCACGTACATTCCTCAAGCCCACCATGTCTCCACAACACATGAACCAAGGAAATGGTTCACACACGAAGCACCTTCTCCTTGCGATCCTTGATCATCAATGGTCTATCCACAAAAATCATGTCGTCCTCGATGTCCACCTCACCCAAATGAAGGACGTGTGAATTTTCATGCATATACCGGCGGAGTTGGGACACATGGAAGACATCATGTATCCTCTGTAGTGGAGATGGTAATGCTAGCTGATAAGACACTCCACCAACCCGCCGCAAAACATCGAAGGGTCCGATGAACATGGGAGAAATCTTACTCCCCTTGCTGAACCTCCGCCGCACATGCCAATGGGAGACCTTCAAGAACACGTGGTCTCCAACCTCAAACTCCAAGGGCCTCCTCCTAGTATCCGCATACGACTTATGTCGGTCCTGGGCTGCCTTCATCCTTCCCCGTATGAGCGGAACCTTATCTGTTGTGCTCTACAGAACTTCTGGGCCATGAATGCATGCCTCTCCTACCTCGGTCCAACACACAGGTGAGCGGCATGGCCTCCCTTACAAGGCTTCAAACGGGGCCATACCAATGGTAGAGTGATAAATACTATTTAAGGAATACTCTACTAGGGGAATGTATCACACCCATGATCCCCCCTGAGTCCAGAACACTTTCCCGCAGCATATCCTCCATGGTCTGGATGGTCCGCTCTGTCTGCCTATCTGTCTGGGGGTGGAAAGCAGTGCTAAGGAATAGCTGGGTGCCAAAAGGATGCTGCAATATTCTCCAGACTCGTGAGGTAAAACTTGAATCCCTATCTAAGACTATAGACCTCAGAACTCCATGCAACCACACCACTTCGTCCACGTATCCTTGCGCCAAACCATCCACTACACTTGACTCCCTTATCATCAGAAAGTGAGCCGATTTCTTCAACTAGTCCACTATCACCCAGATGGTGTCGTGTCCCCCTTGGACCTTGGTTATTCCCGTGAAGAAATACATCTATATATCGTCCCACTTCCACTCAGGGACATCTAGGGGGTACAGTAGGCCGCCTGGAACTCGGTGTTCAGCCTTCACTTGCAGACACACTACGCACTTGGCCACAAACTCTGCCACTTCCCGCTTCACTCTGGGCCACCGAAAGTGCCTCTTTATTCCCTGGAACATCTTGGAAATTCTTGGGTGTACCTTCAGGGGTGAGTTGTGGAACTCACTGAGAACCCTGCCATGAATCGCCTCTGGAACACACAACCTACCCTAGAAAATCATCCGGTTCTGACCATCCTCTGTCCATCCTTTCGAAGCATTACCCTGGTCAACTCGGTCACGCATCACTTCGCACTCCAGGTCTCTCCACTGAGACTCCTCCACTTGTTGAAACAGTGATTACTGCACTGTCATCTGATATAGGAAACCTCTACCGCTATCCATATTTGCATCCAGGCATAAGGCAGCCAACTCATCCATCACCTTCCAGGCGTCTGCCTACTCTCGGACCACATCTTTCTGGGTCCTCCTGCTCAAGGCATCGGCCACTACATTTCCATTTCCCTCAGTGTAAGAGAGCTCGACGTCGTAATCCTAGAGGAACTCTACCCATCTCCTCTGTCGCATGTTTAGGTCCCACTGGAAGAAGATATAACTCAAGATTTTGTGATCTGTGAAGACCACAAAGTGTTCTATGATGAGGTATTTTCGCCATAACATTAGCGTAAAAATGACCGCTACAAGCTCCGGGTCGTGGGTGGCATAATTATGCTCCTGAGGGCATAGCTGCCTAGACCCATAAGAGATCGCCCCTTGTCGCTGCATCAACACACATCCCAGTCCCGGTCCTGAGGCATCACAAAATACCTCATATGACAACCCTTATTCTGGTAATCTCAGCACTGGGGAACTAACCAAATTCTCCTTCAGATAGATGAAAGTTGACTTGCATTGCTCACTCACACGAAAACCTATTCATTCTTGGTCAGGGCTGTCAAAGGGGCTGCTATTCTGGAAAAGTTTGGTACAAACCTCCGATAGTAACATGCCAGCCTGAGGAAACTACGGACCTCTGCCACATTCTTGGGTGCTACCCAAGAAAAAACAGCCTCAACCTTTAATGGGTCCACCGCTACCCCCTGCTCGGACACCACGTGCCCGAGGAAGTGCGCTTCCCGCGTCCAGAACTTGCATTTCAACAACTTCCCATAGTGGTGATGATGTCGGAGGACCTCCAAAACTGTCCTCAGGTGCTCTGCACGGTCCTCCTATGACTTCAAATAGATCAGTATATCATCGATGAACACAACCACGAACCGATCCATGTACTCCCGAAAGATGAATTTTATAAGCCCCATGAACACAGCTGGGGCGTTCGTAACGCTGAAGGGAATAACTACGAACTCGAAGTGTCCATATCTACACCTGAACACCATCTTTGGGATGTCAATTTCCTTTACACTCAGTTGGTGATACCGAGACCATAGGTCGATCATATAGAACCATCATTCCCCTTTCAGTTGGTCGAAAAGATCGTCTATCGTCGGAAGAGGGTAGAGATTCCTGATCGTCACCTGATTCAGCCTCCGGTGGACTATGCACAACCTAAGAACACCATTTGCCTTTCTTGCCAACAAGACTGGAGCACCCCACGATGACACACTCGGCCGAACATAACCCCTCTTCATCAGATCGTCAATTTGGATCTGCAACTCCCGTAGCTCTGAAGGTGCCATTCGGTAAGGAGACATCGATATTAGATGAGCATCGGGGTGCAGGACTATCCCGAACTCGATATCATGTCGAGGGGGTAGAGTCGTCACCTCCTCGGGGAAGATGTCCATAAACTCAAGGACGATCTCTGGTACTTCCACCATCTCAGCATCTACTAGTTCTACTGACAGCTCGGCTAGCAAGGAGAGGAGGGGTTCCTCTTGCCCGCTGCCCTTCTGACTACTCCGCTCACCGGTGAAGGTAACATATCGGCCGCCCATGTCCGAGAACACAACCCTTCCTCTGAAACATTTGATGACGGCACACACAGAGAATAGACAGTCGATGCCTATGATGACATCGTATGGCTGTATCTGTAGCAGAAGAAGATCCCTAACTGAGTGATGTGGCCCCATCATCAGTCTGAATCCCCGACAAACAAACAACAAGTCAGTCTGACCCCCAACTGGTGTGCTCAACACCAGGGGCACTGGGATTCTCTTGGAATCTAGACCCAAGGCACGGGCCAGACTAGGTGTAACAAAGGAGTGTGATGCACCGGTATCGAACAAGGAAAATGAATGAGTATTGAACAAACTGATCGTACCTCGAACAACCTCCGGCCGTGCTGGAACTGCTGTCTCTGCGGTGTGTAACTATCCTTGCTCAGCTCCTCTGCCCCTCAGCTATCATACACCTCCCCGACCACGCCCCGGTCGAGGTCCCTGAGGAGCGCCCTGAGGTCGGCCCCCTACTCCTATGTCTGCCCTCAGAGGAGCGGGAGCTCGCTATCCCTGTTGATGCTGCTAGAAAGGCCTGGCTAGAAGCTGCTACTGGGGTGGGGGGTGGGGCTTTCCACCACCGCCGTACTGTACCCGATCTGGCCACTGACTCCGGAGATGTCCAGGGCTCACGCGTCAGTGCCCTCCAGGTTCTGACTGACAAGAAATCACAACACAAATTGGGCGAACACACCACTTAAACCTCTCTAGATCCCCTTTCCTAACATCCACAAGCCTTAAAATTAACATACAAGGAAACTACAACCCTAGATCTACACTCAACGAGTGTAGATCTAGAAAATCACGTGAGAGGGAGATGTAGATCATGAGGAAAACACAAAGAAACCAAGAGGAGAGACTTACCCAGGAGAAACAACCTTCAAACCACCACAAAAACCCTTTGATTAGCTACCAAAATCATGGGATATCACCTTTAACCCATTAGAACCAAAAATACCAAGTGAGGCTCAAGTGGGAGAGGATTTGGAGAGGAATGAGGCAACCCCGAGTCAACCCAGGTTTTAAAACACTATTTTTATGTAGCTACACTGTTATCCTGCACGGTTTGACAACTCGTGCGCTAAACGCGTGCACGCTACATCCTTGAGATAAGGGGTCTTCACAATTTCCTCACATGGTTTTGAAAACCGTTCACCGGTTGTGCGAAGCCTACTGTCTCCCCCTGCATGGATTCCTATAGAAGCCGCATAGTTTCACCTAACCATGCTCAAACTGTGCACCCCAATAAAAGCCTCCAAACTCATTCAAAACCATTCCAAACTCTTACAACCTCTTCTCAACAAATCCAATGCACTTTAAACACATAAAAAGCACAAAAAATCTATATACCGAAAACTAGGGGGTGCTATAATAACGTTTTTCCAAGGAGTTGAAACATTATATAAATTTTTTTAAAATAATTAAAAAGTACTATATTTTGTATTATTTATGGGTTTGAAATAATATGTGGCATAAATATAATTTATTGGTTTGGATTATAAAATTTCATTTTAATTACATTAATTTATTCATTTTTTAAAATTTAACTTTTTAAATTTTCCTGAAAATGACTTTAATGGTATTTTATGTTAAATAATATTTCATTAAATGAATATAAATTCATGAAAATTTATTTTAGGATAATTAAATAAGATATAGTCATGAATATACATCATTTTGCACTTATCATTTATGTTTTCTTTTATGTTGACACATTCGACTTCTATTGTGTAAAACATTTGATATTATGGTAATTGTTAAAATGGTTAATTGTAGTAAAAACAAAGAGATGCGAGTTAAAAAATATCATAACCTTGTATAAATATTTTTGGATGAGATAATTTATAATTTTTACAACCTTATATTAATCATATGTAAATTTGGAATCATATTTACATCATAATTAATTTATATTAAATTAATAAATTAATTAATTCCAGGGGTACCACTATCAACTATTATATAAAGACACCATGCCTCATCTCTTCCTCAAAATTCATGAGCTAGTTATATGAAAAAATACTATCCAAAAACTCAGCTAAAAATATTTATATGCATTATATATGTTTGGGTATTATTAAAAGACTACTCTAGGGTCCTTATGGAGATATTCAAAGGAGGTTCTTCAAATAGGTGGTAATAGTCATAACCATGTGTTTTTATTTTACTTCTCATTTTACCTAATTCATTTTTATACCAATAATTCCACTATAATAATGTCCTTATATCTCAAATATTTAGTCATATTTTTAATATAAACCCCTTAATTATATAAATTATACATAAAATGGGAAATGGAAGTGTCACTCATGAATATGCAAAGACTAGCACCTTCAGGAAGTGATAAAATTCATTTTCCAAAACTAACTCACATTAAAATTAAAATAATAAATTTAAAAAATATATTTAATATTTTTGATAATATTATGGTTATTGAAAATATAATTATTATTTAATTTCCTTTTTTACAGACATCAAAAAATTTAAACATCACTCATACATATACAAGGATTACCTTCTCTACAAGGTGATATAATTCATTTCTCACCACCGATTTGTATGAATAGTTATAAAAGTTTATTTAATGATTAGATATGATAATCATGATATTATTAAATCTGTGGAGTTGATTTATTAATTATTAATGTATACGGACTAAAACATCCTAAAAAGATCATAAATTGCATTCTATTAGTTAATATCATGAAATAATAATTTTCATAAAGGTATCAATAAATTAGTGATTAAATGTAATAAATATATTATATATGAAATTATATATATGTATATATATTTTATATAATTTCAAAAAATAAAATATATTATAAAATAGTTTATAATTATTATTAAAATAGTCAGACATGAAGTAATGATATCTCCTCTCACTTTTATTTCTATAAGGCATATGCAATATTCACCACATTTTGTGTGTTTGGTATATATATATCCCAATAAGTTATTTTATGCATCCATTCATGAAAATATTAGAATTTAAAAATACATATAATCTAATCTATTTCATAATGTCTTAACTTAGATATTTAAAATGTTTTCAGGGTTCATGGTTTTAATATTATTTCAATGAAACATGATTGATGTTATAAACTAATTTACGTTTATGAGGTGTATAAACTAGCCCTTTTAGTTGTTTTAACTTGAATATTCTTATATTAATTGTATAAAAATTTTCATATTATGTAATTATTTCATGGGGATTATTATTCAATAGATACTAAGTCATTAAGGGATTATTCTTCAATATCACTTTTAATTGGCGGTGTTTTTGTTTATGTTTTTTTCAGGTGTTTTTCATCACTCTTTTAAAACCCATGTGTATTCTTATTCAACCATATATTATAACTTTTATTTTTATTTTTCCTATTTTCATCTCTTTCATAGTCAAATAGAATAAACATAACATTTTGAAGGAAGACTGACATTATTTCTCACAATGGTTTAGAATATTTTGATTTTATGACCATATAATCTAAAATATTTATATAAATAAATTATATATGATAATAATTTTATTTCAATTCATATATTAAAATTTCATAATTTATATAAAATATTTTAGAATTATTCTTCATGTAGTTTTAGAATGGTTCACTTTTTTACTTTTTATGAAAGTATGAAATGATTTTTTTTAACATTCAAGACATAAGTGGAGCATTCTACCATCTTGACCATTCACTTTATTTATCTTTATTTTTCAATAACCAAGGTTATATTAAATAAAAATTATATTATCATTATTCTAGGAATTTGTAGGATTAATGATATCAAGTTATTAAGTTGTTTTTCTTGTTTTTTAAGAATAATTTTACATTTTTTAATGTAATTTTTAAACTATGAAACATCCATTGATATTTTATATTATCTAATAGGTTTTATTATTATGGTACAATATAAATTCATTTTTTGATGGTTAATGATGACTTGGGAATTTAAAAGAAACATATTTTCTCTCCTGTTGAAAATTAAGCTTCGATGAATACAAAGTATCATTGGAAATATATCCAAATTGTTATATTATTTTTAGAACATTTATAATTTTTTATTACATTCATGTGAAATAAACAACGTTTATCCACAAAGAGTTTCTATACAAGTGTATATTCTTAAAACCATTCAACATTAAGTGAGTAAATATTGAGTTGATACTCAACCTTCTTTTTTTGGGTGTATTACCCTATGTGAATTTTTTTCAAAATCATATCTACATTCAAGTATCTAGATAGGGATTCCATTTATATAAAACCAAACACTACCATCCTCATAAAAATATAATGAAATTATCTTATATATATATATATAATTATTTTATAACGTAGGTATTTGTTCAATAATATAGGTTTCCTTAAATCTAGTTTCTAATGTTTATACAAAACTTTTATTGATCCAACCGTAACTCCTCAAATCTAGAACCATTATTTCTTTGGTTAACATAAAACATTCAAAAATGATATAAGATACCACATAGCGAACTATTTAATAGTATACTAATCTTTGTATACTCAAAAAATACATGAATCCTATATTATATTTGAGAAAAATGAACTAAAACTTATAATATTATAGATAAATTTATTATTTCTTGAATTATATTCATCAAATATATAATTTATTCATTCTTATTATCATCGGTAAGGAATAAATAATAAATGTGTGGTCTAACATGATCAGTAATAGAAATCATACAACTGAATGTATCATGATGTATATAAATAAGGAATAATACAGAAGAGATAGACAATAGTAAAATAATCCATATAACTAATATCATAAAAGGGGAATTTTTCCAGTTATGACATAATAATATAAAAAATCAAATAAATAATAATAAAAAATTTCTTAAAGATATAATTCTTAATATCAAACATTATAATCTTTTAACCAATGCTTAAGAACCATGAATTTTAAACAAATAGGTAATTCATAAGCACAATACAAAAACTATTTGTCTCATAAAACCTAGTGATGCGTCATGGGGATATGTTGGGCCCCTCCCATCACTTATATAGTCTAATACATTAATAATAAGATTTAAATAAATAAAAAATAAATATATAATCAACATAAAAAATCATTTGGAAAAAATAACATAAGAAATTATAATATTTACCCACAATAATTGACTAGAAAAATATTATCATAATCTATCTATCATAAATTGATATAAAATATCATTATTTTATGACCCTAGTAATGTTTTTGATTAATCTAAATATGTTTAAATAGATGAAAATAGTTTTATAATAATATGAAAACCATTCACTGAAAATATTAGAAAAATATCATTATATTTTGATAAGAATTTAAATTTAAATTTCAAAAAAAATGGAAAACATATTTATTTTAAAAGAATTAGGAAATAATTCACAATGACAATCAAATAAATGAAAAATAATCTATGAGGGAAAATATATTTCTATCGTAATTTCAAAAATATTGATTATTTAAATTGGTTTGATTCAAGTAAAAAAGTAACCCGATAGAAAAAGACATATAAGATTCGATTAAAAGAATTATAATGATATTAAAATAATATTAATGATTAATTTAAATAATTATTTGAAATTAAGAAAATAATATTATTGGATAATATGAAGAAACATTCACACATATGAGAAGTATAATAATTAAACAATACATATGGTTATATTTTCCAAATTTATTTTCACAGTATTATTATATACCATAGATATGGAAAGGAAAGTGAAAACATGTATAATATATAGTTAAAAATAGTAAAAGAAAATATGTATGCCTTATAATGGAAATATATTTTATATTCCTTCAACAAATATTTTAACCCAAACAATCATAAATTAGAATGAGATTGATGGATAAACCTTGACATTGGATGTCTGTTTGGTAGGAGGCATTCCAACATAAATAATAATAAAATTATATAATTTATATAATTTATGAAGAACAATTATTTGTGGGTTCCCTTTTTTAAAATCCCTTTTATTTTATTTATTATCATATCATTTTTATTTATGAAATTGGTTATGTTCATGTCAGTTATTTTGTACTTTTTCGGTTCATAATCTTAAAAACAATGATAGGCTGGTAATGGTAAAAGGGATCGCTAATAGATTTCTCAAGATTATTATTTTTATCATAATTATCATTTTTATGCATTAAATACTATTTAATAATAAAATACAGAAAGCATTCAATTAAAAATGTAACAGGTCTCCCTATGAAGACGGTTTCCTGAACGTACAAAAGAATGTTGTTTTCATTTTTTTAGATGATGAAAAAGTTATTATATATATATATATATATATATATTTATTTATTGTATTTAATATTTAATATATTATTACTATAATATTTATTCATTAAATTCATCCTTATTATTAGCCATGTAAGTAGTAAATGAAAAATGATTCACATCACTTCATGGAGGTGGTACTCTACATTTATTCATGATGAACATTATTATATTCCTATGAATAAATGGGTAAGAATGTAGATGATATACTATATATAAATAATAATTATTACTTAAAAATTCATATATATTTATTTTTGACAAATTTATAACCATCGAAATAAACTAGGTATAAAAAATGAATTATTCTTCTACATGGTGATTGTTGGTTGTCCATTCGCACAAGAGGTACTAGCATTTTCTATATAATAGTAAATTATAAGAAATGGATAAAAAATATCATAAAAACCTTTAAATATATAGAAAATAATTATTTAATTATTTTAATATGATTACTAATTACTTTTAGGAGGTTTAAGCAGAAAGGAACAATAAATTTATCTATATGAAAGTATACCAATTTTTTTTATCATATTCTTTGGCATACACCTTAAGAATTTTTAAGGAGGTATTTTGGTGAGATAAAGACCTCTATTCTATGGGTACATATGTTTTTACGTAATTTTAGAACATATTTATTAATGAATTTTTCTCATGCATTTTGCAGAAGAGAGGAGAGGGGGCCCATATATATGTGAGGTGGGTGGTAAACTTTTAAATACATAAAAATTCATCATATAATATATAAATTACTCATGAAATATTACTCAACATTACAATATATTAAAATATGATAATGTAAAATTTTAAATAAAAAAACAATGAGATTTATTAATGTTTTTATTATATATTTAATATTTATAATTCTATTTTTAAAAATTTTACCTGATGCAATAAATAATTACCATGGTTACAATTCATTATAAAAAAAATTAAGTTATCAATATTAAAGTATAATAATTCTAATGAATAAATATTTTTATATATATATAAAAATGACTATGCATCAAAAAATTAATCCTGATGATCCGAATTGAATTTATTATACTATTTAAATTCAACGAATGAATGTTTTTATTTTAATAAAATGAAAAATTACCATATAAATACTTTATTAAGGGGGAATTAGTAAAATTAGTTTTTATTTCAATAAAAAAATTACTTATATTTCAAAAAAAATATTAAGCATATATTTCTAAGCTCAAAATTATATTATTTTATGAATTATGTTAATTATTAAATATACATTTAGTTTTATATGATGGTTTAAAAAATATTCTATTTATTATTATATCATTATAAATTTATAAAAGTCATAGTATTTTTGAAATAAATATTTTTCACTTCTACCTCAAAAATTTGATATATTCTTTACAAAACACAGAAATTTACCATCAGTAAATTTTGACAAATTAAATTAAGAAATAAAATTAATTTCATGAATTTAAAAATTTAAAATTTTATTATTAATTTTTTATTCATAGTTTTTAATAAAACATTATACATTTTTCTATTGTTTCTTTATAACGAATATTTTATTTACTATAATTAAATACTAAGTTTTAAATGTATTATTCCCCATCCCAAATTCCATTGTGACATTGAGATGATGGAGGTAGGGTTAATATATACTATAACCATGTTTTTATGTGTCTTCATCAATCTTGGTTCTATAGGAATTCATTGATTCAATATAGGGAGTGGGGTGAGAGTTCACATATCCTCTATCTTAGCCACCGCATATATTATAATAAAGGGAACTATGACAAATATTTCAGTTTCATCTCTCCTTTATCTAGATAATTATTCTATTATTGATGTTCCGAAAGGATGGAACAAGACTTTTCTTTGTTATTATAGTCTCTATATATCATCAAATGATTTCAATTGAGATATATCAAATGTCCCAAGAAACAAAAGTGATGTTGGGAAGGAATTGTTGGGAGTCCATATCTTATACATGAAGAAGCTACATCTACCCATTATACTATGTTTGGATCCTAGAGTATCCGTATTGCAATGATTATATCTACATATCCATCTTAAAAGACCTAAATTTTATTGATATAATTGGTTGAGTTTCCTTTAGGATGATCGTTATGATTACTATGAAAAGCATATTGAAAAAAATTAATATCATTATATTAAGATAAAAAAATCATGCCCATGATTCATACTTTTTTTATTATTAGTTACCATTGATTTTAAAAAAGATAAGCCAACGGTGGATTTTGAAATCTCTACATGAACACTGAAATATTGGGATACGGTATAGAATAATTATTTCCAAACTTACCGAAACTAATAAATTGATATAGATAATTTAATATATTAATATAGATTGAGGGTTTCTGAAATGGTGAAAAAATCATTGTAAAATAAGAAAAAATCACTATCATGTTAAATAAATATAAAAAATTAGACATTAGAAAAGAATAATATGTTTTAAAATAAAACCAATATTTTAATGAAAAACAGGTTGGGTTATTTTCTATTAATCATAATCAAAGAACTATGGGTGAGAGAATAATTAAATTCTTCAACACATATAAATGAATCATAATTACCACCACTATAATAAATTTCTTCTACATTTTAATGGAAATAAGTGACTTAAACATTGAATCCTATAATTCACATTATGAATTAAAACAAATGCCATCATGTGTTATAGAATCTCCAATTTTAACACCATCATCTGGAGGATTCTCATGATTGATCAATAGATTGAATAAGAAAAATGGAATTATGTACCATTAATATTGAATTTTTGGAAAATTAATGTTTCATTATTACTTGATACTCAACAATGAGTTTCTTTGAAATCTTATGATGCACACAACATTGAGTTATACTAAAATATAATAATATAATATAATTATTTGAAATTGTAGATAACGCAAAGCCGTATTATTGGATAGAATAAAAACGTAACTAAAATATGATTACACTAGTTTATTAAATATTTTAACATTTATCTACTAAAATGTAGAGGATTGAAATGTCAATGAATACAATTTTAATCATAAACACTCTAATATTATTTACACGGTAATTTTACCACATATTGATGGAGAACGCCTTTTAAATCTAGTTTCTGTTAGTTTTATATATTCCATTTGAGAAAATAATATTCTAATTTATAATAGAGACATCAAAATTTACATTGGGTAAATTTTTGGCTGATAAAGTTCATTTTTAATGATTAATAAAAATACTGCATTTTAATTCCAAATTTCCATTTAAGATAATTTATTTATATTGTTATATTGTTATTTTATTTGGTTTTAATTTTTAAATGGAGTATAACTATAGCATTTAATATAGTTTTTTCATTGTAAGTAATTTTACTCCTAATTTGGACATAAAAAATGTAAATCTTTTCATAGTCATTATTTCATAAAAACACGTTTTTTGTTTTGATAGAGGGAATTAATTTTAAATTATATTTTTCTACTTCGGGGATTTGAATACAGAAAAATGGTTTCCATATTTGGAATCAGGAAGACCAAATTTGGTAAATTGTTAACAATTATTTTGAGACATTATGAATATTTATGACACTAAATATTTTATTTACTTTTCTTAAAGGGTAAATCTGGTAAATAAGGGTGAAAATTAATATTATATTAATATTAGATTACCCTTACACTTGTCCTAAGAATATTTAATGATATATTTCCGACCATGGAAATATTTGGGTCGATTTTTGGACCCCATGGTTCCACATGAGAGTGATATTGATAATTTATATTAATTAATGTAAAGAAAGGACAAAAATAACATTAACATTAATCTTATAACTAAAACAATTTTTATATGGAGTTATAAAAGTAATATCTTATACTATAAAAATTCAATTGAAATTTAAAAATATTTCCTACATCATGGTATTTTATTTATAATTTCTTACAATAAATAAATAATCTTATTTTTGAAATAATGGTGATGCAGTAATTGATTCATTAATAAAGGATTAAAATAAATGATATAATAAATATTAAAATGAATTTATTTTGAACCTTTTTATGCCATCCATGATAATTATTGATTATAATGACCTGTTTTATTTTAATTAAATATCTTTTAACAAAATAATCAAGTTTGTTTTTATTTTTTAAAAATTCATGGTATTAATAGTATTAAAATTGACATAAAATAGTTTTTTTAAATCAATCAATATATTATTAGATGATAAAATATTCCTAAAAATATATGATTCTTCAAAATGACATAGATGATGTTAAAATGTTCATTAATGATCTATTTTGGATCTTTTGGAATTTAATAGTAAATATATTAACAAAATAGTATGAATATATAAGGGGAAATGGTAAAAGTTAATAAAGTTAACAAAGTGTTAAATAAAAAATATAAGCATTATAAAATATCCAAAACATGTCCAAATCATATTGGATGCTTTTATTTATACTTATATACACATTATATTCAAATTAAAAAAGGTTAGGACCTTTATAGGATTAAAATAATTATATAATCAAATAATATTTTCCGACATTTCTTGTAACACCCTGAGCTTCCACGATACGCTTCTATTTCAATAATGCAATAGCTTGCATTGTACGCATGTTCGAGATTCTAACACACCGCGACCAGTCAAAGTAGCAGTTATGAATAGTAATAACCACTTTTTGAAATTATAAATATTTTATATTTCAAAATGGACTTCATTTATGTGTTGGGAATATCTAAATTAGCCTATGTTGAATTTTTGGTATTTTTCTAAGAACTTCTAATTTTTTAATGAATATGAAAAATACTTAAATTTTTTTTTATCAAAATAATTTATAGTGATAAATTATACAATGGAGTGGTTTTAAAGTATAATTGGAATATATTTTTACCATTATATCCAATGGTGGTCACTATAATTAATTTCACTTTGAAATTGGACATAAACAATTGTCAATCTTTTGATATATATTGTTTCTAAAAACATGCTATTTGTTGTGACATCGGAAATTAATTATGAAATTAATTAATGCAACTTATATTTTTGGAATTTTTTAAAATAGTCATCATTTTTTAATTTGGAATATCAATTATAGCTTAGGGTGAACATTTTGCATTGTTCTTAAAAACATCAATTTTTGATGAATAGTGAAACCACTAAGTGGTAGTTAAATAACTGATTTTTCATTTAAATGAAATATTACCACTTCTGTGATTTGATTTTCAAAAATCCGACATACATGGTTTTCATTAGGAAGTAAAATGTGGTTCAATGGGATTAAAATAAATTTTTGGTGAATAGTAACTTTTAAGTTTAATTAATCGCGATTAAAGGTAATTAGTGAAATTTAAGGTAAAAATGGTATTATAAAAATATGAAACGACCCTCACACTTGTCCTACCCCTATTGGATGATTCATGGACGACCAATAAAACCCATGGGTCATCTTGGGGACCCCATGGAGCCACTTTGGTAGGAAAATGACATTAAAAACGTTTTATTTAATGTTAAAATAAAAATGTCACAAACATGAGTCGTTTTACTAAAAAAAATTAAATGGGGTTATACAAGTCATATTTCTGACTATAAATATTTATTATAAATATAAAAAGATTTCTTAAATAATTATAATTTTTTAATAATTGTTAGACATTAAATAAATTAAATTATTTATGATACCATGGTGATGCATCGACTACCTCATTAATTAATGATTTTAATAAAATGGAAGGATAATGTAAAATATAAGCATTACACTTTTCCAATGCCTATTGGATGAGAATATTTCGAGCCCTTATCACCTTAGCCTCGAATTATATAAGTGTGGGACATTTAGAATCCGAAAAGCATTGTATAATAAAGTAACAATTTATTACTTTCCAAGGGTGCCCCTTCTCTTCTCTTATAAAAGGCCCCCACCACTGCCACCTTACTCACACCTTCAAAGCCTTTTGGCTCGGCCAACCTCTGACCAAGTACTCTCTCACCTTCCCTACCTTACTCCTAGAAGCCTCACTTTTGGAAGATGTCTTTCCAAGGAATCCTTTGGCTCAAATCAAAAAGAGTTACCCGATTTTAAGGTAATGTCTTCTCTGATGTTGTTTTGTTTTATTTTTCTTCTCCAACCCCTTAAACTCTTTTTATTACATTATTTTATAATAAAACCAGTATCTACAATATACTAGGATGTTTTTATGATAAGTATTTGGTTTACACTTACACACACCTTTGTCTAATGGTTAATGAACATACTGTTTCTGTGGGTGGTGAAATACTGCCTCATGAAACGATGATTGTTCAATATTCTTTTAACACCTCTAATGGTGGACATTTTGAAGACACTATTTTCATATATGATATATATATTAGGTTTCTGTTTTCCTTAGGCTTCTTTATTTATCATTTGTGGCATACATTATGATTTCTGTTATGGGTAAACGTGATAATTTCATTTTAGGAAGTGCGGACTACCGCCCCATTAAAGTGATTTGAATCGTTAATGCCATATGTGGGATGTATAAATGATGGAGTAAATGGTATTATACATTATATAATATTGGAATTATATTATACCTTTATATAATTATAACTTCATCCCATTAAATACGAAATAGAAATGAAAATAGCGTTCATGCGTACGTACGGCTTACCGTCTCCATGAACGATGCATTTCATTTCTTACCTCTAAATGTTATGTAATATTATAAATGCTTGTACACACTAGATACATATGTTATATATGATATCTATATCATTAATATAATTCTGGATATAATGGATATTTTCACCACATGAACAACTTGTTATTATAAGAAGTACATTTTTGACTCAAGTACCAAAGATCGACAAAACGACTGTTATTAACATAAATAACTACATAATGTTCATAACATGGTAATAAGTGATATAAAAGAAATAATGAACATGAAAAAGGTTCTTAAGAAAATAGAAATTAACTATAGTTTATTATTCAGGAGATTAAAGAACGATCGAGTCAAGTCGGACACGACGTAAGGGAACTTCTTCACCCAATTTATATTCTTTGGGTTAATCTCCTACTTTCAAATTATGTCATTATATTATTATTTCCTATCTTGTATTTTATACTTTCTTTATGTGTACCTATAGTGAATACACATAATATATCTATTTTATTTAGAAAATTATCTTTTTATGGGACTTCGTCTCAATCTCCTTTCATTGAGGCATATTTGGTTTTATACACAACATTCTTTTATACGGTGTATAAACCCTTTGAATTTTACTTTTATTCAAAAAGTAATATTTTTATATGAAGCATTTTTACAAAACAACAAAAGGAATGTTTTGTCTTGTGTATAAGGAGACAACGACTTATCTGCCACCGTGACCATTATTTGAGTTTCGGCTTCCTCTACAAGCCATGACTTTTATTAAAATAGAAAATAATTACAAAGTTTTAATTTTCATTTATTTTGGTAATGAAAATGGTTTTGAAAATGTTTTTGTTATATCAATGTGTTGTATTGATATCTTGTGTTTGAAATGTGGAAATGTTATGTTTCCTTGATGCATTTTTATGTGATACTATTATGTTATGGTTTATAAAATGTTTAAACCTGTTCATATGAGTAATGAATTGGACTTAAAAAGTGACGGGTGGAGCCCGCTATAGCTCCTCGATGCATCGGCAGGTCTCAAGAGACAAACTAGTGTCTTGGCATGAGGCCTTGACATAATATTATTTGTAGTCTTGGCACTGGGCCTTGGCTACATGGTTATGATAGTCTGGAATGATGCATTCCATCATTATGAAAGTTGTTATTGATATTGCATGTGATTATTCGACCTGTAGAATATCCATGTGAATAAGTAAATGGAATTACTTCATTTTACTTTTGTCATATTATGTTGAAGTTCATGTTTAAAAGGCTTTTGTTTAGTTATAAATTGCCTTAAATGTTTATGTTTATTTATGAAAGCTTCTGCTATATTGTTATCCTTACTGAGCATATGAGCTCACCCCATTATATGTTTTAATATCTTCCAGGATGTGAAGAAGTATTTTATGAATGACCTGCAGGGATGGTCATAAGAGGATATGAGTGTGGACTATGGAGACTTTGTTATTGTAGTTTTTCACTTTATGATGTAATGTAACATTTATGAATATATATAGTGTTTCCAAGGCTACTAAACAAATCTGTATTTCGAGACTTGATATTTTGTGATCATGCCTATGTTACGAAGTAATGCACCGACCTTGGGTAACTGGGGTCGGGGCGTTACAGACGGTATCAGAGGAAGTTTAGTGCTAACTTTGGATGCTAGATTTAGATAAACTCTGATTAGAGCGCATAGCCATAAGATAGACATTGAGGATTAGTATAGAAGATCTTCCTAGAATTTTTTGGTTATAGAGATTTTGTGGGATGCTCGAGAAATACATCCTTGTCTGGATACGAGCAGGTAGAGGCGGCTCTGGCACAAATGTACCTAGGGGAAAAACCCAAAACACCACTTGGAGCTATACTCGAATAGAAACTGGTGCACGACAACAGGCCTTGTTGCACTCTTGGTTACGACACACCCAGGGGATATGATTAGGATAATTCTTATTTTCTTTACAAACCACTATTAAGGGTTATGAGTATATCCTTTCTCAAAGAGAAAATTTTATGGATTATATCCATAAATAGTTCAATTTATTTTAAGTATTTTACAATTATGGAATTATGTATTTTGATTCATAAACTAATCTAGTTTATGCCATTGTTTAGAAATGGCGCCTCGTTGAAGAAATGGAAATTTTATCAATTCACACACTCCATGTAGAGATTTCCCTCCTGTTCAAGATAATTAATGTGGATCTGGAGATACAACTGGTGCTGATCAACTTATTACCATACTGGGATAACTCACTCAGGTTATGAATAATAACCTTACTCGTATGGAGCACCCTGATCCGCAACATGGAGGATCAATGCTAGACAGCTTCATAAGGAAACAACCACCAACATTTAATGGGGGTACAAATCCATTAGTTCCTGAGCAATGGATAAACTCCTTATAGAAAATATTCCATGCCTTGGGGAGTAGCGAAAGAGAGAAGGTTGTCACGGCAGTCTACCGCCTCACTAGAGATGTCGATCAATGGTGGTCGCGGATTCAAAACACAGAGGAAGATGAAGAAGTTTCAAGTATGTAATGGAGAGAGTTCAAAGATATTTTCTTAGAAAAATACTATCCTCGCGACCATCGAGCAGATATGAAAAGACAATTTTTGAGTCTGAGACAAAAGGAGGATGAGAATGTTGCAAAGTATGAGGCCAACTTTACACGGTTAGAAAGGCATGCTACAGATTATATACGTAACCCAGTAAGTAAGATTGATTGTTTCTTTGATGGGTTAAAACCATTTCTTCATCGAGAATTAATCTCACAAACCTTCTCAATGTATGAAGATATAGTCTCGTGTTCTATCAAGATAGAAAAGGAATTCACTAAATCATATTACAATAAAGTAAAGCAAGAGAAGAAGAGAATGGTGGAACAAGAGACGGATAAAGGGAAAAGGGAAAGAAGGATTTTCCATTATGCGATAATTGTGGGAAGAATCACCCCGGTACTTTCCTGAAAGGAATGGGAGTTTGTTACAAATGTGGAGAAAAAGGTCACCAGGATCATGATTGTAAGGGAAAGAAAGAGGCTATCAATGTTGACTGCTACAATTGTAGGGAAATGGAGCATTATGCAAATGAATGTCCTAAGAATCAGGAAAACCTACCTCAGAAATGGCCAAGGGATCAAGGTCAATCTTATGTTGTTACTATAGTTGAAGTGGAATAATTAATGTATTGGTGCTTTTGGACTCAAGGATTATATTCTGGTTATAAGGATAATGTGATATATATATATAAGGATTGTACTTTAGTACTTATTGTTTTCATTTAGGATTTAATGTGCTGAAGGTAATCATAATTTTAGTATGTGACAAAAAGAGAAACTTTACTTTGTTTGGGGAATCTAATGTTACAATAGAATTTGGAATTTAAAGACCTTTTAGAAAAATTCTGGACAAAGGTATTTTGGATAACTATACAGGCTGGAATGGATTAATTTGATCATTGGATAGTATTGTTTAAGGTTAAAACATTTCTAAAGATAATTTTTGGAATATTATAATACTATAGTTTTAGGAAAAGGACAACTTGCAGGGTGGCGCATAACCCGTTGCATCGGACAAAGCAACAGGATTCAAACCCACAACCATAGTGCGACAGGGCTTTACTACCTACCACTAGCCTACAAGAAGTCCCTGGTTATTACAAAAAGTTTTCCTAATCTATATGGTATGTTTTAATATTTGGAACCTTATACAATTATGATAAATAGAATATTTTCGAGTTCTATTACCTTTTAGAGAAAAATACGGGTTTGTGGTAAAAATTTATTAATGAATGAATGTCTACATGACCAGTATGTATATTCCCTTACGTTCTTAGTTAATCTTCAAAATAAATTCCTCAACTTTATAAAAGTTAACTTAAAACAAAAACGTTTCTGGTTAACTTTTCCAACTGGGAATTCAATGACCGTTTAACCAATCACAAGTTTGTGATTTTATTATGGTTAACATTCTCATAATCCAGTTCTCTATAACTCTCCATCAAACCTTGATGGTTTTTTTTTCTTCCATATCCATATTTTCAAAGAATCATAGTATGGGCTATCTCGGGTGACCTTTGTACTTATCTTTCTTTCATTTAAAGCTATATTTTTATTAACCTTATTTCCGATGTGGGTTTTCCACAAAGGTATTTTCAATTTTCAACCTTTTATTTTCAAAGAAAAAATTTCAAATTGCGAGGACACGATTTATTGAAGGAGGGGAGAATGTAACACCCCGAGCTTCCACGATACACTTCTCTTTCAATAATGCAATATCTTGCATTGTATGTAAGTTCAAGATTCTAACACACCACGACTAATCAAAGTAGCAGCTATGAATATTAATACCCACTTTTTGAAATTATATAAATTTTATATTTCAAAATGGACTTCATTTATGGATTCGGAATATCAAAATTAGCATATGTTGAATTTTTGGTATTTTTCTAAGAACTTCCAATTTTTTATGAATAGTGAAAAATACTTAAAAACAACCTTTTTAATAAAAATATTTTATAGTGATAAATTATACTATTTAGTGGTTTTAAAGTATAATTGGAATATATTTTTACCATTATATCCAATGGTGGTCATTTTAATTAATTTCACTTTGAAATTGGACATAAACAATTGTCAATCTTTCGATATATATTGTTTCTAAAAAACACGCTATTTGTTGTGACAGCGTGAATTAATTTTGAAATTAATTAACACAAATTATATGTCTGGAATTTTTTAAAATATACATCATTTTTGAATTTGGAATATCAATTATAGCTTAGGGTGAAATTTTGGCATTGTTCTGAAAAACATCAATTTTTGATGAATAGTGAAACCACTAAGTGGTAGTTAAATAACTGATTTTTAATTCAAAAGAAATATTACCACATCTGTGATTTGTTTTTCAAAAATCCGACATACATGGTTGTCATTAGGAAGTAAAATTTTGTTCAATGGGATTAAAATAATTTTTTGGTAAATAGTAACGTTTAAGTTTAATTAATCGCGATTAAAGGTAATTAGTGAAATTTAAGGTAAAAATGGTATTATAAAAATATTTAAGGACCCCTAAACTTGTCCTAACCCTATTGGATGAGTCATGGACGACCGATAAAACCCATCGGTCAACTTGGGGACCCCATGGATCCACTGTGGAAGGAAAATGACATTAAAAACGTTTTATTTTATGTTAAAATAAAAATGTCACAAACATGAGTCATTTTACTAAAACAATTTTCAAATGGAATTATAGAAGTCATATTTTTTACTATAAATTTTAATTATAAATCTAAAAAGATTTCCTACATAATAATATTTTTTATATAGTTTTTAGAAATTAAATTAATTAAATTTTTTATGACACCATGATGATGCATCGATTACCTCATTAATTAACGATTTTAATAAAATGGAAGGATAATGAAAACTCTAAGCATTAAATTTGTCCAAAGCATATTGGATGAGAATATTTAGAGCCCTTATCACCTTAGACTCGAATTATATAAGTGTGAGACCTTTAGAATCTGAAAATCATTGTATAATAAAGTAATATTTTATTACTTTCCAAGGGTGCCCCTTCTCTCCTCTTATAAAAGGCCCCCACCACTGCCACCTTACTCACACCATAAAAGACTTTTGGCTCGTCCAAACTCTCCACAAATACTCTCTCATCTTCGCTACCTTACTCCTAGAATCCTCACATTTGGATGAAGCCTTCCCAAGGAGGCCTTTGGCTCAAATCAAAAAGAGTTACCCGATTTTAAGGTAATGTCTTCTCTAATGTTGTTTTGTTTTATTTTGCTTCTACAACCCCTTAAACTCTTTTTATTCCTTTATTTTGTAACAAAACCGGTATCTAAAATATACTAGGATGTTGTTATGATAAGTATTTGTCATAAACTTATAAACACCTTAGTCTAATGGTTAAATAACATACTGTTTCTGTGGGTGGCGAAATACTGCCTCACGAAACGATTATTGTTCAATATTCTTTTAACATCGCTCATGGTGGCCATTTAGATGACACTATTTTCATATATTGTATATATATTATGTTTATGTTTTCCTTATGTTTCTGTATTTCTCATTTGTGGCATACTTTATGATTTCCATTATGGGTAAACGCGATAATTTCATTTTAGGAAGTGCGGACTACCGCCCCCTCAAAGTGATTTGAATCGTTAATGCCATATGTGGGATGTATAAAGGATAGAGTAAATGGTATTATACATTATATTATATTGGAATTATATTATACCTTTATATAATTATAACTTCATCCCATTAAATACGAAATAGAAATGAAAGTAGTGTTCATGCGTACGTACGGCTTACCGTCTCCATGAATGGTGCATTTCATTTCATACCTCTAAATGTTTTGTAATATTATAAATTCATGTATACACTGGATATATATGTTATATATGATATCTACATTTTGAATATAATTCTGGATATAATGGATATTTCCCCACAAGAACAACTTGTAATTATAAGAAGTATATTTTTGACTCAAGTACCAAAGATCGACAAAATGATTGTTATTAACATAAATAATTACATAATGTTCATAACATGGTAATAAGTGATAAAATAAATAATGAACATGAAAAAGGTTCTTAATCAAATAGAAATTAACTCCAGTTTGTTATTCAATAGATCAAATAATGATCGAGTAAAGTTAGACACGAGGTAAGGGAACTTCTTAACCCAATTTCTATTCTTTGGGTTAATCTCATACTTTAAAATTATGTCCTTAAGTTATTATGTCCAATCTTGTATTTTTACTTTCTTTAGGTGTACCTATAGTGAATACACATAATAGATCAATTTTATTAAAAAAATTGATCTTTGTAAGGGACTTTGCCTCAATCTCCTTTCATTGAGGCATATTTGGTTTTATACACAACTTTCTTTTATATAGTGTATAAACCCTTTGACTTTTACTTTTATTCAAAAGGGAATCTTTTTATAAGAAGCATATTTACTAAATGACAAAAGGAAATTTTTGTCTTGTGTATACGACGACAACTAATTATCTGCCACCGCAACCATTATTTGAGTTTTGGCTTCCTCTACAAGACATGACTTTTATTAAAATAGAAAATAATTAAAAAGTTTTAATTTTCTTTTAGTTTGGTATTGAAAATGGTTTTGAAAATGTTTTTAATATATCAATGTGTTGAATTGATATCTTGTGTTTGAAATGTGGAAATCTTATGTTTACTTGATGCATGTTTTATGTGATATGATTATGTTATGGTTTATGAAATGTTTAAACATGTTCATATGAGGAATGCATTGGACTTAATAAGTGATGGGTGGATCCCACTATAGCTCCTCGATGCATCGGTAGGTCTCATGAGACAAACTAGTGTCTTGGCCCGAGGCCTTGACAAAATATTATTTGTAGTCTTGGAACGAGGCCTTGGCTACGTGGTTATGATAGTCTGGCATTATGCATTCCATCATTATGAAAGTGGTTATTGAAATTGCATGTGATTATTCGACCAGTAGAATATCCATGTTAATAAGTAAATGGCATTATTTCATTTTACTGTTGCCCTATTATGTTGAAGTTCTTGTTTAAAAGGCTTTTGTTTAGTTATAAATTTCCATAAATGTTTATGTTTATTTATTAAAGCTTCTGCTATATTTTTATCCTTACTGAGCATCTAAGCTCACCCCTTTCAATATTTTAATATTTTCCAGGATGTGAATAAGTATATTATGAATGACCTGCAGGGATAGTCATAAGAGGATATGAGTGTGGACTATGGAGACTTTGTTATTGTAGTTTTTCACATTATGATGTAATGTAACATTTATGAATGTATCTAGTGTTTCCATGGCTACTAAACTAATCGGTCATTCGAGACTTTATCTTTTGTGATCATTCCAATGTTATGAAGTAATGCACAGACCTTGGGTAACTGGGGTCAGGACGTTACATTCCTAAAGAGCCGCTCCTCCCCCTTATAAAAAGTAATCACTTATAACCATTATGCACACCTCTCAAGCCCCATTTTCTAATCCAACCTCTACCCAAATTAACTGTAAATGATACCATTCTTCCACCTAGAAGCCTTAAATTAGGTAGAAGGCACTTCAAGGAACAATTTTTGTTCTAACTAACGGGTGTTACCAGATTTTAAGGTAACATATCCCTTCAAGCTCTCTCCTTTCATTTTTCTTATATACTCTCTTTGGTCTTTTTATTATTATTTTACATAACAACACCATTATCATAAATATACATGGTTGTTTTTTATGTGAATATTTCAATATAAACATACACACACATCTACTTAATTGATACATACATATTTTTTCGTTGTACGGTAAATTACTACCTCACAAAACGATGATTGTTTAATTATCTCCTATCACCTCTAATGGTGGCCATTATAATTGCAGTGTATTTTTTTCTGATATATATTATATTTATTTTATCTCTATGATTCATTATTTTTCATTTAGAGCATACTTTTATGGTTTCCATAATGGGCAAACATGGTAATTTCATTTGAGGAAGTGCAGCCTACCACCCCCTCAAAGTGACATGACTCGTTCATGTCATATGTGGAATTTATAAAGGATGCAATTACTGAATTTTTATATGATATTATAATTTAATTAAAATATACCTATGTATAATTATGTTTTCATTCTATTAAATATGAAATATAAATGAATATAGTGTTAATGTGTACATACAGATTACCATCTCTATGAATAGTGCATTTCATTTTTAATCTCCAAATGCTATGTACTTTCATAAATACATATATATACAGGATATATATGATATAGTTGATATCTAATTCATTAATACCATTCTTGTGATAATGTACTTTTGACCACATTGAAAACTTTTAATTTTATGATGTTCAATCTTTACTCATGTACCAACTATTGGAAAAATTTCTGTGATTGACATAAATGATTGTGTAATGTTTATAACGTGGTAATAAGTAATATAAAACTGAAAATAAAATATAAAAAGATTCTTAACAAAGTATAAATTAACATTAATTTATTATTCAGTATATTAATGAATGAACGAGTCATGTCGGACATGAGGTACGGGAACTCCTTAACCCAATTTCAATTATTTGGGATAATCTTCTACTTCTTGATTATATAGTTTTATGAAAATGTGTGAATGAAATATTAATTTTTTACACATTATACCAACATATACTGGGTGTATTTATATTTTTCACAAATAATTATTTAATTGGTTTATCTCTAATGTAATTATATTATCTTTGTAAGGGAACCTTTTCACTCAATTTCCATTCTTTGGGTTGAACTTCTAATTCTTGATTATGTCATGATATAGATATGTGTGAATTACCTATGAATTTTTTTTCTTAATATCAACTTATATTGGGAGTATTTATATTTTCAATACTTAATTGTGTAATTTATTTGTCCTTAATCTAATGATACAATAATTGTAAGGGACTACGTTTTAATACCTCTTTATTTGACACATATCATTATATTGCTGAACTCTATTATCTTATAGGATGTATATACTACCCAGTGACATATTATATCATGAATCTCCTTATTCTGATGATTTTTTATGTTTTTTAATTTAATTATTTAATTACTTTTATTCACATATTTTTTAGGTGGTAACAGACTCTTTAACTAAATCATTGTTTTAAATGTTTTAATGTTATAATCTTATAATTCATTCTAATTAATGTCCATTATTTCCAAATTGTATTATAGATTTAATTATATGGACATTATTGTTTTAAAATGTTAATCCCTTTAATTTTTTCAATGTGATATTGGAAAATTTGTCTCAAAAATATATTTATTAAATTTTTTAAATGGTTTGGGAATTAGAGTGGATATGTCATTGTCTTCAACTGTTATATTGTGATGTGAATGCGGTAATTTTATCTTCCCTTGTTTCTTTTTTTATGTGTAATGATTATTTTATGGTTTGTAGGAATGTTTTATTCATACAGGTGGGTTAGTGATAATTCTAGTTTGGGTGAGCATGAGATAACTCTCCAATGCACTAGGTAACGTGGCGGAGGTAAACTTTAATGTTTCTACAAAGTGATTTATGGAATATACTGTGATAGGTTTTCCAAATGTAACTCCTTGTGTAGATGTGAATGATACAACGTAAGTATGTTATGGATTCCACAAGTTACCTTTATGATTTTTGAATTACATGTGTTATTCATGAATCTTATGATCTTGTTTGGTATGTTATGGATTGAAAAGTATGATTTCATTTATATATTTTTATTGAGGGAATAAGGTTTTCATTCCTTGTTTTATAACCCTTACGGATATTTTTATGTTCATCCCATGTTTTTGAAATGTTTTTCACAATATAAAAGAAATGGTAAGTGAAAGGAATAATTCAAGACGATTTTTATCTAAAAAAGAAGATTTTTTTTCTTTTAAGAGTATTTATTTTTTGTAAAAAATAGACACTATGTAGAATTGTGTACATTGTAATAATTAATATATAATGTATTCGTTATGGCCAAATTCTCTTAAACTCTAAACCTGAAAAGATCCTCAATGTGAACTATTAAAATTATTCTATATTAGGCAATGTTTAAGGTTGTGGCCTTATAGTTGGTATCAGAGGATGGTTTAGAAAACTATAGGGATTATTATTTTTGATAGACACATGGTTTGTCTATAAGTCTGCTCCTTATGTTAAATCCTTATTTTTTAACTTTTTATGATCAAAGAATGTTTGTTACAAATGGTAGTTGGGGGACCTCAAATGACATTCGTATCTCTTCATGAGGACTTAGTTGAAAAAATTATTGCAAAGTCATGTCCAGATGACTCCGAAACATTTTATAACATACATCTCACTTGCAACAAATTGTTTGAGATATAAAAAACCTTTGTTATACCTTGATACCATCATGGATCATGGGTTGTATATAATAAAAAATCCTTTTTTTCTCAATATTCTCATATTTTCAAGAAAGGTAAATATTATCAAGGTATTTTCAAAAAATTTTTACCTTTTCACCATATTTTGATGCATTTAATGATTTTGAAAATGGTGTTGAAGAAGAAGACCCTTGTTCAACATATTTATGTTTTCTTATAAATTATATTCATTGTGCACATAATTATGGTATTTTAAAAGGATCATTGATTGAATGTCTCAACTCAAACTCGGTAAGACTTTTTTATAGAAATAATGTTTTATCAGATGTTTTGAAATTATAAGTTATATATGATTATTTTTTGAAACTATTTGTTTATGATCACTCATATGACCCATGTTGTACGAGGTATATTTGGATAAAGGAAGAAGATGATTTTGAAGGATCTCTAAATTATTGTTGCAATGCATGGACCGTCTCTCTACATGAACAAGATGACGATGAAAATAGGTAGACAATATGATCAAGGTCGGATGTTCAATCTTTTTGGAGTAGAATTATTTAGTGGAGGTAAAACAATTTTTAATATATATATGATTTCATGAATTAAGATATTGAGGCCATTATGAGTTCCGATGAAGATAAAAGGCATATGACAACAATTGAGGATAAATAATGTTATGGAAATTTTTGAAGAGTTTATCTCATATTCCGGAATGTTATAAAATTATATAGTTTTTGAAGAAGGATGACAAATAGACCATGTGACAAACCATCGCATCGAACAATGCTGCATGAGTTGAACCCACAACCCAAAGTGCAATTTTGATTATCTGATATTGTTCTACCAATTTTGGTTTTCCATAATGTCTAAAGATATGGGGAAAATATGGTTCATATATTATGGATTATATGATTCTCTAGAAGTTTATTCTAGCACTTCAATTGTGACCAAGTCATCTTGAATACAAATCATTTGGCGAAAATATGAGTTTTTAGTAGAAACTTACAAATGGATGAAATTCTAATTGAAAAGTACGTATATATCTATCTGTACATAGTAAAAATAATAAATATATTATCCAACATTACTAAATGGAACCTAAAACAAAAAAAATTGTCCATTTACATTTCCTACTAGGAAACCATAAATGTTTGACACATCATAATATTAGGTTTTTCTTGTTGTTAACTCTATCTTAATCTTGTTTTCTATCACTCACCATCAGAATGTGATGGTTAGTTTTATTTTATTTATCCAAGATTTCATATAATCCTAGTATGGGTTATCTAGGGTGGCCTTTTTTACTTTTCATTATTTCTTTATAAAGTGACAGTTTTAGTAACTCTTTTTCAAATGTGGGACATTTAATGTAATTTCCATGCAAAATTTTAAAATTGAGAGGATGCAATTTCCAAAGGGGGGAAAGGATGTAACATCCAAGGTAAATAAAGAATATGACATTTTCATATTTATTAATATTTGTGAATTAAATTTTAATTTCACATTAAAGGGGATGCTATGTTCAATGGCATACCCAATACACAATAACTAGTTTCATTGAAATATTATATTTCACACAACGTTGAGTTATACTGAAAAATAATAATATAATAATATTATTTTAAATAGTAGTTAATTCATAGATTTTGTATTGTAGGGAATGAACAGAAATAACTAAAATATTATTACACATGTTCATTAAATGTTTTTACATTTATCAAATAAAATTTAGAAGCTTAGAAGGTTAATGAATCCAATTGAAATCATAAACACTCAAATATTATTTAAATTATTGTTTTACCACTTTTGGAGGGGGAATGACTTTAAAATACTGTTTTTATTACTATTATATGTTATTTTTTACAAAATAAATTTCATCCTTATATGAGGGACATAAAAATTTACAATGGTTAATTTTTTTGGTATTTCTATGATAAAGTTATTTTTTATGGAATAGTAAAAAATACTGCATTTTAATTCAAAGCTGACTTTTTATCTAATTTATTTATATAGTTAGACTGTTCTTTAATTTATGTTAAATTTTAATTGGATTATATATTTACCATTTAATCCCATTTTGGTCTTTAGATATAATTTCATTATTAATTTGGACTTATACAACTGTTATTCTTTTAATAGTTATTATTTCTTAAAAACATGCTTTTTTTTGAAAATGGAAACTAATTTTAAATTAATTTCTGCAACTTATGTGATTTGAATTAGAAAAAATAGATTCCATATTTTTAATCTGTAGATCCAAATTGTGTAAATATGTCACTTTTTTAGACATTTTGAATATTTAATTCAGTAAATATTTTATTTACCTTGGTTATAAGGTAAACCTTGTAAATGAGGGTGATAATTAAAATTATAATAGTATAAAATTACCCATAAACCTGTTCTAACCTTATTTTATAATACATTTATTACCATGTTAATCCTTTGGTCAATTTTGGGACCCCAGGGAGCCACATGGGAGTGATAGTGACACTTTATATTAATGAATTTAATATAAGGACTAAAATAACTTAAACATTAATCTTTTTAGAAAGAAAATATTTATAGGAGGTTATATAAGTTATATATTAAACAATAAATATTAATATGAAAGATAAAAATATTTCATACATCATGGTTTTTTATTTATAATTTTTAAACAATAAATATATAAACTTATTTATGACATAATGGTGATGCAATAAGTACTTCATTAATAAAGGAATCATATAAATGATTTTATGAATATTAAATTAAATTTTTTTAAAAACTTTTTTTTTCATCCACAAATTTTATTGATTATAATTACATTTTATCTTTGAATTAATTATTTTTCTTCAAATTAATCAAGTTTCATTGTATTTTTTAAAAAGTCATTATATGAATACTATTAAAATTCACATAAAAATGTTTTTAAATCATTCAATATTTTATTAAATTATAATATTTTCCTCATAATAGATTATTCATCCAAATGACATATATGTTGTTAAAATATTCATTATTTAACCATTTTATTTCAATTGAAATTTTATTGTAAATATATTAACTATATAGTATGAATATATAAGAGGACATGGTAAGAGATAATTAAGTTAACAAAGCGTTAAATAAAAAATATAAGGTTTAATATATATCCATAACCTATAACATTATTATTGGATGATTTTATATTGACTTATATAAACCTTATCATTGAATTAAATATTTTTTGTACCTTCATAATATGAATATAAGTATATATAAAAAATAATATTTTCAAACATTCCTAAAGAGCCACTCCTCCACCTTATAAAACCTCATCACCTCTAACCCGTACATACAACTCTAAAGCCCCCTTGGCTCATCCAGACGCTACCAAAATAATCTCTGAAGATACATATATTACTCCAAGAAGCCTTACCTTTGGATAAAGGAACTTCATGTATGACTTTAGGTTCTAACCAAATGGATTTACCTGATTTAAAGGCAATGTCTCTCCTCAAGTTCTCTTCTTTTATTTTACTTCATCACACCCTTTTCTCTTACTATTAATTTTTTTCAAAAAAATGATTATCCTAAATATAATAGGTTTATTTATGAGAATGATTCAAAATAAACTTATACAAACCTCCATCTAATGGATACGAATATAGGGTTTCTTTGTACCACTAACTACAGCCTTGCGAAACGATGATTGTTCGATTATCTCCTACCGCCTATCATGGTGGAAATTATCAAAGAACTGTATTTATGTGTGATATATTATATATATATATTGTCTTTATACTTCTATATTTTATATTTATATCATATCATTATGGTTTCCATATTGGGTAAATATGATAATTTCATTTGGGGAAGTGTGGACTACCGCCCCCTCAAAAGGATATGACACATTCATGCAATACTTGGAAGATATAAAAGATTGAATTATAGCAATTATATATTTTCTTATACTATAATTATAATATACCTATGTATCATTATGTTTTTATTCCATGAAATATAAATTAGAAATTTATGTAGCCTTCGTGCATACATACAACTTACCGTATCCGTTAACGATGCATTTGATTTCTTATCTTCAAATGTTATGTACTATCATAAATACATATATATAGTGGATATATATCCCATATATGATATCTAATTAATTAATATCATTTTGTAGATAATGTATTGTTGACCACATAGTCAACATTTAATTATATGATATTCAATTTTCACCAAAGTACCAAATATCGTCAAAACGATTGTTATTAACTTATAAGACTATGAAATATTTATCACGTGGGAATATGAAATAATAAAAGAATAATAAAAATGAAATATTTTTTTAATTAGTTATAAATTAACTTTAGTTTATTTATCTGGACATTAAAGAATGAACGGGTAAAGTCGGACACGATGTATGAGAACTCCATAAATGAATTTTCATTCTATGGGTTAATCTTCTACTTAATGATTTTTTCAAGCATTAAATATGTTTCAATGACCTATGATTATTTTACATGTAATATATATATATATTTGTTTTATTTAAATTTTTCACACATAATTATTTAATTGTTTTATACTTAATTTAATGATGCGATCTTTGTAAGGAACTTCTTCACACAATTTCCATTCATTGGGTAGAAATTATAGTTGTTGATAATATCATGATATAGATTTGTGTGAATGGCATATGATTGTTTTACAATTAATATCCACTTATTTTTTTATATTTTTCACACATAATTGATTCATTTATTTGTCATTAATCTAACCATATATTCATTGTAACGGAATATGTCTCAATCTCCTTTCGTTTGACACATATCTTATATTGGGCACCTTTATTATCATATATGGTGTATATACTTCCATTTGACATATTATATCATGAATATACTTATTAACATGATATTATATGTTTTGTTTAATGTAATTCATTAATTTTTTTTATTCAAATGTTTTCTAACTGGTAACCGAACCGTTAACAAAAACATTTTTTTAAATGTTTTGAATATTTTCTCTTCAAAATATTTATAATTAATTTACAATATTTCAAAATGGTTTTTAGGATTTAATTGTAGGGACATTACTATTTTAAATTGTTAATCCCATTAAATGTTTCAATGTGGTAAGGGACATTTTGACTCAAAAATATATTTATTAAATGTTTTAAATGGTTTTGGAAATTGAATGGATATGTCAATATCTTGAAATGTTATATTTTGATTGGAATGATGAAATGTTATCTTTCATTTATGCTTGTTTTATGTGTTAAGATTATGTTATGGTTCATGGGTATTGTTTATTCATACGAAGGGGTCGGTAATAAACCTAGGGCGGGTGAGCCCATGATAGCTCTCTAATGCATTGGGTAACATGACTGGTATAAACAAAACTTTTTAAACTAATATATTTAAGTAATATACTATGATGGGTATTCCAAATGTCAGTCCCTACATATCTATGAAATGTACAATGTAATTATGTTATATATGCCACAAGTTTCCACTAGGATTTATTATTTATAAGTGCTATTCATTAATCTTATGATCTTGTTCTGTGTGTTAAAGACTGAAAAGTATGATTTCAATGGCTTATATGTATTAATGGAAAAAAGTTTTCTTTCCCTATTTTATAAACTTCACTGAGCATTTTATACTCATCCCATATTTTTGAAATATTTTTCAGAGGATATAATGAAGGGTAATAGAAATGAAGAATTCACCAATATGTTTATCAAGAAAATAACTCTTATTTTCGTTTAAGAGTTATTATTTTATGAAAAAATAGATATTGAGTAGTAGTGTCTTCATGGTAATAATTGAGATGTACTGTAGTAGTTTTGGCCTAATTCTCTAAAAATATAAACCTGAAAATACACTCAATATGAATTATTAACATAATTCAAGATTATTTAATGTTTAAGGTAGGGGGCTTATACAACATGAAGTCAATTATTTATTCTAATATATTATAGTTTTTTATTATTTATTATTCATTTTAATTATTAATAATATTTATTTATTTAGTATTATATAAAATAATGGTTTATATACTAAATATTTTATTAGATATAATATTTAATAAGACATTGTTTTTTAATATTTTTATATATAATTGCGTATGAATGATTTTTTTAAAAAATTTCCTTCGTTAAAAAACATTTTATATATATTGATATAACACCATGCATTTGGAGTAATTTTTTACATAAAACATCATACAAATAAATTGTATTATTATTTCATATGAAATTACTATAATTATGATATAATAAATCTGTATCTTGTTAAATATAATTATTAAAAACATATATTTACATTTTATTCATGTTTTTAATGTCATATTTGACAATACACATATAATTGTGTTAATTGTTTTTTTGTGTAATCAAAAAAAATTTAATGTGTAATTGTATTGGAAGATTCAGTAAAATATTATCCCCTTACATTACATAAGAAAAAAATGACATGATATTAAGTTTCATGATAAGACATAGTACTTCACATAGATACCATGTACACATCATGGTTTTTTATTAGTTTACACTTATATCAAAAAACAATTTTCAATTAAGGTTTGTGATTTTTTTTAAAAACATCATTGATCCTTTTTAATAAATGAAAATTCATTTTATATAATTATCTTTTCAACACTCTCTATCTTTGAGAATTATTTTTCCCCAAAAATAGAATATTTTAATTAGGATTGATTTTTAACTATGTTGGCCTCTATAGTATTAAAAAAAATTATAATCCATAATTGATAGTAAATTGAAATTGAAGAAAAATTCCATTACAACTAATGATAATGGGATATGGTGTTATCTCAAAATAAAACATGAATATATCCATATGAACATTCCATAACTAATAAGTACTTATATTCATAGTATGAATGATTATATAATTACGTTTTACCAGACATCAAGTTAAAAATAGATATAGAATACATCAATCTAGAATATATGTTCATTATTCCCCAAAATATCCTATACAAATTTAATAAATACATCACATTTCTTCCATCCAATTATGTGAGCACATCACCAGTCACATAAATAATAAATTTTAGAAATTTCATTAGTCTAATTGATGTAAGAGTATATATTTAATACATTTCATACAAGAGGGAAAATACTACCTTAGTTAAATTCATGTAATGAAACAATCAGCGACATACCAAACCACCCCATGTTAGCTCAATATCTAGTAAAACATAATAATGGTATTAATGTATATAAGTTCACATGAAATGTATATTTTCATTTATAGTTAATGGGAAATTATATAAATCATACTCTCTTAAAAATGTTAATGACCATATGATATTCCATGTGATATACTTTCTGTGGTCAATACAAATAAACATCCTCCACTTTTATCTCTTGAGTATACACTATTTCATATAAAAGATTATACTCTTGATATTCATAACATATCATCACAACCTATAATAGTCCATGATCATTATAGATATTGGAAAAATCTTTATAATACATTATTAAATTATAATTGGAATTAAATTTTATTATTATAAAATGATACTTAAATGTTGAAAATAGTAATTTAATATAATATATGAAATATATAATATCCAAATATATTTTTTGACCCTCGTGTATTTTCAATTATAATGTATTTGGAAGTGGATTTACATATTATCTACTATATCCACCTAACAAATCATGCATCTCACATCTCACAAATTTAAAGAATGTGATGGTAATTTTGGAGGTTGTGACTATTCCTTTAGTGATACTATGATTCCATAACCTAAAATTATCTCCATTATTGAAGTAATAAATCAATATTTTTTCTTTAATGTATAGAATACCTAATGTTTAATTATTAACATACTATTCGAAATATATTATATAAAAATTATGATGTTTATGTACTCTACCTATTTGGTTGATTACATAATCATGTTTTATTTGATTATTTTTTATGTTTATAAAAACACTATTGATGAAAATCGAAAAACCAGATAGATAGTTTATTACAATTTTTAATTTAATACCATTTTATTCTTTAAAATGAGTCTATCCTCACACCTAATGTCTATGAACATTTCCTTATATATTCTAAAATAAGTAATGTTTTTACATATTAATCATGTAGATCACACATGAAATGATTAATATACATCTTATTCTCAAAGAATAAGTTACATTGAGTTAAGTATATAAGATAGCATATATGAATAATCATATAATGGGATAAATGAAAATCAAATCCATGTCTACATTTTTTTAATTTTAAAATGTTATGATTTTTCATACAACTCATTTTATGAAATAGTATTAAAAACACTTCCTCATATATTTCTCCATGAATGTCATCATTAATAAATTTCGATTATATGTGTTTAAACTCCATCCATGAAATATCTATCATATATAGATATATATATTATATATTATATTTCACCAATATAATATATTTATAAATTTTTTTCAAAACCATAAATATAAATAATAAAAATTAGGGATATCTTTTTTAATGAGTATTTTGAATTTACAAAAAATAGCGAAAAAAAACTACCACTAGCCAACTTGTATTCACAAGAGTCATCTACATTCTGGATAAAACCAAATACATACAGTTATTTTAGAAACAAATATTCCAACTCTGAGAATCATTATTTATCCATTAAATAGTCTATTTAAATATAAACAAAATTATATGACTCATTTGAAAAAAAAACCATTATAATAAATCGTATGAACTATAAGGCCCCATCCTTAAACCTAAATTAATCTTGAGTTATTACAATATTACACATTGAGGATCTTTTCAAGTTTAGAGTTTTAGAGAATTAGATCATAAAACATGCATTACATTCCACATATAAACAAAGTGGTTACATAAAGATAGTATTCTTCATTCCCATCAATGGAATCATATTTAAAATAAAACATGGATTATTTCTTGACACTTCTTTGACACTATCATAATATCATGTATCTTTCCCTTGACCTGTGAAAAACATTTCAAAAATATTGGGATGAGCATAAAAAGCTCTGTAAGGGATATAAAAATATGGAAAGGAAACATGGGTACATATATACATAAGAATGAGATCATACTTTACCCATAAAACATAATCACATTAACATACCTCATCAAAACATGAATAAATCATAGAAATCATCAGACATAAAGTTAACTTGAGGTATTCATAACATTCTTACATAGGGAGTAACCCTCTTGGTTACGTTTGGAATACCCATCACAGTATATTCGCTAAATCTCTTCAGAGAAAACATAACGTTTCACTCCTTCATGTTACCCAATGCATTAGAGAGCTATATCGGGATCACCCGCCCTTAGTCTATCATGGAACCACCCGTCTTCATAATAATGCCCAAGAACCTCAACATAATCGTATCACATAAAACATGCATAAAGGAAACATAAAATTTACACCTTTCAATCACAAGATACCAATAAAACACATTGATATAAAATCATTATGAAAACCATTTTCAATACCAAAATAAAAGAAAAGTAAAACATGGTATTTATTTTTCTTTTAAAAAGATGGTATGGCTTGTAGAGGAAGCCGAAACTCAAATAATGGTCAAGGCGGCGGAGAAGTCGTTGTCGCCACATACGTACGACAAAAACATTCCCTTTTTCCATTTTGTAAAACGCTTCGTATAAAAAAAGATTCATTTTTGATAAACGTAAAAGTCAAAGGGGTTTATACACCGTATAAAAGAAGGATGTGTATAAAACAAAATATGCCTCAATTAAAGGAGATTGAGACGAAGTCCCATACCTCAGGTCCGAGTTGACTCTGTCGTCCTTTAATCTCCTGAATAATAGACTTGAGTTAATTTCTACTTGTTTAAGAACCTTTTTCAAGTTAATTATTCATTTTATATCACTTATTGACATGTCATGAACACTATGTAATTATTTAAGTTAATAACGGTCGTTTTAACGATCATTGGTACTTGAGTCAAAAAAATCCCTTTATAATTACATGTTCTTCATGTATCCATTATATCCAGAATGGTATTAATGATGTAGATATCATATATGTGATATATATCCAGTAAATGCATGCATTTATAATATTACATAATCATTTAGAGGTAAGAAATGAAATGCACCGTTCATGGAGACGGTAAGCCGTACGTACGCATGAACGCTACTTTCATTTCTATTACATATTTTATAGAATGGAATCATAATGATATAAAGTTATATTATAATTCCAGTATAATATCATATATAATATCATAGTTCCATCCTTTATACGTCCCACATATGGTATTTAACGAATCAACTCACTTTGAGGGGGCGGTAGTCTGCACTCCCTTAAATAAAGATATCGCGTTTACCCATAATGGAAACCATAAAGGTATACCCAAAATGAAAAATACAGAAGCTTAAAGAAAAACATAAACATATTATATATCATATGTAAATATAGTGACAACTTAATGGCCACCTTTGAAGGTGTTAAAGGAATGTTGAACAATCATCGTTTCGGGAGGCATAAATTCACCATCCACGGAAACCGTATGTTCATTAACCATTAGATGTAGGTGTGTGTAAGTGAAGATTGGATCCTTATTATAACAACATCCTAGTATATTGAAGATACTGTAGTTGTTACAAATGAAATAAATAAAAAGAGTTTAGGAGGTTGGAGATGCAAAATAAAACAAAAGGACTCAAGTGAAGAAATTACCTTAAAATCGGGTAACTCCCTTTGGTTTGAGCTCAAAGGCTTCCTTGGGAAGTCTTCTGCCCAACGTGAGGCTTCAAGGAGTAAGATAGGGAAGTGGAGAAACAAAATGGGTAGGGTTTGGCCAAGCCAAAGGCTTTGGGAGTGTGGCTAAGGAGGTAGAGGTTGGGGCCTTTTATAAGAGGAGAGGAGGGGCACTCTTGGAAAGTAAAGAAATATTACTTTATTTGAAAATGATTTTCGGATTTAAATGGTCCCACATTGATATAATTCACGGATAAGGTGATAAGGGTTCGAAATCCACACATCCAATAGGTTTTGGACATGTGTAGGTCTTATATTTTAGATTATCATTCCATTTTATTTAAATCATTAAATAATGAGGTCATCGCTGCATCATCATGATGTCATAAATAATTTAATTTATTTAAAGTCTAAAAATTAAAAAAATACTATAATGTAGGAAATATTTTTATCTTTCCAATGACTATTTATAATCAAAAATATTATCTTTATAACCACATGTAAAAATTGTTTTCGTAAAACATATTATGTTTGTGTCATTTTTACTTTTATATTTAAATAAAAAGTTATTTATGTCATTTCCCAACCAAAGTGGCTCCATGGGGTCCCCAAGGTGACCCATGTATTGTATTGGTCGGCCATGACACATACAATAAGGTTAGGACATGTGTCTAGTTCATTTTATATGATTAAAGCATTATTTTTATCTTAAACTACACTAATTACCACTAATCGCGATTAAAAACTTAATAAGTTACTATTCACCAAAAAACTATTTTAATCTCATTGAACCACATTTTACATATTAATGACAACCATGTATATCGGTTTTTTGAAATTAAAAACACACAGGTGGCAAAATTTCCTTTAAACGAAAAATCAGTTTCTTTAACTACCACTTATTGATTTCACTATTCATCAAAAATTGATGTTTTTCAGAAAAATACCAAAACATCAACCTAATCTATATTTGATATTCTGAATTCAAAAATGAATTCAATATTCCAAAATTCAAAACATATAAGTCACATTAAATAATTTAATAATTAATTCCTGCTGTCAGGGCAAATAGCATGCTTTATGAAACAATAAGTATCAAAAGATTGACACCAGTTTAAGTCCAATTTCAAAGTGAAATTGATTCCAATGACCACCATTGGATAAAATTTTAAAAATATATTCTAATTTCACTTCAAAACCAATTAAAAACATAATCTAATCATATAAATAAATTAGATTAAAAATTAGTTTTGATGTAAAATGCCGTATTTTTCACTATTCATTAAAAAATGAACATTGTCAGAAAAATACCAAAAATTCACACAAATTAATTTTTGATATCCCAATAATAAAGAAAAAGCTTATTTTGATAAACATAGTTTATAAAATTGTCAAAATATAGATTCAAAAATAGTTTTCCATCAAAAGGCAGTAATACAATCTTTTAAAAATATTAGTTTATTCCATGCTTAAGATTGGATTTATTATCATTTTAAGCCTCTAAAACACTATCTAATTCATTAATAGGTATAGATAAAAATATATATTATTCATTACTTACTTTGGATGTTACATCCTTCCCCCCTTTAGAAAATTGCGTCCCCACAATTTATTTACTTATCAAATAAATGGGGCTACTTATCTCTTATTTCATTTTCGGATTCCCATGTTGCCTCTTCAATCATGTGGTTTTTTCACAAGACCTTTACCTGGTGAATCACCTTATTCCATAACACTTTCTCCCTGTTGTCAAGAATATGGACCGGTTGTTCCTCATAAGATAGGTTCTCTTCCAGCAGAACTACCTCAGGACTAAAAACATGAGATGGATCTGGCATGTACTTTCTCAACATCGAAACATGAAAAACAATGTGTACCTGAGATAAACTCAGAGGTAAAGCCACTCTGTAAGCAACTGATCCAAATCTCTCCAGAATTTCATATGTTCCAATAAACCATGGACTCATCTTTCCTTTCTTACCAAATATCATCACACTTTTCCCAGGAGAAACTTTGAGAAAAACATGATCACCTACCTCGAAAGATAAATCCTTCCTCCGGTTATCTGCATAACTCTTTTTCCTGCTCTGAGCTGTTCTCATGTGCATCTGAATTAGATGAAATTTTTTTGCCATCTCTTCTACCAATTCTGGTCCCATCAACTTCCTTTCACCCACTTCATCCCAGAAATCTAGAGTTCGACACCGCTTCCCATATAATGCCTGAAATGGTGCCATCTGTATACTGGAATGAAAACTGTTATTATATGAAAATTCAACCAATGAAATATGTTGGTCCCAACATCCCTGATAATCCATCGAACAAGCTCGTAGCATATCCTCCAAGTTCTGAATTGTTCGTTCTGACTGCCCGTCTGATTGAGGATGAAAAGCTATACTAAAATTTAATTCAGTACCCAAAGACTTCTGAAGGACTTTAAAAAAGTTAGAAGTGAACCTGGGATCACGTTCAGATACAATGGAAAGAGGAACTCCATGTAACGTGACTATCTCTTTAAGATACAAACATGAATGTTGATCCAGGGAAAAAGTATCTCGTATAGCAAGGAAATGAGAAGATTTGGTCAAGCGATCAACAATAACCTAGATTCCATTATTACCTCGAGATGTCTTCCGTAATCCCACAACAAAGACCATGGATATATTCTCCCATTTCCACTCTGGCACTGGTAAAGGCCGAAGCATCCCTTTCGGTAACTGCCGCTCTGCTTTAACCTGTTGACCTGTCAAACACTTCACAGTAAAATCAGCAATATCTCTTTTCATTCCATCCAACCAGTAATACTCCCGCAGATCTCTATACATCTTAGTACTGCCTGGATTAACTGAAAACGGAGAACTACGAGCTTCACATAACAACTCTCTCTTCAACTGTGAATCACAAGGAACACACAATCTCTTCCCAAATTTCAAAACACAATCATTATCAATGTTGAATTCATGCAACTTACCTTTCTGAACCAGCTCTACCTTTTTCTGCAACTCACTGTCTTGCTTCTGTGCTTGCTTGATTCTATCTGATAGAGATGATCTCACTGATACCTGAAACAAAACAGAAGAACTTCCTGCACCAACAACTTCTATGCCAATGTTCATCAAATCCTTGACCAAAGGATCACGTTCCAAATGCAGCATTGCTAATGAAGCATTACTTTTTCGACTCAAAGAATCAGCCACTTTATTTTATTTTCCTGGATGTTGATGAATTGTACAATCATAATCCTTGATTAATTCTAGCCATCTCCTTTTTCTCATGTTCAATTCTTTCTGAGTGAATATATACTTTAATCTTTTGTGATCAGTATATATTTCACACTTTAGTCCATACAAATGATGCCTCCAAATGTTTAAAGAAAAAACAATAGCAGCTAATTCCAAATCATGTGTAGGGTAATTTACCTCATGAGCTTTCAAATATCGTGAAGCATAAGCAATTACCTGATCATTCTGCATTAGGACACAACCAAGTCCTTTCAATGAAGCATCACTGTATATAACAAACTCACCATTCCTGGAAGGTAGTGCCAAAACAGGATCATTCACCAATCATGTTTTCAATTCCTGAAAACAATCATCACATTCTTTTATCCAGATAAACTTAACACCCTTCCGAGTTAGCTTAGTCATTGGACTAGATAATCGTGAAAAATTTCTAACAAACCTTCGGTAATAGCCTGCCAAACCAAGGATGCTACAAATTTTAGTTACATTTGTGGGTGTTGGCCATTCTTCCACAACTTTTGTTTTTACAGGATCAACAGTTATTCCATCTTTAGAAACAATATGACCAAGGAAAGAAATTTCTTGCAACAAAAACTCACACATGCTGAATTTTCCATATAGTTTATTTTCTTTTAAGGTTTGCAAGATAACCCTTAAATATCTTTCATGCTCCTATTTACTTTTAGAAAACACCAAAATATCATCAATGAAAACCACCACAAACTTATCCAAGAACTCATGGAAAATTCTATTCATTAAGTCCATGAATACAGCAGGTGCATTGGTTAGCGCAAAAGGCATTACTAAAAATTCATAATGGCCATATCTCGTACGGAACACAGTCTTCGTAATATATGCCTCCTTTACCTTCAGCTGATGTTACCCCGATCTCAAGTCAATATTTGAAAAAAACTGAGCTCCCTGGAGCTGATCAAACAAATCATCGATATGAGGCAAAGGATATTTATTCTTAAAAGTGATATTATTCAAGGACCTATAATCAATGCAAAGTCTCATAGAACCATCTTTATTTTTAACAAATAAAACAGGAGCACCCCAAGGTGATGTACTAGGTCGAATGAAACCTTTCTCTAATAAATCGTGCAATTGCTCCTTCAACTCTAAAAGTTCAATTTGAGCAATTTGATAAGGGGGTTTTAAAATTGGCTTAGCATCAGGAACTAAGTCAATAGTAAACTCATCTTCCCGATCTGGTATTATTCCAGGCAACTCATTAGGAAAAACATCAAGATACTCATTTACCACTGGCACATCATTAATCTTAACAGTTCCTTAATTTTCAACGATGTGTGCAAGGTAACATTCATTTTCATCTTTTACAAGTTTCTTGGCCTCTTGATATGTTATCAACAGGAAGGGTTCTTTCTTGTACACAAACTGAAAGTCTTTCTGAAAAAAAAACTTATTTATCTCTACAGTCAATTATAGCATGGTAAATAGAGAGCCAATCCATACCCAGGATAACATCAAACTCTACTAGAGGTAAAACAATAAGGTTTGCAAGTATGTTCTTTCCACAAATAAGGATAGGAATATTCTTATAAATTCTTTTTGCCTCAACATTTCCCCCAGGTGTTTTTACCAGAAGTTCAGGAGTCACTTCTTGATATGGTATTCCCATTTTACTAGAAAAGGTTTCAGAGATGAAAGAATGTGCAGACCCCGAATCAAACAACACACTGGCATAATCTGAAAATACAAACAAAGTACCTGATAAAACTTCATTTGATGGCCCGACGTCTGCCGAAGTAGTTACAAAAGATTTCACCACCCCTTTCTGCTTGTAGTCTAACTGTTTCCCATCACTCAAGATCTTTGTCGGACACTCGTTTGCATAGTGACCCATCTCATTGCACTTATAACATTTCACTAACTGTAAATCAAATTTGGTCTTACCATCACCCTGATCTTTTTCAGTGCAATCACGAGCCTTATGTCCCATCTTACCACATCGGTAGCACTTTCCAGAATTCAAAAGACATTCCCCCGCATGCCTTTTTCCACATTTATCGCAAATTGGAATCTTAGTTTTTTTACCATCAGACTTTTTTGAAGAATTTTTACCTTTCTCCTGCCACCTCGGTCTCTTCGTCTGCTGGTTGTTATAGAACACTTGGTCATCACCAAACTCCATTTCTACCTTCTCATCACATCGAACAAGATTTTCATAACTTTTAAACTCACGAGAACCTAATGCCCTTCGATATTTTGGATTTGATCCTGAGTAAAAACGATTGATTTTACTATCAAGGTATCGGATAAAATTTGGAGCATACCTTGCCAATCGAGTGAACCTTTCTTCATAGGCAGCCACTGAGTCTTCCTCTTGCCTCAATTCCAAGAATTGATTTTTCATCCTAAGTCGAACAGCCTTAGGAAAATACTTCTCAAGAAACATACCTTTTAATTCATCCTAGTCCAGAGCATCAATCTAATCAGCGTCCCTGATATTTTTAACCATTGACCACCACTGATCTGCCTCACCCTCCAAATTGTAAATAGAAAGACTAACCTTTTGATTGTCTGAACACCCCATGACATCAAAAATATTCTCCAGTGCTTTAATCCACCCTTCAGCTAACATAGGGTCAGATGATCCTATGAATGATGGGGGATGTTGCCTCATGAAATGTTCCACCACTTAAATGTTCCTCTGTGGTTGATCTGCCTGATCTCTTGCATGGATACCACCACCATTTATAGACTGAGTCAACTGTGCCATCACTGCAACAAACTGTTCAGTTCTAATTCCGACCATCTCAGGATGCTGATTCGGAAGGTTATTTCCTTCTATATGCATTCCTAGCACTGCTTCCCTATTTCCTCTGCGAAAAACCATTCTGAACAAACATGTCTTAGATGAAGCAACATGGTAATCTTCAAATGCTATATCATTTCAAAAAAAATATTTTTGGATTATCATTTAATATAATTCTAACTCCTAAAGTTATCTAAACCGACCTCTGATACCAACTATAAGGCCCCAGCCTTAAACCTTACTTAATCTTGAGTTATTACAAGATTACACATTGAGGATCTTTTCGGGTTTAGAGTTTTAGAGAATTAGATCATAAAACTTGCATTACATTCCACATATAAACAAAGAGGTTACATAAAGATAGTATTCTTCATTCCCATCAATGTAAACATATTAAAAATAAAACATGGATTCTTTCTTGACACTTCCTTGACACTATCATCATTTCATGTACCTTTCCCTTGACCTCTGAAAAACATTTCAAAAAACATTGGATGAGCATAAAAAGATCAGTAAGGGATATAAAAATATGGAAAGGAAACATGGGTACATATATACATAAGAATGAGATCATACTTTACACATAAAACATAAGAACTTTAACATACCTCATTAAAACATGAATAAATCATAGAAATGATAAGTCATAAAGGTAACTTGAGGCATTCATAACATTCTTACGTAGGGGGTAACCCTCTTAGTTACGTTTGGAATACCCATCACAGTATATTCACTAAATCTCTTCGGAGAAACCTTAACGTTTCACTCCTTCGTGTTACCCAATGCATTGGACAGCTATATCGGGCTCACCCGCCCATAGTCTATCACGGAACCACCCGTCTTCATAATAATGCCCAAGAACCTCAACATAATCGTATCACATAAAACATGTATAATGGAAACATAACATTTCCTCCTTTCAATCACAAGATACCAATACAACACATTGATATAAAATCATTATGAAAACCATTTTCAATACCAAAATAAAAGAAAAGTAAAACATGGTATTTATTTTTCTTTTAAAAAGAATGTATGGCTTGTAGAGGAAGCCAAAACTCAAATAATAGTCAAGGCGGCGGAGAAGTCGTTGTCACCGCATACGTACGACAAAAACATTCCCTTTTGTCGTTTTGTAAAATGCTTCGTATATAAAAATATTCATTATGGATAAACGTAAAAGTCAGAGGGGTTTATACACCGTATAAAATAAGGTTGTGTATAAATCAAAATATGCCTCAATGAAAGAAGATTGAGACGAAGTCCCATACCTCGGGTCCGACTTGACTCAGTCATTCTTTAATATCATGAATAATAAACTTGAGTTATGTTCTAATTTTTTAAGAAGATTTTTCAATTTCATTATTCATTTTATATCACTTATCACCATGTCATGAACACTATGTAATTATTTAAGTTAATAATGGTCGTTTTAACGATCATTGGTACTTGAGTAAAAAATAAGCCCTTTATAATTACATGTTGTTCATGTATCCATTATATCCAGAATGGTATTAATGATTTAGATATCATATATGTCATATATATCTAGTACATACATGCATTATAATAATACAAAATCATTTAGAGGTATGAAATGAAATGCACCGTTCATGGAGACGGTAAGTCGTACGTACGCATTAACGCTACTTTCATTTCTATTTCGTATTTTGTAGAATTAAATCATAATGATATAAAGGTATATTATAATTCCAGTATATTATCATATATAATATCATATTTCCATCCTTTATACATCCCATATATTGTTTTTAATGAATCAACTCACTTTGAGGGGGCGGTAGTCCGCACTTCCTTAAATGAAGATATCACGTTTACCCATAATGGAATCCATAAAGGTATACCCAAAATGAAAAATACATAAGCTTAAGGAAAACATAAAAATATTATATATCATATATAAATATAGTGACATCTTAATGGCCACCTTTGAAGGTGTTAAAGGAATGTTGAACAATCATCATTTTGGGAGGCATAAATTCACCATCCACCGAAACCGTATGTTCATTAACCATTAGATGTAGGTGTGTGTAAGTGCAGCTTGAATCCTTCTTATAACAACATCCTAGTATATTTATGATACTGTATTTGTTACAAATGAAATAAATAAAAAGATTTTAGGGGGTTGGAGAAGCAAAATAACACAAAAGGACTCAAGTGAAGACATTACCTTAAAATCGGGTAACTCCCTTTGGTTTGAGCTCAAAGGATTTCTTGGGAAGTCTTCTGCCCAAAGTGAGGCTTCAAGGAGTAAGAGAGGTAATTTTAGAGATAAAATGGGCCGGGTTTGGACGAGCCAAAGGCTTTGGGAGTGTGGGAAAGGAGGTAGAGGTGGTGGCCTTTTATAAGAGGAGAGGAGGTGCACTCTTGGAAAGTAAAGAAATATTACTTTATTTGAAAATGAGTTTCGGATTTAAATGGTCCCACATTTATATAAATCAATTATAAGGTTATAATGGTTCGAAATACACCCATCTAATAGGTTTTGGACATGTGTAGGTATTATATTTTACATTATCATTCCATTTTATATAAATCGTTAAATAATGATGTCATCGCTACATCATCATGATGTCATAAATAATTTAATTTATTTAAAGTCTAAAATTTATTAAAAAAATACTATTATGTAGGAAATATTTTTAGCTTTCCAATGACTATTTATAATCAAAACTTTGATCTTTATATCCCCATGTAATAATTGTTTTCGTAAAACATATTATGTTTGTGTCATTTTTACTTTAACATTAAATAAAAAGTTATTAATGACATTTCCCAAACAAAGTGGCTCCATGGGGTCCCCAAGGTGACCCATGGATATTCTTGGTCCGCCATGACACATCCAATAAGGTTAGAACATGTTTCTAGGTCATTTTATATTATTAAAGCATTATTTTTACCTTAAACTACACTAATTACCACTAATCACGATTAAAAAGTTAATATGTTACTATTCACCAAAAAATTATTTTAATCTCATTGAACCAAATTTTGATTCTTAATGAAAACCATGTATGTCGGATTTTTGAAAATCAAAACACAAAGGTGGAAAAATTTCATTTAAACGAAAAATCAGTTTCTTTAACTACCACTTAGTGATTTCACTATTCATCAAAAATTGAAGTTTTTCAGAAAAATACCAAAACTTCACCCTATGCTATATTTGATATTATGAATTCAAAAATGATGCCTAATTTACAAAATTAAAAACATATAAGTCACATTAATTAATTTAATAATTAATTCCCGATGTCAGAGAAAATAGCGTGTTTTATGAAACAATAAGTATCAAAAGATTGACACCAGTTTAAGTCCAATTTCAAAGTGAAATTGATTCCGATGACCACCATTGGATTAAATGGTAAAAATATATTCAAATTTTACTTCAAAAACAATTCAAAACATAATCTAATCATATAAATAAATTAGATTAAAAAGCAGTTTTGATGTAAAATGCAGTATTTTTCAGTATTCATTAAAAAATGAACATTGTCAGTAAAATACCAAAAATTCACACAATGTAAATTTTGATCTCCCAATCATAAAGAATAAGTTTATTTTGACAAACATAGTTTATAAAATTTTCAAAATATAGATTCAAAATTGGTTTTCCATCAAAAGGCAGTAAAACAATCTTTTAAAAATATTAGTGTATTCTATGTTTAAGATTGGATTTATTATAATTTTAAGCCTCTATAACACTATCTAATTCATTAATAGGCATAGATAAAAATATCTATTATTCATTACTTACTTGGGATGTTACATGAACTCCCCTGGTAAAATACCATTAATGGAGGCTATTTTAATAGCCATCTAATATGCCTCATAAAGAAAATGAGATATTTTACTAAGAAATATACTACTATAAATTATCATAAAAACCAGCGGAAATGGATTTTTATAATCAATATAATGAAATTGATTATTACCATTTTCGATAAATAAGCAGTAATATGGTGACACAACATCATTTATATTAGTTTTCTTATTGAATCTCAGTATCACCCAATCACTATTTCCCCATAAGGATAATCCGCTAAACCATAATATTTTTATTTCCCATGTTGATAATATCAATTAACATTTATATTAACATTTTCATATAATTTCACATCTAAATAGAATCCTGATTGGTAGTAGGGTTATCAATTATAAAAATTATTTTTATTTCAACATCTATAAGAAATCTAATTCCCTTGGGATTTTCATGAATATCAATATAAAATGAAATTACTTATCTAACATGTGAATTTTCTATATTCTCAACCTATCCCAGAATTATGTCACTTTCCAAATTGAGGATAATTAATTTTTTATAGATTTAAACATATCAATTATTATATTTCCTCTTATTAAATCCATGATTAATATATTCTTTCTGAAGAAAAATTCTAATTCAAGATATACAAAAAAATTATTTCAATCATATTATGTATATAATATAACATATTTTTCTTCACAAAACAAGTTTATAATATCATTTCCTATGATGAATTTTGTATCTGAAAAAATAAATGTGATTATTCTATAAAATTTTAATACTATTAAAATTCACATTAGAGTTCTTCAAAGACCATATATCATATAGTGTCTTCATAACCACAATAAATATAATTCCATTAAGAAAGAATAAAATAGTTTCTAGATAGCTTCCCAATAATATATATAATCGTCATACAGACACATCATTTAAATTATAATTTTTAACAATGTATCATTTCTCTTAACATACAGACCATAAGCCTATAGTGTTACAAGAGGAGTTAATTGTGAAACAATCCTATAATCCATCATATTAGTAGTGGTTACCTAATTATTTAAATCACCATAATGATTTCACCATATTATATTATTACTATTTCCATGTTGAGACTATAGATTTGTTTTGATGGCCTTAAATTGTTAAATTATTTCATACATGATCCTAATAAGATTCATAAAATTATACTCATTGAAATAATTAATAATTGTTTTGTGTAACATATACTTCTAATTTATTGAGTAATCCTTAGTCCATTCAAATCACTGTGTAACAGATCCAATATCCACTATCTCTCACAATTCATATTAAAAGTGATTTTTTTATTTTATATTATAAAAAAAATCACATTTATTAAATTACTAGCAATCATATGAATCCAAATATCAAAATCAATAGATTATTTTTAATTTTTTCTCATTTATATGACTACAGAAGTTATTCTGAAAATATATTGTTAAGAAATCAACCCAAAATATCTTATTGTGGTTGTTATATAAGAAATTTTATATATTATTAATATATAATACAATAAATTTTTTACAACGTCCTAAAACATCTCATACTAATATATATATATAAATATACTAACTCATATTAATTTAGAAAATTTCTATAAAAGATTTTATTTATGGGTTTGAATGTATTATTAAATAATTATAAAAATATAAAATATTCCATTTTATATAAATGATATCCTTCGTAATATAGTTCATTCATATTGTATGTATATATTGGTGATGTTAAAATGAAATTTACCCCTTACATTATGACATTACATCATTCTCTAATTGACGGTCATAATATAGTATTTTCATTTTGAAGTCATATGAATAATATCTTGTGTTGGGATTCATATAGAGAAATGGAATCCTCTCATGAGGTATAAAATTAGTTTTATACATTGGAAGACAGGATACATATACCAATTTGAGTATCATATAATATACCATACATATATTAGGGGTAAATATTTTATTTTGTGACCTCATTCATTAGATTGAATAGATACACAACATGATAATCATTATTTATTGATTACATTAAACATATACCTTGAAGTCTTATCTAATAAGGGGTGGTGGGGTATTTTCATGATCATTTCACTGATTATTTTTAAAACAATAAAAAATGTATCCCCTCATTTGATGTGTATGACAATATTCCCTCAATTGAGATAAACTAGGAAGCATATATCTATACTATGATAAGATAAAAGTGATGTGATTAACTATTTAGATGAAGGGAAAATGATATGATCATCCAAAAAGATTAATGACCTGTGTAGTTTTCACCCAGTTGGTTTTTATATACTAATAAAATTAATTGCATATGAGTAATATACAATGGATTTTCATGCTCTTTGTCCAATGATTACTCAATGTGTAACATCAAACGTTAATAATGAACATGAAGTTTTTCATATTTATTAATATATTTGAATTAAATATTAATTATTCTTTAGATGGGATGATATGTTTGATGGCGTACCCCATAAACAACACTGTATTTCATTGAAATCTTATGTCGCACACTAATAATATAATATTATTATTTTGAATGGTAGTTAACACCTAGCCATTGTTTTGACATGAATGAATATAGCTAACTAAAATATTATTATACATGTTTGTTGAATAGTGTTACTTTTTTCTAATAAATGTTAGAGGATTAAAATTTGTATGGAATTCGATTTTAAGCATAAATACTCTAAAATTCACTAAAAGGTCAATTTAACGCCTTTTAAAGGCGAACCCTCTATAAATCTAGTTTTTGTCACTTTTATATTTTCTATTTTACAAAATGAAACTATTATTTAGAATCAAGACACCATAATTTACTTTGGATGAAATTTCGGTATTTTTCCGATAATGTTTATTTTTTAATAAATAGTGAAAAAATAATGTATTTTAATTAAAAAATGAATTTTAGTCAAATTTATTTATATGGTTATATTATCTTTTTATTTACCACGATTATAGAGTAAATATTGTAAATAACGGTAAAATATAATATTATAATAATATTAAATTATCCTAACGTGTGTCCTAATTCTATTGGATGATATATATCCGACCATGGGCATACTTGGGTTGAATTTGGGACCCCATGGAGCCACATGGGAGTAATAATTACAATTTATATTAAATTATTTAAAGAAAAGACAGAAATAACAAAAAAATATATTTTTTAGTAAATAACTTTATACATTGGGTTATATAGGTTAACATTTCGACTATAAATATTCTCTAGAAAGAATAAAATATTTAAATCATCATTGTAATTTTTTATGATTTTTGAACATAAAATAAAATAAATTATTTTTGACATAATAATGATGCAATATTTACCACACTAATAAATGATATAAATAAATACGATTTTAAATATTTTAAACAAATTACAAACCTATCGAATTCTTATTTTATTATTTTATATAGACAATGATTCATCTTAACTTTGACTTTAATGATTATTTGACCTTTTGAAACTGAATATTGATTTATTATAAAATAATTGTTTCGAACATTCCTAAAGATCCCTTCCTCTCCCTTATAAAAATTACTCACTTCTAATTCATTTATCACACTTCTCAAGCCTCTGTATAATTCAATATCTTCTCCAATAATCCCCCAATATCCCTATCTTCATCTTATAATCCTTACCTTAGGATGACAGCATTTCAAGAAACCCGTTTTGTACAATTCAAATGGAGTTACCCGATTTAAAGGTAATGTCTTCTCTTAAGTTATTCTATTTTATATTACTTCTTCAACCCCTAAAATTTTTGTATTAATTTCATTTAGAAAAAAAAAAGTATACTCAATATACTAGAAATTTTAATGAGAAGTATTCAAACTACAATTACACACACCATCATCTAATGGGTGAAGAAAATATTGTTTTTGTGAATGGAAAACTAACGCCTCACGAAGCAAAGATTGTTAAATGATCTTCTACCACCTCTCATGGTGTCCATTATAATGGATCAATATTTATATATGATATATATTTTGTTTTATTTTCTATATTCAACTGTAATTTTTATTTACAAATATACATGTATGCCTTCCAATATGTTTAAACCTGATAATTTTATTTGAGGAAGTGTAGACTACCACCGCCTCAAGGTGATAGGATTCGTTCATGACATACATCTAATGTATAAATATAGAATTAATGAAATTATGTAACATATATATCATATGTTATTATACTATAATTATAATTTACCTATGTATCATTATGTTTTCATTCCATTAAATATTAAATAGAAATGAAAGTAGCGTTCATGCATAAGTATGGCTTACTGTCTCCATGAACAGTGCATTTAATTTCTTATATCCAAATGTTATGTACTATTATATATATATATAAACTGGATTTATATGATATATATGATATCTATATGATTAATATAATTCTGGAGATAATGGAGTTTTGACCACATGGACAAATTGTAATTTTAACAAGTTCATTTTTAACTAAAATTATGAAAATCTACAAAATTTCCAATATGATCTCAAATAATCAAATAACATATATTGCAAGGTAAAAAGTGATAAAAATGTAATAATAAACATTAAAAAGGTTTTTAATCATGTATAAATAAACTTAATTTTATTATTCATGAATAATAAGGAACATACGAGTCACGTTGGACATGAGGTAAGTGATTTCTTATCTCACTTTTAATTCCATGAGATTTCCTTTGTTCACCACTTATTTATAGCATGTGGTGTATTGTTTACTGCCATTTGATAAAAATTATAATTATTCTATTTATATTCAGGGTATTCTATGATTTTTTTGGTGGTTATTAACATTTTCTTTTATGAATTGATTGATTACAACGTGGTAATGGTTTTTCATCTCAATTTTTTTCCCATGATATTAATGCTATATTTGACACTATTTCCTTTTGTGTGATTGATGTACTACCCATGATTGTATTATTTGTGTAATATACTTTTATTTATGGGTATTTACATATTCATTGTGTGATCATTCATTCATGGTGTGAATGTTTTTTAAGTTACCAAATCAGTAATGGAACATTTCACCCTTCTCCTTTTAAAAGACTTATTTTTCTTATGTCTTTTAATTTACATCTTGTTATGTCGGGATATGTTATTCTATATCCTTATTTATGTACATTTTATTTCCAAGTGATGATATATCCTTTTATCTCTCATCAACTTATTTTCTGAATTTTAATGTGATGTTGTTAGACTGTCAAATTTCTTTAAGAAAACATCATAACCCACATTCAATTTTTGGGTTAAACATATTCTTCTTGATTATTTCATGATATGAATATGTGTGAATAACCTCTGATTGTTTTACACTTAATATCCTCTTATATTGGGTCTATTTATATTTTTCACACATAATTATGTAATTTATTTATCCTCAATATAAGGATACTGTTTGTGTAAGGGACTTCATCTCAATATCCCATCAACAAGGCATATTTTGATTTATTCTCATATACGGTGTATAAATACCTTTGAACATTAAGTGTATTCAAAGAGAATATTTTCCTATGAGGCGTTTAACTAAATGTCAAAAAAGAATGTTTCATTTTAACGTTAGCCATGACAACGACCTTTTCCAGGACCATGAGTTTTATTTGATCTAGGCTTCCTTAACAAGTCATAATGTTTTTAAAAAGATAATAAATACCATATACACTTTTTTTGTATTTTTATATTCAAAATGGTTTTGTTAATGGATTTGTTATGTCAATATATTTATATAATATATTGTGATTAGAATTTGGAAATGTTATCTTTACTTTATTTTTGATTTATGTGTTACGAATAAGTTATGGTTCGTCAGAATTGTTTATGCATACAGGTGGTTCCATGATAAGCCTAGGGAGGGTGAGCCCGAGATATCTCTCTGAGGAATTGGTTAATGTGTCGGAGGAGAACATGAATGTTTCTCCTAAGAGATTTTGGGAATATACTGTGATGGGTATTCCAAATTTGACTCCCTATGTAGCTTTGATAGCTACAATGTATGTTTGATATGGATTCCCCATGGTACCTTTATGATTTATGGTTTCTGTGTGTTATTCATAAATCTTATGATTTCATGAGGTATGTTATGATTTAAAAGTATGGTTTCATGGTCTTGTTTTTATTGATGGGATAATTCTTTCATTCCTAGTTTTATATCTCTTACTGAGATTTTTATGCTCATCCCATGTTTTTGAAATGCTTTCCACATGAATTAAAGATGAATAAGGTTTATGGATGGGATCAAGAAAAAGTCATGATGTCTAAAACATGGAACTAGACATGACACTTTTTTCAAGAGTTCTTATTTTATGAAAAAAATGAGATACTTGGTAGAATTTTCTACATGTAATATTCATGTTGTTATGTAAATTTTATGAATGATTTCTCTGAAACATTAAACCTGAAAATATCCTCAATGTGAATTATCAATTTAATTCAAGATTATGTAATGTTTCAGGATGGGTCCTTATAGTTGGTATCATAGGCCGGTTTGGATATCTTTAGAGGTTAGGGTGTTATGTATTCATAAGTGACATTACCATAATATTTATCAAATTAGAAAGATCCAGGGAAATTTTAGATAAATCGAATGAGTTTTAGATAATAGGAATAAGTAAGTCTATGTGTTTATCCGCCATATAAGATAATATATTACTATTTTACAGATAAACGCACACTTAAATTTTTGGTTTTAGTAAATGGTTGGATCATGCAGGAACCAACGTAACAATAACTGTGATAGAAACTGTGGTATTTTTCCTAATTAGATACTAAATGAAATGGAAGCTAAAATATGAAATCTTGTGGTTAAAATATGTTTTGGATATTTTTGGATAATTTATCTCATTTTTGTGAATGTTATAAAATTATATGGTGTTATAAAAAAGGACAACCTAGGGGATGGGTGACAACTGATCGCGTCAGAAAAGGATATGGGAATTGAACACACAACTGAAGGGTGACAAGGGCGTATCGCTTACAACTGTCCTACGTGAAGTCCCTAGATAGTATAACTAATTATTTATGATAAATGATTTTATGGATCAAGAACAATTTGATCTTATGTTTTATAAAATGGATATCCTTATTATAGAAATGATTTGGTTATAAATTGATAAAGGTTATTTTGGAAGATGCCCTCTCTTTTGGGGAACAATATATACCTATGGGAATTAGAATATTGTGGGATATAGATTGTGGAGTAATGGTTGAAATATTATTTTTGTAAGAATGAATTTTTTATTTTGGAAATATGGATATTGGGTTATTTAAGGAAATGACCATCTTATCAAACAGAATATGTGATTTGGTTAATTACTCTTTAGTATGAGACTTGAAGAGTATTTGATGCTATTTGGAGATAAATTTTAAGATTTACTATAGAAGACTATGGGATTAAATCCTTCTGTGTTTTGGGTATCATTATTGGTTTGGATTATTTTGAATAATTTCATGGACAATTATGTATTGAGTGGTCTTTCTTGAACTTTGTGTACTTTTTTTTTTGAATTTTGGAGATTATGAGTAGTATTTTTTTTATAAAGGATTATCCTTACTAGGTATTGTCTGATCTCTCACTAACCATTTTGGTTTTAGTTGATGTCTAAAGAAAAAAGAAATATATAGTTATTTTTTTTTATTATGTGATTATCTAGAAAATGATTATTGTGCTTTTGATGTGACCAAGTATTTTTGAAAGCTCATTTTTTGGAGAAAAGTTAGTTTTTGGAATAATATTTTTAAAGGATTAAACTCTACATGAAGGTAAGTATACTTTATTATGTTCTTAATCTATGTAGTAAATGAAATCCTAAAAATAAAGAAAAGTAACATTAAAAATTGTTATTGGTTTACATTTCCTACAGGGAAATCAATTAACATTTAACTGATCATAATTTGGTGACTATTTGGGGGTTAACATTCTCTTAATCATGTATTCTATCACTATCTATCAGAACATGACCATTTTCTCTCTCTTCAATATCCATGTTTTCCTACATGGAATCCAAGTATGGGTTATCTTGGGTGACCTTTTTAATTCCCTTTCATTCTTTTAAGGTGATAGTTTTACTAACTCTTTTCTGATGTGGGACTTTTAATGATGATTCGAAGCCCATATTTAAAATTGCGAGGACACAATTTTAAAAGTGGGGAGGGATGTAACATCGCACATAATGAAAGAACATGAAATTTTCCATATTTATTAATATTCGTGAATTAAATATTAATTCTACATTAAACAAGACTCTATGTTCGATGGTGTACCCGATACACAACAATGGGATTCTTTGGAATCGTAAATTTTACACTAATAATATAATATTATTATTTTGAATGGTAGTTAATGCCTAGCCATAGTATTGGAGGTAATTAATAGAAAAAACGAAAATATGTCTATACATGTTTTTTCAATACTATATGAATATATATATTATCATTAAATTCAAAATGTTAAAAAATTACGGAATTTAATGTTTTTAATTTATATATAATATTTTTTATATAATAGTGTATCACATTCATGTTTTTTTAAAAATAGCATTTATAATAAACAATAAGACGATGATAAAAAATATATTTTCAAAAAATTTAAATTTATAAAAAATTAAGCAATAAAAAAGATTGTTCAAAATATAGTAAAATGAATGCATTCAATTTAAATGTGTATATTTATTTCAAAACAATCATCTCATGATGATGATTGTGTAAATGATCATGAATCATCATGATACACTAGGAACATAGATATTTCATAATTTGTGACATAATGGTATGAATTATATTACATTCCTAGGTATATTGTGGTTAGAATTTTAAAAAAATTAATTTTATATTTTGTTGATTTAATAAGATCTAATCATATATATCATCATCAAAACTATGCAAACATAATTTTTTTGATCCCCAATGAAAAAATACATTGTTTACATTTGATGTCTAGGAATTGACCACGTACAATTTTTTCATGTTGTGAGTTACAAGTGATATAATACATATATTTTCATTTATTTTATGTGTTATATATGATATGCATTATTATAAAATATAAAATAATTTTCATTATAATCATTTTATTCTAATTTTAATTAAAAAGGAATTTATTTGGTTTGCTAAAAGTCAATTTTTTAATTATCCACTATAATTTCATTATTATGTTGTTATAATGTAAATATTTTAGGTATATATATTATAGAAATAATTTAATATATACATATTTTTTTAATTAAATATATTTATTTAGTATTTATATTTTATCTACATGGAATGGATCATGTTTCTAAAATTTTAGACATTATATTTTATTTTACTTTTTTCTATGTCATCACTAAATAGTTGTAACATGACTCATTAGGGGTATTTCTAAGTTCAAAAAATCTATATGGATCTCCCACATCCTTAGTAGAGAATAAATGATAAATTCACCTCTCACTACTAAAAAAATGAGTAGAAATGATACCTTTCTCAACATTACATTTCTTAGTGATTTTTAGCACTAAGAAAGCACTATTTGTGTGAAACTGTTGGAGATCCGGCTATACTATATATTTTTAGTATTTTATTCTTTTTAGTTAATATATTTAAACTATATTCTTAATATATGATCCTTTATTAAATTATATATTTTTTATTTTGGTAAAAATATTAAATATTATAAATATGGAATTTATTTATTTTATCATTCTTTTTGAATAAAATGGTGCAATCGAATCTGAACAGGCGTATTTAGAAAATTATTTAATAAAGAATATTAAAAATATTTTGAATTATATTAATATTAGTTGAAATTTTTAAAGAGGGTACTTGTTATATTCTATTATTTTTTTATTACACTACAAGTGATTGTATCTCATGAGAATGATGTGAATCCTCATATGTGAGAATTAACATGTCATAAAATGTGACATGTGGAATTATAAATTGTGAAATACAAATAACATAATGGAATTGGATTTCATATATAGAAACAACTTCATGAAATTTACCATATTACGTCCTATGACACTAACAAAATACAATATACATGTACTTGTGGTATCTCTTTTCTTGTCTCAGGCATTTCAACTACAATGAAATATGAAATGATATGAGAATCATCTTATTATTTTCATTGATATATATATATTTGTTTCTATGAAAATATAATCATTTATGGTATTTGTAATTTTTTTGATATTATACCATTTTTTTATTTCTTATAATATATAAGGATCTATTTATGTTTTCAACATGATGTTTGGTGTGGTGTTATTCCTCAATATTTATATATTAAATATATTAACTATATTTACTCTTGTCCATGAATAATTATAGAGATAATTGATATCCCATTGAATGTATCCTAGTATGGGGAAATTGAGACATCCATTGAATGTATAATGTGGGCTTTACCATAGGTGTGGTATAATTTTTTTTCATTGGGTTTTAGGTTTATACATATTCATAGGAAGAATAAAAAAATTAATTTATTAAATTAATAATTATTTTAATTATTTTCATCATTGGAATTTTCCTTTATAAACTTCTCGAGGGTTATTCATATAAACAGATACATTTGAGAGAGATCCTAAAGATAACCTTATTGTATAATTCTTTAATTAATGATCCTAGATTGAATAATATTATAAAAAACAATTGATTAATCAAAAAACATAGTTTCAATATTTTTCTTGCCAAATGGTCAACCCATCTCGAGGTAGGGTTGTTTATAGATTCATCCTTAATTTTATATTTATTATGATTAGATATTTTATATTAATAATATAATTATAAATCATTCATTTTTATGTCCTATTGATTTTATAATTTTCATCTAGATTGATGTATTTCATCATTTTATATCACATAATGACTCTTCTATTCTGATTTCAAAGCACACCCATATCCTCCAATTTCATCTATACATAATGAAAAAAAAATTATCCATTTTTCATTACTCACATTTCTATTTTATAGATTTCTATCAATTTTCAATCTGTAATTATCATTGGTGTCAGATTGTCTAGTTGTCCAACTATTTTTCAGAAACCAATTAATTACATGAATTATCATTGTTCCATATATATTTTTGGTGTGTTTAAGAACACGTATTACAAGATGGATTATGTTTTATTAGAGTGATGGGTAAATGAGGATTGATCAGGTAATAAAATTTTCATCTAGTGTGGGTGTATTGGAGAAATATTATTCTTTTAGAGGAAAGAAAAATCCAATTTACAAATTAATGGTGGTGGAAATATAAATTTTAATAAGTTTTCGATGATGGTAAACACATGGTTCAGGTTTTTTCAATATAGATATATGTAAAGATGACTGTATAGGAAAATCATATATGATAAGATGAAAATTTATAAATTTATCAACTACATGACATGTACTATGGATGAATACACATCCTTTAATTCGAATTCCCACAGTTCTAGGGTTTCATGTATAAAAAAATAACATAATATACATATAATTGGCCCACATGCAATATGACTATAGATGGACTGACATAATTTGTATAGGTAGTAAAGACATAGGTATGTTTTTGTGACCCTCACCCCATTTATCCAAGGACACACCCAATATTCCATTTAATGAGACATGAATCGAGTAATAGAACATTCTGAGTGTTGATCCCCACTAACACGCACAATGTGAAATGAATCAGAAACATGGTAGGTGATATTTTTATGCCATGTCAGGTAACAAAACTAAACCATCTGGCAGATTTAGAATAACACATCATATACCAATAAGAAACATAATGTACTCCCTCTAGTATTATAACAGAATTTTCAAACACATATTGTCCCATATCTACTCCCATGTTGAGTAGGTGTTCAAACCATTGGGATTGGGATAATCCTCTAGATTTTATATATATATATATATAATGTAATAATGGGTATGGGATCCTCTGTTAAATTAGATTGATTCGTTATCTCACCCACACTATAGTGAACAAAGCCTTAATCTGTGTAGATAGTATTTCAACAATAAATAGATATCTGAATTGCTTGGGATCCTCAAATGGGGTGGTTATTTAAGCAGTATTTAGGGGGTAGTTATCCTATAGTATCATTAAAGTGAGTGGCAATATATATTTCATGAAAATAATCGATCTTATGTTGGGAGTGGCATTTTTTTGGCTGGTTAAATGTTGATATTGTACACTAGGATATTAGTATATCCTTCGAGAATATAAAGGTTTTCATTTCTATTTCCCTCATTTTTATGGTTTTAAGTGGACAAATTCTTTGTTAATAATTTTTTTGGTGATTTAATGGTGTATTACTAGGTATGCATATTATCACCCCCACATGGGACCTTCCTATCCATGTCATGTCTTATGTATATAATGTGATATTTTATGGAGATCTAGAAGGACTTGGCGGGGTTAGTTTTTATATACCCCTGGGTTTTTAGGTAGTATGGTTGTTGTGTTACAAGTGGGATCATAGTAATATTGTTTATATCTCTTATAGTTTAGATGGATCAATATGCATGTTTTGGCCTATATTATTCCTCATTAATTTTATATATACTGTCATACTCAACTATTGAATATTAGAGGATTTTCATGCATTTATTGTTATAGTTGTTTACATTTCCACATTACATTGGTTAGTAGGGTGATACATGTGGTTTTGTGCATGAATATGTATTTTACAACACATCACATATGTGTGTTGTTCATACTTGGTGATAGACACCATCACTTTTCCTATTGTTGGTGGGATTGGTATGAAACACTTGTCTTGGTTATAGATAAACAGTCCCTAGTTGGTCAGGTTATGTGACAATTTTATTAGATCCATGGAGGACCATGGATGATGTTTGGAGATATAATAGTTTTGAGGATTAGTTTGGGATTTTTGGTGGTGGTGTTTATGTTTCTATGTTCATATCATAGACTGGGGACCCCATTGATGGTGATGGAACTAACTAATCCATTCATTAAGGCATTGATAATTTTTTTTTTCATCATTACATCGATGAACCAATTATATGGAAAATAATTGAACATACAATATATATGATTGGATTGTGTTTTTATTCTCCTTCATAGTTCAATACCCTAAATATTCTCTTTATACCATGGAATATAATGTCTATTACAGAATTCATCTAAAAAAATCATACAATAATCCATAAAAGTATCATGATGAGAACCAATTCAATGATGAGGCCTCATTTCACGATATCATTTAGGCAGTTTCCCATATGGGGGGATAATCAACCAGTACTTACACCCATTGAGAAGTGATAAGAAGATATAGTAGTAGTGAAAGAAAATGTATTACCTCTGTCTTTATATCAAATCAATAAATCTATGTATTATGATGATACTTATAGGATGAGGATGATTTTTTTGTCTCATAAAAAGCGACCAACCATCTTTTAGGGTTATATAAACCCATAAGAATTAATGGATATGACAAAGTCTATGGTCCATCAATTTAATTTCTACCATTTCTATTCAAATTAGATAATGGAACTCGTAGAAATCCTAATACATAGCTCATTAGGATAGTGGTTGAGCAAAATGGAATAGACCAATCAGGAGGCCACTCTTCCCATGATCTACTATGATCTGCCATTTTAAGAGTGGTATTACCCAATGAATCTTCAATAAAAAACATCTAGATGTTTCTTGAGATCCGATAGGGTAGTATTCCAATCACTATGTATGGATTGAGGTTTGTTGATATCTTATGATACTATATTGAAAAGGTTTTCTATTCATTTTTACAGGAGAGGACATTTTAGCTTAATATAATTATGGATGGAAATGATAGAGTTATTCCCCTATACATCCCCACCTATACATGGGTACTAGAGCATTCCATTAAGTTAAAGAGTGTTCTAGAATAGTTTTCATAGACAACTAGTTCTAATAATAATCACCAAAGATATTTTTCATCAAGGGTAGGAAGATTACATTAGGCTCGATGGTTACACACCAAGCCTCTACAAATACAGTCTCTATAAATTAGTATTATAACACTATATTTATAGTGATGATCAAAATAGCCATGGAAGATGGAATGATATATTTGTGATATATAAGACAATATTGCATGATATTTCACAAAACACCATGTAGTAGAAAATAGGTAGGTAGTGGAAGGGACTCATAAAGAGAGGTATTGATTCAATTACTAGGAACATATGGGAGGAGATCATGGAAGAGGAGCTATGATGACTATAAAAAGTAACATATGTTTTGATATGATAACCCTAAAAACATACCTATGTGGTCCCCATAACTTTTTTGGGGAGTTAATATTTAGACATATGTTCTGTTGTGAGATGTTTAGACTTATGAACTAGATTCTTTTAAGAATTATCTGAGGTATAATCTATGTATTCTCTATTAATTATTCTATTTTTATAGAAATAGTCAAGAATAATTTTTATGGAATTATACATTGTTCATGATCTGGTTATTCTAGTTTGTCATATCACCCAACCATTATGAAAAAATACTAATAAAAGATGGTATTATATGATTTTTTTATTTTAGTAGTGTGACATGGTTATTGGGGGATATAGTTTTCCATGGAACCATTTTTTAGTTTTGATGATATTGTATGATGCCATACATGGTATGGACTGGCTATCAAAATTCCTTACACCGATTTGTTGATTCAATAGTAGGATATCGTATACACATGTTAATGGGTCCTGAATATAATTTACATAGGATAAAGAATTCAATCAGAGAAATTTGGTCTCAATTTCAATAGAGTGTAACCAATTTCATGTTAGTCAAGTATCTTTATTCTTAGATTATTAAACGTTTATGATATATGGTTCCCTATGGTTTTATAGGAGTTCCAAGAAAGTTTTTTGAGGAAATACATAGGTTATATCCTTATTAGGATGAAAATTATATATTGACTTGCATATCAAATCATATATAATTTCTTCAATGGAATTTTGGATAGATACCAAAGTTCATTAATAGTTGAGGGTGTAGTTGAATAAACATTATAGGAATGACATTCAGATCCAATGAATCCTGCTGGGAACCCCTAATTGTGTTCACCATGAAGGCTTATGAGAGCATTAGGCTGTGCATTGATTACCATTTCAAGAACCAGGTGACCATTAATAATGGATACCTGCAACTAATAATAAAAGAACTCTATAGTCAATTTAAAGGGGATCAGTAGATATAAAATATTAACCTTATGATAGGATATCATCATTTCTGGTTTTCCAAGGATTAGATACCTAATATGGAATTCCATTTTCATTTTAGCTTCTTTGATTACAATGTCATGGGATTTGGAGTGATGAAATCGCCTTCTATGTTTATGGGACTCTTGAAACAGATCTTCCATCCTTTTCTATACCAATCATTTATGGTATTTATTAACGAAATTCTCATATACTTGTCCTCAAATGAAAATTTGTGAATGAAATTTAAAATGATTAGGGAAGTACTATTAGAAAATACACTATACTGAAAAATATTGATTTTCTAGTATTGGAATACCAAGGTCCACATTTTAAGACAACTCATCTCATTGGAGGTAGTATCCATGGATCCAGTAAAGATGGAGGTAGAGATAGCATGGGATCCACCTAAAAGTGTGATGGAGGTTGACATGTTCCTCAGTGTGGTTAGTTGTTACTCAAGATATATGATAGTGTTATCTATGAATGCGACTACCTTGTATTCCCTGACCTATATGTGGAAAACATTTATCTAGTTAGAGAAGTTCCATTAATCCATTATGGAGTTACAATGGTGGTTAACTATCTCTCATTTCATAAGGATTCTAGAGGAGGGGATCTTCACATAGTTTTCTATGATTCTCGTATAATTGAGCTCGAGTACTTTTTGATTCATATGTAGGTGATTATTGCCTCTAATTCTAGGATAATGAGACCGCAGAAGTATAAGAACACAACATATGAAATGGAGTTGGTAACATTGGTGTTATATTTGAATATATCATGGAACTACCTTTTGGGTGGTTAATTTTTTGTTTATTATATCCAAATTATTCTCAAATATATCCTCACTCAGAGTGATATCATCTTATAAAAACGATTGTTAAGGAAAATACACTGGATACTTGATATTCAAAATGTATACACTCATAGGGAAGGTAATTTTATAATTTATTATCTCATTATGAAATATTTTTCCTATTTTCTAGGTGATTTTCTAGAGCAGTTTTCAATGTTTTTGTTATCCTTTATGGGTGTGAGTAGAGAATAATACATATGATTAGTTGAAATGACTCTTCTACTATTACAATATTTAAGGTAATTAAAACATAAATAATTTGATTGTGAGTATTTTTTCATGAGAAAATATTTATAATTCATGATCCTAATGGATATTCTAATGTTGAGGGATCATTTCACCCTAATAAAATAGTTGAGGGACGTACCATATGCACTTCAAATTGATGTGTTGAAGGGGTTCAATTTATCTACCTTAGTGTTACATCACTGAGATTGAATTATATTGCCGGAACATTAGTGGTATTTTTGTGGCCCTCGATAAATAAGGGGGATCTAGAGTTCATCAATTAGTAACTATCTTGTTAGCAACTTAAAAATGGGCATCACATATCACTGGGTTTGACCCCTCCACATGAGATGTTAAAAGGGAATTGTGATGTTATATCCTTGAATTTCATGATAATATATCCATGTTTAGAGATAAGGGTAAAATGAATGTAAGAGGGACTTGGTTTTATACTTGGCGAAAAATAAGTTTTATTAAAATTTGATGTCATCCATTGAACTAAAATGTAATGAAGAAAAATTAATGATAATTTCACTGATAGGATGTGTTCTCTAATAAATGTAATTTTTTAACATTTAGTTGTAATTTGTTTTAACCCTAGATTTGAATAATTATGTGGTGTAATAGAATATATAATTGATATTAAATAATGATGTTATGAGGGGGAATGTCATTAGGTTTTTATTCCAAATGTTTCTCATGCAATGATAATAATGTTTAATTGGAAATCATGGATGGAGAATAATACATAATGATTGAAGGTTTTTCCTGGGGAAACTAGAGATTGAAAATAGAAGGCATTTTCATCAAATTTAGAATATGAAAACTGGAAATAAAGATTATAGAGTAATGATTGATTATTTAATATATTTCCTTGTACACCATGAAAAAAAGGCCATGAAGAAGGATTTGAAGGAATGTATCTTTCCTCTCAGAATCCCTCATGAATAACAGAGACTGTAAACTGTGGATTTACATTCATTTTTTAAGGATATAAATTTTTAGTTTGACAATAATGACGAGAAAAATATAGGAACTATAAAAATGTATTAATACATAAAAATAATAGATGAATATCCCTTTGAGAGATTCATTCACTTGTATGACAATGAAGAGTAATCTATATTTAAAACCAGTAAGAAATAATATGTTTTATGAAACGTGTATAGGTATGGTTCCATGAAAGATTTATTAACCAAATTCCTTCTATTACAGAAGTATTGGGAACATATCGATTAGTTTTCATAATGAAATAAATCCAATTATATAAAAATAACTCTAATAGTACCAACATCTCATTCAAGGGGAAACCAAATGAGGTATGTTTTTTTCAATGTTGTATTATTTAATCTAACATGAGTCAAATGGAAAATTATTATTTTTTGGAATAGATTGATGATTACTAATTCTATATATATATATACTACACTCTACGGAAATATTATTATATAGCTTATATTTAAATTAATCCTACAAAATTGGATATATGTTTTAATAATCTAGATGATAAAATTGTGCTTCCATGAATTTTTTATAGAGCACCAAAATCATGGCTTGGTTAATATCTATCATGAAAGTGGAAAAAGAAAATATATATGTGAAATAAATAGTTGTTACATTTTAAATTTGGAGTTAATAAAGTATAATACACCAATAAATAAGAGGTATTGCAAGATGTTTTTTTTTCATGAATGAAGTTGAGGTAAAAATTTATCCAACACAAAACAATAATTGTAAAATGATTAAGATTCAATGGAGAATAAATATAGAGTTGTTATACACTAGTGGTGCTATAGAATAAGGAAACTTTTCAAGGGTGGTCTATTTCATAAATGTGTAAAAAACCAATCCAATGAAATATATCAAATCTTATATCCCTGAGGGTAAGTATTCAAGGGAATGAATAGATGTGAAATATTTTGGCATGAGGTCAGTTTGTATGAGTAAAAGTGACAATGATGTATTTAAAGTGATTATTTAAATCATTTTATAATACATTAAAAATAGAAATGGAATAAATATGGAGGTGGTTTGGTTCATATTGAATAGCCCCATTCATTTATTTCAGGATTTTGACTGTATCCCACAACCTGTTTTCTTATTTTTATATATATATTATGTGGTTCAAAATTTTGATGGAAATATGATAAGTAAGGATTATTGTTAATGAAATGAAAAACTGGATGTAGGATAATGAAAAAATATAAATTTTGGATCTTTTTAATTCGTAAATGGCATCGATTTCAAGATGTATCATTTGTTAGAATTTAATAATACTGTTATAAAATTTATGAAATGTTTTTAAAATTACATCATTATGTAATATGTTTCTCACAAAAAAATTAGTTAATTTTATATAATCATTGCTTTTTATGATGTGGCTAAGAATACAACTTTATCTTGCAAATATGTAATTGGACAAAGAAGCTAGTATGATTCAATTGTATTCATTAGTGACATGCAGAACCAATTTTTTGTTTCCAAATACTCGTGTATCAGACACTAAGCTCATATTTTTAGGATTGGTGAAATTTTTGATATATAAATTTCCATGTGAAATATTTATTAAATTAATATATTGATTTAATTGCATTATGGATTAATTTTTGAAAAATTTGTTACATTAAATGAAATGAGTAAATCCACTATATCCTTATAGTTAATGTTGAATCCCATGAGTAAATACTATTTGAATTTTAATACAAAGTTGGAGCTACTCATTCTTCAGAAATCATACGTTACATATATGTGTAAAAACAATAAATATAATAAATATTACAATACATAAAATGATTATTTTACCTCCAATATTTATGTGAATAAAAATTAAGGCACTCTCGTATTTGAAGGAAGAAATTTGAAAAGACTCTTTTCATTAGAAAGTCCCTCTATATGAATTTAACTATATGTGGAGGAATATATACCAAGTAGGATTTAATTAAGAGGGTAAAATGTGAGAAAATTTATATTTTTTAATGTAAAAAATATCTACTGGTGTAAATTTATTATCAATCAAAAGAATTGATGTTGAATTTTTTTTATTAAAGATGGCCAAGATTGATGGGTTAGATGTGTGTTTGAATCATAGTGAATCATGTCAGATTTTTTGAGAATTGAATTATTGAAAAAATTGATGAATATAGGTAATGTGATGATCACTACTAGAAAAACAAGTATTTGCGACGGGATCCCCTCGCAAATAGCTATTTGCGACGGGATCCCCTCGCAAATAGCTATTTGCGACGGGGTCCCGTCGCAACTACACTTATTTGCGACGGGCCCGTCGCTAAAGCCTTTTTTTGCGACGGACATTCTCCCCATCGCAAATAGTATTCCGTATTTTTGTAAAAAAACTTTTAAAATAGTTTTTGCGACGGGACCCGTCACAAATACCTTTTGCGACGGGACCCGTCCAAATCTCTTTTGCGACGGTTCCGTCGCAAAAACTATTTTTTAAAAAAAATAAAAAAATTAATAATACTAGTATTTGCGATGGGATTAGTATCCCGTCGCAAATACTATTTTTAAAAAAAAATAAAAAACTATTAATAATACTAGTATTTGCGACAGGCATAGTATCCCGTCACAAATACTATAAAAAAAAATAAAAAAAATAAATTATTAATAAATTATTTTAATTAATATAATAATAGAATTATAATTTACAAATGAAAATAATAAATTATTCTAATTACTATAATAATAGTATAATTATAATTCAAAAATAAAAAATAATAGAATATTAATAAATGATTTAGTTAATATAATAATATTACAATTATAATTCATAAATAAAAAAATATTAATAAGTTATTTTAATTAATATAAAAATAATAGATTTATTTTACATTCAAATATTAAAATAATTCAAGTATTACAAAAATAATAATTAAATTATAATATTATAAAATTTTAATATATATATAAAATTTTAATATATATATATAATTTTAATATATATATAAAATTTTAATGTATATATAAAATTTTAATGTATATATAAAATTTTAATATATATATATAATTTTAATAAATATATAAAATTTAATATTATAAAATATAAATAATATTATTATTCATATTAATATTGTTATTTAAAAATATAATATTATTAATATTTTATAATGAGACAGAAACTACAAATAGAAAAAAAATATTTTGATTTCACAAATTTTATAACAGAAATACAAACTCTAATCTGAAGGAGGGGGGGGGGGGAGGGGGGGGGATCTGCAGATGGTGGTAGAGGAAACTCCATCCCTAAAGCATGAGTGAGTCGGCGCATGTACTCCATCTGCTCCTGTTGCTGCTGTTGCCACCGACTCGCATGCTCCTCATACAGCTGCTGCTGGCGTCGACGCTCCTCATGCTGCTGACGCATCTGCTCCTGCTCCTGTCGGAGACTCTCTATCTGTGCAGTCTGAGATCGCAACTGATCCCCATACTGTGTAGAAGAAAATGCACGAGCTCCTCTCGAGCTGGACGCCGACATCGCAGCACTGCCATAATAATCCCCAGGAGTCATTCGAGAGCCAATACCAACTACCCGGCCCTTCTCGAAGGCATATAGGGTGGCCTGCATCCATGCCGCCTCATCAAACTGATGGGCAGTGGTCTGATCTGATGACTCGGCATGACTCTCAGGCCGGGCCTGTGCCGCTGCGGCCTCATATGACTCTTATAGTTGCAATTTAAAATTAAAATTGTGAATATATTATATGCAGTTAATTTTTAAACATGAAAACAAATAATACTGACCACTATGTGATGCTGACGATCACCTCTGAGCTCCCGAGTAGCAGGATCACTATACATCCTCCGATATACGTCGTACTCTGTAATATCGGGGTGCTCGACAGCCTATAAGAATAAAAAATAAACTGTTAATATTTATAGTTATATAAAATATTTATAAATAATGTATGTACCAGATGTTGTCTATGAGTACTAAAAGAACGACTCCCAGCTCGATGAGTCACCTCCTGCCTCCCCCGATTCTGCCTCCCCACCGATGATCTTCTCTGAAAGGCACCACTCAACCAGTGCACACATAATCCATCCCATACATGGGATGAAATATATTCTGGTCGGTGTGCTCTACATGACTCATCAAACTCTGACACTCCTGTTTTCTTCATCGCAGTTTTTCTTAAATTGTGCAAAAACTGACGAAGGCGATCACGCATGGCCACCTCCCATGCCTCGTGGATGGCGTCACGCATGGTATCCTCGATCGGATACCATAAACCCTACAAATAAATCAAAATATCAAGTTAGAAATGAGATAATTTTCAAAAAAAAAATTATTTATTTACGTACGTACCAACCAATGGCCGAACATGGCCTGCTGCACATCAATGGGAATCTGCTCCCATGTGGTCCACGGCTGAGAGAAATAGTTGCGCAAAATAGCACTGCCCTGTCCGACTGCTTTATGCGAAAAACTGAAAAAATAATAAACATTTATTATGTGAATGGATTAATGAAATCTTAGACAAATCCGAAGGTTATCACACAGGTTATCACACCTCCGGTGCACGGATCAAACCCAAGACGTGGACGTCGCTCGGGGACGGGGTCAGGAATCATCAATCGTGCAAGACCGCGCCCCCTCCGCGTACTCCCTGGAGCGCCTGCAGGCTGAGGGTCATCTGCCAGTAACTCATTCGCATCGAAAGGCAGGTCAACATCCTCCAACGCACGAAATGTGGCCTCGTCCATCTGAAACAGAAAATGTTAATGTTAGCAAATAATTGATAATTACTATTATATATACATATATACATATTATGATTGTATATAAATACCATGGAATTTTATAAGTGTTCAACTTCATCATCATCTTCATATATGTCAATGTCATCTTCATATTCCTCCTCAACATCATCGATATCCATTCGAGTTGCAGTTGCTTCATCTCTTACCATTTCAAATTCATGTGTGACATCATTAACATCATCGTCATCACCGACTCTTAAATGTGTGGTGTCGTCATCGATACTCATGTCTATTTGTAAAAAAGATTGATTTTGAGTACTCTCTTGAAAAACTTCAATTCTTTACACATCAGTGAAAGCACATTCACTTTGACTAAACTGATTGTCTCGAATTTTGATTTTTATTACACTCCACCAATCAGTCAAGTCTCTTGATGTTGCACAGTACTTTGCATAATAAACATGATATGCCTGTTGAGCCAATAAGAATGGTTCATTTACTGCGAGAAAACTTTTACATTTAATATCGATGATTCCATGAGTCGGATGAACACGCACGCCTCTCTCTGTATCCAACCACCGACATTTGAACATGGTTATGTAATGTTGTCCAAGATAACAGAGTTCAATGATTTCATCAAGTATGCCATAAAAGTCAACTTCATTTTCTCGATGATGAGATCCTCTCAAGCTAACTCCACTGTTCATTGTTTTTTTCGATTCCCCATATGCATGTGTGTGGAATCGAAATCCATTCACCACATATGCATTATAAGTTTTAACAAGTTTGGAAGGTGGGTTACTCAATACACACAGCCGTTTGTCAATTTTATCAGCATGTCGAGACACCTGAAAATTTGTGAAATAATTATCAATATAGTAAACTATACATTGAATGAGTTGCTAAAAGAAAAAGAATTTATGTTACCAGTTTTTGAAACCACTGAGAGAAATTTTTCAGTCAACGTTTTTTCGAGAGCAGCTGCTGTAATTTGTGGAATTTGTTTCTTGATATGATTATCATACAACCTATAAAAACCAAAGTTATTTACTGTAACATAAATGATAGAATAAGTGATATAAACACTTACAGTACAACTGATGTCATCTCTTCACAGTTGAGCAGAACATACGTATGAGCTCTATGATGTTCATCATCTGAAAGCCAGCGTTCAGAAACTCCACCAAAACCAAGCTCTGACTGGTTGAAAACAGATAATTGATTGTCGATTTCATCAATATTCCTCTCATTCCATACCATTCGGTTGTGTTTTGAAGGATACTCAGATTTAAAATAATGGGAGCAGAAAAAAGATATTTCCTCTTGCAAATAAGCTTCTGCAATAGATCCTTCAACAGATGCTTTGTTGCGTACTTTTCTTTTCAATTTTTGCATGCATCTTTCAAATGGGTACATCCATCGAAACTGTACCGGACCTCCACATTTGGCTTCATATGGCAAATGTAACATCAAATGTTCCATTGAGTCGAAGAAAGACGGCGGAAATATTTTTTCCAGTTTACATATAATTACAACAACATCTTTTTCAAGTTTGCCTAGAGCATCATAATCTGCCGTAGCCGCACAAATTTCCCGAAAAAAATGAGACATGTCTGATATGGAATCCCAAATCACATAATTCAACAGACCTCTTAATCCAATGGGTAGAAGTCTCTCCATTATAACATGACAATAATGACTTTTTAATCCAGTAATATGACCATTCTTTACACATCTACCCAAATTGGAAGCACAGCCATCTGGAAGTCTCAAATCTGCAATCCACTGACAAAATAATAAACGCATTTCTTTAGACAGTGTATAAGCTGCTTTTGGTTTCAGTAACCTTTCTGTTCTGACTTTCTCAAATAGTTCCAATTCTGGACGCCTGCAAATTTGGGCAAGATCTAAACGTGCATTTACATTGTCTTTGCTCTTTCCTGGCGTATCCAAAACTGTATGAAACAAATTATCAAAACAGTTCTTCTCAATATGCATGACATCTAACATGTGTCGGACCAACAAATCAGACCAATATGGAAAATCCCAAAATATGCTACGTTTAATCCAATTGTGTTCTTTCCCAAAACCAGAAATTTTCTGTTGGTTTATTGTGGGACCAAAAGTGATGGGAGGTAATGAAAATACAACTGATTTTAACTCCGAACCTGATAGCATTTTTGGAGATCCATCCCTTCCAGCTGTTCCTTTTCTGAAATGAGATCTGTTTCTGCGAAAAGGATGATCAGCTGGAAGTAATCTGCGATGACAGTCAAAATAACAAGGTTTCTTCCCATGAATGAGCATAAATGCTTTGTTCTCTCCCATACAGTAAGGACATGATTTCTGACCATGTGTACTCCAGCCAGATAACATCCCATATGTCGGGAAGTCACTTATTGTCCACATCAATGCTGCTCTCAATATGAAATTCTGTTTCGTTGCAACATCATATGTACTGACACCAGTACTCCACAATAAATTTAATTAATCAATCAATGGCTTCAAATAAACATCAATATTTTTCTTCGGATGTCCTGGAATTAGTAAAGTCAAAAAGATATATGGCTCCTTCATCAACATCCATGGAGGTAAATTGTACGGAGTTAAAAAAACAGGCCAACATGAATATTGACTACCATAAGATCCAAACGTACAGAAACCATCAGTGGAAAGGCCCAGTCAAACATTTCTAGCTTCTAAAGCAAAGGATGGATGCACTCTATCAAAATGTTTCCATGAATCACCATCGGCTGGATGATTCAAGCTTTTATCGGTTGAATTATTCTCTTTATGCCATGACATCATTGTCGCTGTATTCTTAGACATGAATAAACGCTGAAGTCTGGATGTAAGCGGAAAATATCTCAACTGTTTTACAGGAATCAAACCAGACTTCCCGTGTTGTCCTTCTTTATATCTCAGTTGCCCACATGTGGGACAACTATCCAACGACTCATTTTACCCAGAATATAAAATGCAGTCATTTGAACATGCATGAATCTTCTGACAAGTAAGTCCCAAATTTCGAACCAACCTCTTACTTTCATAGTAATTTACAGGTAAAACATTTCCTTCGGGTAACAGTGTTTTCAGCAAAGAAAATATCTGGTCAAAACAGGTGTTTGACATTCCGTTATCTGATTTGATAGCCATAAATTTTGAAACTGCTTCTAATTTGCTCATCTTGCAGCCAGGATATAATGCATCCTCAGCAGACTTCAACAACTCATAAAATTCAGACGGTCCCAACTCAGGATTTGAAGCTATATCAGCCGGAGTTTCTGTATGTTGAACAGATGAACCTGCAACATCATGTACTAAATCTTGAAACTGGGATGGATCCGGAATCAAGTTGGTATCACCTGCTCTGGAACTGCGTTCACCATGTTGATACCAAAAAACATAATCTGCTTGAAAACCAAAACGCAAGAGATGTTCCCCCACTTTGTCAAACGTGTCAAACGTTCTCAATGCACATTTTCTACAAGGGAATTTTATCTTTCCTTCTGAAACAAATTCTGGATTTGATGCCGCAAATGATAAAAAAATCTCCACACCCTCTATATATACTGGATTTAAACCAGAACCATTTGGATTTCTACGTTGATTTATCCATATGCGGTCATCTAATAATTACTATTGACGACCTTGTTGTTCCATATTTTTCTATAAAATATAAAAGCATTACTGGTTTTGAATAATTTGTTAGAAAAAACACAAGCAAGGATTGAATATATTGAGAATAAAGCAAAACCTGTTACAAATATTGATAATTTTAATATTATATTGATTTTTTTTTTAATAATACAACTATAATTTTTTTCATAAATATTAATTATATAATAATAACATCATTACATTATTAGTATATTTTATTATTAATATTAAAATAATATAATTTTCTATATTATATACAATTCTCCTTTCATCTGTGTGTTTCACATTCTGTCTCCACATGTAATATTGACATTCACTTTCACCTCTCCATTGGAGAGTAGGTTGATAATTTTGAAAAAGAATTCCAATATTACATGTGGAGACAGAAAAAACACAGAAGAAAAGAGAATTGTATATAATATAGAAAATTATATTATTTTAATATTAATAATAAAATATACAAATAATGTAATAAGGTAATTATTCCTAATTATTGGTAATTATTTCAAATTATTGGTAATTATTCCAAATTATTGGTAATTATTCCAAATTATTGGTAATTATTCCAAATTATTGGTAGTTATTCATAATTTTTGGTAATTATTCCTAATTATTGGTAAATATTGGTAATTATTGTTAAATATTGGTAATTATTGGTAAATATTGGTAATTATTGGAAAATATTGGTAATTATTGGTAATTATTGGAAAATATTGGTAATTATTGGTAATTATTGGAAAATATTGGAAAATATTGGTAATTATTGGTAATTATTAGTGATTATTGGTAATTATTGGTGATTATTGGTAATTAATACTAATTATTGGTAATTAATACTAATTATGGGTAATTAATACTAATTATTGGTAATTAATACTAATTATTGGTAATTAATAATAATTATTACTAATTATTGGTAATTATTACTAATTATTCCTAATTAATACTAATTATTCCTAATTAATACGAATTATTCCTAATTATTACTAATTATTACTAATTATTACTAATTATTACTAATTATTAGTAATTATTGCTAATTATTATTAATTATTACTAATTATTAGTAATTATTGATAATTATTAGTAATTATTGATAATTGTTAGTAATTATTGATAATTATTAGTAATTATTACTCATTATTGGTAATTATTACTAATTATTCATAATTATTACTAAATATTCGTAATTATTACTAATTATTCGTAATTATTACTAATTATTTGTAATTATTACTAATTATTCATAATTATTACTAATTATTGGTAATTATTGGCAATTATTGGTAATTATTGGCAATTATTGTTAATTATTACTAAATATTGGTAATTATTGGCAATTATTGTTAATTATTACTAAATATTGGTAATTATTGGTAATTATTAATAATTATTGTTAATTATTACTAATTATTGTTAATTATTGATAATTATTACTAATTATTATTAATTAATCCTAATTATTACTAATTATTGGTAATTAATACTAATTATTGGTAATTAATACTAATTATTGGTAATTAATACTAATTATAGGTAATTATTACTAATTATTGGTAATTATTACTAATTATTGAGAATTTTTCCTAATTTTTCTTAATTTTTCTTAATTTTTTCTAATTTTTCCTAGTTTTTTCTAATTTTTCCTAATTTTAGGTATTTATTACTAATTATTACTAATTATTGCAAATTATTTGTAAATATTGATAATTATTGGTAATTATTGGTAATTATTGGTAATTATTGTTAATTATTGTTAATTATTGCTAATTATTGCTAATTATTGGAAATTATTGGTAATTATTGATAATTATTGTTAATTATTGATAATTCTTCCTAATTATTCCTAATTATTGATAATTGTTCCTAATTATTCCTAATTATTGATAATTATTGATAATTATTGATAATTATTGATAATTATTGATAATTATTCCTAATTATTCCTAATTATTCCTAATTATTCCTAATTATTCCTAATTATTCCTAATTATTCCTAATTATTGGTAATTATTGGCAATTATTGGCAATTATTGGTAATTATTACTAATTATTGGTAATTATTGGTAATTATTGGTAATTATTACTAATTATTACTAATTATTACTAATTATTGTTAATTATTGGTAATTATTCCTAATTATACATAATTATTACTACTTATTGGTAATTATTACTACTTATTGGTAATTATTACTAATTATTACTACTTATTGGTAATTATTACTAATTATTACTACAGATTGGTAGTTATTACTAATTATTACTACTTATTGGTAATTATTACTAATTATTACTAATTATTGATAATTATTACTAATTATTACTAATTATTGTTAATTATTACTAATTATTACTAAATATTCTTAATTATTGATAATTATTGATAATTGTTCCTAATTATTAGTAATTAAATAAATAATTACCAATAAATAGGAATAATTACCAATAATTACAAATAATAACATTATTAGTATATTTTATTATTAATATTAAAATAATATAATTTTCTGATTTATATACAATTCTTTTTTCATCTGTGCATTTTCTATCTCCACATGCAAATAATACATGTGAAGACAGTAAACACACAGATGAAAAAAGAATTGTATATATATAAAAAATTATATTATTTTAATATTAATAATAAAATATACTAATAATGTAATAATGTTTTTATTCCTAATTATTGGTATTTATTACTAATTATTAATATTTATTCTTAATTATTAAAAATTATTACTAATTATTCCTAATTACAATTAACTATGAACAATACTAATAATTTAAATTTATTAAGTAAGAAAACAATATAAACATAATTACATTACAACTAATTAAGAATAATTGAAACTAATAAAAAATTAAAAATAAATATTAAATTAAAATGAACATAAATACCTTGAAAACTGATCTGCTCTGATCGTTCTTCAAAACTTTAATATCAGCTCCGAAGAAAAAATTTAAACTGAAGAAAAACTAAACTTTAGAAACACAAGTTTGAGAGCAGGAGAAAATAGAGAATGAGAATGATTTGAAAAAAACGGATGGGGGTATTTGTAGGTTAGATTATTTGCGACGGGATTCCCGTCGCAAATAGTGTTATTTGCGACGGGACCCGTCACAAATACCTTAGCCAACATTTATTACGGTCAGCGAGTAAATAGTTATTTGCGACGGGACCCGTCGCAAATAACCACCTGCCGACATACTATTTGCGACGGGGGAATATTCCCGTCGCAAATAACTTTTACCGCCGCCGGTTATTTGCGACGGGTATATTCCCCTGTCGCAAATAGTTTTCCCGCGATTTGGCGTGCATCGCGGGAAAACTGTTTGCGACGGGGAAAGAAATCCCGTCGCAAAAGCATAATTATTTGCGACGGGTAAATACCCCCGTCGCAAATAACCCGTCGCAAATACCCATTTTTCCCGTAGTGGATGTTATGATTGGGATAATTGTAATTCCCAATGAATATGGAAAACGATTAGACATACCCATATCCTTGGGAGTATTGTGAAGGTAGCTACCATATAGAAGAATATATGAATTGACCATGAACATAGTGAACCCTATGGTTTCATTCTAGTTAACCAATATAGAAAGATCTTACTATAAGTTCGAGGATCATGCTGAGACACAATAAAATAAATAGGTAAATTTTTTTGGCTAAATTTTTTTGGCTTCCCTAGGTTCATGTTATTTTTTATCATTTTGGTGGAAAATGACCACATGTTTAGTGATATGACATAGTTAAAAGGATATGGTCAAGATTTTTTTATATTTCAAATACCTAAAATTCAAATAAATGTGAAATGGGATTTCCCATAGTTGTTATTGATGTTTTCAAAACTGATAATTGGAGTCCAAAGAGAAAATATCTCTAATCAGGAGACCAATCTATTATTAGTTGTCGTGTGGGAGGAAAACTAACATTGGTAATATATTTGGAAATAGTTGATGCCATGTCATGATGCATAATTGGAAATAAAGTGGAATATACCTTGGTGGTGAATAAAATAATTATTCATTATTAATATATCATGTACCATGGTTTTAGTCCAAGACACAGGAATGAATAAAATAAGTTTACAGCATAAATGTAGTGGAATTTATTTGGAGTAAATTCACACTGAATTGGTATTGTTTCCTTTTTTCCATGAGTCAATTATAGTAGCGGTTATGAAGAAAATTTAAGATGATATTTTTTATGTGTTATGTTTGTAATTGAATCCTACAATGATCACTCCATGTCTCTTATTATGAGTGTTTGACCATTCTATTTAAAAACAATAGATCGACTATAAGAGGGAGAGAATAGCTATTTAGAACTATAACATACAGTTCATATCCAAATTTCAGAGGAATAAATAAGTCTCTTATAAGTGATGGGATAAAAATTATTAAATAACAAACATGAATCCATCAAATACACATCAATGTAGAAGAGGTTTTTGATGACCCTATAACATAGAGAATAAAATATTGATGATATATTCTTGAACGAATATAGATTCATCAATGTTACGTTATATAGGTGAATGAGAATACATATGACATTTCAAAGAGCTATATATATTTTTGGATTTCTAAATATATAATGGTGATTGATGGCCATAAATATCCATAAAATCTGTGTGGATCCTTATTGGAGTAGTGAAAAAATGAGGAGGAATAACATGGGGGTTAGTATTGTGTGATATTGATTAATCCTTAATGATTGTTAGGCAGTGACCCTAGGTAAAAATGTGACCCAAACTAAACTAATTATAAGGGGTGTGGCCCCTGAGAGTAGTTATTTTAATATATATTTTTTGTTCTAGGAAATCATTGATTCAATATCCAAGGATGTATACCATTGAGGGTAAACCATATAAATTCTCATTTCCATTTTTAGATAATGACTGAATAAAATAAAAACTAATGAAACATAAAGCATATATTGTTAAAAACATACCAAAAAGACTATAAAGGATTAGTGGGAAATGTATTTTATGGGATGTGAGATAAAAGTCCCGAGTAGTTTTAATTGGTTATGTTTTTATACCCTAATCCACCCACTCAATTTAATCTGAATAAGTCCCATGATTAAAATTCATTAATTGTTTAGTTGTAGAGAGGATTTATAGATGATTTTTGGGACTTTTTTGGATGTTAATGATGTTAATCCCATATATATATGCAATACTAAGAAGAATATGCAGGTTTGGGTTTAATTTGGAAGGATTTGTTTTTTGGAATTTGGATAAAGTTAGTAGGATCACCTCCTATTATTATATTTTTCATTAATATTAGTTATCAAATTTCAGTCGCTATGGGACCTCTAGTGTCACATTATAGGAGACCTTATAGTTCACCATCATATTGGTTAGAGTATTTTGTATAAGATCTTATAGTATTTTTGTTCGTTAATGAATTACTAAGAAGGTAAAAATAATTTTAGAGAGGATTATGATGTCATAATTCTTTTAATGATAGACAATTGGTAACCTTAGTGTACAGAACGGTGGTGTTTGTGTTCATATATGTGTCTCATCAGTGTTATTTTTGGATATTAGGTTGGTGTTTCATGTAATCTATGAGGTTTATCAACCTATTATAGATTCTATTCGAGCTCAATGTGGTTATATAATGTTTTTCCTTTCATCCATACTAGGAGTGATTTCATGAGTTCTTGCATGCGTCATATTCTAGGAGGTACATGCAGATTCCGTAACAAGTTATTGAATATAGTGAGGTGTAAATAAAATATGGAGAAAGATATTTGTATTACTCTGTGAGAATATATTATATGAAAGAGAATATCCCTAATGGGATGATAATTGCCCATATTTTTATCCTTTGGCAACATAATAATCATCAAGAGAGATGAAGGTAACATTAAAATTTGATACAGATTAATACCTATAGATGATAATGTTGTTTATACATTATAGGATCAATATATTTAAAGACAGGTAATGTGTAGAATCTTTTTTTTATCATTAGATCTAATAACTTTTATTATTATTATTTTAGATCCATTGACAGATTCATTGTGGAGTTTCAATCATCTTGTTTCTCAAATATATATATACTAAAAATATTAAATATATTATATTATCATCCAATATAATTCTAGGAATAATGGATTTTGAATTTAATAGATTTCAATATTGAAAATGGATCCTTCCATTTAATTTTGAATGCATAAAATACCCAGAAATAAATATAATTTCATCTGTATAGGGTTTCATGTCGATGCACTGTATTGAGAAGAATAAAAAATAATAAAAATAATAAATTTTATTAATTACTAAAAACCTATGGACTTTTTCAAATAACACACTTGGTGTATATTCCCTAGGGTTAACTATAATGAACCTATTGAATTGAGTTAGAGCGGTTAGATAACCATTAAATATTATTTTATGATGGATATACTCATATATAATAATTAATGATGCATGTAATGGATTAAACAATGACATTTTTTAAGGCACATTATTCTCAAATAAATATTGTATTCCCCCATTAATTTTATGATTTTATTCTTGATATAGATATTTGATAATTGTGGTTCATGGAATTATTGTTCTATTTCATTCTAATTTCATCATTTCCTACTCCGATTTCATCAATTATTTCTCTCCAAAACATACAAAACAATTGATTGTTTCACATCTTGGTGTTTTAGGGATTTATCCCACTATTTATGCATCATTATCATTAGGGTTTGTTTATCTATTGGTTTGACAACTTAAGGGAACTGAATTTGTTGTGTCATCATGGAATGGTTCTATATATAGGTGTTATGTTTTAAAAATCATAGATTGAAAAATGGAGGGGTTGTTTATGATGAAAATAAGTAATTAAATTACTTTCAATTGATAAATTTTGGTAAGGTGGTAGTGTGTGACATCATAACATCTTAGGAAGAATCAATGATAGAATTATCCAATGAATGGTGTCCAAAATCATATTTCTTTAAAAATATAAAATATAATCAATATAGTGTCCAATAATTTTAATACATATTTATTAAGAAATAATTTATTAATATTAATTAAATATTACATTAATCCAAACTAGATTTATATAGGTCATGTATCTTGGGAAACATATATACATAAAAAAAGTGATCATAAATGGATTACATCATTTCCCACATAGTACTTCATTTATATCGTCCTTCATATTAATATCACAGATAATACCTTTCTTCATATATAGGGGAAATGAAAATAATAAATGGGTGATCTTAGATGTCTGGTAAATTTAAATAGGGGATATATCAATTTTCATATAAGCATAACAAGAGAATAAGTATAAGGTAACATAACATGTTCACAAGGGATAGAATTATTGCATACACATAATAAAAAAGAATTAATTTTATGGTAGTTAGGGCTCCCTAATAAGACTATAATAATGGATTGGGTTATCTGTCAAAACCATTATATTAGTTGTGGTTCATCCACAAGACTATCCTAGTGGATAGAGTCCCTTATTGAACTGGATTCACTCTCAATTCCTATCATATTTATCATATGAGATACAAATATTTACCCAATTAGATGGAGGGATATATAATTATATTCTCACCAATAATTTAATGAAAATAAAAAATATGTATTCAATAATATCATAAAACATTAATAATATCGTAATCTGTTAAACGAAAGTGTATTTATAAACATTTCATTATAGCATAACCATTGGAAAAGAAACATTATTCATAAACAGATTATCCTTATATTAATTAATGATCTAGTTAAAGGATATGAATAGTCTAATTGGATCATATTAAAATATAAATATAATTAAAATAGTGTTTTTTTCATTCATATATAATAATTAAAATTAAAAGATAATTAAAATTATTCCTGAGGAAAATTAGTTTTTCCGTGAAAATAAAATTTCAAAATTCAACAACATCACAAATAATAAAGAATATTTTTTGTTAAAAAATAAACATTGAACCATATAAATTATTAATCAAACTATTAATTTTTCATGAATGTGTGAAATAATATTCATTACCTATATATTAAAAAAAGACAATCCTTTAATACTTTTACTAAAATTTATGAAGTACCGCATTTGGAAAATTAAAAAAAACAATTCCTTTAAATTAATATTATAAAAATTATATAATTGTTAAAAATGAATTTAAAAATTTATATGAGAATATGAAATCCATTTTCTATTTATTTTAAAACATGGATATGGATGAAAAAGTTTTTTTCCACTAAATAGTAAAAAACTGTCATATTTATTTAAAACCATTATTTATATTACTTGAGTTATTATATTGGAAAAATAAAATGAAAAAATAAATTATGAATAGTTAACATGAGAATAATAATATTCATAATTTATTTGATATGTAGATCAAATAATTTAGTCATCATAAACAAAATAGTAAACAATTATAATAAACATTTTGATTGTAACATACCGCCCTAAAATTTTTGGTAAATTTTGAATCAGAAACCCCATAAAAAATAAAATCAATTGAAACATTAAATATACCCAAAATAATAATATTATTCTTATAATAAATCAATGGGGATTTATATATGACTAAAAAAAATTTATATATTTGTATCGTTACATACGTCCCAATGATGAAAATTTGAAATGATAAACTCTATCATGAAGTTCCAATTGTATTGAAAACAATTTAAACCCCTAAAAATATATATTTAAATTTTATTATACATATAAATTTTAATCATGTAAATAATTAAAATATCATATATTATACCTCTTCAATACTCCATGACTGATTTATCAAGAATTATTATTATGATCATCTATTCTAGATGTTAACAATTTTATTTTTCAATAGGATTTTGGTTTGTTAATTTCTATCCATTTAATTATACAATGGTTTCAACATCATCTGAATTCAGATCATGTCATAAATATCATTTATATTCAGTATATAATTATTTAATATCATCCATGAATTTTAGGGATAGAAAAATGGATCCCACTATTCTTCTTAATATTAGGAATAATGTACTCATGAATGTTGTTTTAGTTTTTTAACGGATAGAAAAAAATGAAAATAAAAATTGAAAATTAAAAAATAATCATTGTATCATATATACCATATATAGGATTCAAATAAACTATTATTACCATCCACTTAAAGTGAAAATGAAAATTGAAATATATTGGTTCTTAAGGCGGTAGTCTTCCGTACACAAGAATGATGGTTTCATTTACAATTTGATGGATGATTGGATGTATATAGGTTATGAAATAAACATAAAAACAAAAAATTATGTGGTATTTACTGATTCTATTATATAATCATATTTTAAGAGTAATTTAAGGATGTAGAAGTAGAATATAATTGAAAGTGTTTATGGTAATTTGATTATCTCTTCATTTAGAAAATCCTTTTTGATTACACATTATGATTTGAGGGGATAATAATTTGAAAAAACTATATTTTCTAAAGAATGTTGAGTAAAATAAAAAATTCATTATCTTAGGTAATCTCTATGATTTTTTTCTCAATTTTATTAAATGATGTGTGGGAGGAGGCTCCCTTTTATGAATGAGGTGAGGGACAGTTTTGGAATTTGATAAATTATTAAACTAATTTAAATTAATTTTTAATAAATAATTGTTTAAAAAAATTATTTAAAATATATTATGAAAGTGGTTCAAAATCATCGTGAAAAATAACATTTGGTTATGTTTTGACTAGGTTTTTACCCTAACTGTTTTCTTTTAATTGACTTTATCTTTTTATAGAAATTACCATGAAAACAATTTTTTTACTCTATAGAGGTATATATAGTTACAAAAAATGGAAATTAAACTATAAATGTTCTATGGTGGATATTTTCAACCATTTCCCATTATTTTTTTCAAACTTATGAATTATTATATTATTATATCCTTTCATAAAAAAATATTTATTATAGAATATCATTAATGTCTATATTGGTAGTATTCAATAATTTTGAAATTTAAAATTACAATAATAAATTCATTTCCAATAAATTTCATTAAATAATATGAAATTTTTAATTTTTTTTCAACTAATATCATGGAAATTTTTTTTCTCAAATAATATTATTTTTATAGTTTTAAAATAATTTTATTCATTTTTCATTTTTTTTATATGAGAACTGTGTTAGTGTTCTATAAGAAATACTACTAATTATATAATTAATATAACCTATAAATAAATTTCTATAATCTGAATAATTTCATTATTTTTATAATATAAATTTTTATTCATTTAGAACATCATCTCTTCCATATACAGATACATAATTAATATTTAAAACAACGATAGTGGAATTTTAAAAAATTATTTTATTTAAATATTATGTTTCTCATTTTTAGGGACTATTTTCCCATAGGAAAAAAGGAATAATTAGGTTATAAACATCAAAATAAAATCGTTCAACTTGAAATGTGAAGAAAATAATAACCTTCTCACATTGTTTTAACTGCGATTAACCTAGTTTACCCTTTTCTGAGGGGATATATATTACCAAAACTAATGATCATATTAAAAAAAGATAAAGAAAGTCTATTTACAAAATTTTAAACTAATTACATCAAAAATAAAATCCATTTTATTAAATATTATACTTATAATTGGAAAAAATTATTACTAAAATATTTTTCTGAAACATGATGCACCCTGCATCATAGAAAAATAAAAATTTTAAGCATAAAAATTTATTATTTCCTATATAATGAATTCAAGAACCATTATAAGAATATTTAAAAAAACTAATGAAATTATAATATATATATTTAATTATATTCCTTCACCAATAGTGATTAATTTATTTTATATTATAGAAACACAATGAATGCATAAAAGGGTGTTTAAGAAAATTATTTTTTGGTATAAATTGATTATACCAAATCCAATTATAAAATTTATTCAAATGAACATAATCTGAATTAAAATAATATATGATAAATGATTTTTATTTAAAACCATTTCTAAATAAATGGAATTTTTTTTAATTTATAAAACAAAATAAAATTTCAATAGAAAAAAAAGAGTTTTGTCTATTTAGTGAAAAAAAAATATTTTCAAAACAATCCAAAATTTTCACCCTAATAGAAATTTAAAAAGGGAATTTCATAAAATATAACCTTATTAATAATTAAAGTTTCTAAAATCACCATAATTTTTTTATAATATATTACCATAGTGGAAATAAAAATAATTTTGAAGAAAAGACATAACTGAAACATAAAATATCCTTTCTAAAAACTAAAAAGATTTATTTCCAGAAATTAATCAATAAATTTCTATTGAGTAAGAAAATTATATATTTTTTATAATGTCATTAATGTTATTCATACCCAAAAAATTAATTTCTATGTTATAAATTTCATATAACAATATCTCAATAGTTCATTTAAGCATGTTGTAAAATTTCATTATTGGCATTGAATATAACATTTTTCTATTAAAGTATTTGTAGATTACATTCTACAACTCTAATAGACTTCACTCTATCAATTTGAGCTTGTTCTTAATGATCATGTGATTTATTTTTGAAAATTTCCTTAACAAAAACCCACATTATAATATTGTGTTATGAAAATTACACATGAAAAGATAGAAATGGAAACATGAATTTTATATAGAATTACACATATCTGAGTTTTCATATTGAATAAAATTAGTGAAATGTAAGAAAATTTACCTGGATGAAAAATTTAGTGTCTATAAAATGTGAAGAAAAATTTATAGTCATTTGAATGATGGAGAGTGTTATAGGATAGTAATCACTATAAATTGAAAAACAATGTGAATATTAACCACAAGAAACCCATATAATAATGATGTGTGGAAATGACCATCAGTTCATCATAAATTATGTTAATGGGAAACTATTTTTATTTAATGATATTTTAATAAAGATTAGGAATTCCATTACAATGCTGACTATGAGCATAAGGAAGTATACCAACTTTGTCATGACCCCCTCCCACCAAAGATGTCCCTCCGGATCTGGCAATGGTGAAAGGAAGATAATGACCCCTGAGTCTCGCCTCCAGTAGGCCCCGGGTTGGCGACTAGCACCAAGGGTATGAGTTTTCACAAATATGGGAGGCATTACCCTTTTTATTATTTTGGATCGGGAAATAGGACAAGTCAACCACCAAAAAGGGAAAAGAACAAGTGTATATAAATAAACCCAAACCAAGACCACATGCGTGTTTAAACAATTTTTATAACAAGGTACAAGTACAAGGAACCTCAAAAGTACAATGCCAAAGAAAACAAGAGAACAACAACTGCAACAACTCAAACTGCCCGACTAGTAGGGTCCCGCGCGACCCTGGTAGTCCTCCTGGAAACCTGAAAGTAAACGTAGGGTGAGAATACAAGTATACTCAGTACGGAAACCTAAATCACTCGTGCACATGTGGGGAGACACCCTAAGGTCCCGTGAGAAAACAGAAGAACCAGAAACTAACAAGGAAAAACTATCCACCCAGCCTCACTGGTCACACACACCAAGTAACACAAACAAGTTCAGTATATATATATATAACAAAAGTATTGGGTTCCCCGCCCCATTTCCCACTTAATTAGATGTTTCTCTTCCTAACGGCAAACGTCCTGACGCTACCACACTCTCTCCGCCCGCACACACCTGGGCCAAACCACGCATCCCGCCTGCACACACCTGGGACTCACAACCACGCATCTCGCCCGCACACACCTGGGCCACAACCACTAACCCGCCCGCAGACACCTGGGCCTCATCCCGAAGGTTCTTGGGAACGGTAAGCCTGCCCAAAGAGTCTTGGGCTAAAGGTCGCCTCAAGCCATCACGGCCTCCGAGACCTACCCGATGAGTCTTGGGTGTAAGGTCACCTCAAGCCATCATAGCCTATGGAAGAAGGAGAAGGAAGGAGCTAGTAACTAAGGGGGAACACCCTCTCCCATAAAATGGGAGTGTTCTGCACTAGGTGCTTGACATGGGTGTGGTGCGACAAAACACAAAGAAACAATTATATATATATACATATACCAAACACACATCCCAACCTATGGCTTCTTAAAAAGAGAAACTGAGCATGTGCCTCGGCACTGCTACCACGAAGCATGCATCAACAACCAAACAATCATCCCCCAACCCCATTTAGGTTTTCATGTTTCATGAAATGGTTTAACAAATTATTATTACTGGGAAACTAACATCCAGACAAAACCTTTCACAAACATATCCCTTCCATCCACAACCAAGGTTAGGTAAAACGCAAGCAACCACATGCCATTTATTTTACAAGAGATTATCACAACCATACAACATTCCATCATTCATTTATTTCAAAGTTCCACACAGAAAACCCATTACACACACAAAACATTTCCGCATTTGAAAACACCTTTTACTTCAAAACACTTTTCATAAATAAAATAATTTTCCACAAAACAACCAAACCACCAACATGTTCATTATTCCAACTTTGTTCAACCGGGGTGATCACACAATGTTTTCATTCTCATTTAATTAGCCAGTCATTACATGCTTATCCATTTTCCATGTTTTAACAAAACCAACCACAAACAATTCAGATATCAATTGCGCACGCAAAGGCCACCAACGGCCTTGATTTTCAGTAGGCAAAGGCCTTTCAATCCAAAATCACAATCAGAAGATAAAGAAACTGGAAGGCAATAGAAACAGCACAAAACCCCAAACCCTTCTTTATCCGGTTATTATCTTTATTTAAAGTTCAACTGCATCCCATGGGACAAAATACAAAAATATCCCACCCCACATGTTGCACCAAAAAGAGAGACGAAGGTAAACCCCTACCTCAAAAGGTCCCGATCACGTCGCTTCCGACGACGTCCTTCGGTGTCCTCCGCCTTCCCCAAACCCGACAAACGCCTCCTAGGATGGAATATGGAGAAGGAAGGTCGGAAGGAAAGGTGACAAGTCTGGTCTTAGAAGCTTTGTCTCGTCGCTATGATCCTGTGGCCGCTGACGGATCGACGATCGGAGTTCGGACAAAAACGTTAAAGGAGGAAGACTTCTTGATCATCCAAGAGTGTCGTCGTGCGAAGAAGAAGCGATTGGTCTGGAAATAATCCGCGCCCCTTTCCTATATAGCCAACAAATAGGTAAAACAGTATGCAGCGTGTATTGATTAATACACGGTGTGATTGTACACCTGTTACGTGTTTTGACTGGTCAACACACGACACGTCACGCGGTTTCCACGTGTTAAAAAAACGTTAATTTTATTAATATGTTTGTTTCGTTGACCCGATACATAACTCATAAAAAGGTAACCATCACTGGTCTTAAAATGACCGTCTTAATTATAGGATTACATTGCCGCTGACGGTTCGTCATTCCAACACCATATGAAGAAGTTATAGACTTTTTAAGTTTTGATCACACAAAATAATAATATTATTATTTTATTATTATTATAATAATTTAATATTTTGATCAAAAGGGCTTGTGGCGTGAATCTCTCCCCTTACACCATGCGCACTCCCTAATTTTATTATTGTATTACTATTTTAATATATTAAATCAACATTATATAAAATATATGATATATTAAATCAAATTTTATAAAATAAAAAAAATGATTTATAAAGGGAAAGGGGGCATTCACGCCTCCCCTCCCCATCTCATGCGCATCCCCATAAATTTATTATAATTTATTAAATAAAACCATTTTCCTTTTAATTGTATTATTATATTTATTATAGGATCAATGTTATTAATTTCATAATTCAATTTTGGGAGAACCTGTGCACAACCATTCCATGCGACTCAAAACCATTTCATTTAATTGAATTAAATGGCAAAACAAAAATTAATATAACATACATATTCAACCCCATTTTAATACATTTAATTTTATTAACCTCTCACATATATTTTTTCGCCATCATTGTTATTTATTGTTCTTCAATAACAAAAACATTTCATCAACTTATTTTATTAACTCACCGACGTTATTGTTTTTAATAACAAAAAGATTTACGCTCGTCGCATTGACCACGTTAAACCACCCTGTTGGATATCTGAATCCGACCATGCCACGTCAATGACGTGTAACATCCATCAATTTAATTATTTTAATTCTATTTATTTTTATTTCACACTTATTAAATTGAAACCACATTTATTAAATAAAAACCATTCAATTTCATAAACCCAATATAACGAACTCACCTTTAATTTTTTTTTGAACGCACCACCATGCTTCCACTTACATGTTCATTTAATTGTTTGCAATAAATACCATGAATCATTTCATCAATTTCTCATTATTATTAATATTATGAATAATATTAATAACACAACATCCATAATTATTATTCAAATTTAATTTCAACAATTACTCAATTAATTAAAAAAACTGCATGTTTCATTTATCAACGTCTAATGGATCACAAACCTCCCCACTTCACATCATTAATAATAATAACACCAATTAAATAATTTTATCATGATTATTCTTTATAGTTTAATTAATCAACAATTTATGTCATCATCATTATTATTTAACATATTTTTACGTTATCATCAGTATTAAAATTATCATTATAACGCGCGTCGTCTTGACCACATCGATTTCAACAAAGGAATGGACCAGAGGGGTCTGGTCCATTACATCAGATACCTCTTAAAACATTCTCTTCCTTGAGAATTAAAAACCAACCACGAAAAAGAATGGATCCAAACAACCACTCCGCAAGATACCTCTTAGGGTCTTGTCATAACAAGAAACAACCGACAACCCTAATTATGTGAGTTAGGAATTCCCTATCATATGTCGAGATATTATCCGCTTTAGGAGGCACTGACTCTCCTGCACGGGTTTAATCGCATCCGCATTAATGCGTCTCGATTAAGGACTGGGCCTTCCCACTTCCATATATTAGGTTTGTTTTTTTTTTCAACTTACACTGCACCCAACAACGTACAACCCACACACTGCCCGGACACATGGCATGAGGAATTCCTTCTCCCATGTCGAGACATTATCCGCTTTAGGTGGCACTGAATCGCCTGCACGGGTTAAATCGCGTCCACATTAATGTGTCTCGATTAGGGATTAGGTCTTCCCCTCCCCACATGATAGGGCTCTTCACGTACATTTAAAGGAAAGCGGGAAACAACATAGCATTAAAAACTCACAAAAACAAGGTCCAGGCCTAAAGAATGAGCAAAAGAGTCCCAACAATGGAGTGTAATGCTCCCAACAAAACATAAAGGAGATCATTCAAGAAAACCCAAACACATCTCTATCGATCCCTGGTACTTCTAGAGATGCTGCATCTGATGCATGCAACTATCCTCGCCTAGCTACTCTACCTCTCTGTTGACGTCTGCCTCCTCGACCACGTCCCGACTGGGATCCTTGAGGAACTCCATGTGGCTGGCCACCACCTGCTCCATCTCCCCTCAAAGGGACTGGAGCCTGTTGCTGCTGGAAGGGTCTTGTCGGTGACTGGTGCTGCTGAGGAGGGCGTTGAACCTGTCCATCTCCACCGTACTGAGCATGGGTCGGGCACCGACTCTAAACGTGCCCGAAATCTCTACAAGAAAAACACTTTGGTCCTGGGCTCGTGAAAAAGGGACGAGGACCTGAAGATCTAAACTGGAACTGCTGGGGCCTGTTCCTACTGGCCTGATACTGGAAGGTCCCGTCACATGAGACCTACTGCTGACTTCCTTCCCCTTCGACGAACTAGGCTGGATCCCCTCACATGGTGCACCTCCCTGCGAGTGCATCTTTTCTACAACTCCTGCCTTCTTCTGTACGGCTAAGTATGTCGGAAGGGTGAAGGGGGTCACAGCATACTGGAGCAAAGGACGAAGCGCCTCTTCCAAACATCTCGCCCGAGACTCTTCATCCGGAAAGAGTTCCGGAGCAAAGCGTAGGAGATTCTTGAACTTAATCCCCAACTCTTGAATAGTCATACTCCCATGCTGAAGGGAGATCAACTCCTGACGCTTTTCCGCCTTGATCAAAGAAGAAAGGAATTCCTCTCGGAACTCCATTTCGAAGTCAGCCCATGGAATCTCTGCCTCCATCCTCTCCCCGAGGTAGAGCATCCACCTTTGGCGCACCGCGCCTCTTAGCTGACTGACCGCTAGGGGGACCCAGTACTCCTTCGGAGCACGGATCAAGGTAAAAGTGATCCCTAGCTCTTCAAGCCACCCCTCCGTCTCCAGGTCCGAAGTACTTCCCTCATACTTCTTGAGAGTCTAACGCTGGAAAGAACGGAGGGTCTTCTGGCTGTATTCCTCCTCTCGATCGATCCTCAGTTGATCGATTGCCTGAACCTGCTGGGCCTCAACCATATGAGCCACCTGGGGATGACGCCCAGGTGCCATAGCTATACGGTAAACAAGGATCGCCTAAGCCCAAGTAGTAAGGAAAAAACTCAAAGTTTTAATTATCATTTTATTTCAATTTCTTTCCCAGAACACCCAAATCAAGTAAAACACAAACACGATGATGCATGTACCTTCCCTAGGGTCTCTACCCTGCAATCAATATAGTCTCACTTGGTCGTTCGGTAGTCTCAAAGTCCTTGCATCGGATCACGGGGGGCCCTAAAATCCCGTGTCCTAGCCGGTCTTTCCTGGACTATGTCACGCACCAAGATTAACGAACACTGTTTCCCTACCATCCCATGCAATCCTCACTGTGCATAACTCCAGACTCCATTCTATCTCTCAACCATCACCTCTGATACCATTCTGTCATGCCCCCCTCCCACCAAAGATGTCCCTCTTGATCTGGCAATGGTGAAAGGAAGATAATGACCCCCGAGTCCCGCCTCCAGTAGGCCCCGGGTTGGCGACTAGCACCAAGGGTATGAGTTTTCACAAATATGGGAGGCATTACCCTTTTTATTATTTTGGATCGGGAAATAGCACAAGTCAACAACCAAAAAGGGAAAAGAACAAGTGTATATAAATAAACCCAAACCAAGCCCACATGCATGATTAAACAATTTTTATAACAAGGTACAAGTACAAGGAAGCTCAAAAGTACAATGCCAAAGTAAACAAGTGAACAACAATTGCAACAACTCCAACTGCCCGACTAGTAGGGTCCTGCACGGCCCTGGTAGTCCTCCTGGAAATTTGAAAGTAAACATAGGGTGAGCATACAAGTATACTCAGTAGGGAAACCTAAAGCTCTCGTTCACAAGTGGGGAGACACCCTAAGGTCCCGTGAGAAAACAGAAGAAACAGAAACTAACAAGGAAAAACAATCCACCCAGCCTCACTGGTCACACTCACCGTGTAACACAAACAAGTATAGTATATATATATAGAACAAAATTATTGGGTACCCCACATCATTTCCCACTTAATTAGATGATGCTCTTCCTAACGGCAAACGTCCTGACGCTACCACACTCTTCCCGCCCGCACACACCTGGGCCAAACCACGCATCCCGCCCGCACACACCTGGGCCTCACAACCACGCATCTCGCCCGCACACACCTGGGCCACAACCACTAACCCACCCACAGACACCTGGGCCTCATCCCGAAGGTTCTTGGGAACGGTAAGCCTGCCCGAAGAGTCATGGGCTAAAGGTCGCCTCAAGCCATCACAGCCTCCAAGACCTACCCGAAGAGTCTTGGGTGTAAGGTCACCTCAAGCCATCATAGCCTATGGAAGAAGGAGCAAGAAGGAGCTAGTAACTAAGGGGGAACACCCTCTCCCATAAAATGGGAGTGTTCGACACTAGGTGCTTGACATGGGTGTGGTGCGACAAAACGCAAAAATATAATTATATATATATACATATACCAAACACACATCCCAACCTATGGCTTCTTAAAAAGATAAACTGAGCCTGTGCCTCGGCACTGCTACCACGAAGAATGCATCAACAACCAAACAATCATCCCCCAACCCCATTTAGGTTTTCAGGTTTCATGCAATGGTTTAACAAATTATTACTACTGGGCAACTAACATCCAGACAAAACCTTTCACAAACATATCCCTGCCATCCACAACCAAGGTTAGGTAAAACGCAAGCAACCACAGTCCATTTCTTTTACAAGAGATTATCACAACCATACAACATTCCATCATTCATTTATTTCATAGTTCCACACATAAAACCCTTTCCACAAACAAAACATTTCCGCATTTGAAAACACCTTTTAATTCAAAACACTTTTCATAAATAAAGGCATTTCCCACAAAACAACCAAACCACCAACATGTTCATTATTCCAACTTTGTTCAACCGGGGTGATCACACAAGGTTTTCATTCTCATTTAATCAGCCAGTCTTTACGTGCTTATCCATTTTCATTGTTTTAACAAAACCAACCACAAACAATTCAGATATCAATTGTGCACGCAAAGGCCACCAACGGCCTTGAATTTCAGTAGGCAAAGGCCTTTCAATCCAAAATCACAATCAGAAGATAAAGAAACTGGAAGGCAATAGAAACAATACAAAACCCCAAACCCTTCTTTATCCGGTTATTATCATTATTTAAAGTTCAACTGCATCGCATGGAACAAAAGAAAAAAATATACCATCCCGCATGTTGCACCAAAATGAGAGATGATGGTAAACCCCTACCTCAAAAGGTCCTGATCACGTCGCTTCCGACGACGTCCTTCGGTGTCCACCGCCTTCGCCAAACCCGACAAACGCCTCCTAGGATGGAAGCTGGAGAAGGAACGCTGGAAGGAAAGGTGACAAGTCCGGGCTTAGAAGCTTCATCTCGTAGCTACAATCCTGTGGCCGCTAACGGATCGACGATCTGAGTTCGGACAAAGAAGTTGGAGGAGGAAGACTTCTTGATCATCCAAGAGTGTCGTCGTGCGAAGAAGAAGCGATTGGTCTGGAAATAATCAGTGCCCCTTTCTTATATGGCCAACGAATAGGTAAAATAGTATGCAGCGTGTATTGATGAATACACGGTGTGACTGTAAACCCGTTACATGTTTTGACTGGTCAACACACGACACGTCACGCGGTTTCCACACGTTTAAAAAAACGTTAATTTTATTAATATGCGTGTTTCGTTGACCCGAGACATAACTCATAAAAAGGTAACCATCACTGGTCTTAAAATGACCGTCTTAATTACAGGATTACACTTCTGCTGACGGTTTGTCATTCTGACACCATATGAAGAAGTTATAGACTTTTTAAGTTTTGATCACCCATAATAATAATATTATTATTTTATTATTATTATAATAATTTAATATTTTGATCAAAAGGGCTTGTGGCGTGAATCTCTCCCCTTACACCATGCTCACTCCCTTATTTTATTATTGTATTACTATTTTAATATATTAAATCAACATTATATAAAATATATGATATATTAAATCAAATTATATATAAAAAAATTATTTATACAAGGGAAAGGGGGCATTCACGCCTCCCCTCCCCATCTCATGCGCATCCCCATAAATTTATTATAATTTATTAAATAAAACCATTTTCCTTTTAATTGTATTATTATATTTATTATACGATCAATGTTATTAATTTCATAATTCAATTTTGGGAGAACCTATGCACAACCATTCCATGAGACTCAAAACCATTTCATTTAATTGAATTAAATGACAAAACAAAAATTAATATAACATACATCTTCAACCCCATTTTAATACATTTAATTTTATTAACCTCTCACATATAGTTTTACGCCATCATTTTTATTAATTGTTCTTCAATAACAATAACATTTCATCAACTTATTTTATTAACTCACCGACGTTATTGTTTTTAATAACAAAAAGATTTACGCTCGTCGCATTGACCACGTTAAACCACCCTGTTGGATATCTGAATCCGACCGTGCCACATCAATGTCGCGTAACAACCATCAATTTAATTATTTTCATTCTATTTATTTTTATTTCACACTGATTAAATTGAAACCACATTTATTAAATAAAAACCATTCAATTTCATAAACCCAATATAACGAACTCACCATTAATTTTTTTTGAACGCACCATCGTGCTTCCACTTACATGTTCATTTAATTGTTTGCACTAAATACCATGACTCATTTCATCAATTTCTCATTATTATTAATATTATGAATAATATTAATAACACAACATCCATAATTATTATTCAAATTTAATTTCAACAATTACTCAATTAATAAAAAAACTGCATGTTTCATTTATCAACGTCTAATGGATCACACACCTTCCCACTTCACATCATTAATAATAATAACACCAATTAAATCATTTTATCATGATTATTCTTTTTAGTTTAATTAATCAACAATTTATGACATCATCATTATTATTTAACATATTTTTACATTATCATCAGTATTAAAATTATCATTATAACGCGCGTCGTGTTGACCACATCGATTTCAACAAAGGAATGGACCAGAGGGGTCCGGTCCATTACACACTTTGATATTATAAATTTATACATTAATACATTTATAAAATATGATTATTTTTCTCAAAACTATGAGTATTTGTTATGAATATTTCATTCCTAAAACCAAAAATCTATATCCAAAGAATAAAAAGAATACACAGGTATTCATCGTATATTAACTAATTAACCAAAACCAAAATTGATTAGGACATCGGAATATAATTCCAAAAATTAAAAATCCAGGAAGTAAAACATTTAAATCAAAATATTCCATAATGAAAATAATGGTTCAACTTATATCATTTAATAAATATCCATACATTATAAATCACAACAATAATATCAAAATCAATGAATATTTTAAAATTAAAGGTGATCTGGCATCTTTCTGCATAAATATCTAAAATATTAATTTACGTTTTTAAAATTAATCATTCATGTTCAATCACATTTTAAACTAAAGAGTCATATGCAACTTACCCCAATAAAATTCCCCAAAACTATCATTAATCAGTATGATAAATCACAATATACTATTTTAATGGTGTGAATTTACCAAAAATATCATAAGTAAAATTTACATATACACCTGAAAGGACATCCTAAACCTCACCACAAATATCCAATAAAATATCCCATTTTTAATGAATCACTTTTTGACCATCATTATTATTTATATCCCACTATCCTGTTTACCATAATTAAAATTAACTCATTTAATACACTTAACCAATGCCTTATTTAATCCTCAATATAGTATTCCTCCTAAAACATAGTAAAAGATACCAACAAACTCAAATTTTAATAACATAAATGATCAATTGGGGATGTTTACTCCATTGAACATATGATCAAACATAAAAAATATTTTATCTAAAACACTTAATCTTATCCCATTTGAAAAAATATTTACATTTAATAATTTAAAAATGATTTATTCATTAAAATAAGATAAAATACTATTGAATATATTTCATATGTCCAAAAATGTAATAAACATCATCAATGAAGGATTAAATTATTTTTTCATTAACTAATAAATTTTATAGTCACCAATAATATCCCATTAATATAAATCAAGTAATTATGATAAAAAACATTTTCACATGTTTTGGATTTTGTAACCATTTTTTATATAATTTCAAATATTACTATTGAAAAATCCTTAGATATATCACGATGTTGTTATCTGAAATATCTTTTATATTCAACTTCTAAAATGAAATTCAAAAATACTAATTCCTAAAAACCTTAGTCCTTTAGCTCCAAAAATTGTCATATCATACTTACATCCATCATGTAGGAGTTATCTCTGATAAAAGTGAATATAATTGAATAATTCCCAGGATCCTTATATTTAAAATAAAAATATATGATTGGTACCTTATAATGAACATAATATCCCTCTATCAAACACTTCATTTTTCCCCAAAAATCCATTTCATTGTTCCATTATTTTAATGTCATAAAAAATTATCATTTTCTATTGTGACTTTTTGTTAGGTGTATAATTCAACATTTCTATCATGAAGGAAATATGACCTTATTTCCACTATGTTCTCCACCACATGAGCTAACCAAAAACTCTATAATTATATTTTTTGGTGATATTGAGTGTTCATTATGGTACCAACTATTAATCATATTTCATTATAACTGATTAGAAATTATCACAATTTCATTCCCTCATTTTATAGTTCCATTTAGTTTCATATAATAACCATTTTTCTATATGACGCAGTAATAAAATGATTCCACATACATTTATCCATTGACTAAGAACAAAAATTATATTGTGATAAAAAATAATCATTGAAATGAACCAAAAAATTCATTATTTTTTTAAAATGTTGAAATAAATACTCATTATATGAAACAATAGGACAAGAATATTTCATCCGTGATCATTACCCAAAACATTTGGATTCTAACCTATAATTATACCCATGTACAATATTATAACTAATTTTATTTAATCCTAATCTCAAATGATTAACCAAAAAATTATTTGATTCCAACTATAGTGACCAATTTTTTTCATAAAATGATATTACATATGAATGGATGAGTATTCATTACATATTACTTTTATCCATACCAAAATCATATAGGTCTAGTAAATTTTAAAAGATGAACACATAAATAATTAATTCATAAAAAAACTACAGCATTTCCTCTTTATTTATTCATTTTTATCATTTTTATTAGACATATCAGACATAATAACTATATTTTTATGATCCACGAGACAATAACACTGATATAAGACATGAAATGTTGAAATATATATAATCATAGAGAATTTTTCCATAGAAGGACATTATCACTTCAAAGACTGTCATTGTGGATTGGGCTCACTCACCGAACCGTTAGAGTAGTCAATGTTCACACTAAGAACTATTATAGTGGATAAAGCCTCTTTCGGAAATCAGTTCACTCGTCATTCTAGTCCTATTTATCTCATGATATTTCAATCCATTCCCATGTAAATTGATGACAATATAACTCAAATACCATCCACCATATAATGAAAATCATACATTTATGTGCTATTTGAACATAAAATATTCATAATATAATAACCTGTGAAATGAAATGAGTTTCATAAAATATTCATCCTATTAAATCCCATGGAAAAGTATTTTTTATTATAATCATATGGTTATACTAATTTATAAATATCCAAAGAAAGGATAATAATGGTATCTATCGATACCCCAAACCCAGTAACCTAATGTCGGTGACATAGTTTATTACTTGGGAATAGATAAAAAATGTTGAATCCCAAATGACCAATTAGATTTATAATGATGGACAAATATATACATACATGGTACCCATTTCACATTGGTAATGGAAAATTAAACATGACACATTGCAACAACTTATAAACCACATCCCTGATTCCATTTTTAATGATCTCATCTACAAAAACATGGGAAAAGAAAAAAAGAAGGGTGAGCTCAAACACATAGTATGAGTGAATTACAATGGTAGAAGTCATGAATCAATAACAAATACTCAATTTAAAAAGGTAAATAAATAAAAACACATGAAATTTAAATAAATAGATAAGGAGAAATTAATATGGAATGGTAAATAACTGAACTCAAATTACTTTTAATTAATACGTTAATAATAAAATACATCCATATATTTTTTCGTAGTGAAAATATAATGGATAATAATAAATATATAAGGAATGTATGAAATTATTAATTTTTGAAATCAGGTTTCCTAGGAACATGATACCTTTACCATTAAAATGTATTCGTAAAATTGTTTAAAACAGTTGGGTACAAGGACATGTAGTTTGGACAACTATTTCAAATCATGAAACCACCAATGAATTGAGGGGATATTATTTACCTATCCCCACTCATGGTTGATATTCTAAATCACTCCTAATATAATGAATAATTTATTTCAGTAAAAACCAATATCCCTTATCAAAATTTGATATTGAGTAAAGGATACATATTTATCAATATTTTATTTATTAATCAATACATTTTAGAGTTAAAACCATATATAAAAACGGTATATTGATTAATAAATAATAACATCCATTACAATAGAATATAGATATTAAAGACAAATTTAATATCCAATAAAAAATTAATACATTATTGGACTTTTTAATTAGAAACATAACAATCACAAAAGAATGTGACATTACATAATAACTTTTACAACATAATAAATTACAATTAAAATCACCTTGGATAAAATATTTCAAATTTTAAATATAAAATACCATGAAGTATAAATGATGATATTAATTTTAAAAATAGAAATATATATATAAACCACATAAAAGTGAATGTGTGAATTTAAACTAATAATCCCCAATGGAATGTAAATTGAGATAAAATACCTTACATTATTCTTTCTTTCAGTTGAGTGATATATATACTCTTGTATAGTATTTTTACAGAAGTTATTAACTTATAATTGAAATTTTTTAATTTTTATAATGCCATATATTATCCTTTTACAATAACTTTGAACCATTTCTTATAAACAATTCATTAATTTCCTTTTTTGGGCGTTAATTTCCTTTTTTCTATGTTTTGAATTGTAATTGTTTTCCTCTTATAATGATAATGTTTTAATTATTTGAATTATTTTATCCATGATTTCAATATAATATATATTCGGCATAAATTTATTTAAATTAATCATGGATATTTTGTGACATGAAATGAATCTCATCATTAATGGAGATGGTACGTTGTATTTAGGCATGATCATTGTTTCTATTTTCTTATCATATTAAAGGAAAAAAATTATATACATATAAAAAATAAATATAGTATAATTTTTATGTTATATATATAACATATGTTTATCAAACCCATCATTATTTAATTCTATGTTATGCCTGAATAAATCACATCGGTTTGTTAGGCGGTAGTCCACCACAGAGACAAGGAACATCATCTTATTTCCAAACAATGGAAAGAAATATATTATATGGGTTATTATTATTCTAGAAAAAATATTAAAGTCATAAATATCTTATATATAAAATAAATTATATAAATAAATTATTATTCTTAGCCTTGAATGTTGTAATGGAAGATGAAAAACAATAGATCACATGGCGGCATTCCGTCGTACACACGAACAATGATTTCGTAACCCATTTGATAGAAATGTGTGATTTTTTTGTTCATAAACATAATATAATGAAATTTTAGTATACTTAAGTTACATAGGACATTATATAAGAATGATATAATAATAATTTCAGTAGTTTAATAATGAAATAAAATTAAAATAATTTAGAATAATATGACCTCTTCGTTGGGTATCCTACATAGGTTTTCACTATGATCATAAAATGATTGATTTATACCCAAAATAAATATTCTATAATTGTTTTTGGGAATTGGGAATGTTATTTTATTAGTTTTTTTCATGAGAAATGGCTTTAGAGGTTTGAAGATGGTGGGAGAGTGAGTTTTCTTTTATAATTTATGTTGAGTGGAATTATTGTAAATACTCTAGAGTATTCACTATTAAATTGTATCCCTCTCCTCATGTGGCTCAATAATTTAATAATAATGTATATGGGGGTTTATATGGTCTATATACACATCCAAAATTGAATAATTAGTTAATTTGTTTTATTTTTATTCTTTAACATCTATGTTTCCCCAATTTTTACATTTTGGTTTTTAATATGGAAATTACTTTTTCAAACAAAGGAAATATATTTTTTATGACTAAATTAATGCGAGATATATTATATAATTTAATCCCACTTTTTATAAATATGATATATAATTTATAAAATATATATATCATGTGTGTTGGAAATTTATTTTATCAAAAGTGCAAGTAACACGCAAATACACTTCATTAATCCTAACCACCCAGAGAATGATCATTACTATTTAAGGTTCCATGCCTTCATTATGGAAGTTTAATTATTACATTAATATACGATTATTTATATTTATTGAAATATTAAAACAACTTGGTGGGTGTTGTTTTTTTGTAAATATGTATAATTTAAAAAATATATCATTTATTATAAAATAACATTAATGTCAAATTTTACACTATTTATCTGATTTGATATTTAAAATATCAATACATATATTGAATTTGAATTTATTAAATTAAATTCTTTATTATATGATATAGTCATATAAAAATAAATTTAATACAATAAGTCATTTAATTTACAACAATTTTAACATTTTTAGTATCATTTATTTTAGTTAACTGTTAACTAAATAATTATTGTATTTGTGTTTCTTAATAATTGAATGAAATTAGTTAATATATAAAAATAAAAAACAATATCATGATAAAAAACTATTTTATATTTAAAAAAATTAATTATATCTAAGAATGTTTTAGATTTTCCAACCTCAATGATTTATAAATATTAAATAAATGAAATGATCCTTTTTTTCTTTTTTCTTACATAGCTTATTATTTATAATACTTTCATATTATAGGGTTTTAATTATCACATAATAATGTATCAAAATGTGTTATGTGTCTAAATATTTCCATGAAATGGGTGCTGGACAAGTTTATAGGTACCTTTACACCTTATATTCTATGTTTAACCACTATATGAACTAGTTGGTATCTTATTTACTGTGAATAACTTTAACTGCTTTCACTACTAATTTTGGAATAAATTTGATTTTAAATTATTATAAATTAGAAATTATTAATATTATTAATAATAAATCCATTTATAAAAATTCAATCCACAGATGTTGCAAAATTAATTTAAAAGTAATTCAATACTGGGGATAAGAAAACAAGGTTTTAAAGTTATATTGTTCAATAGTTAATTTTTTTTATATAAATTTTTAATATTAAAATGATTCCAACGACCAAAAATGGATTTATATATTTATTATTTAAATTAATATACTTTTAAAATAATTCAAACTATTATTTATCATTATAAATTATTTATAATAAAATACAGTTTTCAAATAAAAAATTGTATTTTCAATATTCATTGAAAGACGATCCTTCTCATGAAATTCCCAAAACTTAATGCTATGATAATTTTATTATACCTATTTTAAATACGATGATTATTTTGAAATATAAATCCTAGAAAAAATCTTTTTTAATATTAAATTATGCAAGAAAATCATCATTAATCAATATTTGAGGGAAAATATTATTTTTGAGAAAACATTTTTTTTCTTTGGAATTATTATGATTTTATTTCTAAAAAACTGACAGTTAATAAATATGTGTAAATTATATATTTTTATAATTAAGATAATTTTATTCATACCGTAAATTTTAATGTCTTGGAAATACGTATCATATTGAAAAATAATATTAATAATATATTATTATTGGGTAAAACTATGTCTTTCATGCAACGAATGCTTTCAAAAAACTTATCTTTTCATGTAACATAAGATGAAATAAATTTACCATGTAATTAATAATATTAATGTTATTTAATATATTTCAAAATAAATATATCATAAATTTTTTGTTTTTATATTCCCTTTTACACTTGGTGTTACTTTTCATAAACGTTATTGAATAAAATTTTATTCTTGTAGAATTTTGGGTTGATACATTATCTCAATCATAAATATATTAAATACTCTCTATTTAAAAATGATCATGGAAACAGATGAAATGGAGTTTCAATATTATTATTTTTCAAATACCACATCATAAAAAATTTAATAAAACATTCTCTTAAAAAGAGATAAATGGGAGTACAATATTCATCTAGAAATGTCACACTAGTAGGTTTCATGATATTAGGAAATATGTGAGAAATGAAAATATAGACATTAAATAAAAACTAACAACTAAATAATGTATTAGAGTGATATAGAACATGTACAGAAGAAAGATAATGAACAAAAATCTATAAAACATTTGTGTGAATCAGTTTATTTAAATCAAAATAAATAATGATCATAATACTACATTTAGTTTCAATACACTATTCCTAGAGGTGATGAAATATGTTAATATCTATATGGAAACATATTTTCATTATAATTTTATTTTTTATATGAATAATTACATTCTTTTGAATATTAAAAGAAATAATTAAATTTCATCCATTACTCTATGAAGTTAATATTACAAAATGATTTTTTGCCTAAAACACAATAATTCACATTAAACAGATAATATGATTCCATATAAGAGTGAAAAAAATTTCTATTGGTTTGAAACCATTTTCTGAAAAAAAATATTTTTTGTAAAAAAAATTCTAATATTTAGGCGTCCCTCTATTTTGGGGTCGTCCTAAAGCCTGCTATTTCACCAAAATTACTGATCAAATTATTAAACATCTCTCCACTTGGAAAGGGAATTTACTCTCCATGGCCGGCAGGATATGTCTGGTCAAATCAACCATTGTTTCCAAAATGGTCTTCTCGCTCATGATCTACAATTGGCCTTCCGGAATTTTTAAAAAGATTAATACCTATATCAAAAATTTTATTTGGACAGGGAGCACTTTAGAAAGGAAGCTTGTCACTATTCCTTGGAATTCTTGTTGTAAACCTCTTGATAAAGGCGGCATTGGTATAAAAAATTTAAAGCTTTTCAATAATGCTCTCAAATCCTGCCTTACTTGGCGCATCATTAATGGTTCCTCTAAAGCTTCGGAGTTCTTGAAGCATAGGTTTTTTCCTAAACTCATAAAAGGGAATTTTTGTTACATCAACTCCTCGATCTGGCCCGCCATCAGAGACTCGTATCACTCTATCATGAAGAATTCTAGATGGATGGTCAGTGCGGACTCTTCTATTAATTTTTGGTATGACAATTGGCGCGGTAACCCCTTGATTTCCTTGCTTTATATGAATACCTCTCCTGGAGATACTAGTCTTTCTATAAAGGAAGTCCTGCGATCCCATCATCACACCCTCCCAGATAATATTGCTCAGATCATTGATAATCATCCTTTCTCCCCTGGCGGCGATTTTCTGGTGTGGGAACCTGCTCCAAATGGCATCCTCGATTCTAGAACCTTCTATAATCACTGCTTCTCTCGAGAGGATCCCAATTATCAATGGATGAGTTGTTTAATAAGCCTTGGATAAAACCTTCTAGACTCACCCTCATTTGGCGTTTAGCTCACAATAGAATTCCCACTGATGCTTGTCTTCAAATCTTTAGCATTCAACTTTGCTCTAAATGTCGCATGTGTAATCAACATAGGGAGGATGCCAACCATCTCTTTTTGTCCTGTGCGACAGCCTCTGCTTTATGGAAATATGTTCTGGATCTCTTTAATTGCAGATGGCCAACTTTTGATTCTATTTGTATGTTTCTTAAATATTGCATCAGATATGATGCCTCTTTGCAGATAAAGAATATCTTCCTTGCAGCAGTAGCGGAGCTCCTGCATGTGATCTGGTACGCCCGTAATGATTTTATTCATAACAACCACTCTTTTAGTCTCAATGCAGGTAAAGCTCGGATCCTTATTGCGATTCATGAAGCCGCTTCAATCCAAAAAGCTTCTTGCAACAACTCGGCTAACGATTTGGTTATTCTTCGCCGCCTCGGTGTCCCGGGCATCTATCCAAAACCCAAGCATTTCTTTGAAGTTTTCTGGCAAGCACCGATGTCAGGATGGATTAAAGTGAACGTTGACGGCGCTTCCAAAGGCAACCCTGGTCCTGCTAGTTGTGGTGCCATCTTCAGAGACTCATCTGGTCACTGTCAAGGCTGTTTTTACGCTGGCTGTGGTCTTTCTTCTTTGCTCGAGGCTGAGATGCTTGGTGTCATCCATGCTGTTGATTTTGCCATTAAAAGAGGCTGGAGAAAGCTCTGGATTGAAAGTGACTCCACAACCATCGTTCAGGCCATATGGAACGGCGACACTCATCTTGCTTGGCCGCTTACCACTCTCTGGATGAAGTGTCTGAACTCGCTTCATGGGCTAGATTATATTGCTACTCATGATTACCGTGAAGCGAATTCTATTGCTGATGCTCTCGCCAACAAAGGTATTCAGCAGAGCATGACTTGGCTTGACAATCTTCCAGCTGACTTATTGCCTCTCTTTGAGAGAGACTGTAACAAAATCCCATCTTTCCGAACTTTGTAATCCTCTTGCTTTCTTATATATCTTGTGCTTTGGTCTTTTGACCGAAGCATTACCTTTAAAAAAAATTAATCATCTTCATGTTGGTCAGTAATATGATATTACCTTCTTCCATATCAATTATCTCTTAATACCACCATCATTTTCTCAAAATAATGAACATATGAAGGGTTTTCCTTCCATTTGTCATATTTTTTCAATGAATATCAACATTTCACTAAATAATTTTATTGTTCATTAGTACCATTCCACATGTTCTCTAGAATCCTTTATTAAATAGTAATTTTAAACAATCCTTATATATTTTATTATTCTCACAACCAGTACATCAACAATAAAATACAAAAATCAAATAATTTTATAATCCAAACATAATAAAATTAATCATTCCACTTAGTTGGTGGTAGTAACATAATCTTAACCATAATACATTAGCTCCACTTTATTTATATTTTTTGATGATTGAAAAATTTATTTGTGTAGTGTGAAAAATCTGTTCAATTGAATCCATTTTCATTTTAAATATTTTATTACCATTGCAATCATAGGAATGGGGTCCTTTATCTCTACTCTTCTATAATACTCTAAATGTATTTAATAAAGAAACATGTTGTCTCTTTCTATAATAATAACTTGTTTGAAAATACATCCTTCTCTTATTTCCATCATCTTTATTTTTCTCAATCATCCAATTGTTCTCATGGTTCCCTTAGAAGCCACAATATTTAGATAATTATTTCATTATATTGTTTGTGCACTATACCATGTTGTCATATGAATACAATGTTTTGAGAATAATTCTCTTTGGCGTATTGGACAAAACTGATCAATGGAATGATCATTGATACTCTATAGATTACATGCATTTATGTGTATCCCATTACTTCTTCTAAAAGACATTTCAAATTGATTGAATAAACAAGATTAAATCATATCATTATAAAACATAATATATAATACCAAAACTATAAAAATAAATATCAAATTTTAATCTCATATACATAAGTGTCATTTAATTAGGGATATCTCAATTTTCAAAATCGTTATAATGTGTTATAAGGAAAAATTAAATTTTACTATGCGTATCCCATTGGAGTGTCAAACTAGGTTTATAGTATGGCCAATTTTCTAGTACCAGGAAATTCTTAATTCAAGACCAATATTCCTTTTTAATTTTTTTTACCACTACATAACCATATGGAAGAACCACATATTCTTGAGGTATGAAGACAAGGTTTTATTTTTATGAAGACCCCCATAATCTCTACATTACCAAAATATTTTTTTTTTCAATACTTGTCATCAAATTATATCACAGGGGTGTTTTACCCAATCTATGTTTTCCTAATTACACTTTCAACTTTTCTGCAAAATATACTCTGATACAAACTATAGTGACCTAGACAACAATAACCTAGATCCAGTGCTATACATTATTACATTCAAATAGATACAATAGCTAGAATACCAATCGACTAATTAGTTATTAGGGTCTGAGAACCAAATACATTAATCGTACACATTTTCCATTGGGAAAGGAATATAAAACATGCTTAAAAAATATCTAATATACAACATCCTTCAAAACATATTCAGTGATATTTACATTTTAACAATTGTAAAGAAAACAATATAATGGAGTGTTCGATCACTTAGTAAGGGTTATGTATAGATAAAGGTAGCCTGAATCAATGATAAATTATCAATATTGAAAGGTATAAAAATGATCACACATGAAATTTAAATAAATGGAAATGGAAAAATCAATACGGAATAGTAGATAACTGAAAAAAATTCAATTTAATCAATAAGCTCAGAAACATATGCATCCATATATTTTTTTATATTTAAAATATCATGGATAATATAAATTGAAATTTTATTTCATGAAATTATTAATTATTGGAATCCATGTTTCCAATGAAAATGATACCATTATTAATCAGATGCATCCATGTTTCATGGATAATATTAACTAAAATATCAATGAATCTAGAGGATATCATTAACTATTCCCCAAACTTGTTTATAGGTATTAATCAATACTCATATACCAAATAATCTCTATAGTTCATAAAAAATGTGCCTTATCAAATATCTATTTGGTTTGAAGGAAAATTATTTATCAATATTTCTTCAATTAAGAAATATCACTAACTATACACATCATATGTAAAAAATGGAATATGGTTTAGGAAATCACCATATACATAACTCTATAATATATTTATTCAAGATAAATATTATTTAGAATGAAAAATAATTACAATAATGTTATTGTTTTATAAAAATTATAGAAATCCCAAATGAATGTGAGATTGTATTATTACATTTACCACATAGTAATTTTCTATTCAAATATCCTTGGTAGAAATAAGAAAAATTAAAAATTAAAATAAATTAATATTGAATAAATATATTATATGTAAAATTTGAATTATATATACATGACGAAAATGTTAATCGGTGCATAAGAACAAATAATTTACAATGGAATGTAAATTGTGATGAAATCCATTACCTTATGCTTCTTTTTTGATAAATGATCTTTAAACACCCATATAATTATTTTATGTATTTAATAAACCTCTTACAAAACCATATTAGTTATTATAATATCAATTATGATCCTTTTATAAAATCTTATTTCCTATTTTTTTAATAGCCTTTCTTTATTATCAAAATTTAGGTCGTTAATTAACTTGTTTTTTGAGTATGTTTTGACTTTTCATTCTCTATTTATCTTACATTGATCATGATTTAATTAACTACATAATTTAATTTTTTTTTAAATATCATATATATATATATATATATATATATTATATAGGAATTTATTGTAATACGTAAAATCATCTTATAGGAAATGAAATACACTATTCATTGATATGTTAGGTCATATGTATGCATGAAAGATGATTCCATTTTCTTTTGATATTGGAAAATAAGTAAATGTTATTTATATATATAATCATTAAATTATCATGTTTATGTCTTATATAACTTTTTTTTATTAACCGCATCTTTAATATATACCTCGTAACGAATAAATGATTCACATCGCTTCGTGAGACGGTAGTCCTCCATATGCACGATCGACGTTATCATATTCCAAAAAATGGAAGGCATGATGATATGTGAGATATTATAATTAAATAATGAAAATATCAACAAACATATATTATATATAATATACATAATATAAATATATCAGTATTCTTAACCTTGAATGAATGTAATTGAAAACAAATGACCTCGGTTCATAAGGTAGTAGTTCAACAAAGACATGAATGATGATTTCATAAACTATTTGATTAATGTTTGTGAAGTTGTGGGTTTTCACCTTAAAATAAAAAAACCAGCATATTTAAGATATTTGTATATTTATATAATTATGGTAAATTAAAAAATTATTCTTTTAGAGAATGAAATATAATAAAAACATTATGAAATTATCATTAAATCTTCATGGGGTATTTACATTAGGATTAAACTAATATCAAAAAAAATTTCTTTCTATAATAAATAAGGATTCTAATATTAGGGTGGGGAAGTTTGGAATTCATTTTTTTAGCGGTGGATGGAGAAAAATATCTTGAGATGTGAGAATATGGGGGACAGTGAGTGCCCTTTTATAGTTGGGTGGGAGTTTCATTCTTGTAAAAACTCAAAAGAATTCACTATTAGGAGGTCTTATTTACCTCATGTGGATCCAAAAAAGGTTAATAATTAGTGGCATGACTGATTTGGTTGATAAAAACACCCACTACACAAAAATACATTGATTTTTTTAATTTTGTTCCTTAACATCTATGTTTCCCCACTTGTACAATATTTGTTTTTTACTAGGTTAACTAAATTTCTAAAATAGTCAATTTAAACCATAAGATGTAATAATAGTGCGGATTTTTTATAATTTTTACCCATTTATTCTATATACTATATAAAATTTATAAAATAAAATATCATCTGTGTAAGGAATTTGTTTTAACAAAAAAAGAAAGTAAATTTTAAAAACTCTTAAACGTAACGACGTTAACGATGTTTTACTATTTATGCCATAATGTTTTCATTTAAAAGATAAATTGGTGAATTAATATACCATATATTAAATTTATTAAAATATAAAAATCACATGTAAAATGGTAGGATTTTTTTTATTTACATAATTTGATAATATATCATTTATTATAATAAAAGATTAATGTAAATTTTGACATTATTTAATTATTTTGAATTTAGAAATATCAAGAAAAATATCAAATTTGAATCTATTATATTAATATAATGTAAAATGATATTTTAATCAATAAAAATAAGGTAATATAATAATATAGTCAATTTACATCATTTTTAATATTTTTAGAATAATTTATTTTTGTTATTTACTAACTAAATACTTCTTGTATTGGTGTTTCATATGAAATTATTAAAATTATTTAATCTCTAAAAAATTAATATATGTTATAATGATAAAAAATCACATTTACCATTCACAATAAAATTTATAACTAAATATATGATACTTTTCCCATCTCAAGGATTTATAAATACTAAAGGCAATGAACTTTCCAAATTCTCTTATTCATTACTGAACATATTATATATGTCACTTTTAGATAATATTATCCCAATAATATAAAAAAATTGATATTAATCTGTAAGTTCCAAAATATGTTCAGAAAATGGGTGTTGGACATGTAGGTATGTCATATTACACATTATATTATAATTTTAACCACTAAGTAAACATTTTTTAATCATAACCACCGTGATTAACTTTACAATTTTCTCGAATAATTTTAGTTTAAATTTATTTATAACTTATTAGATATTTGGAATTATAATGATTCCAAATATAGAATCTATTTTTCCGAATTCAATCTATATAAGTGGAAAAAATTAATTTATAATCAATCTCTTACATGCGATGAGAAAGTGAGTTTTTAATGTGAATGTATTCAAAATTTTACAGTGATTATATAGAAAAATTAAAAATTAAAACGATTCCAATGACCTAATTGGAATAATATTTCTTTAATAGAACTTATTTTACATTAAAACTAATTGAAAATATAATTTATAATTTTTTAAAAGGTATTTTCAATTAAAATTCATTATTTTCACTATACATAAAAAATGAATCTTTTTTGAAATATCACAAAAGTTCACCCTAAGATAGTTTTGGTATTAAAATTTCAAAAATTATTTTAAATTTTTAATTTAATTTTTATTAAAGTGGTAAAAATGATTTTCATTTATGTGTTCAACGAATATTAATCCTTCCTTTTGAAAATATAGTTTTACTGAAACAATTTCATCTTTTTCGTTAAAATTATTTTTATTTTTTTCTAAAAAATATATAAATAATAACTTTTTGTAAATTATATATTTTAAAAAGTTAGTTAATTCGTTCCATACCCTCCATTTAAATATTTAGGTAATATATATTATATTAAATAATAATATTAATAGTATATTGGTGTTCGATAAAGAACGATCTTGCAGGAAACAAATATTTTTGAAGAAATTCATTATTTCATGTAACAAAATATAAAATCAATTTTGGGGGTAAATAAATATATTATATATATTGTATGTATTTATAAATAAATATATTGTAATGTCTCAGGGTGTTATATTTCCTCATAGTCTTTGTGTTTCGTGTTACATTTGAAATTGAATAAAATGTTATTAATTAAGAATTTTACAGTGTTACAATATCATTAGATTATATCCAATGTAAAATCTATGAAAAATAAAGTATATTTATTAGTGATGAATATATATAACATTAAAAGATCATTAAAAGAATTACTGATTAAAATAATCTTTTTATTGAAAAAATAGCATTTTAAAATCAAAATAATCACAGTGATTAATGAATGAATTTTCTTTGATAATAACCGTAGTAAAAAATTAATAATTATTCAATACATTGGTTTGTTTCAATACAATTAAATTCATTTCATGTCATAATTGCTAAAATAAATCATTCCTTTCCCCCTTTTATAAAGAATAAAACATTTCTTCATTTGGAATATACAGAAAAATATTCAATTAAGAACATTTAATTTGAAGTAAGTCATGGGAAAAAATACATTGAGAATGAAAAATATATTACTGAAAAAAATATTGAATTTTATTTAGAAAACATTGATTTGATAGAAAAAGGTTCTACCACCGAATAGTAAACATTGTCGGATTTACAAAAAAACAATTATTTATCCGTTGAGTAATTAAAATCAGTAAATTAAATGACAATAAACATTAATTCATCAGAAGTAACTGTATAAGAATAATATTCATGTTTTTCTAGAGAGGTATACCGTAATATATTTTTATTGGAATCACAATCATAAACAATCCCGATAAATGATGAAATTATACATAAAACCATTAAAAATTTTGAAAATTTTGAATTATAAGTTCTATGAAATAATAACATAAAATGAATTATAAAATATAATTAAAATAATTTTGTTCTCAATATAACAGTTCAAGGGGGATAAATATACCCCTCATAAAATATGATATGTGGATACTATAACATATGTCCAAAAGATTTTAATTTAAGATGACTAACCCTTACCTTCAGTACCACATTATTCAAAAGAACATTAAACACCTATATGATATATTTAAATATTATTATACGTAAAAAATAGAATTAATTTATGACATATAATATCATAAATAATCCCTTTATAATATTTCATCACTAATTTATCAATAATTCAATAATCAAATCCTCGATTCTAGGTCTGAACGATTTAATTTTTCAGAAAAATTCAGAATGGTAATTCTAGTCCTTGTATGTAGATATGTGTTCAATCATCTCAAGAATCATTATCAATATATAAATATCAATTATATATATATATATTTATTTATTTATTTCCATCCATTATTGATATATTTAGTAAAATGAATCACATTGTTCATGAAGATGGTTAGTCATTGGTACATTTGAACGTCATTTCCATTTTTCAATTGATAGAATGGAAGAAAGATAAATAAAAAATAAATCATTAAAATATTTATTATTTCATATATATCATATTTATTTATTAAATACATAACAAATTTCATTCTAAAAATAAGAAATATAATAACGAATTATATTGGTTCACGGGGTGATAGTTCACTATACATACGAATGATGATTTTGTATCCCATTTGATGGAATAGGGGATGAATATTGGTTAATTCATTAAAAATATAATATTATTATATGGGATATAATAATTTTATTAGAATACCATTTAATGAGCAATTTTTGAACGTGGAGGAAGAAAAAATAAATTGAAAGAGATAGGGAAAGACGATAACCTCTTCGTTGGGGAACTCTTTTTTCCTTATACTTTATTCCTTGGATGGATGTTATTTTTGAAACAACGTATGCGATAGTTTTTAAAATTATCCTATCTATGTATTAGTTATGATATTGGTAAATATATACTGAATAATTTGGTGTAATCAAATAGTGGAGGAGGATCCCAATTATAATTGAGTTGAGGAGAACTTTTAAAATTTCATAGAATTATAAATTAATAAAAAATAATTTTAAAATACAAATGTATCCAAAGTAATTTATTTATATCATAATATAATGATGGATTTAAATAACTCCTTTAACAAAATTTGGAACATTTTAGTCTAATTTTCACCCCTATATTTTTTTATTTTTCTCAATTTTACCCTTTTTGAAAATTGCCACAATAATGATATTTTTACGTAACAAACGTCAATATTTTTAAAATAAAAACCCTTTTGACCCATAATTGGGATGTTGATGATGTATTAGTCTTTATTTAAATCATTATTTAAAAAAATATTTTTTTAAAATAAAGAAATTATGTATTGTTTATTAACAAATAACATTAATGTCAACTTTGTAACTATTCAATTATATTGACATAAAAAAATTTATAAAAATAATGTAATTTGAATTTAATTCAGTAAAACCTCTTTAATATATCATTTTCATGTAATATTATATTGAAATACAAAAAATAAATTAAATAATATTATTTTTAGTGATTTTAAAATAATTTTATTGATTAAAAAAACAATTTTCAGTTGTTTCGTGAGTAATTATTTCAATTATATAATTATTAAAAATTATAAAAAAAATTATATCATAAAATTATTTTCATTATTATGATAATATAAATTATTAAAATTTTATAACATTATTTTTTATATATTGACACATAATATATATTTAAAACTAATAGAGTGGCATTTTATAACATTCTTAGATTTAAATATTATAATTGAAATATTCCAAAAAAAAGTGTCCATTAAAAAATAATCATCATGAATAACGTGATAATGCTAAAATTTAATTCATACAATAATAATTATGATTATAAATTCTAACCTCATCAAAATGTTTTAACCAATATTAAGTAGATTTACCATTTTTGGAGGTGATAAATTTACCATGGTTACACTTCATATTAAAAAGAAATCCATTATTAACCAAATTTTAACATCCTAACTCCAACTATGGAATAAAGTTTGAAAATTAAATAACCGTAAGGGCCATAAATTTATTTCAAAAAAATTGAGAGGAACATGAAGAATAAATCTTCAATGAAAAATATCATGTTAAATCTTAAAAATAGATTTATTCTTATCCAAGTCCATGAAGAAAAAATTTTGAATATAATTTTTTTTTAAAAATAAAATTAAAAAACACATTAAAAAATTCACTAATATTTCATAATTTAATTTATTTAGAGAGAAAAACATTATGCACATAAAAGATTATTTTTAAATTAACTTTTTTATATGAAAATGCGTTTATACCAATTCTAATCACAACATTATTTCTCATGAATGTAATTACATTATTAATGATATAAAAAAATAATTTTACTTAAAAAATTAAACCAAAATTCATCATTTTTAAAATATTCAAACAAAATAATTTTTTTAAAAAAATCAACAGTTTTCACTATTCAATGAAAATGCAATCTTTTTAGGAAAATTTTAAAAAATATCACCAAAAAATAGTTTTGATGTGAATATTTAAAAACATAAATTACCTATATAAGATAATTTTTATGAACTGCCAACAACTTATTTATAATATTTTACCATAAAATAAACCACATTTTTTTTGAATAAAATGCAATTTTGAAGTACAAAATTACATTGTTAAAAAATTAAATTTTTATTTCCTATAAATTAAATTTACCTTGCATGAAATTTCGGAGGCCCGCGCGCAATATTGGCTATGCGCGCGCAATCCTTCCGGGATTCGCGCAATGGGCCAAGTCGGCGCGGAATGTTCCGCGCCCGACGCCCGTGCGCGGCCCTATTGCGTGCCGGGCTCCTATTTCGCGCCCGCGCCGTATGGCGCGCCCGCGAGCCGAATTGCACGCCCGCGAGCCGAATTGCGCGCCCGCGAGCCGAATTGCGTGCCCGGGGTTGCCTATAAATACAAGGCGACCCCCGACGTTTTGAAGGTTTCCAGAATTCGAAGGGTCGCTCGTGCGCGCAATCCCACCCCCTCCGCGCGCAATGCCGATCTTCAGGTAACCTCCTTTATTTCGCGCAAGCAAGCCTCGGGGTTCGCCTTCGCGCGCAACCCCTTTGGATTCTTTCCTTTGACCAACTCCCCACCAAAAGGCCTTCGCGAGCAAAACAAGCCTCTTGCGCGCAATTGCCCCCCGGGTGCGCGCAATACAGCCCGATTGCGCGCACCCCCTTACTAAGTGGTCATTCGTTAATGAATGGGCCGTTGCCCCCGCGCGCTATCAGAGGCCCGGTGCGCGAACTCTTCGTCTTCGATGCGCAAAGCGCTGGCCCAATTGCGCGCCAGCCCGCCCAATTGTGCGCCGACCCGCGGTATTGCGTGCCAAGCTCCTCTTTTGCGCGCAAACCGCCAGGGTCGCCCCCTTTGACCCCCTGAGGGTACCCGCCTGCGTGGCACCCAATGATCTTCATCCCGGGTGCCCGCACCGTACGGTGTCTTCCCGTGCAGCCCTCCAGGCTCGTGCGATGTGACACAGACCCATTGGCGGCACCACTTCGTCCGCGCTGCAGGACGTTAAACTGCCAAGCATCCATCGTCCCGCATGACGTTAAACTGCATTCGTCCAAGATGCACGACGTTAAACTACCTAGCATATGGGCCTCCTCAAGGTGTAAGCCCAAAACCCCATCGTCCAACATGACGTTAAACTGTACTTCGTCCGGGAAGACGTTAAATCGTCCGCTTCGTCCTCAACACATGACGTTAAACTATACTTCTTCTGGCAAGACGTTAAACCGTCCTCATCACCCGATCACGTGCCTCGCACGCAGGGTCCCCCCCCGGTTTGGATGTGGCCCCACCCGCTCGTCTCTACAGGGATGTCGGGATTGCCCCTCTTTAGGGACGATTTATTGGAGTGGCCTTCGCCCACAGGGGTAGGGTATTACAAACCCCTAGTTTCTTGTGGGGGACTACACATGTGTATCTCCATTGTGCTTCCCCACTGCCGAAGCTAGTAGAGGGCGTAACAGGGATCGAGGTGTCTCTCACCTTCGGCCCAAGTCCCTCTTCAGCTGATCTTTGCCGCACTCAGGTTGCCTCAGTGCGTAAGTCCTGACAGAATGAACTACGTGGACTTTGATCCATGTCTCCTAAACAGGGTACGTAGGAAGCCTCCCTGGGGTTCAAGCCCACCACCTGGTCGTCCCGGTCATATTGACGTCGGTTCGTCCATCAGTGGACCCCTCTCGGGTTCACATTCACGTCGATTCACCTATGAATCCGCCCTTGTGGGGGACTGCACGTGTGTATCTCCATTGTGCTTCCCCACTGCCGAAGCCAGTAGAGGGCATGACACGGATCAAGGTGTCTATCATCTTCAGCCCAAGTCCCCCTCCAACTGAGCTTTTCCGCATATGGGCCTCCTTAGAGTGTAATCCCCAAACACCATCGTCCAGCAAGACGTTAAACTGTGATCCACCCCCTTCGTGCGTGCTGGTCCGCTCTGCCCCACTTCGTGTGTGCTGGTCCGCTCCGCCCCACTTCGAGCGTGCCGGCGGCCTCGACCTCCTCGTGAGTCGGCTTTCCAACATCCAGCATGACATGAAACTATGATCCACCCGGCCGTTCCATCCCCCTCTGTGCGAGGTGGTTCGGTTCAATCCTCCGCCCGACAGCCTCGACCTCCTCGTGAGTCGGCTTGCCGTCGTCCAGCATGACGTTAAACTATATATCCGAACTACGCTGACTTTGATCTGCGCTAACGCGCGGTACGTAGGAATCCTCTATGGGGTCCATGCTCTTCACTCCATCATCCATCCTGATCCTTACCCAGGACGCCACATCCCGGTGGGGTCATGCCATTCCATTCCACTCCACTTCACTCGGGAAGCTGCCCATGTGCTGGCCCCAGCGTCGGAGGTTCCCCGCAAGGGGTTCTTTCATCTGATCCACTCCTCGTGTTGATCAGTCCGATGCCGTCCCCGCTGGACGTTAAACTCGCGGCATACCCCGTGTTAAACATGGGAAGCTGAGGAAAACCTCAGGTAACGCAGTTCCCCGCACCCAGCGCGGGATGCCTCAGGCCATCACGCCTTCGAGAAGCCCTATTAGGGACGGAAGGCAGACATGCAGAGCCGCAGTGTTAAGACACGCCCCCAACACCCAGAGCTAACCGGTCTCCTCACCGCAGGTTGCTGCCCCGACCAGACTCCTTGGAGCGTCTGGGCGGAAGCAGCGTAATTAACCGGTGTCCATTAAGATATGGCGCCGGGAACGAGATTCACGAACATTCTTAAATCTATGAGGGAGACCCGGATTAGGCGACGAGTGCCGAGGAGACGTCCATGGAAGGAGGAGCCGACATCCCATCATCCCGGTTTTGATCAAGGAGAAGACGTCCCTGAATAAGGGACGCATGCCGCCCGCCTTTGGAAAGCGGGACTGCGGGGCCACAAGCCGCGCTCCCATCCCCTCGGGTCGACGGGCGCACGCGCGAACGCATCCTGGCGGAACAGCGTCGGAACAGAAACCCGACGCACATCCGCACCGAAACAGAAAATGGTGAACCCGACGTGAATCTCTTCTCCTCAATACAAAGACCGATAGCTTTCAGAGGTGTTGGAATACTAGCATGTTGCCCGGCCGAGCATTCAGCACTGGGGCACGGAACCCGCCAGGGGCTGGGGAAGGGAAATCGGGCACTCCGTCTCACGACGTCGATGGCCTGGGTTCCCCCCACAGAAGGCGCCGTGGCACTAATGGTTGGTTGTCGATTCCTTTTCCTGTCAGTGTTAATGGGCTCTTCTCCTTGCTTTCAGGAATCAGGTCGCCCAATCCAGTGCCCGATCGCCGCCCACCCACTGTCGCAGGGGTAGATGAAACACTGATGCGGCTACTCTGCGCGGTCCCGCCCGTTCCACAGCCGTCCCAGCAGCCGCAACTGCGGGGCAACCACACCCTCTCTCCCCCTCGGAGGTCATCCAGAGAAGGGTGATCAACAACATGGTGCGGAGATATGAGGAAGAGGGAGTCATCCCCACCAGGGACATGGCTCGCCTAGACCTCGAGGAAGCTGCACCTCGCCACCAATGCCGCCCCCGAGGGCCGCGCAGGGAGACACCGCTGCCTACCTCGACGTCCAACCGCTTCAGGAGTTTATCCTCGAAATGCTCCGACAGCTCCCTCCCCAATGCGGATGATGTGGGGGATGTCCGAGACCGCCCTATATGAGATTCGCTCCAGGGATCCGCGATAAGGGCTCCTTCCAGGCCACGTCGACACCGCCGCAAGGCTTCTCAAGTCGAAGAACGGGCTCTCCACCTGCCTGCGCCGCTAATCCTGACTCGTCTGCCTCGACGCCAACGTCGGGCATGAGCGGAAGAGGATGCCCACCATGGGGCCCTAGCAACCGCGGCCGCGTTGGCCAAAGCCACTGCTGGCTCCAGTCACCAGGCCCCTGCGCATCCTGAGCAGGGGCACTTCTATTCCCGACCTGGATCGAGGCCCTGATCGCCCCAAAGGCAGGTTGGGTTGACTCTCCCGGTTGCTGGTACAGGCAATAGCCACCGTGGACCACCTCGCGGTAGCGCTATTCACTAGCAGGGTCTACTCCGTGTGGCCGATCCAAGAGGCATGGGTGATCCCACCTTCTGATCCCGGCCCGGAGGCCTGCCCGGGATCATCTCTCCCCGCGTCCCCTTTGATATCTGTCCCGGTGCTCCTCGCACCTTGGTTTCCAGTCCTCTTGGCCCCAGCACCGGTGCGGCCAAAGGACGCCAGGATAGAGATCAGCCATGCCCCGAAGAACCACCCAGGGGCAGGAAGGCGAGGCGTCGACGTAGAGGGAGGAATGTTAGGGAATTCCGAACAGAGATCCGACCGGTTCGTTTATCTGATACAGAGGCGGAGTATGATTCGGCGACGGAGCCCTCCCCCCGATCCCGCCAGTCAGGGGCAGGGGTAGGAATGTGGCACGTCAGCCTCGTACTCCCCGAGAGCGAGATCGATGTGATACCCGCATCTCTCCAAAGGTATATCCGGAGTATCGAGGGCCTGGTAGACCCCCAAGGATCAAGCTTGCGGTTGGTACCGGCCCCTCCTGAAGCGCCTTCTGCCTCGATCGGATAAGCCAGACACCTTTTATGGGGACCGACGGTCGAGCCACAATTTAGTGCACCCTCGGCGAGCACCGACGCTATGGCGGGATGGTTGCTCGCCGGCCCGTCCTATCGTGATGTGTTAGCTGGGGCACCACAACCCTCAGAGGGCGGCCCGGGACATGGAGGCCAATCGGCCTTCTTGCCGTATTCACTGCCGGCCAGCCCGCCGGCCCAGCGGCCCGCCTCGGTACCACTGCCGGTCCCCATCCATTCCCAGTCGCTGAAGGGGACCAAGAAGACCTGGGTCCCGAGTTTGAGTCGTGGAGCTTCTGGACCATCCTTGCAGAGGGCCACTTCCCTGAGATGTTTTGGCTAGTCGCATGACCGGACTTTGATGCACCTGAATTGCTCCCCCCGGATGATTTCGAATGCTTCCGCCGAACTCTCCGGGAGACTCACTCCCGTCTTCACCGCCTACAAATGTCATATCCTGGGAGTCAAGCACACCTGGAGGATATTGGTGAGCAGTGTCGTCAGATTGACCTGGCCACGCCCCCCCGTGGTTCGGCACCCCGGGTCATTTGGGCACCACGAGGCCCTCCAACAACGATGCGTTGAGTGTTTTCAAGTACTCCGCAAGGTTATCGAGGAAGCCACCCACCACGTGTATATCCGTGGATGGGGGAAATACGATGCCCTACACATCAGTGCGATTCGCCGACAGCCCGACTCGTTGGGTGGCCCTGAGGGTACATCCCCAGGGACGGAAACGGTCAATATGGCTGACCTGTCGGGAGAGGGGAACGACTTGGAACTTCTCGACGGGGGCACTCCCCCCGAAGACAAGCCGTAGTTGGATCCATCGGTGAGAGTTACTCGTCACCAGAGGAACCTCCTGGGTCTCCCCACACCCACTAAAGCACTGACGTTGAGCCGAAACGTCAGCAAAGGTAAAGAGCACGGCGGGGCTATAAAGCCCGCCGACCCATCTGCCTCCATACAGAGGGCAGATGAGGATCCCGAGAAGGCCACGCTACGTCAACAGCTCGCCGAGTAGAAGAAGTTAGTTGACCAGCTTCTCGCCAAGCGCGCTGCAGAGCGGCGGCCTGACTACGGTGATCCTAGGCCAGGACAGTAGGGACAGGAACAACCACTCCTCGACGAGACTCTCCTGGGCAACCGTGATTATGCCGTGTTTGCCGACAAGGGAGAGGCCATTGCCTATGGAAATAGGGTGCGGTATGTTTCATCACACCCTCCCGAACGACGTGACTACCTGAGAGACCCCGCTCGGATTCCTCCCGCTGCTCAAAGGGCTGCTCCGCCCGCCATCCCACGAGCTGCCGAGTTCGACGACCCGGTCGACGACCTGATTGAAGATCCATGCAATGAGCTCGTGGTTAGATATCCTCTCTAGGACTGGAACCCATGTCCGGACGATTCGATGGCGGCACTCATCGCCTGCATGGAAGCCTTGGAGACTCGGCAAGTGGCGATCCCATCGGACGGCAAGCCATACCCAGCATGGGTGGATGACATGCCGGCACCTCCGGGATTCGGGAACCCCACTTTCGCCCCCTTCAATGGGACTGGAGATCCGCCACAGCATTTGGCCCATTTCAACTCGAGGTGCGGGCCAATGTTGGGAACTCCGGTGCAGCAGGAGGCCGCTAAGCCTCGCAGCTTTGTCCAGACACTGGAAGGGCCAACATTTGTCTTGTACAGCCAGCTCCCCGTCGGGTCGATAACTAGCTGGGAGGACCTTCGTAGACAGTTCCTCTATCAGTTCAGTTCCACGACCCGGAAGACGAGTATCGCAGACTTCTTCAAGTGCAAGCAAAGTCCTGATGAGCGAGTCGCGGATTTCGTCGCACGATAGAAGGGTCTCACGTATTCCCTTGACATGTCGTTGACTCAGGAGCAGTTGCTGAAAATGTGTGTCGGGAACGTCAAGACCGAGATGGTCCCTTCCGTGATCACTCAGAATTACCCTGGAGGGTTCAGGGACTTCTCAGAAAAAGCTCAACGTCTTGAGGAAGCCCTGCAACAGGCCGGTCAGGCACACCCGCTGCCTCCTATGATCCCTGCAAGGAGAGTTAGCAGGGCTGAGCCCGCTGCTGTTGCCCAGATAGAGGCCCCCAGGCAATTGGAGCTGCTGCCGGTGAGGCCAGCTCCACAGCCTCACAGGAATCCGCCTCCACGGGCTCAGTTCCCGGCCCAGCAGCGGCAGCCCCAGAACCGGTCGGCCCCTCCGCGTAATGTACCGCCACAACCCAGGCGAGATAATCAGGGTCCACCTCCTCGGTAGGCCCCTCCAGCCCCTCGTCAAGACCACGATCTCAGGGCCCCACGATACCTGACTTACTCATTTCACGAGGATCAGGTCCCCGGTTATTTCCGGAGCGCCCTGGAGCAGAGGATTGTGCGACTGCCTGAGTGTTGGAGGCCAGAGGTGGCACATCTCACAGATAACCCCCGCTACTGCCCTTACCATCGGGCCCTAGGGCACACCATCCGGTGGTGCTACGTGTTTAAGGACTGGCTTCAAGACCAGATTCACAACAATGTAATCAGGTTGGGCCCAGCTTCAGCACAAGTGGCGGGTGTGTTCGTGGGATCAGATGACGATAGTGGCGACAAGGACGAATGGCAGTTGGTCTCCGACTGCGGATCCCTGAAGTATAATGACTGGATGGCCCGCAAGACGATCATTTGTGCCCATGGAATCATCCATGCGCGCTTGCATCAGCCTGAGCCCCCAGAATCTGAGGGTGCTGCTTCGGCATCGTCGTCCCAGCCTGCCTCTTCCGAGAAGAGCAAAAGGAGACGGCGCAAGGAGGAGCGCGCCCCGCCAGTTCCGCCGCTATCCCGCACTCTCGGCAATTTCATGCCCCCGGAGATGGGGGTCCCTCCTCGGATCCGCCCGGTAATGAATCACTCGTCCGATGACAGTATTGGGTACACTTCGGTTAATACCGTCAAGCTGGTAAATCCCTTTTCGGTTCCCGACGTTGAAAAACACCAGGTGGACCTCTCTAGTGTCCCCGGTCGCCGCCACCATCGGAGGAACCGCAACAACAGGAGTCACTGGGGCACGACAGTTGGTACCTCCAGCCAGGACATGCACGCCACTGAGACTAGGCAGCGGGCTCAAAACCGAGCTCAGCGTGCGCAGCCCCCCCATCCGGGGATGACGGATTCACCTCCACCACCGTTTGTGGTGTGGGACGAGGCAGAACCGCCTCAGCCGCGCCGCGACCAGCTCCGTCCTACCACGAGTCCATCCCGGCCTCCTGGCCCCAGTACGGTGACCAATTCCCGGGCTTCAACCAGTGAACAGCGAGATGCGCCAAGCAGCAGTCGGCCGCCGGTCCAACCGGCAAGGCCCGTCATGCCTCCAACCGCAGAGCAACCTCCTGCAACCAGGGGCTCGCGCTTGGAAAGAAAGTATGATGTCCTGAAGCACTTGGCCGACATCCCAGCAAGGCTCTCTATCCTTGAGGCTCTGCGCCTATCACCTGAGATGCGTGAGGCGCTTGCTGAAGCCCTGAAGAGCCCCCTCCAGTTTGAGACGGAGGTTGTGGCTGTAGAGGCCTTTCACATCGAAGCGATCAAGAACGCCGAATGTCAGGCGGTTATCTCATTCTCTGGTAAGGATGAAGACCCTCCTATACAGGGGCACATTCGTCCGATGTATGTTACTGTCCAGTTCAATGGTCTTGAAGTCCGGAGCTGTCTTGTCGACACGGGGTCCGGGATTAACCTGATTCCAACTCGGACGCTCCAGAGATTGGGGTTGTCTGAGGATGACTTGATTCCCTCCAACCTCAGGATCCAGGGGTACGACCGCACCGAGAAAACTCCGATCAGTAAGATACGTTTGAAGACCCAGTTCGGTGACCTGGTTGCCAACACCGAATTCATGGTAGTCTCTCAGGACACTGCGTATAACGCATTGATGGGCAGGCCATGGCTCCACCTTCATGCGGCGGTTCCCTCGTCATACCACCAATGCCTTAAATACTCCCTTAATGGTCGAGTAGGCGTGCTTCCGGGAGATGCCTCTCCTTTTGCCTCATGTGAAGCCCGCTATCTGGACGCGGACTATTACAAGAGCAAGGATAAGCAGATCCTGACAGGTGAGGTTGAGCCTGTCGCTGTTGTAAGTGATCCATGGGCAAGTTTGGATGACGCTTACGTCCTCCCGATCCATCGGTTGGACGTAGCCATGGTCTCGACGGCCCGTGAGTCTCCTGATGAGATGACCGCGACCGCCCATGCCAGCACCAGTGGCCCAGCAGGATCTGGTAGCCCCAATGTAGTTTCCAACGCAGTCTCTCCCGTGGATGATCCCTCCCCGAGTGTAGAGGATGTGGAAGATGCACCCCCAGCCTTTGAGAAGGGCGTCTCCGCCACGGTCGATGAGTTAGTATAGGTGAACCTTGGAACCGAGGCAGATCAAAGACCCACATTGGTCAGTGCCGCCATGCCCTCTGAGGAGAGATAGCAGTACGTGGACTTCCTCATAAAGCACCGTGATGTGTTCGCTTGGGGCTATGACGAGATGTCGGGGCTAGATCCTCAGGTAGCCGTCCACCGCCTTGGTCTCCCGGTGAACCATCGCAGGTTCAAGAAACCTCCCAGGAAGATGCACCCATTCCACGGTTCCATGGTTGAGGCTGAAGTTGACAAGCTTATCAAAGCCAACTTCGTGAGGGAAGTTCAGTACCCCAGATGGCTGGCCAACATTGTGCCGGTCAGGAAGAAGAACGGGCAGATCAGAGTCTGTATCGACTTCTGCGATCTCAAATGCCACTGTCCGAAGGATGATTTTCCCCTTCCTGTGACAGAGATGTTGTTTGACGCCACAGCAGGGTTCCAAGCCCTCTCCTTCATGGATGTATACTCTGGATACAACCAAATCCGGATGGCCCCTGAGGATGAGGAGTTCACTGCCTTCAGGGCCCCCAAGGTATCTTTTGTTACCAGGTCATGCCCTTCGGCCTGAAGAATGCAGGTGCCACCTATCAACGGGCGATGCACCGCATATTCAAGCCAATCATCGGCACACTGGTGGAATGCTACATCGACGACTTGGTGGTCAAATCACGCCAGTGTCAGGACCATCTCAAAGATCTTGAGAAAGTGTTCGGCTTCCTCCGGTCTCACCGCCTGAAGATGAACCCATTGAAGTGTGACTTTGGGGTCACCTCCGGGAAGTTTCTTGGCATTGTGGTAAGATACCGGGGTATTGAGATCGACCCAGAGAAGATCAGGGCGATTAGCCAGATTCCTCCCCCAGGTAACATCCGGGAACTGCAAGGGTTCCAAGGCCACTTAGCCTATATACGCCGATTCATCGCGAATCTGGCCGGCAAGTGTAAGCCATTTACTCGGCTCATGAAGAAAGGTGCCACCTATGTATGGGATAAGGAGTGTCAGACCGCTTTCGAGGAAATCAAGCAGTACCTGCTTCAACCTCCGGTTCTGATGCCGCCTGTATCCGGGAAGCCGCTGGTCCTTTATGTGACTGCCCTGGAATGGTCCCTTGGTGCCCTTCTCGCCCAGAAGAACAATGAGGGAACAGAGAATAGCCTCTATTACCTCAGTCGCATGCTCCTTGATGCGGAAGTTAGGTATTCCCCCATCGAGAAGAGCTGTCTGGCGCTCATATTTTCCGTACAGAAATTACGGCACTACTTGCAGCACCATGAGGTACAGTTGGTTTCTCGGGTAGACCCGTTCAAATATATCCTGAGCCGGCCTATGTTGACTAGCCATCTAGCGCGGTGGGCTGTGATTATCCAGCAGTTAGACATCAGGTATGTGTCTCAGAAGGCCATCAAAGGGCAATCATTGGCAGACTTTCTGGCTGCTCATCCGACCTCCGCGGATCAGCCACTGGATCTAGGCTTTCCTGATGAGGCCATTCTCTCGGTCGATCGTGCTGATCCATGCTGGCAGATGCACTTTGACGGTGCCTCCCGGAGCCCCACCGGTAGAAGACTCGATAATCCTAAGCTCAACAGAGTGGGCTTGGGTATCGTCTTCATTACCCCGGAGCGAGCCGTGCTGCAATACTCTTTCCTGTTGTCAGAGGGCTGTACCAACAATGAGGCAGAATACCATGCCCTCATCACTGGCCTCGAGTTAGCTCTCGAGATCGACGTGCCCCATCTGTGTGTGAAAGGGGACTCCGAGCTGGTCGTTAAGCAGATCAATGGCGAATATGTTGTCAGGAAGCCGGAACTTGTGCCATTTCTAGAGTGCACCCTCCTCTTGATGGCCCAGTTCCCTTCTCGGCCAGAAATTGTCCATATTCCCCGGTCGCAGAACGGTCGAGCAGATGCTTTGGCCAGCCTTGCTGCGTCACTCGCAGAGCCTGAACAGGACAACCTGATCATCTGCGTGATGCACCGCAGGCTCATCGCTCCCGTTATCCCGGAGGGAGATCGCGGCCCGTCGGTAAGTAATCTCACCACGGTTTCCCCTGTGCCTGGATCCCCGAGTACCACAGATATTGCAGTCGAACCAGCCCCTGATTGGAGGACTCCCTTGGTTGAGTACCTCCAACATGGCATTCTCCCATCGGATCGGGCCGAGCGCGAGGGAGATCGACGCCGCGCATCGCAATTTGTCCTCTAGAGCAGTCCCGGCCTGGAGAAGATCCTCTATAGACGCGGATTTGATGGTGTTCTCCTCCATTGCCTTCAGGGAGTCGAGATCCCACGAGTCATGCAAGAGGTTCATGCTGGTTCATGTGGTGCCCACCAGACTGGGCCGAAGCTGTCCCACCAGATTCGGAGGTTGGGATACTTCTGGCCCTCCATGGTCCATGACTGCATCGAGTATGCCAGGAAGTGCCATGCGTGCCAGGTTCATGCGAACTTTGTGCATCGGCCGCCGGAGCCTCTCCATACCACCAGGTATTCTTGGCCCTTTGCAGTCTGGGGGCTGGACGTTGTGGGACCTTACCTGCCGGTGACGGCTCGCCAGTGCTGGTTCATTCTGACTTCCACGGACTTCTTCTCCAAATGGGTAGAGGCGATTCCGCTCATAGAGGTCAAATCCTGTTCTATCGCTGACTTCGTGACCTCCAACATCATTTATCAATTTGGAGTGCCTCACGCTATCCTCACGGATAACAGAGCCAATTTCCGAGCAGCCGAGTTGAAGAAGTTGTATTCCAAGTACAACATTCGCTCGAACCATACATCTCGCTATCATGCGCAGGCGAATGGACAGATTGAGGCATTTAACAAAACCCTATCTAACATTTTGCAAAAGATGGTTGGTCAGAACAAGAAGAGTTGGCCGGAAAAGCTCCCCAACTCCCTCTGGGATTATCAGACAACGACTCACAATTCCAACCAGATGACCCCTTATTCCCTAGTGTATGGAGCTGAGGTCGTCCTGCCCATCGAGATCCAGTTACTGTCCTTGTGCACTACGGTCTACGACCAGCAAGCACCGGACAGAGCAGCTGAAACCCGTCTAGTCGAGTTGGAAGCACTGGATGAGAATAGGCTTCGCGCTTTGCACAACTTGGAGAGGCATCAAAGAAGAATGGCTCGAGCTTTCAATAAGAAGGTTTGCCTCCGCTCCTTCCTGCAGGGTGACCTAGTACTGGCCCTAAGAGCACCAATGATCCCCGGCAGGAAGCCGCCCAAGTTGGAGCCCAAGTGGGAGGGACCTTTTGTCGTCCACAAGGTCTATCCCAATGGCGCGTACTCCCTAGCGACTATGGATGGTGAGCGTGTCACTCCTCCCACCAACACTAGGTTCCTCAAGCAGTACTTTGCCTGAGTGTCCATCGTCCTGCATGATGTTAAACTACACTCCGTCCTGCATGACGCTAAACTGCACCACGTTCGAGCTACAAGACGTTAAACTGTTCAGCATTCATCCCGCATGACGTTAAACTGCACTCCATCCTGCATGACGGTAAACTGCACCACGTCCGAGCTACAAGACGTTAAACTGTTCAGCATTCGTCCCGCATGACGTTAAACTGCACTCCGTCCTGCATGACGCTAAACTGCACCACATCCGAGCTACAAGACGTTAAACTGTTCAGCATTCGTCCCGCATGATGTTAAACTGCACTCCGTCCTGCATGACGCTAAACTGCACCACGTCCGAGCTACAAGACGTTAAAATGTTCAGCATTCGTCCCGCACGACGTTAAACTGCATTCGTCCGTGCTGCAGGACGTTAAACTGCCAAGCATCCATCGTCCCACATGACGTTAAACTGCATTCGTCCACGCTGCAGGATGTTAAACTGCATGCTCCATCGTCCCGCATGACGTTAAACTTCACTTCGTCCTGCATGACGTTAAACTGCACTTCGTCCCGCATGACTTTAAACTGCACTTCGTCCCGCAAGACGTTAAAGTGCCTCTCAAGAACTACGTACGGCTTGATTCCCATCCTTATGGGATATGTAGGACCGCCTGGAGGCTTGTGTTCCAGGTCTAGCCCCGTCTTTTGTTTGATCACGGGGATCTGCCATCCTTTGGTTGCTCTCAAGGTGAGTCCTCCAACCCTTTCCGGTGATCTGTTAGCATGTTTTGGGGTACTCCGGTCTATGAACTGTAGTGTTGGATTCAATCCCGACAAGTCCTTTGTTACTTGTCGGGTCTCGCACTTCCTCTTGTTCGGGCCTTCCTGGGCAGCAAATCGATATGAATCCTGCGCTTGAGCGGTTGATGCTCGTTTGTTTGCCACATCATAGGCTGACGCGATCGGATGTTGTGTTGCGAATATGGTCAGCAACATCCTTGATCGCCATGTCAACTCGTTCAGGCTTGGAACATTGGTTGTGCAGTCCTTGTCACACTCCGCCTCAGTGCGTTGTAGTGGGAACTCGACAGTCTCTCTTCATACTGACCCTCAGTACACCTCTACACGTTAGGCAGGCCAACCAGGGTAATGGTGCCTTTCGAGGCTCCCACGATATGAGCACCAATGATATATGCTAATGTCCTCCCTAAGGGCCATGTGTAGCTATACCCTAGTCCCTATGAGGAGGAAGGAGTCACCCGAACAATCGCGTTCTGGGCCCAGCATAGCTGGAGGCTAGCATCTCTGCCCCTCGGTTGATAGACATATGCAGGCCCCTATCCCAGGATCCTTCTCCTGGAATTGTGCGTGACCGCAGGGCTGGGATGTGTCCCCACCTCCGCTGGGTCCGCCGTATCGCAATAAGAGGATTCCTCCATGGTCCGAGCCACACAACCTTAAACTGTGTTGCCTGGTCTTACCACACGACCGTAAACTGTGATCGTCTTGGCCACCCGACGAGAAACGGCACTACATCTTGATGTTCTCCTCAGGGGACACTCACGTTGGGCGCTGGTTAATAACCACACCATTTATCAATGCCTTTCATGGCTTGCTTATTGTGGCGACGCCAGGGATTTCTTAATCACAGGCAAGTCGCTGCACAAAGAAAAACCATCCACCTTTAAGGACAAACAAGAAATATCAAATACCGCTTCTTTTGGGTGCGAGGGCCAGACCCTTACCCCTCCCCGCGCTGGTGCCCGATTGTGTTGCGCCGCTCTTCAAGAACTACGTGTGGCTTGATTCCCATCATTATGAGATACGTAGGAACACCCGGATGTTTGAAACTTCGGGTCCAGCCCCCACCTCTTAAAGATTCCCCCTTCTCTTGGGAATCCGCCACCTTCGGGTCACTCTCGAGGCGTGTCCCTCGACCCCTTGCAGTGGTCCACCGGTGTCAAGAGTACTCTGGTCTATTGCCAGGAGGGTCAGGTTCAGCTTGGTCAGGTTCCTTCCACTTTTCAGGCTTTATGCTCCCCTTCATTCGGACCCATCGCCTATGCCCTGGGTGGAACCCCCGTGAGCGGTCTGGATACAATGACTCAGTGCTCTCCCACTAATCCGTGCTGGTGCCCCCAAGGGCCTTGGGCAGTGAATCGATATGAATCCTGCGCTTAAGCGGTTGATGCTCGTTTGCTGCCTCATTCCATCAACGGTCAGTGCGATATTGATGCTGTTTTTCCGCCACGGTCGGCAGTACTCCCATATCGTTACACCGGTACCCCCAGTCCTTGAGTGAATGGCCGCATGATTCACATTATGTTTTCCACCTCCCATTCTGACCAGGCGAAATCTCGGCACTCTTGACACTATCCCTCAGTGCATCTTCGCATATCCAGGGGATAGGACCACGATGTGGCGTACTTTGAGGTTCTTATGGTTCGAGCTCTAAGACCTTAAACTAAGATCTGCCCCTATGGTCTGAGCTCTACGACCTTAAACTAAGATCTCCCTAATCGGGGTTCTACGTCCCGCATGACATTAAAACTGCACTCTCAGAACTACGTGTGGCTTGATCTCCAGCCTGATGGAGTACGTAGGAACGCCCGGGCATCTCGACTCGGGTCCAGCCTCAGGGATCGCTGAGTCCCGCCCCTCCTCGTCGCCGGCCGTCTGGCCTGTCTTCTGGTAGAGTGGTGCAGTTGTGATATTCTCCCTGATTCAGCTCGGGATGCCCCATTGCAATGATGGGAAGCGACAGTTTCCTCGTCAAAGAGGTTCTGTCTGAGAATTGGGGTGATTCACGGCCAGATTAGTGCATCCGCCTAATACGCTTTCCCCACGGTGGCGCAATTTTGGGAGTGTTAGATTCTGTCCAAACAAATCATCACTTCGCCCCACGCTTCGCATGCTCTTTCGATCCGGATTTCCACCCTTTTGTATGAAGGAACCCTCAAAGCGGTATTGATGATGACATGTGATCCGCCTCCTGCAATATGAATGATGACCTTCGGTCCGTCTATTGCAGTAGTATGGTCGATTGATCCATTGTCCGCTTGCCGTCTTGGGCATTTCCTGGAAGACTGACCGTCATGGATTTCTGAATTCGGGACACGCGATTCACCCTTTTTCATTTCCCTATGTTCGGATAAAATCTCAACGCCCCTAGCGTTGTCCCGCTCGAGTGTCAGAACAAGTTGGGGGGATGGTACATTGATTAGGTCTGAGGTCTCCTTTCCTAGGAATGACCTCCCTCTTTTCCTTAGAAATCCAGGCCCAATTATGGATTCCTGAAGCTTGGTTAACGCTCTCGCAAGACAATGAATTGTGGTTGAGCACGTTAAGCCAAAAGATGCAGATAAATATGTTGATTCATACAAATGGATCGAAGTATTGAGTAGCGGAAGCAAAATGTTCTGGGAATGGAAAAAACAAAGCCCCTAGGGATTAGCGTGCTGAATGGATCTTTCCAACGCCGCTACCCTTTGGCTAGCGGCCTCCAGAGATGCTTCTCGCTCTCTGCATGCCCTCTCTTCGTCAGTGGTCACAACGCGCAGCTCACTGATCCTAGCTTGTGCACGCTCCCGCTCGACTTGATGTGTGACCATCTGGTGGCCCGCCTCCGTCAGCTTTGCCTGGGCGTCATCCAGCTGGGCTGTCAATTGCTCCACAAGCTCAGTGCACGCTGTGACAAAGGCCTCCTTCTCTGCCGCCTACCCTTCGAGGCGCCAGACTTTCTGCTCCGCCACGAGGAGCGCCCGCGTGTTCTCCGACCTGTCCCAACATTGTGCGACGTCGGCACGCCAGCGGCTCTCGCGCATCATTTCGGCCATGAAATCACGGACCGTCAGATTGAGGCATCGAGCATCAACTCCCCCGGCACACAGGAAGCACAACCAGGTTTGAAGCGATCCCATGCGCCCCAGCCACTCCGATGGGGGTCACTTGAGGAAGTGCTGGATGCACTTCCACCCCCTGCGGCGCGTTATCCGACTCTCCTCGACCGCCTTCGAGTCCGAGTCGTCCATCTCCTCGGGGTCGGCAGGCCGGTAGGTAGGGAAGGTAGCCCGTAGGTCTGCTGCAGGGTCCGCCCCTGGGATGTCCTCACAAGGGATAGGTTCCCCAACATCTGGGCGACCTTCTTCTCTCGCCCCAGCGGTGTTGACACCCTCGTCAGCCCCCGACCTCTCTCCGATGGCAGCACCGCCGGCGTCCGTTGCCCCCTAATCAGCAGTTGGTGGGGCCGACTCGGTGTGAGAAGTCTGTTCCGGAGAAGGCAGAATGTCTGCCAGTAGTCCACTCGTGGATGGCCCGGGTTCGACAGCTCGACGAGCCTCCAGTATTGAGATCACTGCGCAAGTCATTCCGTGGTTAGTCACGGATCGTCAACGGAAAGCACCAAAAGTAAAGTAAGAAGACTTACGAGAATCCAGAGAATCATCTTCCGCTGTCCCGGCCGCCGCAGGAGCAATTGTAGCAGGGGACCCCTCAGCGCTTGTCAATTCAATGATGGGTGTCTGTCCCCCGCCCTGTCCTGCTGGCGCCTCTCCTACTCTTACTGAGGATACCTGACCAACATCCGTGCACTCCTAAGGAAGATGAAGAAATGGGTTAGAAGCTGCATAAGAGAATGGACGAAGCAGGTTGAGTAGGGATAGAAGCGGACCTTGAGGAGCTCGGTGATATCGATATTGTCAGAGCCGGCCACCTCGCCACTCTCCCGCGAGCTCCCCGGATGGGACCTTCCCTCAGAGCCTTCATCCTCCCCCATATCCTCCTCTTCCTCGGAGTCATCGTTACTATCATCTTCCTCCGGCGGCATCTGTTTTGGAGCAGGCTCTAGACCGAGCATCACCTTCACCAGAAGGGACGGCTCCGCACGATGACCACGTTGGCGCGCGTACTCGTCCATGGCCGTCAGATACGCATACCTCCGGTGGAAGTTCACCCTGTCGGTGACATGAAGGCGCCCGACCACTAGCAGATGGATCCCTTCTCTGGTTATCTTCTGCCAGATGGTTTCGGTCCCCAGCGACTGCCGCAGGGTCATCCAGGCCGACCACAGTGCTGGGAAGACTTCATCGTGGGAGGGTTCGAGCAGACGCCTTATCTGCTTCCCAGGCCGCTCCCCAACCACCGCATATGCCCCCTCTCTGGGCGCTGAGGCCGTGGTGGCGGTCTGCGATGTGCCCGCTACCGAAGTCCCTGGCCGCGCCGGCTCCGCTGCTTGGCGTGCCTCCGTTCTCCCCCGCGTAACGGCACCTCGCCTCCTTCCGTGACGCCCTGTCTCTGCACGGGTGACCTCGAGCCGCCGAAATGGCATCTGTAGAAGCCCCTAGGGGTACGCGATGGCCCAGTGTTCGGCGTACATGGTTGCCAAGCCTGCGTCGACCCCGGTAGGAGGGAGAGTGATGACATCACCAGAGCCGAAAGCGGCGAACATTAGCCACATCTGGCGAAGGACGCAAGGGTTCGTCTCCTCCCAGACAGCAGCGAATACCCTCTTCGGCATCCGTTGAAGGCACCCGAACTGCCTGGCGAACCGGGTTGGCAAGTAGGGCTCGCATATCTCCTTCCCGTCGATCCGAACCACGAGCACCCCGCCCTGCATGCTCAGGAAGTATTCGTGCTGCTCCAGCAGACCCTGCCCATTGTCGATCATCTGGCCAACGAGAGTGGGGAACAGGTTGAAGTTGAAATTGGCGTGATTGCCAATCTGAATCCTCACGCCCTCCTCATTTAGGGTAATCGGAGCGACCCCCGCGATGTTCAGCAGGGAGGGTCGCAGGCCGTTTCCCAGAGGAATGACGGCATTTGGAAACGTGTACCTACCGAGGTGAGCAGCCACCCAGCCGTGGAAGAATTGAAAGGGCCCACAGACCCTTCGTGGCGACCCCCATCGCGAGATGCATCCCAGGATGGCGTACAGCTTAGCCAGCACTGGGACCTCGAGGTTGAATCTCTTGTTGGCGGCCATGGCGCCCGCCATCACTAGTGTCGTCGGGCAGACGCCCATCCTCGCGTCCCGCACTGGCAAGAGCCACCCACTCAGAAAGGCAGCCAGGAACGCCGCATACCGGACATTTGGTTCCCGGTCCTCGATGACGCGGTACCCCCATGAGCGGTAGTCTCCCGTCTCCAGGACCCGCCAGTACGACCCGTTCCGGCTCCTCTGAGCCGCGGTCGGGCACCGCTTCCCCCTGCCTGGCATCTTGACCGTTGGGTCATGCTCCAAGAACTGGCTGAACCACTCCTTGTAGGATATGTCCTTGCGGAAGTCCTTGACCCCGAGCCGCTACACAGCAAGGTCCAGTAGATGCCATGTCAGGATGGGAGTTCGTGACCTGTCGCCCCAGGTGTTCCTCGGAGGCAGGAACTCATCGTATTGGTAACCCTCCAGCGGGATACCTCCAATGCAGTGGATGTCCCAGAGACCGATGCTGACCTCCCCATGATGAAGATAGAAGGTGTTGGTATCCGGGGACCAGCAGGTGAACAGCTCCGGCCCGAGCTCGGGCTGTTGGTAGAAGTGGAACTGCGACGTCCACACTGTCTCAAACAGGCCGATGTACCACAGTTCCTCTGCGAAGTGATCGCAGGTGTGGCGTACCCAGAACGCCGAGGCCCACTCCCTGGTGAAATTTCCCCCAGACCGCATGTCCCAGTCCTTCAGCCAGCCCCTGGTGTCGTCGGTGACACTCTGGCGATACGTGCTCGAGTAGAGGGCTGGAGAGTTCTCCGCGGTAGGCTCACTCCAGGTAATGGTTCGCGTCCTCGGGTTCAGGACATAGACATCTAAGTGCCTGGTCTCCCTGGCAGGATTCCCGTTGTTGGTGATGTTATAGCGGGGAAGCTCGTCCTCCCGAGTCACCCAGGTCCGTGGCGCATCAACCTCGAACCCTGGCACCAGGACCTCATCCAGGATGCCGTAGTCCCAGAGTGGCAGGTTGTCCGACAACAGATACGTCTTCTGGGAAGGCGTCAGCAAATCGAACAAGGATTGATTGTTGGAAACAATCTCCTTGGCTCTGTAAGCCTCGTTCGCCGCCATCTCAGCTCTGTGAATGGCGGCATCCCCCTCATTCACTTGATTCGCGACCCTCTCAGAAGCTTCGAGAGTCGTGTGGGTTAAGGGATGAAGCGTGTGGAATCGGATGAGGCTGGTAGAGAAATTTGGGAGTTGGCGCGCAATCCTAGTGGACGGTGCGCAATTGGGATGTCTGTCGCGTAAAACCCCGGGTGTTCGCGCAAAACAAGCTGAAATCCGGATGAGTTTGCGCGCCAAACAGGCTAATTTCGCGCCGTCAATGGCAATTTCGCGCACGAGAGCTTGGAAGCTTATCGCGCGGAAAGCCTGTGTATGGCACGCGAGACCCAGGGCCCATATTTATAGGCGAGGCCGGGAATCCGCGCCGCGCGGAAAGCACTTTGCGCGACCAAGGCTGCGAATTTCGTGCCCGACGCACTTTTTGCGCGCCAAAGTCTCGCGCCGCCCAGGAATTCGGCATTCCGGCGTCTCCCTCGGAACCCGATCGTTGCGACCTCTCGCCGATCAGATTCTGAGGGGGGGCTTTTGTAGACGCCGGAAAAGTCCGTTGTTCCTCAAACAAAGTTCTGGATGAGGAAAGCGAGGTCATATTTGGAGTAAGAAGCACGTTTCGGAAGGCCCGTAGTCCTTGCGCAAAATTTCGGAGGCCCGCGTGCAATATTGGCTATGCGCGCGCAATCCTTCCGGGATTCACGCAAGGGGCGGAGTTGGCGTGGAATGTTCCGCGCCCGACGCCCGTGCGTGGCCCTATTGCGCACCGGGATCCTATTTCGCGCCCGCGCCGTATGGCGCGCCCGCGAGCCGAATTGCGCGCCTGTGAGCCGAATTGCGTGCCCGGGGTTGCCTATAAATACAAGGCGACACCCGGCGTTTTGAAGGTTGCCAGAATTCGAAATGTCGCTTGTGCGCGCAATCCCACCCCCTCCACGCGCAATGCCGATCTTCAGGTAACCTCCTTTATTTCGCGCAAGCAAGCCACGGGGTTCGCCTTCGCGCGCAACCCCTTTGGATTCTTTCCTTTGACCAACTCTTCACCCAAAGGCCTTCGCACACAAAAGAAGCCTCTTGTGTGCATTTTCCCCCGGGTGCGCGCAATCCAGCCTGATTGCGCGCACCCCCTTACTAAGTGGTCATTCGTTAAAGAATGGGCCATTGCCCCCGCACGCTATCAGAGGCCCGGTGCATGCAATCTTCGTCTTCCGCGCGCAAAGAGCTGGCCCAATTGCACGCCAACCCGCCCAATTGCGCGCCGACCCACAGTATTGCGCGCCAAGCTCCTCTTTTGCGCGTAAACCGCCAGGGTCGCCCCCTTTGACCCCCTGAGGGTACCCGCCTGCGTGGCGCCCAATGATCTTCATCCCGGGTGCCCGCACCGTACGTTGTCTTCCGGTGCGGCCCTCCAGGCTCGCACGAAGTGACACGAACCCATTGGCGGAACCACTTCGTCCGCGGTGCAGGACGTTAAACTGCCAAGCATCCATCGTCCTGCACGACGTTAAACTGCATTCGTCCAAGCTGCACGACGTTAAACTATCTAGCATATGGGCCTCCTCAAGGTGTAAGCCCCAAACCCCATCGTCCAACATGACGTTAAACTGTACTTCGTCCGGCAAGACGTTAAACCGTACGCATCACCCGATCTCGTGCCTCACACGCATGGTCCCCCCCTGTTTGGATGTGGCCCCACCCGCTCGTCTCTGCAGGGATGTCGGGATTGCCCCTCTTTAGGGACGATTTATTGGAGTGGCCTTCTCCCACGGGGGTAGGGTATTACAATCCCCTAGTTTCTTGTGGGGGACTGCACATGTGTATCTCCATTGTGCTTCCCCACTACTGAAGCCAGTAGAGGGAATGACAGGGATCGAGGTGTCTCTCACCTTCGGCCCAAGTCCCTCTTCAACTGAGCTTTGCCGCACTCAGTTTTCCTCAGTGCGTAAGTCCTGACAGAATGAACTACGTGGACTTTCATCCCTGTCTCCTAAACAGGGTACGTAGGAAGCCTCCCTGAGGTTCAAGCCCACAACCTGGTCATCCCGGTCATATTCACGTTGGTTCGTCCATCAGTGGACCCCTCCCGGGTTCACATTCGCGTCGATTCACCTATGAATCCACCCTTGTGGGGGACTGCACGTGTGTATCTCCATTGTGCTTCCCCACTGCCGAAGCCAGTAGAGGGCGTGACAGGGATCGAGGTGTCTATCATCTTCGGCCCAAGTCCCCCTCCAACTGAGCTTTGCCGCATATGCGCCTCCTTATAGTGTAAGCCCCAAACACCATCGTCCAGCAAGACGTTAAACAGTGATCCACCCACTTCGTGCGTGCTGGTCTGATCCGCCCCACTTCGTGTGTGCTGGTCCGCTCCGCCCCACTTCGTGCGTGTTGGAGGCCTCGACCTCCTCGTGAGTCGGCTTGACAACGTCTAGCATGACGTGAAACTGTGATCCACCCCGCCGTTCCATCCCCCTCTGTGCGAGGTGGTTCGGTTCAATCCTCCGCCCGATAGCCTCGACCTCCTCGTGAGTCGGCTTGCCGTCGTCCAGCATGACGTTAAACTGTATATCCGAACTACGCTGACTTTGATCCGCGCTAACGCATTGTACGTTGGAAGCCACTACGGGGTCCAAGCTCTTCACTTCATCATCCATCCTGATCCTTACCCTTGCCGCCACATCCCGGTGGGGTCATGCCATTCCATTCCACTCCACTTCACTCGAGAAGCCACCCATGTGCTGGCCCCAGTGTCGGAGGTTCCCCGCAAGGGGTTCTGTCATCTGATCCACTCCTCATGTTGATCAGTCCAATGTTGTACCCGCTGGACATTAAACTCGCGGCATACCCTCTGTTAAACATGGGAAGCTGAGGAAAACCTCAGGTAACGCAGTTCCCCGCACTCAGCGCGGTATGTCTCAGGCCATCACGCCTTTAAGAAGCCCTATTAGGGACGGAAGGCAGAAATGCAGAGCCGCAGTGTTAAGACACGCCCCCAACACCCAGAGCTACCCGGTCTCCTCACCGCGGGTTGCTGCCCCGACCAGACTCGTTGGAGCGTCTGGCCGGAAGCAGCGTAATTAACCGGTGTCCATGAAGATATGGCGCCGGGAATGAGATTCACGAACATTCTTAAATCTATGAGGGAGACCCGGATTAGGCGACGAGTTCCGAGGAGACGTCCACGGAAGGAGGAGCCGACATCCCATCATCCCGGTTTCGATCAAGGAGAAGAGGTCCCTGAATAAAGGACGGATGCCACCCGCCTTTGGAAAGAGGGACTGCGGGGCCACAAGCCGCGCTCCCATCCCCTCGGGTCGACGGGCGCACGCGCGAATGCGTCCTAGTGGAACATCGTCAGAACAGAAACCCGACGCACATCCGCACCGAAACAGTTAATATTTAAAAACATAAATTACTTATATCAGATAATTTTTATGAACATCCAATAACATATTTATAATATTTTACCATAAAATAAACCAAATTTTATTTTGAATAAAATGCATTTTTGAAGTATAAAATTACTTTGTTAAAAAATTATATATTTTTTTCCTATAAATTAAATAGTAATTTCTTTATTTGTACAGTTATTTACATTTCATAAATTTATTTAAACTATTTATATATTCTTATTTAATCTATCGGTTTTATAGGACATATAATAATATTTTGTGGTTTGTTTAAGATCAATGTCGCCTACAATATAAGTTTTCGAGCATAATGTTCATATATTAAACTACTGAGAATTTATACTCAACATATAGATGTTTGTTTTTCAACAAAGATCCCGGAATGGGTGGCTACTATGGTGAATATTTTAGATGAATCTATCTATTTAGATATTTACTTATTTCATGCTATGTAGTTTAGAATAACACTGATGTTTTAATTCAGATTTAGATGAATTTAAGGTTTTGGTCGAGAAAACTGTCAAATGGACATGTTGCAGGACCACACACCACATTAACCAAGATGGTATTAATTTTTGTGTGCAATTTTTACTAAAAATGATGTTTTTGTGGCCTTCACACAGTGAATCCCAAGGACACACCCCATGTACCACTCGGACGGTCACGACTCGGGATGGGAACACACTCAGTGCCAAGCCCCAATGCAGCCTAACATATTAATAGACATACATATAGTTTTGTCTATGTTTTCTCTCTATGTAGGGTGGTCAAACATGTCTATGAGATCTTTTTTGATAACAATTCTTCTACCCATAAGATATTTCGTGAACTTCCCCTTTGCCTGTAATATTTTCTAAGACATTATTATTCCCCTCACTATTTCCCTGTTGAGTAGGTATTTCACATGATAATATTGGGATCTTCCAAATGAGTTATTATTTCACATATCTATTCATTATGTTGGAATTCAATTGGTTTGGATCTACATAGAGTCAATATTTAACCCTCACTTCATAATATATATCCTCTATCTATAGAGTTGTTATTTTTCTTATCTGTGGAGATAAGATGGGAAAAAGACCATAAATTGGAGTCCTTATTTCTACCACATTCATGGGTTAGGGATCAACCATCCTCACCTATTTTAGTGACCATTTCGGTTTCTTGAGATTTGGTTATTATGAAATTCAAATGAATATTTTGGTTTTATATGGGAATGTTTATATTATACTCTCCTACATGAGTCCAAATTTGAGTATATTTTTGGTTTAATTTATTTTCCCTCTTGGTTAGGTTTTCATGATAACACATTCTTTGATTATTATTATCTTGGTGATTTTAGTGTTTCTTACTATATATTTATATACTAATATATGCATGAGATATACACACATGTTTCATGTATTATAGAAAATATATGTTTTTTGATGAATATCATTGGGGAGAAAATGTGTGTGGTACTTAGTAAAGTTCAGTTACTATGTAAGTAAGAATATTGTTAGATTATAGGTTTTATACTAATATTTTTTCTCTATTATTTTCCAGTTGGATCAATAAATGTGTTTTGGTTCTTTATTTCCCCTATTTGCATGCCTATATACATTTGTACTAGGTTGGGGGATGTTAGGGTTGTTAATGATTTTATTATACTAATTGTTTCCTTTCCATAATACGGTTTTTAATGCGGGGATTTGTGTACTTGTGTACTTGGTATTTATTTAAGGCACTCCATATCTATGGTATGCATACATTATGTGAGCTAGCATGCCTTGTACAATTAGTGGAGCACTTGAGGTGACACAGTTACCTTATCTCTACCCAGGATATACCTGGTAGTTCGGCTCTTATAAATATTTATTAATGATTACTCAAATAAAATTATTTATTTAGAGTTGATCAAGGAATTTTTCCCATAAAAGTGGTCAACATTTATTATAATGTCTTATGTGTTGTCAAAAATATTTTGTTAGGTTATAACAATATATGACATGCCTGATGTAAGAATTACATAAAATTCCATAATGGATGAAAATAATGAGAAAATGAAATCATAGATACTATATAACTTTAACGACAATGGTGATATAACGTTTTACTATATCAAAATATATTGTTAATATATATAATCACGTGTTATAGTGACATTCACCAAATCTAACACTATTGAATTAGGGAAAACATAAATTATTTTTAATATATATAATATATTAAAAAACTCCCAAGATATAATAATGGGTATCTATGGTAACATTTTATATGACCCAGTTTTACTCTTAATATAAAGTATAATTAAACTAGATCATCTTTTCTCATATGTAAATATCCAATATGTATCACAATGATTTAAATTCCTAGGGGAATAAATAAAATATTAGATTTGGTGATATGATATCCTTAGTAGTTGATAAATCATAATAAATTTGAAATATATTGTTAATATTTAAAATCATGTAAAAATAAATTTTTTATTTGATTCATGATGTATAAAATGATATCATAGATAAAGAGGTTCACATATCATCACATAGAATCATTACACAAACAAAATAATTTTTTTTAAAAATTTTGGGTTATGAGCCCAAGATTTAAAAGTTAAAAGAAAAATAAAAAACATAATGAGGTCAGGAGAATAATTTTTACACCCATTATAAATTAGTGAAAGATATTGATGTCTACCTCTGGTAAATAATAAAGTGAAAAATCACTTAATGCATTTTCCTATAGCACCCTTGTTTAGTGGATGTAAGTTTATTCCATGAGATGAACATCCCCAAATGTATGAAATTGGTTGACATTATGCATCCTGGTAATCATATTATTATGAATTAGAGGAACTACCCGATTAGTATCGGCACTATATTTCCATTATTAGTACCTTATGTTCAGTGTAGGCATGGAACACATGTCAGTTTAAATATTTTTTGGACGTGAATCTCTATAATGTAAGATACTATTCATATCCAAATATTGTAGTTTCCATCTTTTCAAATAATTTATCATATTTTCATTTGAACAAATCACCAATATCATCACTGTGGACCATAGGAATCATCTCATTCACCAGCTCCCCCTGAAGTATTTTTTTGATGGAGGTTTTTATCATCTCTTTTCACAGTTCTAAGTTAAGAATTTTACAAATATATCTCATGAAGAAATTATTAAATCATATAAATATGGTAGTAAATACCAACACTTAGATGCAATGTCATTATCTTACTCCCATGACAGATGCATTTGTGGGAAATACTAATAAAGGAGTGTTTCATGAGGAACCTAAATATCATTAGACCCTCATATAGTATTTGAATATGGAAAATAATCTCAATTCATCTAATTTTTATATAAAATATCATAATAAATTTATGATATTGGATTTCTAGGTTGAACGATCTGAAAATCCTCATTATCCACTATCCTCGTTCTTTTGATCACATCATACGTGTTGTGATGTTCTAGTGAATACACGTATTTGTGGACTACAAGACTAATGAATGATCTATAATTTCTAGTACTACATCTTCATTTTTTGGGTTACCCTCATGGGAATTCATAAAAGATTCATCCTTTTATAAATATCATGAACAATACTTTGAGGGTGTGTATTTAAGAACGAAATTGAGAATGGGTCACAGTATGCCCCCAAACCCATCATTGGTTCAAATTGAGAGGGAAGATCCAAAATATTGAAACCCCCCAAGTTTTTTATTTAAAAAAGAAATAATATCCTAAATTATTAACACATTTTTAGCGAGTTTATGTAATTAGGATAATATCTTGATTTATATTTATATAAAACTCATTTTGAGAAGAAACATTCTTATCAGACCCATCATGGTCCTCATCATCCCTACTCTCAATTCTCTCAAAAAATATAATCCTTAAAAGACACTAAATATGGTTATGATGGTTCCAATCATATATCCAGGCTAGTGGAGAATCAATGTATGGGTTGTTCTAATACTAATGGATAATTCAAAATAGATTCCCCTTGGGGTGCCACTATGTTGTACAAATATTATGTGAAATAATAGGTGACGTTTATTTTAGTATCAACATAGTAACACCATCAAGAGTTAACATAAGATACAATTTCATTATTATCCCCTTTTAGGTATTTTTGTAATTTGAGATCTATAATGGTAACATTATGTATTTTTTATAAGAGTTATAGAACATGTTTTCTCCCTTTGGTACTCATATTGGACATTCCCAAAGCATTTTTAACCCAATGAGAAGTGTAAAATCCTTTGAAAACAGTTTAAAAATTATTTTCATCATTATAGGTGTTTAAAATAGCCTGATATATTAACACAATTGAGATATCTACTCATCCAAAATCATGGAACAATGAACATGACAATATGATTATGCATCATTATTCATTTTGATAGGCACACAAACTAATGTTGCAATTTCAAAGAGAGTGAAATTTTGTAAAAAAATATAATTTGGACAAGTGATTTCAATCCATGTCTACATAGTGGAATTCATTATAGTAAAGGGACAAAACCAGTAATCCCATTTCATAGGGAAAAATGTTACAAGAGTCAACTCAATAGAACCACATACGAAGGCACTTATTTTAGGACAATTCAAATAAAAATGAATGTGACTACCAAATTTTATCATAAAAAAATAATGCATTTTGGAAAACCCCCAATCCACAAATAATTTCATAATGATATCATCAAGTCACAATGGTTATTAACTAGTGTAAAATAAATTTTTCACCATAATATAGTTCTTTGATAATTACAAATACTAATAACCAGATCCTCAATGACCAAAAAATCTTAAAACATTACATTTTTAACCAATTTTTTAGAGTTGCATTCATCAAGAAATTAATGATTCAATTAATTAATTCCTTATATCATTGATAAAAATTCAGGTTCCTTGGTTTCTTTCATGTTTAAATCCTTCATATAAATAAAATGATATTATAAGTTGTGGGTTTATATGAATATGGATAAATGAAAATAAATTACATAATGAGAGTAAGACAATATTGACTACTAAAACCATAATCACAGAGTGGTTTAAGTCATATATGATATGAAAATGTATAGATAATATAATAATGATACATTAATAATCATAACACCAAGGTTTATCTCCATGGTCTTGTAAAACATATTAGGACAGTTTTAACTAAGGTATAATAAAACATTACCATAGAACAAATGAAATGTAACATAAACATGGTATATCTTTTGAGTATTTCATTAAAATATTAATTATATATCTTTTATAAAACCCCATTTATATTCCCCAGTTCCCCAATTCCCCAATTCATCCATTATATAAAACAAAAAATATACATTAATACATCAATAATTTAAACATGATAAAATGGTTTGATATTTAATGGTTATCTAATGAAAATTTCTATCATTCGAGTTAAATACCCATCAATAATGATAATTATGTTTAAGGTATTTACATAATATAGATAATGGATAAATGGATTATTTTATTATTTAACCAATCAATAAATTTATGGTTATCTTGGTGAGGACACATCAATTATAAGATATATGCAATGGTATTCAAATGAAAATTAATTTTAATAAATTTTATGTTCATTCAAAGTTAATGATAATGAACTAAAATCTTAATTATAGATCATTTTCATATATAGATTTCATTTTAACCACAACACATATACATTTGTACTTGGAAATGATGGAAAAAATAATTTCAAGAGAAACAAAGGGTGTGATCAAGCACACAATAACAATATTCATGAAAAGTGGTAGAGAACCCATTAAACCAAATTCATTGATAGACTATAAATCTAGAATGGGGAATACATACCATCAATTCACAATAAATAGTGTTTTTAAAACTATATTTGTATTTATAAACATGGATTTTAGTCTTCTATGATAATATATGAGAAAAAAGGACAATAATTAAAAATAAACACTTACATTGAGAGAAAACACTCCTCATATGTCCTATAGTATTTCAAAAAATAAGTTATTTTAATTATTCCATAATACATATTTTCATATTATATATATTTTTTTATTATAAATCTCTTTTGAGTCAAATCATATAATATTTAATTCTTTTAATTAATTAGTATAGTTCGTGTTGATCATTTTGAGCTCTCTCAGCTCATAGAAATAGAAAAAACAATTGTTTATTTTTATTGTCAAAGTTTATGGAAAAATGGATTCATAATATACAAATTATTAGAGTTATATGTTTCTTAACATTAAAAAGTTATTGGGCTTAATTGATTAAGAAATAATTACCATTTAAAATCCTCCATGATTAATTTTTTAATAGTTAGGAAGAACTATACAATTTCACATCAAATTTCATTACAATGTAATATATTTTCCATTAATGATTAATAAACATGAGATTAATTATATTATAAATTTATATTTAATAATTAAATAAATTATATTAAATTTCCATGCATTACAAAGGTTATAAAAATGTAATTTTTTCTTTTCATAACTGAAAACAAATAGGATGGGTGATGCATTTTAAAGAGTTGCAAAAAATAAGTGATATCAAAAAATATATTTCAAATTTTATGCAAAAATAATTATTTTAATTATCCTACTAGTTTTTTGTTTCATTTAATTTTTAATTATTTAAATGGAATGAGTAAGGCTGTAGGTGTGATGAAGACATTGTTTTTAGAATAACCTGTATTTTCAGGTATAAATTACAAATGAAAATGTTTTAATGTTTGTTATTTTGGAATCCCTCACAAATTAGTGATAAAATAAAGATTAAATAATTATAGAAAATTATTTGGATATATTATAAGTATAAAAAGGAATTAAAAACTGATTATGGGTTCTAAAGATCTCGTGTATCATAAAAATTATAACCCTCAGGGGTTTCTTGATATGAGTAAAGTCTTAGGTTCAATCATTCTGCATCGAGTTAAGGTAAACATGATGATAAAATATATATTTTAAGGGATTTCAACCAAATATGAATATTTGACACATCTTTTTTTTACTTTCTATTTTATAGAAATATATTTTATTACTATGAAACCCAAACCTCTTTACTTTACAGAGAGGATATGATGTTTTATTGATTTGATAGTGTCAATCACTTATAAAATCTTTTGAATGTAGTATAATAAGTAGAAATTATGACAAATCATTTAAAATATTACAAAAATATAAAAATGATAAATGTTATAATATTTCATTGAGAAGAAAAAAAATTAAATATTGTATAATCAATGGAATTAGCGAGGTTTGGAATCTTAACTTCGCAATAGTAATATCTTAGGAAAATCATATAATAAGATATAATGAGTAAAAAATAAATAAAATTATATAGAAATAATGATATTGACATGTAATTAGAATCCTTTTTTAAATTGAAAATAATTTTAAAATACATTCAAACAATATAATTACAGTTGCAAATGAATGAGAATGATTAAAAACCCTTACTAATCATAAGGACATTAGATTATAGATGTCTCTTTGAAATAATAAAAACCATCAATATTGGAGTGATATAATTGAAATATAGTCCCTAAGAATTATATGATTCTATAACATTAAATTATGGAATGGGATAATGAAAATAGTGGGTAGATATTTATTTGTGTGTTGGGGTGGGCAGTTTTAGGATTCAAATAGTGATTATTTATTTATTTAAGAAAATTATTTTTTAATATAATTGATTCCAAAAATTTTATTTGAAAATTAACGATGAAAATATTTATTAAGGTCATGAAATTATTCTACAACCAATTATGATGTGTATTCCTTTTATTTTAGGAATTATTTACTTTAATCGTTACACTTTATATTATTTTACAATTAATAGTGTAAATCTTTTTTTAACCATGAAAACCATCTTATGCCTAAAAACTAAATTTCACTTGTCACCTAATTTGGAACATTTTATTTGATATATTATTTATAATTTACTTGATTCAATTTATAATTCTGATAAAAAAATAATTATAAAATAATAATGGTTTAATGTAGGCATTTTGTTACAAAAGAAATATATTTTTGGTTCCAAAATGTCCAAAATATATTGTTAGATGTAGGATATAATTTTCAATTAATCCCTATTAATACATAATTATATTTTTGATCAATTAAATGGATTCATAAATTTCATAAGTTATGGATATATAATGACTACATTGTAAATTATAATATATTTTTACAAAAATTGTATTTTTACTATTCTCTCAAAATTAACATCTACATAAAAACACAAAAAATTAAATCTATATTAATTTTTATGAAATGATTCCAAAAAATAATTATGTTTTACCTAAAAAATTTTATAATTTTGGAAATTTTAATTTTTAAATAATGATCATTATTTATTGAATATACTTATATATGATATGATCAAGTATATATGCCATAAAAGAATATTCTATGGTAACTAAAATTATATTATAATTTATATACACATATAAATTATATATAAAACATGAATAAAAATTTATTTTAAAAGTATAATTATATTGTCATTGTGAAATATAATTGAAATATATTTTATTTATGTCAAAAATTTGTTGTTTCATGTTTAAAACTTTTTATTTATTAGTTTTTTGTGATAAAAATAACATTAATAAATATACAAGTGAATGTCCTCTACACCATATCCGTAAATATGATGTAAAAATGTTAATTTGGAAGGTAAATTACATTGAAAAATTCCTAGGTAATTATATAGAGGATAATTAATTTTTCCCAAAAAATATCTCAAATATTATATCCATATATCATATGATATAAAAACGGTTTTTAGATAAAATATAACTGATTATAAAAACCAGCAGTACCCACTTGGGACCTAATAAATATTCATTATGATGCTAGAAGATGATGTAATGTTTATTTATGACTCATCCACTAATTAAGATGAAAATGGTTGCATAGAAGATTTACAACTAAATGGAGGAAAATAAAATTCTTGTAAAAACATTTCCAACCAATTTATTTAATGATCTAAAATGTTTATTATTTGTCCATAATATTATAATAATGTGACGGATTGTATGGTAGATGTTTATTTAAATTCATTTCTAAATAAATAAAAATTTAGTAGATCTTATTAATGAAATTTATTAGTTATTTTAGATATTTAACTAATAATTAGTTAATAAAATATATTATATATCATAAAATAGCTAATAAATGATATAAAATATTGAATATTAAAATTTTAAAATTGAAATTTGTTCATAAAGTTTTATAAGTTATTACTTAGAACTACTTTTTTAAAAAATTAAAATGAAATTTTTTCTTTAAGAGGACATATTATAAAATTGGAAACTAAAAGAGCATTTTCATAAGACCCTCAAATTATTTTTGGTTTTTGGGGTGCTTTGGTGTAGCAAAGTGGCTGACCAAGGTCGTCTCTAAAATGAGGAAGTTAATTAAAAAACTACTTAAAGGTATTATAAATGTTAAATATAATAGGATTAAAAACAACTTGAAAGGATGGGGTGGTTTTTTATTATTTATGAAACTTGATTAAGTTTTATGGAAGAAGAATGAATTTTTTTTGTTTTTAATTTTGAAATGATGTTTGATTAAAAAGACACTACAATAAGATGTTGTTTTTTAGAAAAATATTGTAAATAGATTAATCGATATAACTCTAACTCTTCATTTACTTATTAATAATTATAATTTAAATCAATATCTACTTAATTATGATCCCCTAATTTGTTAACCTCCTAACTCAATGAGAGTTAACTTAACCACAAAGATGAAATTACTTAAACCCTAGGCTAGCTTCGGAACACGCAATCGCAGCACCCTGCATTGATTTTTGTTCTAAGGATAGACTGTGGTCAGTGGTTAATTAGAGCACATATCCATTCTATAAATAAGGAGGAATTTTTTTAGGGATTATATTTGAACTCTACAAATTAATCCTTTGTGGTCTTGTATTACCGATTAAGATCGCACTCTCACAATTTACACAAAATCTCGACCTCGCGTGTTTTTCTATTAATTATTCAATTTCTCGATTAGTTTCTTGTAATTTAAAAACCCATTTCATGGATAATATTAAGTAAATTACGATAGCTCAATGATTTAAAATAATTAAATAATGAGAGTAGAATATAGATCAATCACTAAAAAAGTACTCTTTTATGGGTGGTGTGGTCATCGTGGAGAAGTTTTTCATGAGAAAAGGATTGAAAGGGTAGAACCAAATCTTGTATCCACTCATTATTCCATCACAATTAGGAAGATTAAGAGAATAATAAAACAGATGAACACAAAATATTATTTGAAATATAATTCAAGATACAAACATTAAATCCAATAAATACAAAGAGGAGGTGTGAGAAGAGAGCCTTTTTGGAAGAGAGGTTTCCAAAAAGTCTTACTTCTCACAAGAGTTGTAAGGGGATCCCAAGAAACACCCTTTCGGTCACACATTCCAAAAGCCTCTACTAGCCCTCCCACAGAGTGAAAAATCCCTTTAAATATAGTTTGTGATGGCTAGGGATACATAACTTTATTAAATGTGAAAGGGAAATTCGGACAAATATTTTATTCAAAATTTCACCAACCATTTTACCATCAAAACGCGTGAATAATCTATCCTTCTAGAAGGATTATCTGTGCTAAAATTAGTAATTTAGATCCTCTCAAAATTTGGGTGTGATCCAATTTTGGACGAAGATGGTATGTCCCAAATACAGAACACATGTCCATTCTGCCGATTCCATCCCACCATTGACTTAATGGACGATTTACTCAATCCAAATTCACTCTCTAGCTCTAGTGTCCTGAATAAAAGTTGTAGAAAATTATTTTAGGAACACTATCACAAAAATTAATTTCATATAAGAAATATTAAAATATTTATCTTCAATATACTACTGTACATTTTAAAAGGGTAAAACTGTAATTTTCATCAAATTTAAAAATGAATGATCTAATCTCAAATAATTCATAAATGAATATATTTCACACAATGTGAGGAAATTATATCGTTTATTGTCAATAAAATATTCAACGAAATAGTGTTTTATCAACTCCCCCACACTTACTGTTTTGCACTCCTGGGAAAAACCTCATACAAATTAAACATCAATATCAAATTAGAACCAATTTTAAAACACATATCCCTGAGATTCAAAAATTCCACACCAAGAAACAAAAGATATAATTCCTCATAGGAAAACATTATTTCATGTTCTTCATTTAAATCATTCAATATATTTCCACTTTGTTTATCCTTCTATGCACAAAACGCTTACCTCACATGAATTTTCTCTTATCAGACAGATGTCAATTTCTTTTATCAATGTCTTTCTCATCCAAACTCAAACAACTGTCACCATAGGCTTGATAAATCCCTATATCGCTACCCGATATGAGTCATGTACATATTTTAATAATGATGGGATTTTAGGGTTGTTCTGTGGCTATCGGTTGGTAAGATTTAGATGTGTAAAATTTTGAAGCTGAATGAGGAGGGATTGACTCTTTTTGAAGCAAAATTGCATTAATCTAATTTTCACTTAAATATGGTTTCCTCCTCAATTGACATAACATTTATTCATGTTCATAATCATGAAAAATAAATTAATGTGCACAAAATTTATAAAGACCCGACCTTAAACCTTACATAATATTAAATTAAATGAATAATTCACATTGAGGATCTTTTTAGGTTTAGAGATTTAGAGAATTATGACATAACTATTACATCTAAATAGATTACAAAGTAGAATCTTGTACTAAGTTTCAATAAAATAAAAACTCTTAAAAAGAAACATGTCTAGTTCCTTGTTTTAGGTAACATGACTTTCCATTGATCCCATCCTTGACCCTATTCCATGTTAAGTCCTATGAAAATCATTTCAAAAACTTGGGATGAGCATAAAAAGCTCAGTAAGGGATACACAAAGAATGAAAACTGTTAGTTTTTCAAAACAACAAGTAAACCATGTATACTTTAACAAAGTAATAATTTTCACCTTCTCAAAGTAGTAAATACTCTTTACTTAATAAAAGTTCATTACTTACCCTTCTGTAACCAAAATATTACCATAAAACCCATATAAAGATCACATAACATATAAAGGTAACTAAGGACATAAACATACTTAAGTGGAATAACCATAAGGTCGACTTCCACACATATCACTTAATGGAATATCCATTCGGCCAACTTCCATACATACTTAATGGAATAGCAATACAGACGACTTCCATACCCAATGAATTAGTGGTTGTAAGATAACCACCCGTCCTGGTATTCACGGAACCAACCGTTATATGGTTTATCACGTAACCACCCGTAGATTTTCCAAGTACCATTATAAAATTAGAACACATAAAACCAACATAATGGAATGATAACATTTCCACATTTCAATCACAATATATCTTTTAAATAAATTGAAATAATAGAATCCTTTGTCAAAACCATTTTCGTTACCAAAATACAAAAAACGTATATGGTATTTATTATATTTTAAAAAACATTACAGCTTGTTGAGGAAGCCAAAGACCAAATAATACTCGCGGCGGCGGAGAAGTCGTTGTCACCGCATACGTACGACAAAAACATTCCCTTTTGTCATATAGTAAAACGCTTCGTATAAAAATATTCCTTTTTAATAAACGTAAAAGTCAAAGGGGTTTATACACCGTATTAAAGAAAGTGGTGTATAAAACCAAAATGTGCCTCAATGAAAGGAGATTGAGACGAAGTCCCTTACAATGACAATATCCTTGGTTTAAGGATAAATCAATTACATAATTACGTGTGAAAAATGAATACACCCAATATAAGTGGATATTAAGTGTAAAAAATTCAGATGTTATTCACACATATTCATAGAATGACATATTCAAGGAGTACAAGATTATCCCAAACAATCAAATTTGGGTTAAGAAGTTCCCTTGCAAAACATTGACGGCCTAACGGCGTCACAACAAAATTCAGAAAATGAGTTGATGAGAGATAAAAAGGGGTATCTCATCACTGGGACATAAAATTTAAATCAATAAGGATATAGAATAAATATACCAACATAATATTATGTGAATTAAAAGACATAACAAAATAAGTCTTTTACAAAATGAGGAGGGTGAAAGGTTCCCTTACTGACATGGGTATCTTTCGAGACATGCACCCCATGATATAAGGACAATACAATATTGATGTAAATACTCATAAATGAAATTATATTACACAATGAGTAAAATAATGGGCAGTACATACACCACTCAAAGGAAATTGTGGCAAATGTAGCATAAACTTGACGGGAATAAAAGTGAGATGAAAAATCCCTTACGAAAACTCCGCAGCCTAACGGCGACACATAAAACATACAAAAATGGATAGATGAGATCATATAGGGTATCTCATCATATTAACATAAAGTTTGAAGAAAGAGGAATATAAAAGAAAATCCCCCAAAATAACAAAGATGAGCTTAAAATAAGTGACATAAAGGAGAGCACTTTAAAAGAAAGTGAGGGGTTTGATCTCTTACGAAAATTCAGCAGCCTAACAGCGCCACTAAAAACTTCAAAAATGGATTGATGAGAGAGAATAGGCTCTCTCATCATATGAACATAAAAATTACAGTAAGAGTAATATAATAGAACATCCCAATAACAATAATTATGAGCTTTAGAAGGAAGTACATAAAAGAGTGTACATAAAAAGAAAGAGAAGAGTAAGATCTCTTACCTCGGGTCCGACTTGACTCGATCATTCTTTAATCTCCCGAGTAATAAACTTGAGTTAATTTATAATTACTTAATAACCTTTTTGAAGTTAATTATTCCTTTTATATCACTTATTACCATGTCATAGACATTATGTAATCATTTAAGTTAAAAATGTTAGTTTTGTCGATACTTGGTTCTTATGTCGAAAGTGGACTTCTTACAATTACATGTTGTTCGTGTGGTCAAAGGTTTATTATATCCAGAATTTTTTTCATCATGTATATATCATATATATCATATATATCCAGTATATTAATGCATTTATAATATTACATAGCATTTAGAGTTAAGAAATGAAATGCACCGTTCATAGAGACGGTAAGCCGTACGTACGCATGAACGCTACTTCCATTTCTATTTCATATTTAATGGAATTAAAACATAATGATACATAATAGTATTTTAATTCAAGTATGATATCATACATATCATCATTAAATATATCATTTATACGTACCACATATGGTATTAACGAATCAAATCACTTTGAGGGGGCGCTAGTCCGCACTTCCTTAAATGAAGATATCACGTTTACCCATAATGGAAACCATAATGGTATGCCATAAATGAAAAATACAAAAGCTTAAGTAAAACATATAAATATTAGATATCATATATAAATATAGTGTCATATTAATGTACACCTTTTAAGGTGTTAGAATAATGTTAAACAATCATCGTTTCGTGAGGCAGAAATTCGCCATCCACATAAACAGTATGTTCTTTAACCATTAGATGTAGGTGTGTGTAAGTGTAGCTCGAATCCTTCTTATAACAAAATCATAGTAAACGGAAGATACTGGAGTTGTTACAAAATAAATGAATAAAAAGTGATTCGGGGGTTGGAGAAGCAAAATAAAACAAAACCAATCAAGTGAAGACATAACCTTAAAATCGGGTAACTCCGTTTGGTTTGAGCTCAAAGGATTCCTTGGGAAGACTTATGCCCAAAGTGAGTCTTCAAGGAGTAATATAGGGATGTGGAGAGAAAAATTGGCAGGGTTTGGCCGAGCCAATGGCTTTGGAAGTGTGGGTAAGGTGGTAGAGGTGGGGGCCTTTTATAAGAGGAGAGGAGGGGCACTCTTGTAAAGTTACAAAATGTTCCTTTATTTTCAAAAGTGTTTCGGATTTTAAAGGTCCCAAATTGATGTATTTCGAGGATAAGGTGATAGGGGTTATAAATCCACTCATACAATAGGTTTTGGACATGTTTAGGTATTAGATGTAACATTATCTTCCCATTTAATTTAAATCGTTAAAAAATGAGGTCATCACTACATCATTATGATGTCGTAAATAATATAATTTATTTAATGTCTAAAAATTATAAAAAAATAAAATGATTTAATAAATGTTTCTATATTTCCAATGAATATTTATAGTCAAAAATATGACTTGTATAAACCCATGTAAGAATTGTTTTAATAAAACATCTCATGTTTGTGTCATTTTTACTTTAACATTAAATAAAAAGGGATTAATGTCATTTTCCAACTAAAGTGGCTCCATGGGGTCCCCAAGATGACCCATGGATTTTCTTGGCCTTCCATGACACATCCAATAAGGGTAGGACATGTTTCAAGTTCATTTCATATTATTACAACATTATTTTTACCTTGAATTACACTAATTACCTCTAATTGCGATTAAAAACTTAATAAGTTACTATTCACCAAAAAATATTTTAATCTCATTGAACCAAATTTTTCTTCTTAATGAATACCATGTATGTCTGATTTTTGAAATTCAAAACACAGAGGTGGTAAAATTTCATTTAAATGAAAAATCAGTTATTTTAAGTACCACTTCGTGGTTTCACTATTCATAAAAAATTGAACTTTTTCAGAAAAGTACCAAAACATCACCCTAAGTTATATTTGATATTCCGAATTCAAAAATGAAGTCCATTTTACAAAATTAAAAACATATAAGTTTAATTAATTAATTTAATAATTAATTCCCGCTGTCAGAGCAAATAGCGTGTTTTTGTGAATCAATAAGTATCAAAAGATTGACAGTAGTTTAAGCCTGATTTCAAAGTGAAATTAATTCCAACAACCACTATTGGATTTAATGGTAAAAATGTTTTCTAATTTCTCATTGAAACAAATTCAAAATATAATCTAATCTTATAAATAAATCAGATTAAAAAGTGGTTTTGAATTAAAATACATCATTTTACACTATTCATTAAAAAATGAACTTTATCAGAAAGATACAAAAAATTTTCAGAAAATAAATTTTGATGTCCCAATTCTAAATAAATGTTTTATTTGGTCCAATAGAATGTATATGAGTGAACAAAACTATATTTAATGACGGTTTTCCATCAAAAGGAGATAAGTGAACCTTTAGTGATAATTAGGGCATATATGCCTAAAATTGTATTCTTTCCGTATTTTAAGCCTTTATATTTTATTAGATAAAAGTAAAAACATTTAGAAAACATATATAATCATATTTTAGTTATTTCTATCCTTTCCCGCCAATACAACAGCTATGTGTTAACTACCATTTAAAATAATATTATTTTATTACTGGTGTGCTACGTATGATTTCAATGAAACTCTTTATTGCGTATCAGGTACGGTATCGAACATAGAAACCCTTTAAAGTAATATAAATATTTTGTTCACAAATATAGATAAATATAAATATGTCATATTCTTTCTTTACCTTGGGTGTTACATCTTTCCCCCCTTTTGGGAATTGCATCCTCACAATTTTAAAATTTGGCTTGGAAGCATCCTTGAAAGTCCCACATCAGAACAAGAGTCGGTAAAACAATCACCTTAAAATAAAGAAAGATAAGTACAATGGTCACCCGATTTAACCCATACTAGGATTCCAAGTACGAAAATATGGACTTGGAGGAAGAAACAAAGGGTCATGTTCTGATGGAGAGTGATAGAAAACATTTTTAGGAGAAAGTTAACCACAAGAAAACCACAAACATGTGATGGGTTAAACGGTATTCGATTCCCCAGTAGGAAAAGTTAATAGACAACATTCTTGTTTTAAGTTACATTTTATTGAGTAATTTATTCATAAGGAAACATAATCACTTATCATCTTAACTTTCAACTTTTACAAAAACTCATATTTTCTCTAAAAGACGAGTATTTAGGAAGATTTGTTCACATTAAGAGTATTATAATCAACTTCTAGAAAATCACCTAATCCACAAAAGAGAACTATATACTTTCCATGTCTTTATACCAAAACCAAAACCAAAAAGGCTATTACAAGATCAGATAATCTAGAAAAGGATAACCCCTTATAAAAAGAAAATCTATTCTTAATCTCCAAAATTTTTCCAACAAAACCCAAAGTTCAACGAGGACCATTCGATAATCAATTTGTCCATAAAATTCATCAGAGTAAACCAAACTACGTTTGAAACAAAAATATTTTTGGTATTTAGTCACATATTATTCCAAGTTAAATCGTATCATTTATCTTCAAACAACATCAGTTGCTCTTACTGTCTCGTATTGAAAAGTAATTAACCTAATCACATATCCTCCATGATAGGTTAATAAATATCCATAGATAACCCAAAATCAACTTACTCTTAATTCATAAAATCATCTAACTAAAAAGAATCAGTCAATCTAACCTGTGACTTCACGTAGTCCAGTGGTAGGCGATAAATACCAGTTTCACTTTGGTTGTGGGTTCGATTCCCACAGCTTTGTCCGACGCGACGAGTTGTCACACGGTCTGCGTGTTGTCCTTTTTTCAAAACTATATAATTCTTAAAACATTCAGCAAAACGAGATAAAATCTTCAAAAAAATAATAACATATTTTAACCTCAAGTTTATCTCATTCCATTCATTTTCCATCATATATAATAACCAATATTTACCTCAAAAGTAAGGATCATATAAACTCTAATGGTTACCTTTATAATTATTACTTGAACTTCCACATAGATTGCTCATCTCGTACATGATGCATTACAGATAATACCAAGGTTTAAGTGGTTGATCATGACTTCTTGATAGTTGTTTTAGAACAACCACGTGTTTCCTCATTGAATCCCCCATTTTATCTAGTATCTTAATCAGAGAACAACCACGGTTTCCTTCAAACCTGTTGTCTCTTTGGTGCCTGCTAGATCCATCTATTCACTAAAAATAGAAATTCCAGTGTGAGTATATCAACAAAACCATAATGTACTAATGTGGAACATAAACACTAAGATATACTTACTCATTCACTTAACTAAAACTAGGACTCTTTCTGAAATCCTAACCATTATGGTAATGACACTTATTCTTAGAGAATACCATAACCTCTAAAGCTATCTAAACTGACCTCTGATACCAAATATAAGGCCCCAGCCTTAAACCTTACTTAATATTGAATTAAATGAAAAATTCACATTGAGTATCTTTTCAGGTTTAGAGTTTTAGAGAATTAGGACATAACTATTACATCTCAAAAGATTACATAGTAGAAACTTCTACTATGTTTCCATAAAATAAAAACTCTTAAAAATAAACATTTCTAGTTCCATGTTTTAGGTAGCAAGACTTTACCTTGATCCCATCCTTGACCCTATTCCAAGTTAAGTCCTGTGAAAAACATTTCAAAAACTTGGGATGAGCATAAAAATCTCAGTAAGGGATACAAAAAGAATGAAAACTGTTAGTTTTTCAAAACAACAAGTAAACCACGTATACTTTAACAAAGTAATACTTTTCACCTTTTCAAAGTAGTAAAAACTCTTCACTGAATAAAATTTCATTACTTACTCTTCTGTTACCAAAATATTACCATAAAACCCATATAAAGATCACATAACATATAAAGGTAACTTGGGACATAAATATACTTAATTGGAATAACCATAAGGTCGACTTCCACATATATCACTTAATGGAATAGCCATTCAGCCAACTTCCATATATACTTAATGGAATAGCCATACGGTCGAATTCCATACCCAATGCATTGGAGGTTATAATGTAACCACCCGTCCTAGTATTCACGGCACCACCCGTCATATGGTTTATAATGTAACCTACTGTAAAATGTCTAAGTACCATTATAAAATTAGAACACATAAAACCAACATAAAGGAATGATAACATTTCCACATTTCAATCAAAATATATCATTTAAATAAATTGACATAATAGAATCCTTTGTCAAAACCATTTTCAATAACAAAATACAAAAAAAGTATATGGTATTTATTTTATTTTAAAAACAATTACGACTTGTTGAGGAAGCCAAAGACCAAATAATACTCGCGGCGGAGGAGAATTCGTTGTCGCCGCATACGTACGAAAAAATCATTCCCTTTTTTCATTTAGTAAAACGCTTCGTATAAAAAGATTCCTTTTGAATAAACGTAAAAGTAAAAGGGGTTTATACACCGTATTAAAGAAAGTGGTGTATAAAACAAAAATGTGCCTCAATTAAAGGAGATTGAGACGAAGTCCCTTACAAAGACGGTATCCTTGGATTAAGGATAAATCAATTACATAATTATCTGTGACAAACAAATACACCCAATATAAGTGGATATTAAGTGTAAAGCAATAAGAGGTTATTCACACATATTCATAGAATGACATATTCAAGGAGAACAAGATTATCCCAAAGAATCAAATTTCTGTTAAGAAGTTCCCTTGCAAAACTTTGACAGCCTAATGGCGTCACTACAAAATTCAGAAAATGAGTTGATGAGAGATAAAAAGGGGTATCTCATCACTTGGAAATAAAATTTAAATCAATAAGGATATAGAAGAACATATCCCAACATAATATTATGTGAATTAAAAGACATATCAAAAGATGTCTTTTACAAAAAGAGGAGGGTGAATGGTTCTCTTACCGACATGGGTATCTTTCGAGACATGCACCCCGTGAAAGAAGGACAATACAAAATTGATGTAAATAGTCATAAATGAATGTATATTACACAATGAGTAAAATAGTGGGACGTACATACAACACTCAAAGGAAATTGTGGAAAATGTAGCATAAATCTCACGAGAATAAAAGTGAGATGAAAAATTCCTTACAAAAACTCAGCAGCCTAACGACGTCACATAAAACTTACAAAAATGGATTGATGAGATCAAATAGGGTCTCTCATCATATTAATATAAGTTTACAGAAAGAGTATTATAAAAGAACATCCCCCAACATAACAATGAAAAGCTCAAAATAAGTGACATAAAGGAGATCACTTTAAAAGAAAGTGAGGGGTTTGATCTCTTACGAAAATTCGGCAGCCTAACGGCGCCACTCAAAACATCCAAAATGGATTGATGAGAGAGAATAGGGTCTCTCATCATATGAACATAAAAATTACAGTATGATTAATATAAAATAACATCCCAATAACATGAATTATGAGCTTTAGAAGGAATGACATAAAAGAGAGTACTTTAAAAGAACGAGAGGAGTAAGATCCCTTACCTCAGGTCCGACTTGACTCGATCGTTCTTTAATCTCCTGAATAATTAACTTGAGATAATTTATAATTTCATAAGAACCTTTTTCAATTTAATTATTCATTTTATATCACTTATTACCATGTTAAAGACATTATGTAATCATTTATGTTAATAATGTTTGTTTTGTCAATACTTGGTTCTTAAGTCGAAAGTGGACTTCTTACAATTACATGTTGTTCGTGTGGTCAAAGGTTCATTATATCCAGAATTTTTTTCATCATGTATATATCATATATATCATATATATCCAGTATATTAATGCATTTATAATATTACATAGCATTTAGAGTTATGAAATGAAATGCACCGTTCATGGAGACGGTAAGCCGTACGTACGCATGAACGCTACTTCCATTTCTAGTTCATATTTAATGGAATTAAAACATAATGATACATAATAGTATTTTAATTACAGTATGGTATCATATCTAATATCATTAAATATATCCTTTATATGTACCACATATGGTATTAATGAATCAAATCACTTTGAGGGGCGGTAGTCCGCACTTCCTTAAATGAAGATATCGTGTTTACCCATAATGGAAACCATAAATGTATTCCAAAAATGAAAAATACAGAAGCTTAAGTAAAACATAAAAATATTAGATATCATATATAAATATAGTGTCATCTTAATGGCGACATTTGACGGTGTAAGAAGAATGTTGAACAATTATCGTTTCGTGAGGCAGAAATTCACCATCCACAGAAACAGTATGTTCATTAACCATTAGATATAGGTGTGTGTAAGTGTTGCTCTAATACTTCCTATAAAAACAACCTAGTACATGTAACATACTTTATTTGTTACAAAATAAATAAATAAAAATAGTTTATGGGGTTGGAGAAGCAAAATAAAACAAAAGGAATCAAGTGAAGACATTACCTTAAAATCGGGTAACTCCGTTTGGTTTGAGCTCAAAGGCTTCCTTGGGAAGACTTCTGCCCAAAGTGAGGCTTCAAGGAGTAAGAGTGGGATGTGGAGAGACAAAATGGGCAGGGTTTGGCCAAGCCAAAGGCTTTGGAAGTTTGGGTATGGTGCTAGAGGTGGGGGCCTTTTATAAGAGAAGAGGAGGGGCACTCTTGTAAAGTTACAAAATGTTACTTTAATTTCAAAAGAGTTTCAGATTTTAAAGGTCCCAAATTGATGTATTTAGTGGTTAGGTGATAAGGGTTCTAAATAAACTCATCTAATTGGTTTTCGACATGTTTATGTCTTAGATATTACATTATCTTTCCATTTTTTTTTAAATCGTTAAATAATGAGGTCATCGCTGCATCATTATGATGTCATAAATAATTTAATTTATTTAATGTCTAAAAATTGTAAAAAATAACTATGATGTAGGAAATATTTTTATATTTCCAATTAATATTTATATTCAAAAATATGACTTGTATAACCCCATGTAAAAATTGTTTAAGTAAAACATCTCATGTTTCTGTCATTTTTACGTTAACATTAAATAAAAAGGGATTAATGTAATTTTCCAACTAAAGTGGCTCCATGGGGTCCCCAAGATGACCCATGGATTGTCTTGGTCGGCCATGACACATAAAATAAGGGTAGGAAATGTTTCAAGGTCATTTCATATTATTAAAACATTATTTTTACCTTGAATTACACTAATTACCTCTAATCGCGATTAAAAACTTAATAAGTTACTATTCACCAAAAAATATTTTAATCTCATTGATCCACATTTTAAATCTTAATGAAAACCATATATATCGTATTTTTGAAATTCAAAACCCAGAGGTGGTAAAATTTCATTTAAACGAAAAATCAGTTTTTTTTAAGTACCACTTAGTGGTTTCACTATTCATCAAAAATTGAAGTTTTTCAGAAAAGTACCAAAACATCACCCTAAGCTATATTTGATATTCCGAATTCAAAAATGAAGTCCATTTTACAATATTCAAAAAATATAAGTTGCATTAATTAATTTAATAATTAATTCCCGTTGTCAGAGCAAATAGCTTGTTTTTATGAAACAATAAGTATCAAGTGATTGACACAATTTTAAGTCTGATTTCAAAGTGAAATTAATTCCAACGACCACTGTTGGATTTAATGGTAAAAATATTTTCTAATTTCTCATTGAAAAAAATTCAAAAGATAATATAATCATATAAATAAATTTGATAAAAAAGAGGTTTTGAATTAAAATAGTACATTTTACACTATTCAATAAAAAATGAACATTATCGGAAAGATACCAAAAATTTACACAAAGTAAATTTTGATGTCCCAATTCTAAAGAAAAGTTGTTTTTGGTCTAATAGAATGTATAAGAGTGAACAAAACTATATTTAATGACAGTTCGCGATCAAAAGGCGATAAGTGAACCTTTAGTGAAAATTAGGGAATATATGCCTAAAATTGAATTATTTCCGTATTTTAAGACTTTATCTTTTATTAGATAAAAGTAAAAACATTTAAAAAACATATATAATCATATTTTAGTTATTTCTATCATTTCCCGCCAATACAACAGCTATGTGTTAACCACCATTTAAAAAAATATTATTTTATTACTAGTGTGTTATGTAAGATTTCAATGAAACACTTTGTTGTGTATCAGGTATGCTATCAAACATAGCAACACTTTAAAGTAATATTAATATTTTATTCCCAAATATGGATAAATATAATGATGTCATATTCTTTATTTACATGTTGTGTTACACCATTCAACATTTCAGTAGTAAAAATGACAATCTTCTCGAACATGATTTTCATAAAACCTCCAGATAGGCACAACTTTCCCCCTCTATTAAAAGCTCCAGAAAGGCGCAGCGTCTTTTATCATGAAAGATCTAGATAGGCACAATTTTCAATATAATTTTTTTCTTCGGAAACAAGAACATCTCTTCAAATTTTAATTTTTCACCTGAAGTATCACAAAATGTTGAAGCACAACACAAGACAGCTTCCCCCAAACATATGATCAACTAGATTATGCAATTTTACTTCCAGAGTTGGTTGAACAGGGAAAATTGTCTTATAATGTGGCTATCCTAAGAGTATGTTCATGTCTTCTAAGGGTTAAAAGTTTTCAATATTCAAGGTAGTCTATTATAAAAATATGATTATTTGGAATAGGGTCTTTAATTCCAAACAAATACCTCAATTATTTAAACATAAGTACCTCAAACCCTCAGATTTTGATAGGAATAAATCAATTTCTGGTTAAATCATGCATGGTTTGGTTTTCTCAAGAATTTAAGTGAATGTAAATAATATTAAAATAATAGTTCATAAGCCTCAAAGGAGATTGATTTGAAATATAAATATAGTGAGATGTCGCATGGGATTCAAAATTTAGTTTACTTTTCATGAAATTACTAAATATTTGAACTTGAAAAAAATTAATTTCAGCATTCATTTAAGATTATTTTAGAGGGATAAATTGTTTCAATTATTGATATGGATTTCAATATGGATTTTGAAATCATTTTAGCTCAAAAGTTTTAAAAACACATAGAAAATTGAAAAATAAACAGAAATTTTTTTAAAAACACACAATTTTTTTGTTTTTATTAACAGGAAAACAATTGAAATTACTACCTTTAATGGTTCCCTCCCCCACACATAAAATATTTCATTGTCCTCAATGTGAACCCATGAGATGATATATGCACATGAAATGTATAATTTTAAATATGATAAAGAATAAAAACAGTTAAAGGGTTAGAAAGAGCATGTTGTGCTCAAGTGATGATGGGGTCATGTAGTGTGATAGAATCAACTGCATCAGTAAGAAGTCCATCAATGTATCTCTTCAAATGTTTCCCATTGACTATAATGCTCCTTCCCGTGTCCTCTTGTGTGAACTCCACTACACCATATGGTAAATCATTAGTCACAACATAAGGACCTAACCATCTAGAACGCAACTTACCAGGCATCTGCTTCAGTCATGAACTGTAGAAAAGGAATTTCTCTCCAACATGAAACTCCTTTTGTTGGATCATTCTATCATGAGCTACTTTTGATTTTTTTTCCTTGTAGAGCCTTGAGTTCTAATATGAAGATAATATAATCTCCTCAAGATCTTGAATTTTTAGCTTCCTTTGGATTCCAGCTTGGTCTAAATATATGTTTCATTTCTTTATAGCCCAATAAGCCTGATGCTAAACTTCCACGGGGAGATAACGCCCTTTCGGAAAAACAATCTGAAATGGGGTCATACCAATGGGATTTTTGTATGTTGTCCTATATGCCCACAATGCATCATCCAAGCACTTGCTCCAATCCTTCCTATATGGCGGCATGGTTTTCTCTAAAATCTGTTTCTATTCACAATTTCAATCCTCAGCCAGAACATTTTTTTGGTTTGGTATGGTGTCAATGGTTTGTGTGTCACCACAAAATTCAAAAGGACGGAAGAAAAATTCCTATTGAAAAAGTGTGTCCCTTGGTCAAAGATTTTGGCCTTTGGAACTCCAAACCTGGAGAAAGTTTGAGTCTTGAAAAAATCCCCTATAACATGAGAATGGTCATTCCTTGTGGCCTTGGCCACCACCCATTTACTCACATCGGAAACAACAACAGGGATATACCAGAAACCAAATGAACTAGGAAAAGGGACCATAAAATTAATTCCCCAAACATCAAAAATCTCACAGAATAAAATGGGTAGTTGGGGAATCTCATGTCTCCTTGAAATGTTTCCAGTGTGTTAGAAACGAGAGAATGACTTAAAAAACACATGGGAATCATGGAATTAGATAGGACAATATAATCCAAAGTCCAAGACTTTTCTAGTAATACGTTGGGGTACAAAGTGTCCACCACAAGTAAGTGTATGGCAGAAATGTAAAACAAACTCAAACTCATGATCATGAACACACCTCCAAATAACTTGATCACTACACATGCGCCAGAGGTATGGATCATGCCAAACATAATATTGAGACTCACTTTTTAATTTTTAGACTTGATGTTTCTTTAAATTTGTAGGGATTTCATAGGAAACACGATAGTTTACTAAATCTGCATACAACGGATTCGTACCTGAGATGGTATAAAGATGATCATCAGGGAAAGTGTCTCGATGTTGTACATGGTCCATGGTGTCATCCTCTTGTGTGTGAGTAATAATATTCATGTGGTCTGCCTTCAAGTTTCTTGACCCCTTTTTTTCCTTTATCTCAATATAAAATTCTTGAAGGAGTATATATCAGATCAGCCTTGGCTTTACATCTGGATTCTTCAAGAGGTACCTCAGAGCTGCATGGTCAGAAAAAACAACTAATTTAGAGCCCCATAAATATGAATAGAATTTATCTAAAAAAATATGATAGCAAGAAACTCTTTTTATATGGTTGTGTAATTTTATTGGGCTCAATTCAGTGTCCTCGTTGCATAGGCGATCGGATGTGAACGTCCCTCCACCCTCAGAGATAAGACAGCTCCAACCACGAAGTTGGACGCATCACACATAAGCTCAAATTTAAGGTCCCACCATGGGGGATGTATGATCGGTGGAGTGGTCAGAAACTTCTTTATCTCATCCAATGATACCCTTCTTGAGTCGTCAAAATTGAAGTCAATATCTTTTAGAAAAAATTGAGAAAAGGGTAGAACGATCTTAATAAAATCTCTAATGAAGCGTCGATAAGAACCAGTATATCAAAGGAATGATCAAACATCACGCCACATGTATGATATGGTAGGGATGAAATAATTTCAACCCTAGATTTATCAACTTCAATGCCATGTTGTGAGAATATATGACCTAAGAAAATTCCTTTTTCGACCATGAAATTACATTTTTTAAAAATCAATACCAGATTTTATTCAATTAAATGATGCAACCCATCACCAAAACATGATAGACATTCATCAAATTAGGATCCATAAACTTTAAAATTATCCATAAATACCTCCAAGCATATCTCATTGAAATCTGAGAAAATACTCACCATGAATCTCTAGAAGGTACCTGGGGCATTGTAAAGTCCAAATGGCATCCTTCGGTAAGCAAAGGTACTGAATGGGAAGGTGAATGTGGTCTTCCCCTGGTCCTCTGCTGTAATGGGAATCTGAATATAGCCAGAGAAACAATCCATGTAGCAATAATGTGTCCTAACTAAAAGTCTCCAAGAATTTGATCAATTAATGGAAGTGGGAAATGGACCTTACGAGTGCATTGATTTAGTTTCCTATAATCAATACACTCTCTCCAACTATTTTTTACTCTCACAGGATCTAACTCATTATTTTCATTTTTTATAACAGTGAAACCAGTTTTCTTTCAAACTACCTGGACAAGGCTAACCCAATGTGAGTCAGAAATAGGGTAAATGATTCCCACCTCATGTAATTTTTCAACTTCATTCTTAACAACTTCCAAAATAGTTTGATTAAGTCTCCTTTGTGGATTCCTAATCAGTTTAGCCCCATCCTCCAAGAGAATCCTGTGCATGGAAATTGAGGGGCTAATACCTGATATGTCAGCCAAGGTCCACCCAATTTCCCTTATGTTCTCCCTCAATATATTCAAAAGTTTTTCTTCATGTTCAAAATGGAGATTGTTAGCAATGATAACAGGTAATTTGTCACCACATATCAATTATGATTATTTTATATTTGGTGGAAATGGAATGAGTTCCACTATAGGGGGGTGTTTTATGGATGAATACATATAAAGAACTGAAATATGTGTACAAAGAGCATTAGTATCAGAATATAAATCATCAAAATCAGATAATAAATCATCAAATCCATCAGCATAATCAATAACCACGTCATAATTAGAGTTCACATGATCAAAAACAGAATATGATTCCATTTAAAAATAAAATCCTAGAGAGTATTGTTCCTTAAAAAACGGGTGTGGATGTTCTCTTAGACATTAAATCAGATCCAATACACATAATCTCACTAAGAACAGGGCAATCAAATTCCATGGGGTTTTTACTTGCTGGTTCAAAATGGGAGATAACAAATGCAAAATGATCATCTGAGGGGTACTTCATGGATTCCATAATATTAAATATCACAAATTCATATCCAAATTCCATGAAAACTGTACCCTCACTGACATTTATGATAGTTTTTGATGTTTTGAGGAAGGGTATGCCTAAGATAATGGGGTAATGATAACTTACCTGATCATCCTCTATGTTAAGCATGTAGAAATTTGCTGGAATGATTATGTCTCTTACACGGACAAGTATATCCTCATGGACTCCCACTATATTTGTCGTAGCTCTCTTTGCCAACAACACCACTAATATCATCGGTTTTAGATCACCAACATGCAATGAAGAGAATACAGAGTGAGGCATCACATTTATGGAAGCTCTCAAATCACAAAGTGCATCCGAAAAGTGAAACTCCCCAATGGTGCATGGGATAGTGAATGTCCATGGATCATTGCACATTGTCGGTATTTCTAGAGTTGGTGTAATGAGTGATGACAAATTCCTTCCAAGATTGATCATTTCATTTCACTTGATCCCTCTTCAATTGGTACAATGTTCTTTTAATAATTTCGCATACATTGGTATTTTCTTAATGGCTTCATGTAGAGGAATGTTGATCTCCACAATCATGAAAGTGGCCAAAACCTCCTTTTTCATTACTTCGTTAGGAATATTATTGGTTTTAACAACCATATTTGAATATGTAAGGGGTTTAGGAGGAACATCATTAATCTTTTTCTTACCAGTTTCTTTATCCATGGTTTTCTCATCAGTTGATGTGGAATTGGTCTTTTTTGGAGTTGAGCTGAATCCAAGTGGAATGGTGGGTGGAGAAGCATCAGTTGTTTTCTTCCCACCTATCAATGTGATGGCACTGACATTCTATTTTAGATTTAGTGTGGGTTGGGAAGGTAGATTTCAGTAATTCTTACTGACAAGTTCATGGAGGGTGGTGGCAATCTGTCTCATTTGAGTCTTCATCTCCCTCAGCTCCGAACCTTGACTCTTCAACACATTCTTTTGATTAATAACAATTTTTTCAAAAGATCATCAGTGTTAGAATCTACCATTGGTTGAGAATTCCCTTGTTGTTGACTTGTTTATGCTTGGGTTTCAAATCTCCAATGGGGTTATTGATATCCCTGCTCGTAAGGCGGAGTCTGCATGATGTGTTATTGAAAGTGTGGCATTTGTTGTTGTCCAGAGCCATACCACTTTCCGATTGATCATTTCACCCTATGTGGTATGTTATTGAAAAGGAATCAATATTATTTTTGGGATATGGTTGTTTCTGCAGATAAGTTCTCACTGGGAATACTGTTGTGCAATCCACTGTCTCTTGTAGTTATTGGGAACTGTCAGTTGGGTGGCTTGTCTAAGTGAAAATTCCTCAAAGCCTTGAAAGAGGGGGTTGGGATGTATTTTGAGCCAAAGAAATCTGTCTCACCATAGTTCTCATTTCTTCCAAATAGGTATCAATAAAATTACATTCAAGAGAATATGGACTTATATGATGTACTCCCCTAACATGTGGTGTACCTCGATCCCCAAATTGATGGGAGTTTTGGGTCATTTTTTTTAATCAATGCACGTCCATCTACTGGTGTTTTATCCACCAATGCCCTCCACCAACATCGTCCACCATGATTCTCTCCATAGGTGTGAGTCTTTCATATAAGTATTGTATGAGTAGTTTCTCACTGATTTGGTGATGTGGGAAGCTTGCCCAAAACTTCTTCAATCGCTCCCAATACTCATATATTGAATCCCTTTGTGCTTGATTGATCCTGGAGATGTCTTTATGAATGGAAGTGGTCCTTGATGCTAGAAAAAATAACTGCAATAAAAGACGTTTCAAATTGTTCCAACAAGTTACATCATCAGGTCGTAAATAATACATCCTATCTCTCAAAGCACCATCAAGTGAGAATGGGAATGCTCTTAATTTGAATTTGTATTCAGATAAATTTTTTGTTTTTAAGGTTGAGAAAACCATATTAAAATCTTTAAGATGTTTATTTGGATCCACACCAGAGAGGCCGTGGAATTTTAGAAGTAGGTTAATTAATCCAGATTTCAGTTCAAAGTCCGATTCACGATTTTGATATGCAATGCAAATTGGTTGATAATTAATATCCAGTGCATTCAATTCTCAAATGGTTCTATTAAGTTCATTTCCATTAATTTCAGCCATTGGTTCTTTTTTTATGGTGTAATTAGAATTTCTTCCAATTTCAATGTTTTGAAAGTGGAGGAATTCTCCAACAGGTTGAATATTGAAACATCCCACAGACTGAGAATGTCTGATTCGAGCCCTAGGGCTACGTTCAATCTCAGGGTAAAGATCTAAGAAATCTTCAGGATTATTTCATGTCAAAAATCAAATAAAAATTAAAAGAAAGAAATTGAACCATAGTAAAATAATAATAATAAGATTGATTTGATGGTCCAAAAATAAGTATAAGAAAAAAAAATAAGAAGAAGAAAAATTAGATTGGGTGAAAAAGGAATAAATAAGAGAGGAAGAGAATAAAATGTAAAATAAAATAAATACCTCTAATTGGTTGAAATATTTACTTTCCTCCCCGTAAGTGGATCCAATTTGATAGAGCACCATCCTGGGTGCCCACAAATGATTTTTGGTTTTTGGGGTACTTAGGTGCAGCAGAGTGGCTGACCAAGGTCGTCACTCAAAGGAGAAAGTAAATTAAAACAACTTCTTAAAGGTATTCTAAATGTAAAATAGAATATAATTAAAACACTACATGAAAGGATGGAGGTGGTTTTTTATCATTTATAAAACATGAATAAGTTTGATTGAAGAATATTACATTTTTTTGTTTTTAATCCTGATATTAGGTTTGAATAAAAAGACACAACAAGAAGATATTTTTTTAGAAAATATTTTAAAAGGTTTAATCGATATAACTATACCACTTCATTTACTTATTAATAATTATAATTTAAATTAATATCCACTTAATTATGATCCTCTAATTTGTTAAGCCCTAAGCCCTACAAGAGTTAACTTAACCACAATGATGAAATTACTTAAACCCTAGGCTAGATTCAGAACACGCAATCACAACACCCTATTTTGATTTTTGTTCTATGGATAGCTTATGGTCAGAGGTTAATTAGAGCACATATCTATTCATGAATTGAGGTTGAATTGTGTTTTGGGTAATATTTGAAATCTACAAATATATCCTGTGTGGTCTTGTATTACCGATTAAGATCACGCTCTCACAATTTACACAATATCTCGAACTCTCATGTTTTTGTATTAATTGTTCAATTGATTTCTTAGTTTCTTTTAATTTAAAAACACAATTCATGGATCATATTAAGTGAATTATAATAGCTCAATGATTCAAAACAATTAAATGAATATGGTAGAAGATATATCAACCACTAAAAAAACTACTCTTCCATGGGTGTGGTTGTCAGCGTGGAGACGTTTTTCATGAGCACAGGATTGAAAGGGTCGAACCCAATATTGTCTCCAATCATTATTTAAACCAAATTAAGAAGATTATGATAATAATAAAAGACAAAAGATTATTTGATGAACAATTCATGATACAAACATGAATGAAAAGAAATACAAAGAGGAGGTGTGAGAGGAGAGCCTTTTTAGAAGATATGTCTCCAGAATGCCTTACTTCTCTTAAGAGTTGTAAGGGCTCCCAAGAGACACCCTTTCGTACACACCTTCCCAAAGCCTCTACCAGCCCTCTCAAAGAGTGAAAACACCCTTTAAATTGAGTTTTTTAGGGCTAGGGTAACATAACATTATTAAATGTGAATGGGAAATTCGGCCATATATTTTATTCCAGCTTGCACCACCCATTTGACCACCAAAACGCATGAATCAGATGTCCTATAAGAAGGATGATCCATGCTAAAATTATTAATTTAGCTCCTCTAAATATTTGGGCCTGAGCCAAGAATGGATGAAGACGTTATGGACCAAATACAGAACCCATGTCCATTCTTCCGAGTCCAACCCACCACTGAATTACTGGCCCATTTACTCCATCCTAATTCACTAATTAGCTCTTGTGTTCTGAATAAAAGTTGTAGAAAATTTAGTTAAGAACACCGTCGCAAAATATTACGTTCAAATAATAAATATGAAAATATATATCTTTAATATACTACATCATATTTTAAAAGGGTAAAATTCTAATTTTCATCAAATTTTTAAATGAATGATCTAATCCCAAATATTTAATAAATGAATATATTTAGCACATTTTTAGGAAATTATTTCATTTATTATTAATAAAATATTCATCAAAATAAGGTTTTATCATAAACATGCATTACAATTTTTACAACTTTTATAATACAACCACTATCTTAAAAAATCATTAAATTTACATATAAATAAATCATAAATAAAATATAGATAATAATACTATAATCAAATTTTTATCAAAAGAATTATCATTATGTTGTAATGAAAAAGATATATAGTCAAATATAACTCATAACAAAATAAATTAAGGAATCATATCACTAGAAAATCAAAAAAAATCTCCTTCACGGTTAAGGTAACATATTTGTGGTGGATATCCTATTCGACGTTATCCAAACCTGTATCACCACATGACTACTAAAATGGTGACCCTCCTTTTTCTTACATGAATATTTATATGATTTTTTATATATACATTATAAATAATATTACATAGGATATTTTATTGTTTACTATCTTCTTTGCTATGAACAGAACACATAAAGTTCATAAACAATATTTAATCATCTATGTATTTTTTATTTTTATCTATGTTCACATCAATACATATAATTTTGTAAAGAAATACAACTATATAAATGGGTGAGTTTGAACAACAAAAAGGTATAAAAATCAACCAAAATATTATAGATCATCAATGTCCATACATGAGGAATAATAATATTTTTTGATCATAAATACATGAGGAACAATATAAAATATAGGGTTGGATTTTCAGAAAAACATGTTATGGAAATCATGTGACAGTTTCAAAACCATAACTAATGTACATAAATGTTCGCATTAGGTTTTAATGCTAGATGAAGTTATAGTCGCATTATATAGAAAGTAATGTATAACTATTAACATATGAAAACATTATAATTTAGGAATAAAAAAGGAATATTTTAAAATATGTACTTGAATTTAAATGTGGAGGGGGTCAATCACATGGAGAAGTTGCATCGTAATGATATTACGGGCTCCTTGGAACCATAATTACTCCCTAAAAAGAAAATATAAAGGTAAGTGAGAGGATAATAATTCTTATATGATTTGGATTGGGGTGGAATTTGTGAATGGGTGGGAAAATATAGAACAAGAATGGGTATTATTCACTAATTTTGAAACAATGTCCTTGGAATCCTAGTTAATAATATATAAAAAAGAATTCACATTACCTTGTGTTCATTGTAGTGGATAAATCAATAGGGGTGAATTTAGTTCCCAATATAAAATTTCTTTTCATTTTTTAAATATTATATCCTTGAATTTAACAAAATATTCAATTGACTAAAATTTTAAATTAACATAATTTCAGATGTTCAAAAAGAATATTAAAATTTTTATCATAACACGGTTAAAATATATTTTAATAAAATTTTATATTTTAAAATATATCTACTAAATTAAAATATACTATATAAAATAAAAATTCAAGATAACTATCAATTTAATGTTTTTCATCAATTTTTTTGAATATATATAATGATGGATAATTTTTAGAAAATATGCTAACATAATGTAGGTAAAATCCCAACTGATGTAATCAAGGGGTGTTGTATCAAGATGAGCCTAATCCCCTCCACATGGAAATCATCAAATTCTAGAAATTAAATTATAACCTAAACTAATACTAATGTTCGATATGGTTTAAAAAAACATTACACCTAGATTTCAAGGATCCACAAAACCGCTTAAATGGTTATATGATGTTGAAATAAAAGATAACAACTATACAAAGGCATTCCATGAAATGAGTTAACTTATATAGTTATAAATGGTATACTAGATAAAAAATTAGTTCATGTGTATTAAACTCAATATTTCAAAAATATAGTTGGTTCTAAATGATAAATAGTGTACAACCAACAAGGATAAAAAGTGAATAAATTATATTTAGAGGAAGTGAAGAATTTTGTGTAAAGAGTTTTATGTTCTTTTACTATACTGAAGATTCCACCATTCTATTTTTTATCTAAAATTTATAATTAATGTGTGAATATGTTATAATAATATATGGTGCATCACATAATTTTATTTTAGAATATATTATTTCCAACATTTGAGTAATAATACTAGTTCATTTTCATTGATTTTGTTGTATGTACAAATAACTATAAATTTTTCCTTTATATTGTGATTTTAGAATATTTTCTACATTGGCATCGTAACTTTTTCTTCTCTGGTAATATTTAAAATAATACTTCTCTAAAAAATATCCATTTATAAATGATGATGAAGATCCTCATTATTTTCCTTGAAATCCAAAATAAAAAAAATCTCATTAAAATTTAATTATATATTGAAAATTTGTTCTATTTATATTTTCAAATTATAGTATAAAAATTACCTTAAGATGAAGTATCATTTAATATTTCACAATGTTTATGTCTATCAATTCCACAATTTTTTATTTATTTTATAGTTTTGGAAGTCAATTAATTGTTTTTCAGTCAATTGTTTTAACGTGTGGTCAATCACCATTATTTACAGTCAATGAATATTGTGGAAAATACCATTAGATTTGCGATCAATCATGTCTTATTTGCAATTGATCTCATACTTTTTCAATTTTGAGACTACAGACCAAGGAAAATTCATGTTATTATATGGTCAACCTTTGACATTTTTAATGTCCACATGGTTCTTTTCATTTAAACATAATTTAACATAGATTGACCATACATTCAATCTAGTTTTTATTTAGGTTGCATAAAAGGTTCTAATAATAACAGATATGGTCGATAGATAAGGTGTGTGGTCTAACCTCTAATGAATTTGGCCAACCAACATTGATTTAAGTTATTCTATGCATATAAAAATTTATTATGGATGTTTTATGAGGTACATAATACAGTTTCTCATTTTGTATTGCAGGCACTCAGGTCGTTTATCAAGTAATAGACAAAGTCAATATGATCATTTTGAATTGTATTCATATATTTTGTGGTATATTATATATGTGGATAGATTTTTATTCTATTAAAAGTAATTAAACATCTTTAACAAAACATTAAATTACATATAAATAAAATAAATTTTATTTTTGATTATTAAAATAAATAATTTTTGGACTAAGAAAACTCTCCCCATTTTCGATGACCATAATTCATGGTATAAAATTTCATTCAAAAGTTATGATATAATATTAAAAGAATATATTTGATTGTTTCAAATAGTTAGAATAATTATTAATAAATGTTTGTTTTCAAAAAAACATAATTTATATACAAAATGATTTGTTCACCTTATTTGAACCTAATTTTATTCTATATATTTTACTCCCACATTGGGATTATATTGTATAATTTAAAAAGGGATAAAGAGTAAAAACAATGACATAAATAAAAATAAAAATAATCTAATATTTAATTAAATATCAATTTATTTTATACATACATATTAGATTCAAATTAGAATTTGAATCATTATGAATAATTGTTTTATTTTTTTCTCCTATATCACAAGAAGTATTAGTTGGTTTAGTAATATATATATATATCTATGACTAAAAAGGGGTTTGTAAATAGTAATGACATGTACATGTTCCTAATAAAGGATAATACAAAAATATCTAGTGAGAGGTATATTTCTGGTAGAGGTTGTAATAGATGATATTTCATAGGTTGAAGAAACAATTGAGTTTTGGGGGGGTTAGGAAGATATGTGATGCTGATAAAGAGAATGAGGTTCTTTCATATGATCTTTTGCAACATAAATTTATTGATCTATGATCCTTGTTTTATCTTACACATCACTGGTCCCATGATCTATAACATGGATAATAACATCTTTATATAAAATGAATAGACTTATCAGAGGATATATTACTATTAATATCTCCATAATGAATTCGAAATAATTTTTTATAGGGTACATTATTAAATATTTGTATGATTACAGTAACATAGACTTAATATCCACTATGGGGTAAATTATTCTCAGATATTACTTTATCAAACCATTTATTACACATTTATCAATGTAAATATTAAAATATGCACCATTAAAAAATCCTATAGCTTCCCTACTTGAGAATAAATGTATATTTTTACCCAATTCCATAAATCCTTTACATTGTCAATGACATTATAAATCTCTTCATGAATTATCAATCAAATCAATTACTTGTAATTATATGCTACAGTAGAAGGGGGAGGTTTGGATTTTGAGTTTGATGGTTTGTTTTGAATTATAATCACTATAATATATATTATAAGTAGTATAGAACATATTTTACAGATAACATTGAAGTGCACTAATTTGACATCCAAGACTTTCATTTTGACATCCGAAAGATCTAATCTCTCTATGAATATTATTTATTATTATGAACATATTGCGATGAATATGTAAAACCAAAATCAAAGTTGTTTATGAAATATCATATTTTTTATCATGATTATTGGAAAAATTATTACGTATACATTCTTCTATTAAATCATTTAAAAGTTCATTCATGAAATTATTGATATATACAGATGTTATTTCTATAAGTGGTAAAGAGAAATGTACAACATATAGAGATGAAATAACTTTATCTACACCAGAAAAAACTTTACAAATTCATTCATATTCTTGATTATAACAATGTTCATTGAACTCATTCTATAAAGGAAAAAAGAATAGATCATTAATTTTTATAAAAAATCTCAAGTTGTGTCTCAATTTCTCCACGAGAGGAATCAATTTCTTTTTCAGAATAATCTAGGGAAGCAACCTATATCTCGACTGAAGGATCATATCAAGGTTCTTCAAATGTTTTCATAGGTAAATATTCAATATAAGGTATAATATCTAAAAAAATTATAAAAAATGCAGTAGATTTAGACTATAGTGATCTTTTTAAAAAAATAGAATGAATTTCAGGTACAATAAGCTCAAGAAAAAACAATCATTTTCTAATGTTATAATAATATAATTAATATGTTCACCTAGATATAAAGTTTCATCATAAAAATAATCATTAACTACATCTTCTTCATCCTTATTATCCTTTACAACATCATTATCAACATGATCATCACCATCATCATTATTTCAATTTATATCAGTAAGAGGGAATTTTAAAAAAGGGTTATTTGTAGATGATTATACATTACTAGGAGAGTTGTCAATGATATGAGATCTCCATATATCTAGAATAGTTGTAATCTCTACATTAATATTATCCAAATCCCCCTCACTATTAGAGTATGTGAAAGTATGTCTAGAAAACATAGGCCATGAAACTCTGTTCCCCTCATGAGATACATAGTATCTTAGTGACTCAACCACTAATGGTAATTTAGGTCCAATTTCAAAATCAACATGATCTAAGAAATATTAATGAAAATCAAGAGTATAGTATTCTCCATCACTCATTTCTATTATATTAAAGGAACCTCATGATTAATAGTAGTTGAAGATATTTCATCCAAATCTCTTCTAGGTTATTCATCTAAATCTACACGAGATTCAAATATTTCTTCATTGGAAGAATATCATCCTAGATGATTTTATCTGATTACAAACATATATCAATCATTTATATTGTTCAATAAGGTTTTAAAGAATGGTTTAATATCTATAAAGTATCTCTTAATCATATATCCAAATCCTTATCCAGGGATTCCATTTTATCTTAATCCTTTAAGAGGTATTTTAATTCAAAAATTCACCACTCAGAAAAACAGTTCATTCAATATCCAATGAAAGTAATATATATTTTCAATTGGGATATAAGACAATTTAGGGCATAGAAGGGTACTGATCCTTCAGTATTGGTTTTTTGACTCATACATATATCTCATTAAAAAATGAGGCAATATTATATGATTGTTATAGATCAACATATACAGTAAAAACTAATCTTGATACCATACAAAGTAAAAAACTCCATTTATTGGGTAAATATATTGTTGAATGAACATGAATAAATGACTAAATTCTTCACTTCTATTATTTCTAGTTGGTATTTGTTAGGTTCTCTAATTTATTAATTTTTCTAATAAATTCATAATTTCCAAATGGGAAAAGTTCATAGGGGATAGACATTGGTAGATTAGATATTTTTTAGTATGTTGGACTGATATATATTCAGCCCATAAGTATGAACTAATCTCACACTCTAGACCTTCAACAGTTGTTTGAATTACATATTCCTACTATCCAGCATTAAACACCCTATTCATGAAAAAATTCTTACCAAACGTTGTTATAAAGATAATTTTCTATATAAAAACCCACATGAAATTTTATTATGAAAAACATATTTCTATAGAAATTATTGACTAATTATGAACAATTCAATAAGTAATTTTATTTCATATATTAATTCACGATCAATAATTTGTGGATTTGAAATTTATTTACTCGTACTGAATATGGAATTTCCCTGTTGTATGAATTTGTATAATCATCTAAAAATGATCTCTCCATCTCGACTGTGTAGGATGAGAGTAGAAAATCAAGAGATAGGGATTCAAAGAATGGTTTGTGAATGAGTGTTCGGTTTTTGATAGAAGGATTGAAGTGATAAGACTCTAATTTAACACTTCAATCATTTAGGTATTTAGTTTTTAGTATTGAAATGGAATAAATAATCACTTTAAATGTATTTCTATTTCATTGTGATATATTTTAAAAGAAATAACTAAACAAAATACTATGAATAAAATTAAAAAAGAAAAATTAAATTAAATTTAATCAATTCTAAATTTTTTAAATGAAACTAATCGTTCCTAATTAATATTTTTCATAATTCATTATCTCAGAAATCAATTACCTTATCGTTTTAGAATGTTTATGTTTTATTACATTGAATTGTTGAGTAATATGTCTTTTATTGAAAACTATATATGAAAAAGTGATGTCATGTATCAACAAGTTGTGTTCTAGAATGTGATAAAAGATTCCTAAACAAAATTATCAATATTTTATTATTACAATTTTTAATAAAATTTATTAGTTTATATCTATTTTATGATAATTTTCATTTCATCAATAGAATATATACACAAACATTTCCTCCATTTATGTACTCAGCTAAAATGGTAAATGTTCAAATTGATTTATGTGTCTTTCTAGGCCGTGTAACTAAAAATTTTACCATAAATTGACATGTTTCAGATGTTATTTTTGTATCTTACTTAACACCTCCAAAATCAGTATTCATGGAAATATGTAAATCAAATTTATATATTTTTGGATAAATCAATGAAGTTTTTCTATTCTATAGGTATTGAAAAAAAATTCACCTCAATTTAATGAGTTTATTAAGTGTTTTATTTTAAACATGCACAGATGAAAACACTAAAGATAATATCAAGTTCGATAATAGTTATGTTTAGAAAATTTATATTCATTCATCTATAGGTGGTTTGAGAAACTATTTACACAATGTCATCAATACTGTACATAAAACATATACTACTGGGAGTATCACTAATTTTAGTGTTATAAAAGAAAAAATTTAAAATAACCTCGGTATAATTTCTTTTATTTAAATATATTATTTCGTGTTTATAATGGGTTGAAATCCATGAATGTACTTTAGCATACCCATTTAATTATTTTAAAATTCATTTATAATATGATTTTTAGATTTAGTACACAAGGACATTCCGTAAGAACCAAATATAATATCATCACAATATATTTTTCTCGAAAAAAATATCATTAGAAATTATTTTTCTAAATAAATTAGGATCATAAAAAACTATTTTAAAAAACACATGTGATGTGCATATCATATATAGATCTTGAATCTTATTTCAAACCTTATTAATATGTTTTTTTTTAATTTAAAAACATATATTGGAAAATGAATCTTTTGAAATCATGGAGGTTATTCAGAAAATAAATCCTCAACAGTGTATCTATTTAGGAATGAAATATCAATATATATATATGATGTAATTTTAAATTAAGATGTAAAATATATGAAATAAACATTGTATTTCAATCAAGTATGGATATTGGTGAAATGGTTTTCTCGGAGTCAATACATTATTATTAACTATAACTTTATGCAACCAATCAATTTTTTTAATTATAGGGACTTACTCATAAATCTTGTTTATATATTAAAAATTAGTGAAAATAGTTAGGCATTCATTGGTTCTTTCTAATAGTTCCTTGAATCATTTCCCTTCCACAAAGTTATATTCTTATTGAACTTCCATTACCGAGTTTTTATCATTGATTTATTCATTGATGTTCTTAGTTTAAATATTTGACATAACGGATTGATGATTAACCTGATTTCTAATATAAACTCTAGTTAATGTTCCTCTATCATGATATATTTTGAAAACATCTAATTTAAGGTATCAACGAGTCCTAATGGTTCGAGGGAATGATTTATTTTACACTTCATTTTTTATGACCCATCCTAGTGGGGTCCATGCCACGACACCCCAATCCATCCACCAATTGGCAAGGGGTGGGTTACTAGATCCATGTAGGTGCATCACTAACATGGGGGGGAATTTAACATGTCCATTTACGATTTCACACATCTAGAATCCCACAAAATTACAAAATGTTAAAAAAAAACTATTTAAACAATGCATGCATACAACTATATCCCAAAACAAGATTTTAAAAGAATGCAATAAATGTAAACATGGCTAGAATAAAATCCCACAAATTATTTTTGTAACCGCAAGTCTAGCCTATAAGATAAATATATTACAAATGCTTTCTAAAAGCTATAGTAACATACCTCAGTCTGTCCGGTCTAAAAAAGCACTATCTAGTCTCGATTATCCATCGACTCCATCAATGGGTCGATCATCTACCCAAGAAACAACACTTGTGGGCAATGCCTGTATAGAGTTGAGTATTACAATACTCAGATGGACACCACAAAATAAAAAATAAATAAAATTAAGGAATTTATTATTAGCTATACCCATGTATATTTTTATAACACATATAACAAGAATATTTAGACATACTCATACAGACAGTCTAGAGGTATGCTATAAATATATTGTAAAAGAACTAGTAATTCAGCTCAATTACTCCACCAAGAACTCATTATGGAATCACACTCTTGATTGTTATACCCCTGATGTTGTCTATATTGAGAGGTAATTCTCACCGAGAGTCACCCTGAGAAGGATACACTAATATATTTTAAGAGAGAGATATGATATAACAGATGAGTATCACAACCATGGCCATGGGGTGATAATGATAACTCAATTCGGATTAACCCACCACATAGAGGATCAATACCCTCATCATTTTTTCGAAGTTTTTACCACGTAATCTACCCCAGGGATGAAGAATGGATGGATGATACATTTACATGCCTCTTTGGGGATTCAAAAAACACTATCCTAGTTGTCCTTCTAAAGGGATCATAGTCATATGTGTAGGAAATGATTCACACCTACCTTTTAGGAAACAATAATGGGAATGAACACTAATAAAATGTGTTCATGAAATATAATAAATGTGGATCACTAATTGTACTAAGTGGTATATGGTGTGTAATAGGATCACATGATGTGTCCCTTGACCATGGGTAATTCTCATGTACAACAGCTTGTGACTTTAGAATATGTTATGTAAAAGAGGGGGTGCACAACATGTAGAGGGAATCACATATCGCATCCTTACATATGGGGTCCTCCCGTATACTATGGCCATATGTCAATACATGGAGTCATCCCATGAATGTCGTCCCATGTAACAATAATTGGGGTTTCCCGTTTACTTAGTGCATGCCATGCTATCTGTGGGAGTACACGCTATATAGGAATCCCATGTACTCCAACCTGTGTCCCTATTAATACCATGTATATTTTGATTCATCCACTGATGAACAAATTCTGTATATTTGGGACTAGATTCCAAGTGTATATAGTTTTACAGAACTCTTTTTATTCCGCTACTAGAACCAATCCATCTCCGAGATCTTACTTCGATTCTCGGTTCTCCTTAAAACCCCAAATCGGATGTCATCCAATTACTATTACACTGAATCTATGGTATTAAACCCGTTAAAAAAATAGAAAAGTAATACATGAATTATTCCTCATTGTAAAATAATATAGAATCATCACCCAGAATTATTCAATCTGCCACCATTCCAACAGTCACACTTCCATCATGTTTCCCGGATTCTTGATATAAAATTTCATATCATTTAACCAAGAATCTAAGGCCTAATGATCTATTGTTCAGTGTTAAGAGAAGAACGGAGAAGGAGAGACAAGAACAAAATAAATTAGAGGAGAAAATCAAATCAATCGTGAGGGAAAAACCCCGATCAATGTGAATTTGGATCATTATTTTTCACCAATAGAATGGTAAATGAATCGAAATAATTCTCTATAATCAAGTCCCAATAAATCCAGAAAATAGGTCATCCCATAATTACAATGAATCTGTGAGAAAATATGTTTGTGGATTAATAGATGTTCATCATAGGATTTTATGAATGAGAAAGGATAATCGAAATAATTCATCCTTCCTATATTTGGATCTTTAATTAAAGAAGATCAACTATCCCCTTTTGTCATTGGTGATATGTAAAAATATTGGTGCACTCCAATCTTGGATTCAAGATTTCATCATCATTTTTCTGAGGGATTATCCGGAGGATCCCTCTCTAACATCTTCAAGGAATTCCAAGGTTATGAGGCTAACCCTAATTTTTTTAGAAAGGGTCTTATTCGATTTTAAATAATATATTGTGAAATATTTAAAATAAACTAATTTTTAATAACTTTTCATGTGCCTATGATAATGTTTTTAGAATATTCCCACACCAACCAATGTTAGGTTATTCCATGTGTAAATTTGTTCTATGAAACCCAACAGCGCCTTTAGATTTCTAATCAATCCACCCATTTTGATGTTTTTATACTTTTTCATGAAAACCATGTGTGCGTTATATTTAAAATATTAATATATTTAAAACATTTCTTCTAACCCCCACAGGCCTTGGAATTTCATGACATCTTAGAACCTAATCTCAAAATCAGTCCATATTATATTTATAAATAATTCATAGAAAACATGAGTCATTGCATAATTTTCCTCATTAGGGTTACATCAAAAAAAAATTTGGGATATTCTTCTACAGGTATTATAATATAATTACTAGGCATAGTTGAGGAATTAATTTTCAAATTTGAAAGATCATCCTAATGGTTTCCTAGATGGGACATAAGTTCACGTGTATTTTTTTCATCTTATTAGATGTATATATATTCTTCTAATAATTTATTTCTTTTATTGAATACCCTTTATGATTTAATGGATGCAAAATAATAAGGTAATATTAATTCAACACTTTTGGATGATTATTTTTCTAAATTCTTATTTATTTTGAGTAAAAATATATTTTATACAAAAAAATATAAACCAATTAACTTTTGGATTTATCCAATTCTATAACTCATATGGAATTTTAGTTAAATTTTGTGTAGTTATTACTATCATCATAGTATATAGTTTTTTATCAATATCCTCACACCAAATATAAATAATAATGTTATACTCATTTAGTATAGTCCAAAATGATCTTAAAGAGTTAAATTTGTTTTTTCTATAACATCATTTTGTTGTAGTGTCCAGGAGATGATAATTTGTGATTTTATGATTTTTGTGAGAATAAATATTAAATGTTTTAATTATTAAAAAAAACCATCATAACATCTTATAGTGTTAATGGTATGTCTTACTTGTTTTTCTATTACATTTTCATATATCTAGAAATTAAAATAATCATCACTTTTGAGACATTTCATGAATTCTCATGTGTATCTAAAATATTAAACAACATGAATATAAAAACAGTACATCCAATTTAATCTATAAAAAATATAATGTCCAAAAAAACTATATGAACCAACTCTAGTGGTTAATAATTTGAATCTAAATTCAATGGTTTGAAAGAGATCTTTTGTTTCTTCTCTTTTTGACTTAGAGTATTGACCGTGTATATTGTGAATTCTAGTAAAGGGATATCCATAAAAAATCATTTCAAATTTTTATTTCTAATTGAGTGATGGTTTAAATGGACTATTCTCTCGTTATAAATCCATGATTAATTTCTAAACTACGTTAGATAATAATTTTTTTATAAATTAAAATATTTAAATCAGTAATAGAACACAAATTGTTTTCCAAGGAAATAAAAACAAAAGAATGTTTAAAATCATAAATTTGGAAATAATTATATTATAATTTAATATCTAGACAGTCATCACACATATATGATCTTATATACAGGTTATACAATAAACCATATAAAAGAATAAATATTAATCCAAATAAATACTCTAGTTACCAATTTGAAAGAGTCTAATTATATTTCATTTGGTTTTATCACTAAAAGTGACAGGTCCGTCATCCATTATGATATGGTCCATAATGCATGTTAATTATCATATAATGTGTCTCTAAATTATACTATCTATATATTATCGATTTTAACTTGTACTCATCATGAATGCTTTTTATCGAAATGTTATTCAAAAAATATTTTTCATACCCATATATTCTTGGGTCAAGAAGTGGTAGTGATAAAATGCTTAGGAATCCAAATATTCTTAATTTTTTATTGAAAAAATTATACTTTAAAAATATAAATATTAGTTTTTCCAAAATAATTATATTTTCAAACAGGATTGGTAGAACTAGAAATATGAAGAAATATATCCTTATAAATATTTCACTTCCAAATCTGGTAACCAATTCTAGTAGTATATATGGGTGTGGTTGGTTTTCTAAGAAGCATGGTAAGGGATTACCTAATATATTGCATGTTTCTAGATCCATATTAATCTTATGAATATAATTCTCATTTTCAATGTTTTCCTTTAATAATTGATCATTGTTATTAATTTATAGGACAAATGAGGTGAAAAATCATACTACTTCATTTTACTTTTATATTTATCCATCAAATCAATAAAATTTTTAAAAAACATGCTACATTATTAAAATAGGTCGTCACTAATCATGTTATTTTTTATTTCATTCGGGGTTGGAATTTTTTTTAATATGATTAAGAGATATAGTAGTACTATTCAGTATCTTAGAGGTGGTTTTCAAAAAATAAATGATAGCTCTATCATTTTAATATTCTTATCTCATTTCTATGTCACTTTGTATATCATCAAAGGTGATCCATTTAGATTTCAGATACTTTGCCTATAGTTTTAATTTGTATTCATTATTTTTATAAAATTTCATATTGGGATATACAGCCATGATGTGTCCTTTCATCACACATAACAAGTTATCTCATTAATGGAATAATCACTTTTCAAGTATTTTACAGTTTCTATTGTTTTGATAATTAAAATTTTAATTTATTTTTTTATGAATTTATTATTTTTATAGAAATTTTTGTATATTCTAGATAGGTGATCCATTATTTAATCACTATCAATAGGTGATTCATTATCAATAAAACATTCATCATTGATGTAATCATTTAGGATTTATTTAGAATTCTTTAAAGTTGTTAGATTTCAAGTTTGTTCTTCTTCTTGTTTATTCACATTTTGTTCTCCCACATATATTATAAGATTTCTAATAATATTTTTACAGGTATTTCACTAATGTAACATGATTATCTGATGAAAAATTAAATTTTTATCCATATAATAGGTAGATATCATAGAATATATTTCACTTGGTACTTTTCTAGAATATTCATTTCATATGAATGCATAGCCTACATAAAATGATTGAATTTTAGATACATATCATTCTTAGATTCATCATGTTTTTACTGAATCTAAAATATTTAATAGTATAAGTATTAAAAGACATTTCCTTATTATTTGATGTTTGTTCATGAGATATTCCAAAAGTATCTTAATTGAAATATACAGTAGATTGTGTATATATTATATTAAATGTTTTTTTTCTAATATAAATTATTATTGACTCATGGATTTATAATTAAAATCATAATCCTTTTTAGTATCATCACTCCATAATGCTATTGTAGCAATATTTCATTTTAATAAATGTCCAAATATAAATTCCCTCACTTTATTAATGGATTATCATGGTTTACACTGATCATAGTTAGTGACATTACATGAAGGATGATAGTTATTGGATATTCCTTTAAGAATAATATTATCCGTAAACAATATATAGTTAGAACTGATATTCATTATCAATGACCAGACATGGTCATTTTAAAAAGAATCTTAAAAATCATTTGATACCAAATGTTGGTCGGAGTGGATAAACTAAAGAGTGGTGTAAATTATGTTCCTAGTTTATAATTTCTGTTAAAAATATATTAACATTAAATCATCCATGTTAATAAAAAAATATAGTTAAATTAAATCCTAATGCTAAATAGTTTAATCAGTTCCAAAAACATCTTATAAGTTCAACCAAAATTTAGTTAAAATATATTTTAAAACTCTTTTATCATTTTATTTTTTTTACTGAATTAAAACCCTATACATAAAACAAAAATTAATGTTTATTATCAATGTCATGTTCTAATAATGGGTTTTAAAAATAGAGAAAAATATTGATTTTTTTAAAAATAGAGTAACAAAAAATAGATTGAAACAGAATAGGATTTAGAAAAGTGATTAGTCTCAGGATAAGGCATAACCCCCTCAACATGTGAAGAACCCACTAATAAGAATATTATTATAAAATAAATCCGTTCACATATTATATCAGGATTGAAAAACAACATCAATCATAGATGTAGTAGCTTCCCAAATCATAATTGATATTTCCATAAGGGAAAAAATAATGAAAATATTTTCACAAATGCATTCCTATAAAAGAAACCACTTCTATAGTTTTACCTGGGAATAATGATAAATAAGTGAGAGAGATTCTTTCTGTCTACAATTTAGAAAATATCTAGTGCTTAAATAAAAATAGTATACAACATACACAAAAAAAATTCCTAAAACCGAGAATGAGAAACAAAAGAAGTTTTTGTAATATATTATGATGTTATATTATTCCATAGGTATGTTTTATCTTCTCGTATTCATCTATCAGTTTGGGACTAATTCATGTTTTACATCTAATGAACTCAGATGTGCCGTCATATTTTAGTTATAATAAGAGTCGGAGATATTTGAATAATAGTACTCATTCATTTTTTTATATATTTTTATATACACACAATATCTTATATATTCAATCTATATATCAAGACTCTAAATTATTTTATAAAATTTAATCACATTATTTTCATGTCAATCACCTTGAAAAATATCATTCTCTGAAAAATAGCTCTCGAGAAATGATGATGAAGATCCCCAAATTTGACTGAAAATCGATATTTTTATAAATGTGTTTGATAGAAACATAATTTTCATAAAAAAATTTGTGGGATTAATGATATAAAATTATAAAATAATATATTCATATAGACATGGTCACTTTAATGCTTCCATGTCAGAACATATTGTCACATCCATACATTTTATATTCTTTGATAGGTTATACAATAGATAAATTCTTCTTGTGGTCAATTATTTGGTATGTGTAGTTGATTAACTTGAATTATGGCTATTCTCCATAAATTATTCTTGATCACAATTGAGGTTTATCACATTAGAAATGTAGATAAACCCCGTGTAATTGTGTTTGATCCCATAAATTATAAATTTTGAGACTACTAACCATTGTTATATCATTTGATAATGTTGTAAATCATTTATTTTATTGAAACATGACAAGGTTAATTTCATTTTTCCATGGTTTTACTTAGATTTATCATGAGGTCGATCAAATTTTCCTTATGATTGATCCAAAATGTGAGGATAAAAATGGATATAATTAATTCGAATGTTCTGTTTTCAATCCTCTTAGGTTTTTTATTAATCATATTTTCTTGATGACATTCTAATTTTATGAAAATTGATCTTTGTGATCACTTTATGTAAATCATGTGGTCACTCAGTTTTTTATATTTTCACTCAGTTTATTTTCCATGTAGTCACCATGGTTGATTATATGGTCATTTAGTCAATGCATATATTATGCATTTGATTTTGAAATTAGTAAAATGTTCATTCTATTCCAAATAGTTAACATAAATTAAAAACATAAATTGTTTAGAAATGATAAAAACAAGAGTTGGGATTATTAAAAAAGAGAGTTTCGTTACTCAAAAAATACCTTTGTTTTATTCCATGGTATTCACCAATGAGGGGGGATTTTAATATTTTATTAGTTTATGAACCAAAAACCTAAAATAACGTGACTCATGATGTGGAAGTTGGTCATATTTATAAATATTTTTTTTAAATCATAACATATAATTTTATAATTTGAATGACCTTTAATTGGTTTAGAAAAACAATATTATCACCTTAATATAAGTTATATTATTGAAAAACTATGTTGAATGAAAAATCCCTTAATAAAATTTACTACATCATTATTATCATATTATGATATATAAACACATACATTATATTTATAGCGTAATAAATTTTCACCAAAAAATATTACTATTATAGAAAATTATAAAATATTCTCCATTAGTTAATTTTGATGTGCAAATTCCAAAAATGATATTTATTTAATAAAAATAGATTTAGATATATGAAAATTTTAACTTTTAAAAAATCATTATTTAATCAAAATTAATAGTTTTTATACATAATCAACTTTTTAACACACACATATATATTTCTTGAGACATTATAAAATTATGAAATCATGCATATGGAAATAAATAGGGTTTTATAATGAAATTTCATTAAAATAGTTTTTATTTGAAATCTAAATTCAAATTACATATTCTATAATAATATAATTGTGTTTGAATTGTATCTAAAAATATATTTATGAACTTTTATTTATATTCATGTGTATTTTGGAAGTTATTAATGAATATATGATAGAGAAAACCTATATTTTAATAATAAAAATAATATTACATCATTTTAATACAAGTTTTGAGTTAGATATCATATGACTACATGACTTAGATGTTATAGTTATTTTATGTGATGATGTTACATTCAAAGTTATTATTAGATAATAGTGATCTAGCTATAATATAGACTATCATTATCGTCTCCTTTGGTTGGTTTTTCTCCTGCCTTAATGGTTGGATATATGCTTAGGCATAATCAAGTGAAAACCCCAATAACAATAACCCACACCCATGTTCCAATAAATCTAATCTATAAATCAAGATCCAAAATTATAATGTCATCATCTCGAATATTTTGTATCAGTTATCTATTGTTATTACCCTATATAAAAAATAACTCAAATTAAATAATTCACAATTGTTATATTGAACAACGATTAAGTAACGAATAGATCATTGATATCATGTTTCCCATTGCAAACATTATTTAAACTCCACACTTCTAATACGTAATCAATAATTATGAAGGTCTTATACTTCCCTTGATAATGTATATTATTTTCTATAAACTTCTATTAATCTTTATTTTTTTATAGAAGGAGTTATCATCATTACATAATTAATGAAAATGGTATTTACATTAATTTTAACATTTTTCTCTATGAATTGATTCTATTTAATATATTTAATTATCATAATCAATATTAGTTGATGAGCTATACCGAAATTTAAATATTCTTCTATATTTTTCAATTAAAAATACTAAAATAGTCTTTATAAATATTTTTCATTCTTTAATATAAAAATGAAATTTATGGGAAATTATATTCGATCACACATTGGAAAATTTTCATCCAAAATTATTTTCCATATTTAAAATAAATAAGGGGTTATTATCCTTCATTTCTTCATTAATATCCTTGGTTTATTATTGAATATTTTTATTTATCCACACGAATTCCACTATTTTGGATGTCTTATTCTCTAATACTTTTTCCTTCTATAATGAATCAATATCAGTTCATATAAATTAGATGGATCAATTACAATTACACACAATTTGTGTCTACTGTATATATTTGGTCAAATATATACTATCTTAACCTGGATATGTAAAAGAAATAATGATCCCTTTGAGGATTTAAGGGGTATGAAAACCTATTAAAAACTTCTATAAAATGATGAAAAATCATAAATTGTTCTATGAACAGTAGACTTAGATTATCGTTAATTCAAAATCTCATTACTAGGGATATTTTGTGGAATAAATGATCCCCATTATGAGATTATAATTCATTCCTTTTATTTTCATAATAACTATTTTTTAATCTAGAATGTCGGGATTTGTTTTTAGATCAGTTCTATCTTCTATATAGTGTGTTTTATAATACCTTGTTTTAATATTTTTCCTTCTCCATCATATATATAGAATCTTGTATTTGAACACCTCTTCCAAATTAGGGATTCACATGGTTCAATTATAATAGTCGATTGAGAACAAATTTTTAATATATATTTAATTATTGAAATATGACCATCATTACTCACAATAAAATCATCTGATGTAGCCTCTAACATGTATTCCAAGGATTAGACATTCCTCTCTGACTACCTATAATTTTGTAGATGATATGTTTTGTTAGGATTCACATTTGTATTCATAGACTTTTGAAGGCTCCTATTGAACATATAAATAAATAATGGATCATGGTGTTACATTATTGATAGTAGTTATCCATTAAGTCTCATTATTTTTTTTGTGTATATAGATGAGATATATCCTTAAGAAATAATTCTTCTCGTATTGTGAAAAATTGAGAATCATTTTTTAATATATCAATTATTTTGCAGAAGATATTTTTTCCTTAAATAGTATTAGTAAGGTCAGTGAAAAATTTCATAATGATATTTTACCACTTATATATATATATGGATAGTAGTTGGAGTACTCTTTTTGTTTTTTCCCACTCCCTTCACTTGTAGACATAATAAATGTTTATTAAAATAAATAATATCCCATTTATTGTTATCCCACAAACAATATTCTAACAAATATATTTTTTTTATTCCATGATGAATATATAATTTAACTACTTGACATTCATACATAAAATATTTCTATAACTCAGTAATAGATGTGATATATATATATATATATCCTTTTACTAATCAAGAACACTCCATCTTGATCCACAGTAAAATTAATAAGATTCTCAATTTTTACAACTTATATGATTCCTTGTGACATAGGATCAACACTTTATTGTTACTTTATATTCTCCAGGTAAAAATGATCAGGAAATAATTTTGGGAATGAATGTTGATGTTTCTTCTCGTATGGATTCAATCAATAGTTTTACCATTTATTTGATGAATGGATCTCATTAAATCCCTGTAATATAAATAAATTTATTTCCATTCATACTAGAAATATCAAATATGATATTTATTTAAATGAGTTAAAATGAATAGAACAATAATAGTCTTTAAAAAGAAAAAAACTCTTTTTTTATAGGTTTAATTTTTTTTTTCTGAATATATACTTCAGACTCATGAATTTGTTGTATATTTCTCAGTTTAATGCAATGATTTATAGCCTAAATATATTTAATTCAATGATATATGACACAAAATTTAAATCATGGGTCGGATAAATTTATTCATTCGACATAAACTATAATAATTCATAGGAATTATTGTTTTTAATATATATGAACACACATCCATGATCATTCCTAAAAGAATTATAATAAATTAAAATTTAATCCCCATTAGATGGTAAATATTTTAGTGTTTCTCTAACATACCTCTTCATGAGTTTATGATAAAATTATTCATACACCATTTCTAGATAAACATAACTCCCTTCCATGATTACATGGGATATGGATTAAAAATTTTGTCACAATTTTAAAAAAATTATATAGTATCATGATATATAAAAAAATAAACATAATTTACTTTTGTGGTATGGGTCCACTCCTCTATAGAAATTTTATTTTTCAAATCAATAGAGATTAATTCATTGGTCATGGGGTGTCACAAAAATGACACTTACTGAAACCAAAATTAAAATTTACTAGTTTTCCCAAAATGCTAAAATTTCTTCAAATTTTGAAATACAAACCTTATATGTTCCTCTTCCTCCACACAATTTTTGTAATATATCAACATTTCATCAATAAAATGAACCGACAATTTATTAAGGTAATCCCAAAGGATTTTATTCACAAAATAAATTAATAAAGAAGGATATATAGTCAATTCAAAGGGTATGACAACAAATTCATAATGCCTATATCATACTTGAATATCGGAATTTGGAATATATTATTTTTTCACCATCAACTATTAATACCTAGATCATATGTCAATTATAGAGATAAATTGAGACCCATGAAGATGGTCAAAAAAGTCATCAAATATTTAAAGAGTTTATTTTTTATTATTGTAATCCCATTATATTTTATATAATAAATTCATAACAAACATTAATAATCCTTATACATTAGATATAGATTATTTCTTCCCCAATGAATTAAAATTTATCAAATAAGATCATTCTCCAAAATATCTTGATTTTTATTATTCAATTAATCTAACTCTACATATGTTATCTCATATGTTGTCCTTGATATTGTCTGGTATCGATGTATTATTTCAATTTATAAATTCAAATTTATATTTTTATTGAGGAAAAGGTAATTTATTAGTAAATAAATACATTATTTCTTGAACAATGGGAAATCTCTTGTATTCATATATTCTATACATTCCCTTATTATCAAATTCATTTTATAGTAATGGAAATGAGAACTTGTTCCTAATAAGACTCAGATTATAGTATCTTTCATTTGAAAATAAAAATATGTTTCCCTTAAATGAAAATGAAAGTAAATTAATTATTAATTTTATCTTGTAATATTTTTTCGATATGTATTCTATCATAAATATTATGTTAAATTCCCTATTTGAATGATCACTGGAATTATAGAGAGACAGAACGTACAAAAGTAAACAGGTAAAACTATATATATCCATAAGGATTGAAAATTAATTTTAAATATTTCAAAAAAAATAAATATATGTTTAAGGTTTAAATTTATGTTCTATTAAAACTTTATAGAAATAATGGGATGTCTACAACCGTAATCAGACAATGTAATTTTGATCTTTGAGTTTATGATGACTACACCTTCCACTAAATCATTATGAGCCTCAACATCAGCAATTAAAAATTGAAATTCACATCCTTCCTCCATTATCATATTATTGGGTTGACATTGTTTACCACCATAACAGTTGAATTTGGAAATTAGTTAGAGAAATTTCGGTACTTTCCACATTTGAAACATTGAATTGCATGTTGTACATTCACCATATTCCCTTTTTCTTTTTCTTTTGTATTATGAGTTTTTACACATCCATAATGGTTTTATGATATAAATACATATGTTATACACTATTAAATATATCAAATTCCTCATAAATAATTCACTAGATAATTTTCACATATATATTGCACATTTTAAGTTATTGTTTTTTAATTATATTTTAGTTTTAGAATTCACCACAAAATGTTTATATGTCACCATCTTCTTATTAGTCAATACAAAAAAACCACTATACATCTCCACGATCCATTTCCAATTTTAGAGTACACTATTATTTATTATTTTCTCTCAATTTCTTGTATTTCCATAAATTTTTAAAAATATGACTTTATCCTTCTAATGAACGGATCAATATTCCCAACATATTCAATTACGAAGCTTGAATCATATCAGAAAAACCTTATAATGGTAAACACATGAATTAAAAATGTTTTCTTCTTGTTTTTCATTATCTCAAGTTCTTCCATCTTTACTATGTTTCATATGGTGAGTGAATGATACTTTAAAAATATGTATTGTGTACTGTCTTCCCACTCAATAACTAAAACCTCATCCTCATGATTTGTGTTCTTGATTTATGCCAAAAATTTATTTTATGTTTCCTCTAAAGGATATACAACACTCTTACATAGAATAATAAATATAATATAGTAAATTTCCAAAGTTTAGATCAATTTTTCTACAATAAATGTATCATAGTTTCTAGTAAATGTAGGTGTTCATTAAAGCATAAAGGATTTATCTAATATTTTCTCCTTCCATGGTGAAGTTGTTTTCTCCAATTGGTTATGATTATTATTCATATGTAGATTTATCTACCTCATGAAGTTAAAATATATTGATCCAATCATATTAGGAATTCTATAACTACACTATTTATCAGATACACTACTTACTAGGGTCAGGTTCTTTCCCAACCTTATTCTAAAAGAAATAAAAATTAAATTCGATAATAGATTCAATTTTTAATTTTATTATAGTATTTTTTAAAAAGGTGGGTTAACCCTAGTATTATCTAATATAATTATATTAGTATCTTATAATTCAATATAATAAGCTAAAATATATATTTACATTATCTTCAAATACATTATGTTATTTTATAAACAGTATAAGATCAACTAAAGAGTATAACATTGTGATTATCCCAAGGTGAATTTGTTTCATATCCACAAACACATTCAATTAGTTAGATAGGAATACAATTTATAGGAATGTATATGTTTTATACATTATAAAAATTTAGGTGGTTCTAATATATTCAGACTTATCACTGGGGTTATTAAAAAATTTACTCATAATTTATATAATAAACTAAACCATCCTCAGATTCCATCTTTGGGGACACACCTTTTTCTTACATGATTTTTAACATAATTCCTTGAAAGGATAATTTATTTATCTTTTATATATCTTTACTGTAAATAATCTCATAGGCACATACATCAATTTGATATTTGTAATCATGATTTTTATTGTGGAATACAAAAGGTAAAATGAACTTGAGGGGTCATTATGTGTTAAAATGATGAGTAACAATATAGTAGGCTCATAATTACATGTATTAAAAAATAATATTGTAATCATAAGTATGTGATGTGTAATATGTAAAAGTTGAATGAACATAAAAACAAAACATTAATAAACATATAAAAAAGGATTAGCACCATGAGTTTATTAAATGCATTACCAATGTTATTCACTAATATATAATCAATATGTTATATCGAGAGACTATTTATTTTCCCAATGATTTTTTTTATCAATGCACAACCTTTTTATTTATTTATTCACATTTTCCAAAAAGAATAATTATCATAGTAAATCATTTAATTAATAAAATTTTGGATATAACAAATAGGTTTCACATTAAATTAATGAATTTTTAATTCTTCAAAACCCATGGTATGAGCTTTTGGGTTTCATATATGAAAATCCATCATCATTAATGTATATTGAAGTCTATGTTAGTAAAAATTAATTGATATAGTGTTATAAATTTCCAAAAATATCATATGGGAAATAAAGGGATGGATCCAGAAGCATAATAAGTGTATATTGATGTACAAAAAATGGTTTAGTTAGTGATTAAGGAAATATATCACTATTTGGGTATTACAGACTGTCTATGGACATATAAAAATATAATCAGTTGGAAATATAAAAGCATTATAATAAAGGAACTACTCAAATTGAAAATAGGAGGGAGAGAATCCATTACCTCGAGAGGTTACTTCTAAACTCATGGGAGAAACTCCATTGAAAAATAAAATTTACTTAGAGAGGATATATATATAGAGAATGTTCTAGTAAAGTCATGATAAAAGATTAATAGTGGAGAGGAATTGGATAATGGGTTGGTATTTTTAGGAAAATAGAAGGCATTGTATATTAATTACCTAGCATATGACTTAGATCCCAAGTTAAAAGAAAATATAAAACATTTGTCCTTCCCAAGGGGTTTTCATGTGGTATTAACAAATGAGGAGTATTTTTTATAAATAATTATATTAAAAAATTAAATATGTAAAATAATTTAATTCAGGATGTGGAATTTAGGTGTGCTTGTAATGAATTACTTATAAAATCCTAAAATATCTTCAGGTCATGAAACATTATTTATAGGTTTAAAAAAATAAAATTATATCATTAATATAAAATTTTAAAATAAAAAACAGTTTCCTGTAGTTAAAAATATTTATAATATTCATTACACCACATTTTCGCTATTTTTATGTCATAGTACTTACCAAATATTCATACCAAATATATATTTTAACTAAAAATTTCATTATCTCAAAAAATTAGTAATTATTCACGAGTGGTTATTTTTGCGTGTTGATTTCAAAAATTATATTTATTTTATTAAATTATCAATTATATGTATTATAATTTTAACATTTATATAAAATCCATATATATTGAAAAACACAAGTTTTTATATCTTAATCAATGTTCATACAGTCATAGTAACTGCCTTAGACATTATGTGATAATATTGTCATGGATATTTTAATAAATGTTTCTTATAAGAGTATTTCATAAAAATAAAACTTCTTTAAAAACCTAATTGAAATCATATATTTTTTAATAATATAATTATTTTTCTGTATCTAAAAAATAATATGTCATAATCATCTTATATAAGAGTTTATATTAAAAAAATTAATATTTAAAATTGGTTTAAAGAATCATTTATTTCATTCATGAAAAAATTAATTAATCATTTAATATATTATGGTTTATATAGAACCCAAAATATTTTATTATTTTACACCCTAAGGGTAATGAATTAGATAGTGGTACATTCATGGGGTGGATCAGTTGACATTGATTTAGTTCTAATCTCCACTAATTTAATCATCTACCTTAAAAGGTTAATCATGTTACTCACATATTGAAGTTATGATTGGGCTAGGAAAGGGTCAAAATGAATGAAAACACCTACTTCTAATGTTTTGATAAATTCAATTCAAAAAGTCATAATCATATAGGCTATTACATTTTTTCTACCTTTTTCATCAATTATATCTCATCAATATCATTTATATAATATAATTCCAATATACATAATGACTAATTTTAATATTGGAGTATAGTTAGGTAATGGTAACATCCTATGGGACATGTTTCCAATTATAAATATTTTACATAACCCACAATTATAATTCTTTATCCTTTTTTGATAGGGTATTTAATATCCATTGATAATTTCTATTGTATTTTTAAGTATTCAAGTTCATATTTCTATTTTTACTCTATGAGATATTTTTATTGTAGAATCCATGTATATGGATTTAACATTATTCTACATATTTTTATTTTGGATTTACCTCACTGTATTATTTATAGCTAATATAGTCAATATTAATTCATCATATAAAGTGAAATTTGGGGTTCCTTCAATGTGATTCTATTGTAAAACAGAATAATATAGTCATTGTTAAAAATGAATAATTGTATTTATAATGATGTTACTTTTTTGGACTATTTCAACTATATAAAAAATCATTCATGATTCTATTCTACAAAAAATCAAAGACTAATACGTTCAATTCAATACTTATAAAAAATCTATTATGGAAAATTTTCTTAGGTAACATCTTTCCAAGACCCTTTTCATCATCCTCAAAGAAAACAGTCCTAATATATAATTCATATTTATTATCCCATAAAAATTTTGATTCCCACAAATATTGTATGGTTGTAATGACAATGTGCATTCCAAAGATACATGAGATTTACAAAATCATTTACAGTATAAGTGAAGTGAATTTAGTCATTAAAATTGTCATTTATAAAAAAACCCATATTTATTCATGTTAGAATACCCAGTTGAAATTTAGATCATGCTAAAAATCCTAAAATCAAAATAGATCAAAGTGAAAATGGAAACAATACAAATAGTTAAAATATTCCATAGAATCACACTATTGAAAATATATAATCTCTTATTAACTCTATAATAGAAGAGGAAGTGGATCACCAATGAATAGAAGAAAATTATTCCCATTATTAATATATTGGGAATATTCTTATAAAATAAAAAATTGGATAATCATTAAGAAGTTGATTATAAAATAACCTATTTGAAATCAATATGTGTGATGGGAAAGTAGATTCATCAAAAAGTAATAAAAAAATGTAATTATATATTAAGTATATAACAACACATCTAACAAAATAATTTATTTATTCATTAAATATATATATATATATATATTAATTAACTCATGAAATGAAATTATATGATAAAATATATTGTTAAATATAAGTCTATGATATAATATATGAAAGTATTTCAATAAATTTAATTAGTAATAGTTTCTAAAAGTCTACGACCTGATTCGAAACCATTTTTAATTGAAAAGTTTTTATTCTTTTATATATAGTATGTAAAAAATTAAAAACTAACATTTCGATAATGAAATGATTTTATCTATAAAATATCATAAAAATTTAAAGAAATCATCATAAAATAACTAATGTAAATCAAATTCTAAAATTAATATCATTATTTCTTTTGTGGTGAAAAAATAATAAATTAAAATTTTCAGGCTCATAAAAAAACTACGATCATTACATCCATATGGATCGTTTACTAGGTATAATTATTGAATATTAATAATATAAAATTCTTTTCAAAATAAATAATAAATACATTAAATCATGTTTGAATGAAAAAGATACTAGTGTCTCAAAATTTATTTCTGGTCATACAATTAACGATATGAGATAATTATAGATTTCAATGAACATTACCCACTTTAAGTTATCATATAAATCACTATTAGTTTATAAATAATTTGATAATAAAATAAATTTCATCCATGAAAAAAAGAACATACATTTTGTAATAATGTTTAAAATGAAAATGAATAATTTTAATTGGAAAGCGAATGAAAGTAAAATTTTAAATATTATTGAGAATTATTTTACAATGAAACAGAAAAATATATATATTTCACATGAAAATAGATATATCATCACTGCACTCTCATAGAGGTAAATTTTCTCATGTATATGTGTTTAATATTGATATTTAATTGTTTTCTAATTATAATATAGTTTTTTAAAACATATCAACTAATTATTATTTTATTTCAAAACATGTTTAAATATTGATTATTAAAAAATGTACTCCACCAATAATATAATTTTTTTTTAGCCATTAAATATTGTAAAATATTTTTTTAGGATTTTATAAACAGAACATTTTATATATTTCCTAAAAAAGGGTTTATCAGATGTTATATGTTGTTTTACTCTGAATCACTACCATTAATGAAATCAATTAGTGGTTCTAATTTGATATAAAAGTCAATTAATATGTGTGATTATGTGTACAAGTATATTTCAACTATATAAATAATTGTAATATTTAAAAGAATTATACATTTAGGGTTATCTATAATTTTGTTTAATTATTAATTTCATGAATTTGATTGAATATGAATCCTCTACATGACTATAATGATGATGTTCAAAAAAATTTCCTTAACTAAAATCATAAGGGCATTAATAATTTTTTTTCTATAAAAAAATAATTTCATAATTAAGGTATAAAAAAACTATATTATTTTAATAGTTTAGAAAACATTGAATCATACGTGATATCATTACTATGAGACATTTTTTTCTCAAAAATGATAAAAAAATTACTTAAATATTTTATTAGATGTGAGTAAAATTTTGAACCATTTTTTATAACACTGATTATTTCATGGATTTTTTGATAATAAGAAAACCACTTATATTACTAAATATATTGGTTATATTTTTACTCACATGTTCTATATCATAAAATTTACTATATAATTATATTACATTTTCAAATAAACTTTATAGTAGTGGTGTTATATTAATTTCTAAAGAGTTAATGCCACATATACTATTTGTAGCTAAATTAATAGCATCATCATTGATTATGTGATTCATTTTTGACATTAATGACTCATATAAGTTTTAAAAACATAGTATGATAACTTATTTTTATTATTAAATCTAGATGGGAAATCATAAAATATAATTGTATTAGTGCATCTACTATCATTTTAGTGGAGAGAGATTTGTGATGAAGATGAATTCAAGGACCTTCAAAAATAGTGGATAATATTCAAAAAACATGTTTTTTATAAAATAATTCTCTTAAGAAAATTTGTGATTTTTAATCAATGAAATTATTTTAAGGAAAATAAATATTTTTTTAATATAATTTCAAATATGAAATTGATCTAATAATTAAAATATATAATTTTAAAATATTAAACAACTAATGCTTATTTAAAATTTTTGAATTTTTAAAAGCATTAAATAATTTAAAATTTAATATATGACTTTTTTACATAGGTTTTTAACTAAACAAAGTACCCAAAGCACAAATCTATAACATCGTTAAAATATATTCATTTTTCTGGAAGTGGTCACATGATATTTTCTCTGAGCAATAAAAATTTAATAAAGAAACAAATATAAAATAATGATAAGTTGTATCAAATTCACGCCTTATATCCTTATATCTAATTAACCAAAACGTAGTATTATTACAGTAATGATAAAAAATTATGCCATTCAATTCCACATTGAACCAAAATTAAAGAAACGATCAAGATTCAATTAAAAAATAATCTTTTACGAACGTCCATAAATTACTATAATGATGGAGGAAATTACATTTTAGCATTATTTTTGTATAGGAAATACAATATTTCATTTATTGATTCACTATAGGTTCCAAAAGTATATTCGATGTAAAATTAAAAAAAGTTAAAATAAAATAATGAAAATTTTCAACCTAAATAACTAAGAAAACATTATCCCCAAAAAAAAATACACTTTCGCAAACACCACTATAAATAATTATATTAGATATTTATTATTTTTCTATTAGTATTGATAATATTTGGAGGAATGTATATTTTAGCCAATATAATAATCAACACATCTCATAGATCACCATAATAATAATATATCCATAAAACCATCAATTGAAATCTAGAATAGAATGTCCAATAATTAAAAAAAATTATATAAAATACATTTACCTAAATTTATTTAATAAATGTTCTATTAAATTGTAATATTTTTTGAAATCGCAATATGTAAGAACATGGATCTTCTTTTCAGGTATTTTTCCGTCTTCTAGTCATTTTTGAGAGAAAGGGGGGTTTATGGAAATTTTTTAAGTACACACCGTGTACTTTATGAGTACACATCATATACTCTGTAACCGCGGGAAGCCGTCTACTCACCATTTAGCGTCCATGCATGCAGCCATGTGGGGTGACCGGGATGCTGTGTATTGTGGAGTACGGAAATGGCGAGTACATTCCGTGTACATCAAAAGTACATGCCATGTACTATCTTTTTTCATTGAATGCACTGGGGTCACGCCTAATCTCCAGAACGAACTTCTTCATGTCTCGTTCTTCCAAGATAACCCATATTACTACGATCCTTCTCTCAGCCCCCGAGCCTCTGTTCGATCTATGATTTGACCGTCATCAATTGCTTCGGGATCTCCTCGATATGCTACCTCTTCTTCTTTAGCCTCGTTTTATGACTCCTCTTCTTTCTCAAGTTATCCTCTGTTGAAAAATTTAGTCATTTTTGTAGATCGTTGGTGCTATATGGTGATTCAAGCCTTGGTTTTATGACTCCTCTTCTTTCTCAAGTTATCCAGCTTTGCTTGTGTGCTTGATTAGAGGTTATTTAATCTGAATAGGGTGAATTGATATGCTCTAGAAGTGTTTACCCATTCATGTTTTTATGTTTTGACCTTTGGGTCTGGTTTGCATGTTAGGTTGCTGTTAACTATCCTGGCCTAGTTGTAGGATGGTGTGACTTTTGTTCTGACATGCTGATATACTATATACTATTTATCCATGTAGTTCATAAGGTGTACTTTTTCCCTTATGCTATGCTATGCTTGTTTGACTTTCACAGGCCCTGGACAACCTAATGTAGTAGACCATAGGGAGAATGGACGTAAGGGATTCTCCAGAGTGACTTTTATAATACTATGATGCGAGACTACATGGGGAATAGTCAATGAGTACTTCCTCATAGAGTCTATAGTTCCTCGATTCGGGCCACATGGGTAATGAGATGTTGAGTGCTTCCCCATAGCGCTTTTAGTACCGATATAAAACTATAGGGTGAATTGATGGTGAGTGCTTCTTCATGAAGTCTATACTTTAACTGAACTAGAGGGGTGAGATTGTGAGTGATTCCCAGAGGGTTTATTGTATCTGTTATGTAGGAAAAGATAGGATATGTTGTGAGTACTTCCCAGAGGGATACGTCTTTGTGATTATATGCATTAATTAGTTGTTTCATAATAATTGAAACTGTGGAATGTCACTGTTAAGTACTTTCAGGTTTACTGCATTATGAACTTTTACATGCCATATATTCATTAACTGTTAGGCACAGATCTTGTGGTGGTTTCCTACTAGGATTCGTCTCACACACTATTTGGGCCATGCTTTTGGGACCAAACAGATTATATTATTGCAGGTATAGACAAGGGAAAGCACCCTTTTACTTAAGGTATGTGACATGATGTAGAGATAGAGAGCATGGGACCTAGCTTAGGCTTGTGATACTGTGGAGATGATTACAATTTTTCCTTTGTAATCAGTTTATTATTGTATTTCAGCATTCTTCTTTGTTTCGCTACTTTCCTAGACATATGTATCATGAATAATTTTTTATATGTTCTCCAGTTTATTCTATCATTCTTCTTCTGTTTATTTTTGTATGATACAGTTAATGCTTCCACTTTTGTATGTATTTTTATATTTCCACTGTGTACTCTACCAATGAGGCCATTATTTCCCCAATATCACACTCAAGGCCCTCACTGCTAGTCGTCATCCTCTAGAATTCTGGGAAATGCGCTTGAGGCCATGTGACCAACCGGGTATGGGGTGACTCTAGGTGGCTTACGGAACTGGGACGTTACAAAGTGGTATTAGAGGGAGGTTTTTTTGACTTACTGCTTGGAGCCTTCATCTAGGGATAGGAAGGGATTTGTACTTGGTAATAAGCTGTTCTCGGGAGTATCTAACCCTTGTACAGGTAAAAGCAAATCTACCTCGTTTATTGCAATTTTTCTGGTCTTCCAATGTTACAGTTGATTTGATTTTCACCGTTTGGTGAGTCACATGTATTGTACTATTACAGTTGATGTTATTGAGGTTCTATATTTTTTCGAAACATGACGAGATGAGGGTATTCCATCTCATGCATCATATAGGCACTTTCTAGAAATCACATGTCATGGATTATTTCTATTCCATCTAGGTAGAATTAGTAATTTCATGTTATTTTGATAGATGTTGTGTTGAATAACCATGTTGTTGTGATAGATTCGTTGACAAAAATATTTTCTTTTTGATATAGAATTAATTTTGTAAGGTTTTTCTTGAATGAACACCATAATTTGTTTCAGGAGGTGGTAAGGGCCCACATGGACTGTATTTTGGTTGTTCATTACATTGTTTGCCTTGTTATACCACGCATACAATGCGAAACTCTGATTCGCGGGGATTATGGGCCCTCACATATTGGAATTTACCACTTCCAATGATCGTTTCATTGTTTTTCTTGGTTTTGAAATAGTTTTGGAGGCTTAGTGTCCAGAAAACCCCAAAAATACATGCCGTGAGTTTTGACTACACGCCATGTGTTATTCTATTCGGGATGAAATTTTTTTTATTAAGCACACGTCATGGGGTCTCTACGGTGTCATAGGTCGTGTGTACAGAGACAATAGATATTTAGTTTCCTGCAGTAACACATCGTGTACAAGTTGTACATGCCGTGTGGTGTTGACCCTATGTCCGCCTGTGTAACTAACAACACCGACGGATAAACCATAAGCCATACACGTCGTGTCAGGATTGAACTTGCTGTGTAGTCTGACCCAGGTAACTAGTCATGTCACTGACAACACGGGTTAGTGTTATCCTTTCACGTACACGTTGTTTCCACCTTGTACACGCCTTGTAGTGTGAGATGTGTGTCAGGTCGTGTCACTAACAATACGGGCCATGTGAAGCTTCTCTAGTACACGCCGTGTCTATAGAAAACACACCATTTAGTCTTGTCCTGGGAGAGTCGTGTGGCATAGCCGTGTAGAATTACTCGGGTAGGGGAAGAGGATTAATGTAAACACCATGTGTTAGGACAATAGGCTATATGGTTTGGGTGTTACATGACCAGTTTTGGTAGAAGTATGTGCCCATATAAATGGCCTAAGGGAACATGCCGTGTAAATATTATACACGTCATTTAGTCATGTTTTGTAAAATTTTAATGCTTTATTTTTCATTTTACCTTCATATGCTTCTAGTTTGTAGTCCTTGACAATCTTATTTTAAGGTGTGCGCTCGACCTTGCAGATCCATGCCACTAAGACGTCCTCCGGTTGTACGCCAGTTTCCAGGTGGTGATAAGACACTGTACATGGATGATCAGGGACTTCCCATAGATCCTCGTATCATTTTAGTCATGGAACTAGTAGTAATACCTAATACATGTGATGATTCACAGTTCAGAGAGGAATTTTTGAGGATGATGTCGACTTTTCAGGGAGCACCACCTCTTGCCTCGTCGATGGAAAATTTGTTGCTGGTTTTCTAGCAACAGCATATTCCCTCTTTCCTAGGGGAAGGAGGACCTTAGGATGTAGAGTCATGACTAGAATCCATGCTCAATATCATTGAGCATCTGAAGACACCTCTAGAGATATAGGTCAAGATCGCTACCTATATGCTTTGGGATACCCCCAAGAGGTGGTGGGATGTTTTCTCATAGCCGGGAAACTAGTAGGTTATGGTGTGGGAAGAGTTTCAGCGCATCTTCTAGGATTACTTCTATCTAGAGACCCTGAGGGCTGACCATGGCTAGGGGTTTATGAGTCTGGAGCCTGGAACTCTTTCTGTCATGGAGTATTCCTCATGCTTCACCAAGCTTCAGCGCATTACACCCTTCCTAGGGGGAGATGGGTTTTTCCTACCGAAGAAGTTTGAGGATGGTCTCAGGCACGGCATATGTAACACATGAGACTTTTATTTTATATAAATCATCAAAGAAATCTTTTTCTACACAACACTTTCTTGTCTTCATTTACAAGAAATCGCGACCTTCCTCGATAGCTTGCGTCGTACACAATACCGAGTTTCACTAAACAACGATATGCTATTAAAATATTATTAAAACTAGCCATATGAATAGTAATAACCTCTTTTTGAAATTTTATAAATTTTATTTTTCAAAATAGACTTCATTTTTGGATTCGGAATATCGAAATTAGCCTAGGGTGAAATTTTGGTAATATTTTGAAAACTTTCAATTTTTTATTAATAGTGAAACCACTAAGTAGTAGTTAAAAAACTGAATTTTTCATAAAACATAATTTTACCACTTCTGTGAGTGTAATTTCAAAAATCCGAGAGACACGATTGATGTCAGTAAGCAAAATGTGGTTCAATGAGATGAAAATAATTTTCTTGGTGAATAGTAACTTTTTACTTTTTTTACCACGGTTAAAAGTAAATAGGGTAATTAAGGGTAATGATGATATTATTATTACCCTAACACATGTCCTAATTCTATTGGATAAGTGTAATTCGACCAAAAACAAACTTAGGAATAAAATATGACCATTTAGGCCCACTAGGATTAGATTAGGACACTTATTATTAATTTATTTAAAGAAGGGTTAAAATAGTTAAAATCAAAGTTTAATAAGTAAATAATTTTTAATATGGTGTTATACATAATATAAATTCGACTATAAATATTCATTAGAAATATAAAAACATTTCCTACATAATTATATTTTATTTGTAATTTTTATACATTATATAATTTAATTTATTTATGACACAATGATGATGCAGTAATTATCTTATTAATGAAATATTGACATAATTGATGTTATAAACACCAAAATAAATATAATTTGAGTCTTTTTATGAATCCCACAAATTTTCTAGGTTAATATGACATGTTATTATTAATTTAATTAACTTTGTTCTAACTAATAATTCTGTTATGATTTTCACAAAAAATCAATTACTAAATAGTATCAAAATTGACATAAAATAGTTTTTAAAACAAATATTATATTTTTAATTGTTATTTTATTCCTAAAAATCTAAGGTTCGGCCAAGTGACATAGATAAGTTCATATATATTAATAATAAACAACTTGGGGTTCGTTTGACTGCTTATAGTATGTTTATTAACTTTATAGTATAAGAACAGAAGAAGACATGGTAAAAGTAAAATTATTTAACATAATGTTAAATCTAAATGATAAGGTTAAAATAGGAACATAAACCTGTCTAAATTCTATTGTATGAGAGGATTTCTACCCAAACCTACCTTAGCTTCGAAATATATCAATTTGGAGCTATTTAAAACCGAACGTGGCTTTATAATAAAATAATAGTTTTAGTTATTCCAAAGATGCCCCTCTCCTCCCTTATAAAAGGACACATCCTCCCCCTCTTCCTCACACCACTTTGAGCCTTCATTCTCTGCCAACCCCTGCCACGTTATCCTCTCCACTTCCCTAGAGACATCCTAGAGGTCCTTGTATTCTTCAAAGACCAAATTTAGTTCCCTAAAAGAAGGTCTCAAAGAAGCACTTCAAAGAAGAGGTAATGTCCGTTGTCGATTCTTTCATCTTTATTTCTTCTTCAACTTAATCTACTTTAGTTATTTCATTATGAAGTAATAACATCAGTATCACTCATATACTGATATGTTATTATAAGTATGAAACAACCCTATTTCACCATCTATCAATCCTACGGAAAAAGAAATCACCGCGCATGCGTACGTACGGAATACCATCTCCACGCCGTGGTGTAATCTATTTTCCGCCACCACCTTACTTGCATGGTATAATGGTGTAAATAATGACTATATATGACTATTATAAAGTTATATTGATTCTTAAATAGTATACATACACACCAATACAATTCCACGATCATAGGAATGATATCATCACTCGTGCGTAAGTACGGAATACCGTCTCCACGATGTGATCCGACTCGTTCTACATGATCTTCATTTGATAATGATTATATAAATGAATTGAATGAATTAATATGATATATATTACACTAATACCATTCTGGAAATGAGTTATCTATAACCTAAAGAGAATAATAAGAATTTATTCGACAAAACACGCATAAAAACAAAAAGTTATAAACACCTGAATAACAAGTACAAATGAAATATTACTACTAAGAAGCTAAGAATATGACCATATATGATATCATAAAATTAAGTATGATTCTGGAATAAGTCAATAACATTATTTAAATCATTATACAGGAGGTTTGGACACTTACAAAGCAAGTCGGACCTAAGGTAAGGGAAATATCACAATCTCATTTTTATCCGAGATTGTTTATACTTTGGAATTTACTGGGGGGAATTTTATCATCCACATCCATTTTTCCTCAATATGTAATATTATTTCCATACACATACAATTTTTTAAATCCAATTTTAACATTCGGTGAGTTTTTAGTAAAAGATATGAATGGAATCTTTTGACGTTTTTCGTACGAGGTACTTTTTGACTTTTCCGACAAAAGTACGAGAAGAATGATTTTTTAACTTATACGACATGAATGGATTTTTAAAACATTATTTCCAAGAAGCTTCCTTTACAAGTTTTCAAGTTTATTTTTAATCAAGTTCTATTAGTTTATAATTTTACGACATGTTAAGAATGGAAAAGTGTTTTTGAAGTAGAAAGGATATTTTTCTCAAGAATGATGTTCAATTGCCTTATCAAACTTATTTTCCATCTAAGATAATAAAGGGTTATATTTTTATACCTATTATTACATTGATATGATTATGTTGTGATGGAATTATTTTTATGAATTCCTTTATTGTATATGAATTGTTTTATGATGTCACGATGTTTAAGATTCCCATTTTTATTACATGGGTTATGAAATGATGTATGTTTTAAGATTTTGTGGCACACATAAGAATGGTATCATTATGAGATGGGTGGGACCTATATCTCACTTCAATTCATTGGGTAAAGATTTTATATCTCATGAGATAGACATGGCAGGAACGGTAGGTTATACCGGTTCAGTGAAACAGGACTGAAATGAGGGTGACTCGGTTCAGAAAGGGACTTTGTCCACTAAGATAGTCTTGGCAATGAGCCTTGACTAACAGGAAATGATTCTCTATGATTATGTGTGAATGACACAAAGTTTCATGTTTTAAGATATGATTATTTTGATTACATTTCTATTCCATGATTTATCCCATGTTATTAAATTATGATCTCTTTTGAAGGATAAGATTTCCAAATGTTATGTGCTTGTGTATACGATGTGATTGATATTTCTTTTGTTTACCCTTACTGAGCATTTGAGCTCACCCTTTTGTATTTTTTCTTTCCCCAGGTCAAGAAGAAGGTTATTAAGTAGGATATGCCAAAAAGGGACTCTAGATATGATGAAATAAGTGGGAGGAAATGTTGATGCTTTATGAACCAGTTTTTTATGTTTCCCAGTTTCTAAAGACACTATACCTGTACGGTCCGTTCGTGGTTATTTTATATATTGTAATAAGTATGCTTCAATTTTGAAGTATTAACAATGTATGTAAAGTATGGGTCGTTATAGTTTGTATTAGAGGAAAGGTATATTCAACCTTTGGAAACTAGGACGTGAAAGCCTTTGTAAGAACCCTAAGGATAAGTCTAAGCAAAGAACACAATATTAGTGTTTTAGAAATGGCCATGAATAACCTAGGATAAGATCTTAAGTGTGAAATTTTATTCTTGATTATGTGGTTTTCCTATTATAATTAGTGTTTCTCACACTATTCTTCTTGGTTTTAGTCAATGGCTGAAAGCCGAAGGAATCGTGTTAATGTGGAATGCGACGGGCAATACAATGATTGTCCCCCTGAGCAACCAAACGTTATGGGTGCTGGAATGCAAAATCTTGTAGCCATGATCACACAACATTCTCAAGCTATGAATCATGCAGAACTTCCATATGAGAAAAGGAAGGAGAAACATTCTGTTGAATCCTTCATGAGGAAGCGTCCACCTTCTTTCAGCGGGTCTACTAATCCATTAGTTGCTGAACAATGGATTAGTACTACTGATACTATATTTTCAGTTCTTCAATGTTCTGAGCATGATGAAGTCATCCAAGTAGTGTATCGTTTGGAAGGAGATGCTGATCAATGGTGGAATCTTATTAAGAATACGAGGCAAAGGGATGAAATTGATTCCATGGAATGGGACGAGTTCAAGAACTTATTTTTCAATAAGTACTTCCCTCGTATTCTCCAAACAAAGATGGAGAAAGAGTTTCTTGAACTAAAGCAAAAGGATGATGAATCTGTTGGTACCTATGACGAAAATTTTACAAGACATGCAAGGTACGCTTCTGGTATTATTATCCAACCTGAGAGTAAGATCGATCGATTCTTTAGTGGCTTAAAACCAAGTCTTCGAAGGGGGTTAGCCATAAGGGACTTCAATAGCTATGAGGAAATCGTTCGATGTGATCTCAAAGTTGAGATGGAGATTGGAGTAACCCATCAGTCATATGGGTTTGATAAGAAGGGCAAAATGAAATTCAAATGAAAATCTAAAGAGCACACTGAAAAGAAGATGAGATTTCCCTTATGCTCAAAGTGTGGAAAGAAACATGGAGGGAGTTGTCTTAAAGGGACAAGTAAATGTTTCAAATGTGGAAAGGAAGATCATCAGGCATTTGAATGCCTCAATGATGGGAAGAAGATGTCTAATGATGCAAACAAAGAAAGGGATACACAGAATGAACCTACTACAATTCAATGATTCAAGTACATGGAGATGGGGCATTATGCCAATAAATGCCATAATCCAAGGGTTGATGATGATGGTCGACATCAACAAACTCTTAAGGCTAAAGACAAAGGAAAGTCAAATGCAATTTCTATCAGCGATGTGGAGTACGATAACTATGTAGTGAAACGTAAACTTACCATCCACTCTAAAGTAGAAAATGTTTGATTTGATTCTGGATCCACCCACTCTTTTATTTATGATGAATTTTCTAAGGGTATCACCGTATTACCTCAACAATTAGATGTTGATTTAGCTGTGACAACACCTAATGGCACAACAATCGCATCAAAAGTTTATAATTCTTCTCCGATCAATGTTTGTGGGAAAGTGCTTCCTGCAAATCTTGTGATCCTTCCTATAGTGGAATTTGATGTGATTCTTGGCATGAATTGGCTTTCTTTATATGAAGCTCATATCAATTGACAAATAAGGGATGTCACATTTCATATTCCAGATCAATCTATGATCGTCTATCAATGCAAGGATGAACATAAACTTCCAGTGGAAATTTCTTCCATTTTATGGTTATTGATTCCACTAAATGAAGGTTATTTATCTCAAATGGTTGGTGAGAAACTCACGATTAAAAATATGCACATTGTACGGGAGTTTGGTGATGTCTTTCCGGAGAATTACCGGGTCTTCCACGGAATCGTGAAGTTGAGTTTTCAATAGAACTCGTACCGGGTGCTTTGCCTATTTCAAAGACCCCTTATAGAATGGCCCCAATTGAGTTGCAGGAATTGAAGAAGCAACTCAAAGAGAATCATGATAAGGGATTCATACGCCCTAGTGCGTCACCATGGGGATCACCTGTTCTATTTGTTAAGAAGAAAGATGGATCAATGAGACTCTGCATTGATTATCGAGAACTTAACAACATCACTATCAAGAACAAATATCCTCTCCCGCGCATTGATGACCTATTTGACCAACTACGCGGAGCTCAATACTTTTCCAAGTTTGATCTTCGTTCAGGGTATCATCAATTAAGGGTCAAAAGGGAGGATATACCAAAGACGGATTTCCATACAAGGTATGGACACTATGAATTTATAGTGATGCCATTTGGTCATACTAATGCCCCGGCTATCTTCATGGATCTGATGAATAGAGTCTTTAGAGACTATCTTGATCAATTTTTGGTAGTGTTTATAGACGATATTCTTGTCTATTCAAAGAGAAAGGAAGAACATGAAGATCACTTAAGAATTATATTGAAGACCCGGAGAAATGAGAAGCTTTATGCCAAATTTACCAAGTGTAAATTTTGGCTTCAAAAAGTTTCATTTTTGGGTCACATAATCTCAAAAGAGGGGATATCTGTGGATCCATCAAAAACAGAGGTTATCGAAAGATGGTCGAGACCAACAATAGTAACTGAGATCCGAAGTTTTCTTGGTTTGGCTGGATATTATCAACATTTTGTGAAAGATTCTTCACGATTATCTAATCCACTCACCAAGTTGACTCGGATAGGAGTTATGTTTTTCTGGACGGAAGAATGTGAAGAGAATTTCAAGGAGTTGAAAAGAAGGTTATCCAGTGAACCTGTGCTCACACTGCCTTGTAGTGGAGAAGGGTTTGTGATCTATAGTGATGCATCCAAGAAGGGATTAGGGTGTGTTCTTATGCAAAATGATATGGTGATAGCTTATTCCTCACGACAGTTGAAAATCCATGAGCAAAATTACCCAACACATGATTTGGAGTTATCTGCTGTAATCATTGAATTAAATATTTGCAGGCATTACCTTTATGGTGAAAGGGGTGATATTTATACTGATCATAAAAGTTTAAAGTATATTTTCACACAAAAGGATCTGAATATGCATCAAAGAAGATGGTTGGAGCTGATTAAGGATTACGACTGCTCAATCCATTACCACCCCGGGAAAGCAAACAAGTGGGAAGATGCGTTAAGTCGACAAGACCATCCTAATTTATCCATGATGAGGATCACAAAAGATCCAATATTTATGGATTTACAAAGGATGGGTCTTGGAATTATAATGGATGGGGAAAAATCTTATCATTCTCAAATGAATTTTCAACCATCTATACATGTGAAGATTAAAGAGGCACAGAAGGAAGATGTCGAGTTACGAAAGAAGGTGAGAAATGTTCCTGAGTTCAACCTTGATTGTGATGGGATAATAATGTTCAGGAATCGGGTTTGTGTTCCTCCCATCCCCGAATTAAAGAAGGATCTGCTGGATGAAGCTCATAGTTATTCATTCTCTATTCATCCTGGAAGCATGAAGAAGTATAGAGACCTGAAAGAGTACTTCTGGTGGGATGGCATGAAAAGAGATGTTGCTGAATATGTCTCTCAATGCTTGGTTTGTCAACAAGTTAATGCTGAGAGACAGAAGTCTAAGGGGATTTTACAACCATTACCCACACCCGAATGGAAGTGGGATAACATCACTATGGACTTTGTCATAGGACTTCGTAAAAACATCCAAGGGAAATAATGTTATCTGGGTCATAGTTGATCGTCTTACAAAGTCTGCACACTTCATTGCTATTAGAGAGGATTTCTCTCTGGATCAGCTTGCCAGGATATATGTAAAGGAAGTGGTAAGATTGCATGGAGTACCACTTTCTATTATATCTGATCGGGATCCGAGATTTACCTTGATGTTCTGGCGAAGTCTTCGGCATACTCTGGATACAGAGTTGAGTTTCAGCACTGCTTATCATCCTCAGAAAGACGATCAGTCTAAGAGAAAAATTCAAACACTAGAAGATATGTTGAGAGCTTGCTCTATGGATTTCAAAGGAGGTTGGGATCAACACCTACCTTTGGTGGAATTTTCTTATAATAATAGCTTTCACTCCAGTATTCAGATGGATCCTTATGAAGCTCTCTATGGAAAGAAATGCAGGACTCCAACTTGCTGGGATAAAGTTAGGGAAAGAAAGCTATTAGGACCTGATCTCATTGATGAAATGGCGGAAAAGGTCAGATCTATTCAACAACACATAAGAGCAGCTCAGAGTCGACAGAAAATTTATGCCGACAACCGAAGAAAAGACCTAGAGTTTGAAGTGGGTGATAAAGTGTTCTTACGAATATCTCCCTGGAAGATGGTTATGAGATTTGGAAAGAAGGGGAAGTTGAGCCCTAGATATATCAGTCCTTTCGAAATACTGGATCGTGTTGGGAAGGTAGCTTACCGATTGGCGCTTCCACCTAATCTCTCTCAAGTTCAGGATGTGTTCCATGTATCTCTCCTGAGAAAGTACATACCTGATCCTTCACATGTACTCATCTCAGAAGTTGTACCACTGGAGCAAGATCATTCTTATGAAGAACAACCGATAGAGATTCTGGATCGTAGTGAAAAAGTCCTACGAAACAAGACCACTCGATTGGTGAAAGTTTTATGGAGGAACCACCAATTGGAAGAAGCTACATGGGAGCTTGAGGATGTGATGAGGGAGAGTTATTCTCATCTGTTTGTTACAAAGTGACGAATTTTGAGGGCGAAATTCATTTTAAGGGGGGTAGAATGTAACACCTGAGACTTTTATGTTATATAAATCATCAAAGGAATCTTTTTCTACACAACACTTGCTTGGCTTGCTTTACACGAAATCACGACCTTCCTCGATAGCTTGCGTCGTACGCAATAACGAGTTTCACTAAACAACGATTTGCTATTAAAATATTATTAAAACTAGCCGTAATGAATAGTAATAACCACTTTTTGAAATATTATAAATTATATATTTCAAAATGGACATCATTTTTGGATTCGGAATATCGAAATTAGCCTAGGGTGAAATTTTGGTATTTTTCTGAAAACTTTCAATTTTTGATGAATAGTGAAACCACTAAGTGGTAGTTAAAAAACTAAATTTTTCATAAAATTTAATTTTTCCACTTCTATGAGTGGAATTTCAAAAATTAGAGAGACACGGTTGATGTCAGTAAGTAAAATGTGTTTCAATGAGATGAAAATAAATTTTTTGGTGAATAGTAACTGTTTAGTTTTTTTACCACAGTTAAAAGTAAATAGGGTAATTAAGGGTAAATATGATATTATTATTACCCTAACACATGTCCTAATTCTATTGGATAAGTGTAATTCGACCAAAAAATACTTAGGAATAATATATGACCATTTAGGACCACATGGATTAGATTAGGACATTTATTATTAATTTTTTTAAAGAAGGGTTAAAATAGTTAAAATCAAAGTTTAATAAGTAAATAATATTTAATATGGGGTTATACATAAGATAAATTAGACTATAAATATTCATTATAAATCTAAAAAGATTTCATACATAATGGTATTTTATTTGTAATTTTTAGACATTAAATAATTTAATTTATTTATGACACAATGATGATGCAGTAATTATCTTATTAATGAAATATTGACATAATTGATGATATAAACACCAAATTAAATGTAATTTGAGACTTTTTAAGAATCACAATAATTTTCTAGGTTAATATGACATGTTAGTATTGATTTAATTAACTTGGTTCGAACTAATAATTCTGTTATGATTTTCCCAAAAAATCCATTACTAAATAGTATCAAAATTGACATAAAATAGTTTTTTTTAAAAAATATTATATTGGTAATTGTTATTTTATTCCTCAAAATCTAAGGTTTTCCCATGTGACTTATATAAGGTTATATATATTAATAATAAACAACTTGGGGTTCTTTTGGCTGCATATAGTATGTTTATTAACCTTATAGTATAAGAACACAAGAAGACATGGTAAAAGTAAAATTATTTAACATAATTTTAAATCTAAATGATAAGGTAAAAATAGGAACCTAAACATGTCTAAATTCTATTTTATGAGTGTATTTAGACCCATCCCCACCTTATCTTTAAAATATATCAATTTGGAGCTATTTAAAACTGAACATGACTTTATAATAAAATAATAGTTTTAGTTATTCCAAAGGTGCCCCTCTCCTCCCTTATAAAAGGACACCACCTTCCCCTCTTCCTCACACCACATTCAGCCTTCAAGATCGGCCAACCCCTGACAAATTCTCCTCTAAACTTCCCTAGAGACATTCTAGAGGTCCTGGTCTTCTTCAAAGACCAATTTTAGTTCCCTAAAAGAAGGTCTCAAAGAAGCACTTCAAAGAAGAGGTAATGTCCGTTACCGATTCTTTCATCTTTATTTCTTCTTCCACTTATTCTTATTTAGTTGTGTAATTATGAAGTAATAACATCAGTATCACTCATATACTGATATTTTATTATAACTATGAAACAACCCTTTTTCACCATCTATCCATCCTATGGAAAAAGAAATCACCGCACGTGCGTACGAACGGAATACTGTCTCCACGCCATGGTGTAATCTATTTTCCACCACCACCATACTTGGATGGGTATAATGGTGTAAATAATGACTATATATGACTATTATAAAGTGAAATTGATTCTGAAATAGTATACATATACTCCAATACAATTCCACGATCATAGGAACGATATCATCACTTGTGCGTACGTACGGAATACCGTCTCCGCGAAGTGATGCGACTCGTTCTACATGATCTTCATTTCATAATGATTATATAAATGAATTGAATGAATTAATATGATATATATTACACTAATACCGTTCTGGAAATGAGGTATCTATAACCTAAAGAGAATAATAAGAATTTATTCAACAAAACACGCATAAAAACAAAAAGTTATAAACACCCGAATAACAAGTAGCAATGAAATATTACTACTAAGAAGCTAAGAATATGACCATATATGATATAATAAAAATAAGTATGATTCCTGAATATGTCAATACCATTATTTAAATCATTATATAGGAGGTTCGGACACTTACAAAGCAAGTCGGACCTAAGGTAAGGGAAATATCACAATCTCATTTTTATCCGAGATAGTTTATACTTTGGAATTTATTAGGGTGAATTTAATCTTCCAAATCCATGTTTCTTCAATATGAAATATTATTTCCATCCACCTACAATTGTTTAAATCGAATTTTAACCATTTGTGAGTTTTTAGTAAAATATATGAATGGAATCTTTTGACATTTTTCATACGAGGTACTTTTTGAATTTTCCGACAAAAGTACGGGAAGAATGTTTTTTTAAACTTATACGGCATGAATGGATTTTTAAAACATTATTTCCAAGAAGCTTCCTTTACAAGTTTTCAAGTTTATTTTTAATCAACTTCTTTTAGTTTATAATTTTACGACATGTTAAGAAAGGAAAAGTGTTTTTGAAGTAGAAAGGATATTTTTCTCATGAATGAAGTTCAATTGATTTATCAAAATTATTTTCCATCTAAGATAATAAAGGGTTCTGTTTTTATCCCTATTATTACATTGATTTTATTATGTTGTGATGGAATTTTTTTTATGAATTCTTTTATCGTATATGAATTTTTTTATGATGTCACGATGTTTAAGATTCCCATTTTTATTACATGGGTTATGCATTGATGTATGTTTTAAGATTTTGTGGCACACATAAGAATGGTATAATTATGAGATGGGTGGGACCTATATCTCCCTCCAATGAATTGGGTAAAGATTTTATATCTCATGAGATAGACATGGCTGGAACGTTAGGTTATACCGGTTTAGTGAAACAGTACTGAAACGAGGGTGACTCGGTTCAGAAAGGGACTTTGTCCACTAAGATAGTCTTGGTAATGAGACTTGACTAACAAGAAATGATTATATATGATTATGTGTGAAAGCCACAAAGTTTCATGTTTCAAGTTATGATTATTGTGATTACATTTCACTTCCATGATTTATCCCATGTTATTAAATTATGATCTCTTTTGCAGGATAAGATTTCCAAAAGTTATGTTCTTGGGTATACGATGTGATTGATATTTCTTTTGTTTACCCTTACAGAGCATTTGAGATCACCCTTTTGTATGTTTTCTTTCCTCAGGTCAGGAAGATGGTTATTAAGCAGGATATGCCAAAAAGGGACTCTAGATATGATGAAATAAGTGGGAGGAAAAGTTGATGCTTTATGAACCAGTTGTTTATGTTTCCCAGTTTCTAAAGACACTATACATATACGGTCCTTTCGTGGTTTTGTTATATGTTGTAATAGGTATGCTTCAATTTTGAATTATTAACAATGTATGTAAATTATGGGTCGTTATAACATATGTTCCCAGGTGAACATCTCTAGGTGGACTTCCATCACTTCTCTCGTCAATGTGGCGTGGATCATGCAGCAAAATCTGAGGGATTCTTGAGTTTTGAGCCAGCATGGCTCAACATATGGAGTTATAATCCTTTATACTGATAGAAGGAAGCACCGTAGGGAGTCTTCACATGGTGATCTAGGGAGGTGAGACACAACTTCCGGTAGCCATGTGGTATGATACCAGTGCGGGAAGAGTGGGAATATGAAGCTACAATGCTAGAGAGACCCAGTGGGGTGCCCATATTGTGGAAAGATAAGTCACCTTTAGTGTTTCAGTCAGGTTTTCTCACTAGAAGCTAGTGACAGGGGTTCTTCTTTGACGCCTCGTTCAGGAGAATCACTAGCAGTTTCTCAGCAGTCTGGGAACTAGAGTTCTTCTGGCTATTGGGGCTGAGGTGGAGGTCGCGACCATGGTGGTTAGTCGCCAGTATTTCAGTGACAATATGGTGGATCATCTCAAAGTGTTCAGGTAAAGTCATAGGGTCGTGGAGTAGGCCAGACCATTGTAGTGGAGTAGACCCAGCAGGATCAGGATCTCAGACCATCTACAGAACAAGGTATGATCCTAGATGCCTCAGTTCTATCTTCATCTCTTTTGGACACATGGGCTTCCCACAATATTATATATGTTGTTATTGTGGAGGGAATTAGGCTCCGAATCATTTCATCTGCTAATATTTTTTCACTAGACACACTATTGGGGACGAGAACGGATAGTGTACATCAGTGGAAGGAGTTCGCTCTAGAGGATTGTCGGTGTCACTTCTTATGGGATCTCTATGTCCTAGAGATGATAGGCTATGACATCATCTTCAGAATCGACCGTTTAGTCTCCGTTCAGGATATCATTGATTTATATCATTGTAGGGTGAGATTCATATCACCAGATGGTGGATTGGTTCTTTATAAGTGGGAATGAGATGTCCAGGCTAGCAGAGCTGGTCCAGAGCATTATGGGCTAGAAGGAGTTATAACCTAGATTTCTAGTCTGTATCTAGATGATCAGGGGACATCATAGTTAGACTTTCCTCCAGTGGTGGATCATTTCAGATATGTCTTTTTAGAGGACTTTTCATGTTTACCTCTTGAGCGAGAGGTAGAATTTTTTATTTATCTGGTTCCAAGAGTGGCACTAGTGTTCATTCCTCCTTATATGATGGCTATAATAGTGTTGGAGGAGCACAGGATGTAGTTGGAGGAGTAGCAGGAAAAGGATTTCATCCGACCCAGTACATATCCTTAGGGTTCGCCTATCATATTTGCGATGAAGGCATACGGTACTCTCAGGCTACGTGTGGATTATCGGATGTTGAACCTGTTGAGGGTCAGGAACCGATATCCCATACCGAGGTTGATGATCGCTTTGATTAGCTTTGAGGAGCCCGAGTGTTCTCGAATATTGACTTGAGGTCTAGTTACCATCAGTTGCATGTTATACCATCTGATGTACCTCTTACAGCCTTTCAGAGTAAGTATGGTCTATACGGGTATATATTTATGTCATTCAGTCTCAAGAACACGCCTGCAGTTTTCATGGCGATGATTAACCGAGTGTTCCATTCATATTTGTATTCTTTCGTGGTTGTCTCCGTGGGCGATATCTTGGTGTACACTCACTTTCACATGACCATGCCACACATCTTGAGATCGTTTTTAGAACACTGATAGAGCATCAGTTATATGTTATGCTCTCAAAATGACCCATTTGGATGGATCAGATTCACATATTTGGTCATGTAATCTCAGGGACAGGAGTGTCAGTAAACCCCATGAAAGTGATAGCAGCAGTTTTCTGGGAGCATATAAAGAACTTCTTTGAGGTGTGTAGTTTTATAAGGTTGTTTGGATACTACAGACGCTTCATTATGGACTTTTCACACTTAGCAGCACCACTGAAGAGTCTGACTAAAAATGGTGAAAGGTTTATATGGTAAGATTCTTGTGAGTTAGCCTTTCGAGAGGAGAAAGGGATGTTGACTTCAGCACCAATATGAGTATGGATAGATCCTGGAAAGAGATTTAATATTTATTATGATGCATTGGGTATAGCGCTAGGAGTTTTTCTTATGCAGGTAAAAGGATTAATTGCGTATATGTCTCGATAGTTGAGGCTACATGAGAGGAACTACCCAACGCATTATCTCGAGTGGGAGGCAGTTGTTCATGTCTTACGTTGTTGAAGACATTATATTCTGGGAGGGAATTTTGTGGTTTTCACCAACCACAATAGTCTCTACTACATCTTCACTTGGCATGATCTGAATTTTAGACAGTGAATGCGGGTTGAGTACCTTCAGTCTATTGACATTGAGATTTCCTACACACTTTGGAATGACAACATAGTGGCTGATGCTTTGAGTAGGAGGATGCAGATACATGCAGTTTTGGATGCCACTGGTGAATGGAAGCTTATGGATCTGTTCTCTGAGATGCATTTGGAGGTGCACGATAGAAAGGTTAAGACCTTACATTCTTCTATAGATGTTACCTCTAACCTTCATGATCGAGTGTGAATGAGGCAGCTATCAGATTATACAGGCCTACTTCAATAGGAATATGTGTCAGGATAGGACCCTATTCCTGGATGGACCATAGGGGAGGATGAGATCCTGTATTTCTAGGAGTGTGTGTGGGTGCTATTAGATATACAGAAGGAGTTTTTGCAGAACTCTCATTCCTTAGTTTGGGTAGTTCATCATGATGTCACCATGATGTTTCATGATCTACATCATTAGTATTGGTTTCCAGGTATGAAGTGATATGTCGCGAGTATTGTCATGAAGTGTTCCACCTGTCAGCGGGTGAAGGCGCAACATCAGCCACCAGCAGGGACTTTGCAGCAGTTACCCATTCCCGAGTTGAAGTGGAATGAAGTCGTGATGGATTTCATAGAAGTGTTGTCGTGGTCTCTTAGAGGGAATGATGTAGTGTGGGTTTCCACTGACAGACTTTCGATAGTTTTTCATTTCATTCCAATCAAGGAGACCTTCAGTGTGGATGAGTTAGGATGGTTGTAAATATGTGAGATTGTATGCCTACATGGATTTCCACACTCCATCGTTTCAGACATGGATGCATATTTTACTTCTTGGGTCTGGAAGGGGCTACAGAAAGCTTTGGGTACACAGATGCTTTTGAGTACAGACTACCACCCTCAGACAGATGGTCAAAAAAAGTGTACGATTCAGGTACATGAGGACAAGATTCGAGCATGCATCCTGGATTTTGGAGTTTCTTGGGAGAATAATATACCTCTTGTGGATTTTTCCAACAATAATATTTTTCAAACAACTATTTAGATGGCAACTTATGAGGCATTGTACGGTAGGTCATGCCGATCACACTTATGTTGGTTGGGAGCAGGAGAGATAGATTTGTTGAGACCTCATCTTGTTCAGGAGACCCAGAGCAAATAGATTTCATTCGGAAGAGGATGGCTACTACATAGTCTCGTCAAAAGTCTTATTCTGATCAGCGAAGATGTCCTCGGGAGTTCTGGGTCTGGGATCGTGTTTTTATACATGTCACAACGATGTTGGGACACATGAGGATCAGGAGACAGGTTAAGCTTTCGTCGAGGTACGTCGGCCCATTTGAGGTGTTGGAAAGAGTTGGTCCGGTTCCTTATCAGTTGTAGTTACCTTAGAGGTACAGGTCTATGCATGAAGTTCATCACCTTTCTCAGCTTCAACGTTACTTCTCAGACCCATCCCATGTTTTCCAACCCGAGGAGTAATAGTTGGAAGTGGATGAATCGTTCAAAGAGAATTCTATCCAGATTTTTGATCACAGTACAAAGGTTCTCCGAGGTTGGTCTATTCCTCTTGTACGAGTGCTATGGTAGCAAGGTTTGATACATGACGAGACATGGGAGGGGGGCTGATGTACGATCACAGTGGCCGGAGTTGTTTGGGGTTTCTTCATCTACAACACCTTTCCAGGGAAATTCTAGGACGGATTTCATTAAAGTGGGAAGTTTGTAAGAACTGGGATCTTCTTTTCTAGTATGGTTCTTTCTTCTGTTTATTTTTGCGAAAAAGGGGAATTTTTTGAAATTTTAGAAGTATATGACATTGACTTTCTGACTACACAACATGTACTCAGTTACGCGGGTAGCTATGTGTTGGCCCTATAGCAGCCATGCACATGTCCAAGTGGGGTGACCTGGAGGCCACCTAAATCGGAGTACAAAAACAACGAGTACACACCATGTACATCAAAATTACACATTCTATACTTTCCTTTTTTTCATTAAATGCACAGGGGTCATGTCTAATCACCAGAACACCCTTCTTCCGGGTTTCGTTCATCTGAGAGAACCCATACGACCGGGATCCTTCTCTGAGCTCCCAAGCCTCTGTTATATCACGGATTCGACCGTCGTCTATTGCATTGGGATTTCCTCGGTAAGCTCCCTCTTCTTCTTCAGCCTCATTTCATGATTCCTATTCATTCTCATGTTATCCTCGGTTGAACATTTTAGACATTTTTGTGTATCTTCGGTATTCCAAGATGATTCAATCCTTGTGGTTCACATATAGCGATCTCCTAACGTCGAGGTAGGTGGTTTATGCCTTTCTGTTGAATTTTTTTAGTTTTATGTGCGAATTTTCTCAATACCCATGAACGAGGTGTTGTGTGTTTACCGTTTTAGCCCTATTGTTTGCATGATTTCCTTTTATTCTTGATTTGAGGTTATTTAATGTGAATAGAGTTAAAACCTATGATTTGGAAGGGTTTTCCCATGCATTCTTGCCTATTTTTACCATTGGGTCTAGTTTGAATGTTAGGGTAATGATTACTATCCATGACTAGTTGTAGGTTGGTGTGATTTTAGTTCTGAAAAACTAACATGTTGTAGACTATTTATCCATGTAGTTCTTATGGTTTAATTTTCCCATTATGCTATTTAATTCATGTTTGACTTATAGTGGGCTGTGAGAACCTAGTTTAGTAAACTATAGGGAGAATGGATGTTAGGGCTTCTCTAGAGTGTCTTTGATATATTACAATGCGAGACCAAATGAGGAATTGGCGTTTAGTGCTTCATCAGAGATTCTATAGTTCCGTGACGCAGGCCACAGGGGGAATGAGATGTTGAGTGCTTCACCAAAGTGCCATTTGTATCAATACGATATTATAGGTGGAATTGTCAGTGAATTATTCCTCATAGAGTCTATACTCCAGCTGAACCGGAGGGGTGAGACTATGTGTGCTTCCAAGAGGGTTACTTGTATCTATTAGGTTAGACTAGATGGGTTATGCTGTGAGTACTTTCCATAGGGTTACCTATTTGTGATTATTTTCTTTAATTATTTTTTTCTTGATAATTGAAACTATGGACTATCACTGTTGAGTACTTCCTTGTTTACTACTTTTTGCACTTTTACCTACCATATATTCACTGACTATTAGGCATAGATCTTATGGTGGTTGCTTGTTGGGATTAGTCTCACACTATATTTGGGCCATGCTTTTGGGCCCGAACTGATTATATTTTTGTAGGTATAGACAAGGGCAAGCACCCATTTACTTTATGTACTCGACATGCTATGGAGCTATAGAGCACATGACCAAGCTTAGGCATGAGATGCTGTGGAGCTGATTAGTGTTTTTCTTCTGTACATGGTTTAGTACTATATTTTAGCATTGTTCTTTGATTCGCTGCTTTCCTAGACATATGTATCATGAATCATTTTTTATATGTTCTCCAGTTTATTCTATCAGTCTTCCGTTATTTATTTTTGTATGATATTGTTACTTATTCTGCTCTTGTATGTATTTGTTTATTTTTGTTGTGTGCTCTGCCAATGAGGGAATAGTTTTCCCACTATCACACCCAAGTCCCTCACTGCTAGTCTGCACCCTCTGGCGTTCAGGTAAATGTTATTGAGGATAATTGACAAACCGGGTACGGGGCGCCTCTGGGTGGCTTTTGAAACTGGGACGTTACACAATACCTCCCCACCATGTTGTTTTTAATTTTATTACAAGATATATAATTTGTGGTAATAAAAATAACCAGTGGAGGAGTCAAAATGTATATAAAGGAATCATTTATCTATGATAACAAAAATGAAACACATTAGAATATTATAATATTGAAAACCAAATAAGTCAAAATTATCCAATAATTGAATATAGAATTAAATAAAAGAGTTGTAGGAAAAAATACATTTCCACAGTCTAGCCTTATACATCTTTTTATTTATAGTAATATTCATATTGACTTTTTGATGTAGATATTCAATATAAAAAACTCTTTTTATTGCTTTTAGTTGTGAATGAATAACATCCTCTATAAAAGTAAGAGGAAGTCATGTCATTTTTCAAGAAAAATTATATTTATCAAATCTCGTATACCACATACAAAAGGAAATTCTGAAAAATAAATTTGTGAATAATATATGTATACTTCAATAAATATAGGACAGAAATATAAGAAAGAAAATAAATGATACTTATAAATTGGTATTAAGAAAAATGAAATGAAAAAAATTTATTAGGGAATTCAAAAAATATTCTCAAACATTACTGCCCATTGAGGTGATCCATGAAACTGAAAAATTGGTTGTTTGGTTTACCAAACATCTAAATCCATATAACCCACTTGAATTAAATAAATCTTAACCAAGTAACAATGAACCATAATTTTTTGAAATTTCATGTGATCCCCTTAATATATGAGGACATATAAATTAATTAAAATGATAATATAAAAAGATGATATCATAAAAATGATCTTGATATTATACCAAAAACAAACATAGACATTTGGATAAAAATATTCAATAATATATCTAACAATGAAATAATAATCATACTAATGGACCATGTATTCGGGTCCCTTTGACATAAATCTATAAAAATGATGTTTATGATTCTTGTTCCCAATTTTTTAATATTAAAATAACCCTTCATAAAAGTTAGTTTCATATAAAGTTTTAGGTGATTATACTATAACAATAAAATAACTATAATAAGAATTATTTATAACTCAAAAACTATCTTGGTATCTCCATATGTTCAACACTTTTCATTTTAAAAATATTTTATTGTGTTATCCTCCTCTAACATAGCTTTTGGTACTATAATTCTACTTCGGAGGAAAAAAGATAACGAATATATTAATTCATTGATTGAAATACCTTATACACAAAGAGTATAATGACAAAAAATATTTCATTGTTTGTTTTATTAATATGATGGTTCTTATGATAGTATCCATGTTATCATTATCAAATTTATAATAATAGAACTAATCTAAAATTATGTAACATTGATGGAAAAATAATCATGATTATTTATTAATTTATTTTAATTTATAAGGGAATATAAAAAAATACGAAATTCATAATTATTTTATTTTAAATTATGATTATATCATATCCTAACATACATAGAATTAAATTAATATTTAATTATAAAAATGTGTATGATAACTTCTCCATATATAAGGTATTATGTGAGGGAACACACATAATAAATCACAATTAAAGGGAAATTAAAATAATTTTTTCATTGATTATGTATTTATACACATGTACAAAACCATCATCTACAACTTTAACCTAAATATTTTAAAAAATTTAATTTTCATACTCTATGTTTTAACCAATTAAATCATTCAATATATTTTTTTAATAATGAATTTGAGAAAAAAATATGAAGACAATATTTAAAAATACTATAATTTAAAAAATTAACAATTATTTTTTAATACTATAATTAAGTACGGATTACTAGAATTTAGATAGTCAAACGAATATATTTTTATTATCCATTTTAACTCAGAATTAATGGTATAAAATTCCTTCTACACCATATTTTTAATAATTACATGATATTAAATTATTATGATAAAAAAATTAGAATATTGGTAATACCTGAATATTAATTTGAATGATATTCCCCAATAATGTATTTTAAACTAGTAATGAATTTCCAAACCTCGTTGAATTCCCCGAAAAATTTAAAATTATCTCATTTAATGATTTTATACATGTTGTAAAAAATTCCATACACAAAAAAGTAGAGAAAAAATTATTATATAAATAAAGTAAAGATAATTTGATATAGCCTTGCCAAATTAATTTCATCCAATTTTCAAAACTAAATTTCATGGTAAGTTCATAGCATAAATCATTAAAATTTGTTTGGTTTTTTTGAAATCCCTATCCTTATTTCATATTATTAATTTTATATAAATAAATAGATAATTTTATAATTAGATAAACTACCATTTTATTTGTCCATTATTGTGTAAATTGATGAATATTTCTCTATATTATAGGAACATATTCATTTAATTTATCATTTAATACTATTTAACTATATTCCCTCACTGTGTAAAATATTAATTTATTCATTTATGTTTGGGTGTATAAAAACCATTCCATCCATAAACCATTGTGTTCAATCATCAATAATGCGTGAATTTAGAGATTTAACCCATTATAGGTTCTATGAAATAAAATTCTATGTCTTAAGAAAATATATATGTTGAGATTGGACAACATCTAGATGTATTATTTATAAAATGTTCCAAAATAATCTTTTTAGATTCCTATAATTATTTTATGCCTCCATTTATCCTATTTTACTTATTCATTGTCCCCACTTGTACATGGAGTCCCTCTTGAATAATGTTATCATTATACCATATCTTACAGAGTAGATCGACATGGTTCATACACACATGTAAAAGTAGTTGAGGTAATTAGAACAAGAAATATTAATAAATTTGATATTGATATCCATATTCATATTAAATCACTATGATGAGGTTGATGATGAAAATATGTTGTCATTTTTTAATGCCATGTTAGTATATATGTCCGAAAAACCTTGAGAAAATATAAAGATATATTGTAATCTCCAAATTACATGAAACATCCTAGAAATGGGTTATACATAAAATGAATTTTTATTTCATTTATAATTCACCATAAATAATTCCCATGTTATATCTATATATGATCCCTTAATTTAGGACAGGAAAAAAAATATAATGATAGATTCATAAGAAAATAACACTTGATTTTTAAATTGGTATTATGCATAAAATATATTACATTCATTATTAATTTTTTATTATTAAGTCAACATGACATATATAATATTTATAAATGATATGTAGGATATTTTTAATGAAATATGTGTGGGTGAAAATAATTAATTTATAAATTCATAAGATTTTAGTGATAAAATCTAGTATATCATTCAAAAACCATGTATTATTTTTTTAAATTCTAATCCATCTCTAACTTGTACATCCAAATATTTATGTTAGGGGAACCTATCAGGGAGTATATACTCAAAAATATTATTTTTAGGATTATTTTTTACTCAATAATTTACTATCATTAGGGAATAGTTTCAATAAAAAATGGTTGGAGGTAATAATAGATAGGTCCACCATTTGGACACAACACTATGGGATCCTCGATAACTTTCCTCTCAAATTCAATGATGTAGTATACATTATTTATTTATTTTTCATTTATATAACAACCATACATATACTATAGACTGAAATGATGACACCCAATAAACTCAAATAGTGTTCTAATCATTAATGAAACAAAAATAGAGGGAGATTTACATTAATATCATGTCTAGAAAGTTATGGTCTATAGTTTCATAAAGGGGGTGAGTATTATTTAATATATTTAAAAATAATATATAAATGGATATGAGGCCATATTCAATAAACAAATTAATTATGATAAAATTAATATATAATGTAATAGGATCCATTGGAGTCATTTATATGTCAAACATTTAAGAGATCATTATGTGATCATCATTGGGAACCCTGATAATTACAGTTTAATATTTCCAATGACTACAGTAAGCATGTTTATCAGTTAAATTGTAGAGACCCGAAGCCTAACGTACATGGACATTACATTACATTTGCGGAATACTTAGTACATAACAAAAACACACACACAAGGATCGTAATAGTTTAGTGTCTTTGGAAACTCGGAATAAAATCTTCTAATCGTGGGGAAAGATCTTCAACATCTCCCATAAAGATCTTCCTTTTTTTTACCTAAAACCTTTCTTTATATCCTGGGGAAAAGAAAACATAAAAGGGTGAGCTCAAATGCTCAGTAAGGGTAAACAAAAGAAATATCAATCACATAATTTTCATAAGAACATAACATTTTTTGGAAATCTTAACCTGCAAAAGAGAGCATAATTTCATAACATGGAATAAATCATAGTAGTGAAATGAAATCATAACTTAAAACATTACTCATTTTGGCATACACACATAATCATAGAGAATCATTTCTTGTTAGTCAAGACTCATTGCCAAGACTATCTTAGTGGACAAAGTCCCTTTCTGAATCGAGTAATCCTCGTTTCAGTCCTGTTTCACTGAACCGGTATAACCTACCATTCCAGCCATGTCTATCTCATGAGATATAAAATCTTTACCCAATGCATTGAAGGGAGATATAGGCCCCACCCATCTTATAATGAATCCCTTCTTATGTGTGCCACATAATCATACATCATCGCATAACACATGTAACAAAAATGGGATTCTTGAAACATCATGACATCATAAATCAATTCATATACTATAAAGGAATTCATAAAAATAATTCCATCACAACATGATCAAATCAATGTAATAATAGGGATAAAAACATAACCCTTTATTATCTTATATGGAAAATAATTTTGATAAAACACTTGAACTCCATTCTTGAGGAAAATATCCTTTCTTCTTCAAAAACATTTTTCCTTTAATAACATGTCATACGACTTTAAAATAAAAGAAGTTGATTAAAAATAAACTTGAAAACTTGTAAAGGAAGCTTCTTGGATTTAATGTTTTAAAAATCCATTCATGTCGTATAAGTTAAAAAAACATTCTTCGTACTTTTGTCGGAAAAGTCAAAAAGTACCTCGTACGACAAAAGATTCCTTTCAAAGATATTACTAAAAACTCAGCGAAGGGTAAAAATGGATTTAAAAAATTGTAGGTGGATGGAAACAATATTAAATATTGATGAAACATGGATGTGGATGATAAAATACACCCCAGTAAATACTTACGAATAAACAATCTCGGATAAAAATGAGATTGTGATATTTCCCTTACCTTAGGTCCGACTTGCTTTGTAAGTGTCCGAACCTCCTGTATAATGATTTAAATCATGTTATTGACTTATTACAGAATCATATTCATTGTTATGATATCATATATGGTTCACTTATGACATTATATTACCCGTTCATTTGTAAATTCCATGTTAAAGAAGCGTTTTGGGTAAAATCGTTTCATTTATCGTAGGTGTTTTGACTTGTTGTTCTTGACATCATTATTACTTATATCATGATTTACATACTTCCAGAATATAAAATATGATTTATATATCATATATATTCAGTATATATATATATATAATAGGTAGATAAATAAAATGAAAAACACCGTTCATGGAGACGGTAGTCCATACGTACGCATGAACGCTGTTTTCCTTTCCTTATTGTCTTGAAATGGAAGTAAGTAGATGAAATAAATATGTATATATATACATAAATCCAGTAGCTTTATAATGTCATATATTTCATTATTATTTCTTATATATACATTATAATCATTCTTAAATGGTTAACATGGAGAATGAATCTTATCGCGTCGTGGAGACGGTATTCCGTACGTACGAACGAGCGATGATATCATTTCTATAAATATTGAATTGAATTGGAGTGGATTATACAATATATCAGAATCAATATGATGATATAATAACTATGTATAGTTATTCTTTACACCATAATACCCATCCATGTAAGGTGGTGGTGGAAAATAGATTACACCACGGCGTGGAGACGGTATTCCGTACGTACGCACGCGCGGTGATTTCTTTTTCCGTAGGATGGATAGATGGTGAAATACGGTTGTTTCATACTTATAATAACATATCAGTATATGAGTGATACTGATGTTATTACTTCATAATGAAACAACCTAAGAAGAAGAAGTGGAAGAAGAAATAAAGATGAAAGAATTGGTAACGGTAATTACCTCTTCTTTGAAGTGCCTCTTTGAGACCTCCTCTTAGGGCACTAAAATTGGTCTTTGAGGAAGACCAGAACCTCTAGGATGTTTCTAGGTAAGTGGATAGGATAAATTGGCAGGGGTTGGCCGAGCTTGATTGCTCAAATTGGTGTGAGGATGAGGGGGAGGAGGTGTCCTTTTATAGGGGAGGAGAGGGGCACCTTAGGAATATCTCAAAATATTATTTTATATTAAAGTCAAAATCGGTTTATAATGGTTCCAAAGGGTCTTATTTCGAAGATAAAGTGGGGATGGGTCGAAATACTATCAACCAATAAGATTTAGACAAGTTTAGGTTATTATTTTAACCTTATCAATTAGATTTAACTCTAAGTTAAATAATTTTACTTTTACCGTGTCTTTTTGTTTTCTTTCACTATATGGTTAATACACTTACTATAACATGCCAAACGAACCCCAAATTGTATATTATTAATACATATATCCTTATCTAAGTAATTTGGCCGATCCTTAGATTTTTAGGAATAAAATAACAATTAATAATATAATATTTGATTTAAAAACTATTTTGTGTCAATTTTGACACTATTTGATATATGATTTTTGTGAAAGTCATAACAGAATTATATTTTCGAAACAAGTTGATTAAATCAACACTAATATATCATAGTAACCTAGAAAATTAGTGTAATTCATAAACAGTCTTAAATTACATTTATTTTGGTATTTATATTATCAATTATGTCAATATTTCATTAATAAGATAATTACTACATCATTTTTGTGTCATAAATAAATTATATTATTTGATGTCTAAAAATTACAAATAAAATACCAACATGTAGGAAATCGTGTTAGATTTCTAATGAATATTTATAGTCTAATTTATCTTATGTATAACCCCATATTAAAAATGATTTACTTATTAAACTTTGATTTTAACTATTTTAACCCTTCTTTAAATAAATTAATAATAAATGTCCTAATCTAATCCAAGTGGGCCTAAATGGTCATATTTTATTCCTAAGTTTGTTTTTGGTCGAATTACACTTGTCCAATAGAATTAGGACATGTGTTAGGGTAATATTAATATCATATTTACCCTTAGTTACCTTATTTACTATTAACCGTGGTAAAAAAAGTAAAAAGTTACTATTCACCAAAAAATTATTTTCATCTCATTGAACCAGATTTTAGTCCTTGATATTAACCGTGTCTCTCGGATTTTCGAAATTCCATTCACAGAAGCGGTAAAATTAAGTTTTATGCAAAATTCATTTTTTAACCTACCACTTAGTAGTTTCACTATTCATCAAAAATTGATGTTTTTCAGAACAATGCCAAAATTTCATCCCAAGCTATATTTCATATTCCGAATTGAAAAATGAAGTCTATTTTACCAAATTCATAACATAAAAGTTGCATTATTTAATTTTATAATTAAATCCCGCTGTTAAAACAAATAGCGTGTTTTTAAGAAACAATATCTATCAAAAGATTGACACTTGTTTATGTCTAGTTTAAATGTGAAATTACATCCAATGACCAACATTGTATTAAATTGTAAAAATATATTCTAAATATTCTTTAAAACCACTCAAATTAATGATTTATCACTATTAATTATTTCGATTAAAAAAGTTGTTTTTAATTATAATTTAGTAATTTTCACTATTCATCAGAATATGAAAGTTATCCGAAAAGTACCAAAATTTCACCTTAGGCTAAATTCGATACTCCGAATCCAAAAATAAAGTTCATTTTGAAAAATAAGATTTACTGGATTTCAAAAAGTGGTTATTACTATTCATAACGGCTAGTTTTAATAATATTTTTATAGCATATCGTTGTTTAGTGAAACTCGGTATTGCGTACTACACACGCTATCGAGGAAGGTCGCGATTGCGTGTAATGAAAGTCAAGTCAAGGATGTGTGTTGTGCAAGCTCCTTTTGGTGTAGCGTACAACACAAGACATTAATAAAATTAAAAAGAATATTTTTTTATAAAATCTTGGGCTGTTACATTCTACCCCCCTTAAAATGGATTTCGCCCTCGAAATTCGTCGGGGTTATAAATGGTTTACTATTCGAAAGTTTCTTTAATAGAAACCCACATCATAAAAGGGAATACCAAAACTTGGCTTTAAAAACTAAAGTATAAAATGTAACGATTACCCAAATAAACTAATCACTGGGTTTCCACATAGGTGAAAATATGGATATGGAAGAGAAATCTAACCATCATGTTCTGATGGAGAGTGGTAGAGAACATGGCTATGGAAAATCCAGTAATCACAAATCCATAAATTTGTGACGATCTAAGGTACCATCTGATTCATCAGGTATAAGATCACTAGGACAACATTTTTGGTTTTCAAGATCATTTCCCTAAAGTTGAAAATTTGAATTAGAATAAATACTTACTTTATTTTGATACAATATCACTGTTGTTCGAGCCTTGAACAATTTCCACTTCATCTCTTAAATAAATGAAGTTGAATTTGTTATTCGTGAAGTGTTAGCAGATCATGTGATAGAATGACGGGTCATTCCATCTGTCTCAAACAAAAGGTAAGCAAAAGTTATTAAATATACATAAGTCATTCTATAGTGAGATTAATCATATATAGTTCCTGAAATGGACTTATACTTCATATATCATACTGATTAATATAATAAAACTAGTTTCTACTAAACTGGGACTTCCTGTAGGCCAGTGGTAGGCGATAAAGGCCAGTCGCACTTCGGTTGTGGGTTCGATTCCCACAGCCTTGTCCGAAGCGATGGGCTGTCGCCCGTCCTGCAGGTTGTCCTTTTTCTAAAACTATATTACTATAACATCCCATAAATAATATCGAAAAAAACTTCTATCCTTAAACAATACTAACTTATGTCCAACATAATCCATTCCAATCTTTAGGCTTATCTAAAATACTTCGGTCCAAGATCATAGTATAAAGAAAATGATCACGTGAATGCCATCATTTATCCCTCATATATCTTGTTCGTTACATTCCAGTCATGTGAATACCATAAAATGAATACCCATTGAATCTCAGTGAAAACATGAGTGCTGTCAAAAGTGAACTCTTTCCACATACCAAAATCCTCAAATTTCTATATACTCAAACCATGATATCACTTAGTCCTTATATGAATCATGAGCTCATGAATATAGTCAAACATTTCATTTTCTCCTTATCCCTCCATTATGCACATATCATCTGCTTTCCAAAATATTTGAATCACTTTTCATGGTTACCGGTACCTTAAAATTATTGAAAACCACAATAATACAAAAATATTCTAATACACAATAAAATTACCTCAACAACATTATTCTTGAATACCAATACATAAACACTTCAATCCATCCTCTTCAATTATTTTCTTGGAATAAGTCCTTCCTTGATTTAGAAGTAACTTTTTAGGTCAGGGCATTGAGTTGGGTAATGCCCATGTTCTCCACAAATAATACATTGAACTCCATAACAGCCTGTCACTCTATGACCCTTTTCTCCACACAAATAACATCGGTCCCTCCATTTGAGGTATTCCTCAAGGTTCTTCTTCCCTTCTTTAGAAATCTCAATCTTCCTTTCTTTATGCCCCTCAACATGCGAACATGCATAATAATCTATCTTCCTCTTCTTTGATGAATTCAGTATACCACTAAATTTCACCTTGTTAATCATATATCGCGATGACTGATTTGGCATAATCACAATATCTTTCTCTCTAGGCATTACATAATTTTGTTTCTCATAGTCACCAATTTGTCCATTGGATTCAATGTTAACCAAATTCCGTCTGGTTCCCTCCATTAACTAAAACACAAAAAGAATTTTGTGAGAGGCAAAAATCATGCTAGAGAAAACACCATAGTAAAGGGGGAGTACCCTCAATATCTAACATCTTAGGTTAAATTCTAATATCGTTAGCGCAATTCTAGTACTATAACCTATACGTATACTTATCCTTAGAGACATCCCTAGACATACCTTAGAAATATCTCTAGGGATCTCACTAAAGTTCTCGCATCCTAGTTTCCAAAGGTTGACTAAACCTCCCTCTGATACGAACTGTAGAGACCCGAAGCCTAACGTACATGGACATTACATTACATTTGCGGAATACTTAGTACATAACAAAAACACACACACAAGGATCGTAATAGTTTAGTGTCTTTGGAAACTCGGAATAAAATCTTCTAATCGTGGGGAAAGATCTTCAACATCTCCCATAAAGATCTTCCTTTTTTTTACCTAAAACCTTTCTTTATATCCTGGGGAAAAGAAAACATAAAAGGGTGAGCTCAAATGCTCAGTAAGGGTAAACAAAAGATATATCAATCACATAATTTTCATAAGAACATAACATTTTTTGGAAATCTTAACCTGCAAAAGAGAGCATAATTTCATAACATGGAATAAATCATAGTAGTGAAATGAAATCATAACTTAAAACATTACTCATTGTGGAATACACACATAATCATAGAGAATCATTTCTTGTTAGTCAAGACTCATTGCCAAGACTATCTTAGTGGACAAAGTCCCTTTCTGAATCAAGTAATCCTCGTTTCAGTCCTGTTTCACTGAACCGGTATAACCTACCATTCCAGCCATGTCTATCTCATGAGATATAAAATCTTTACCCAATGCATTGAAGGGAGATATAGGCCCCACCCATCTTATATTGAATCCTTTCTTATGTGTTCCACATAATCATACATCATCGTATAACACATGTAACAAAAATGGGATTCTTGAAACATCATGACATCATAAATCAATTCATATGAGATAAAGGAATTCATAAAAATAATTCCATCACAACATGATCAAATCAATGTAATAATAGGGATAAAAACAGAACCCTTTATTATCTTATATGGAATATAATTTTGATAAAACACTTGAACTCCATTCTTGAGGAAAATATCCTTTCTTCTTCAAAAACATTTTTCCTTTAATAACTTGTCATACGACTTTAAAATAAAAGAAGTTGATTAAAAATAAACTTGAAAACTTGTAAAAGAATCTTCTTGGATTTAATGTTTTAAAAATCCATTCATGCCGTATATGTTAAAAAAACATTCTTCGTACTTTTGTCGGAAAAGTCAAAAAGTACCTCGTACGACAAAAGATTCCTTTCATAGATATTACTAAAAACTCAGCGAAGGGTAAAAATGGATTTAAACAATTGTAGGTGGATGGAAATAATATTACATATTGACGAAACATGGATGTGGATGATAAAATACACCCCAGTAAATACTTACGAATAAACAATCTCGGATAAAAATGAGATTGTGATATTTCCCTTACCTTAGGTCCGACTTGCTTTGTAAGTGTCCGAACCTCCTGTATAATGATTTAAATCATGTTATTGACTTATTACAGAATCATATTCATTGTTATGATATCATATATGGTTCACTTATGACATTATATTACCCGTTCTTTTGTAAATTCCATGTTAAAGAAGCGTTTTGGGGAAAATCGTTTCATTTATCGTAGGTGTTTTGACTTGTTGTTCTTGACATCATTATTACTTATATCATGATTTACTTACTTCCAGAATATAAAATATGATTTATATATCATATATATTCAGTATATATATATATATAATAGTTAGATAAATAAAATGAAAAACACCGTTCATGGAGACGGTAGTCCATACGTACGCATGAACGCTGTTTTCCTTTCCTTATTGTCTTGAAATGGAAGTAAGTAGATGACATAAATATGTATATATATACATAAATCCAGTATCTTTATAATGTCATATATTTCATTATTATTTCTTATATATACATTATAATCATTCTTAAATGGTTAACATGGAGAATGAATCGCATCACGTCGTGGAGACGGTATTCCGTACGTACGCACGAGCGATGATATCATTTCTATAAATATTGAATTGAATTGGAGTGGATTATACAATATATCAGAATCAATATGATGTTATAATAACTATGTATAGTTATTCTTTACACCATAATACCCATCCATGTAAGGTGGTGGTGGAAAATAGATTACACCACGGCGTGGAGACGGTATTCCGTACGTACGCACGCGCGGTGATTTCTTTTTCCGTAGGATGGATAGATGGTGAAATAGGGTTGTTTCATACTTATAATAACATATCAGTATATGAGTGATACTGATGTTATTACTTCATAATGAAACAACCTAAGAAGAAGAAGTGGAAGAAGAAATAAAGATGAAAGAATTGGTAACGGTAATTACCTCTTCTTTGAAGTGCCTCTTTGAGACCTCCTCTTAGGGCACTAAAATTGGTCTTTGTGGAAGACCAGAACCTCTAGGATGTTTCTAGGTAAGTGGAGAGGATAAATTCGCAGGGGTTGGCCGAGCTTGATTGCTCAAATTGGTGTGAGGAGGAGGGGGAGGAGGTGTCCTTTTATAGGGGAGGAGAGGGGCACCTTAGGAATATCTCAAAATATTATTTTATATTAAAGTCAAAATCGGTTTATAATGGTTCCAAAGGGTCTTATTTCGAAGCTAAAGTGGGGATGGGTCGAAATCCTATCATCCAATAAGATTTAGACAAGTTTAGGTTATTATTTTAACCTTATCAATTAGATTTAACTCTAAGTTAAATAATTTTACTTTTACCGTGTCTTTTTGTTTTCTTTCACTATATGGTTAATACACATACTATAACATGCCAAACGAACCCCAAATTGTATATTATTAATAAATATATCCTTATCTAAGTCATTTGGACGATCCTTAGATTTTTAGGAATAAAATAACAATTAATAATATAATATTTGATTTAAAAACTATTTTGTGTCAAATTTGACACTATTTGATATATGATTTTTGTGAAAGTCATAACAGAATTATATTTTCGAACCAAGTTGATTAAATCAACACTAATATATCATAGTAACCTAGAAAATTAGTGGAATTCATAAAAAGTCTTAAATTACATTTATTTTGGTATTTATATTATCAATTATGTCAATATTTCATTAATAAGATAATTACTGCATCATTTTTGTGTCATCAATAAATTATATTATTTGATGTCTAAAAATTACAAATAAAATACCATCATGTAGGAAATCGTTTTATATTTCTAATGAATATTTATAGTCTAATTTATCTTATGTATAACCCCATATTAAAAATGATTTACTTATTATACATTGATTTTAACTATTTTAACCCTTCTTTAAATAAATTAATAATAAATGTCCTAATCTAATCCAAGTGGGCCTAAATGGTCATATTTTATTCCTAAGTTTGTTTTTGGTCGAATTACACTTGTCCAATAGAATTAGGACATGTGTTAGGGTAATATTAATATCATATTTACCCTTAGTTACCTTATTTACTATTAACCGTGGTAAAAAAAGTAAAAAGTTACTATTCACCAAAAAATTATTTTCATCTCATTGAACCACATTTTAGTCCTTGATATTAACCGTGTCTCTCGGATTTTCGAAATTCCATTCATAGAAGCGGTAAAATTATGTTTTATGCAAAATTCAGTTTTTAACCTACCACTTAGTAGTTTCACTATTCATTAAAAATTGATGTTTTTCAGAACAATGCCAAAATTTCATCCCAAGCTATATTTCATATTCCGAATTGAAAAATGAAGTGTATTTTACCAAATTCATAACATAAAAGTTGCATTAATTAATTTTATAATTAAATCCCGCTGTTAAAACAAATAGCGTGTTTTTAAGAAACAATATCTATCAAAAGATTGACACTTGTTTATGTCTAGTTTAAATGTGAAATTACATCCAATGACCAACATTGTATTAAATTGTAAAAATATATTCTAAATATACTTTAAAACCACTCAAATTAATGATTTATCACTATTAATTATTTCGATTAAAAAAGTTGTTTTTAATTATAATTTAGTAATTTTCACTATTTATCAGAATATGAAAGTTATCCGAAAAGTACCAAAATTTCACCTTAGGCTAAATTCGATACTCCGAATCCAAAAATAAAGTTCATTTTGAAAAATAAGATTTACTGGATTTCAAAAAGTGGTTATTACTATTCATAATGGCTAGTTTTAATAATATTTTTATAGCATATCGTTGTTTAGTGAAACTCGGTATTGCGTACTACACACGCTATCGAGGAAGGTCGCGATTGCGTGTAATGAAAGTCAAGTCAAGGATGTGTGTTGTGCAAGCTCCTTTTGGTGTAGCGTACAACACAAGACATTAATAAAATTAAAAAGAATATTTTTTTATAAAATCTTGGGCTGTTACATAAATGATCAGAATGTAATTAAGGTATAAGAGTTTTATTGTGATGGTGACATGGTCAATGGGTTCTATAGTACTTTTTATCATGTTGATACTTGTATTTTAGGGTCAAAATTTGGTAATATAGGAAATAATGAAAATCATGAACATGATAGGATACCTATTCAATTTTAAAATTGATATCAAGAAGATTGGGGTTTTTTAATGTAAGTATGATGAATAATTTTATGACTGGTTGAATATATTGATGAGAATTCATAATTAAAGTATCCTTTTTGAGCTCATTGTGAGATAAGGGTAAAATGAAAAGTTATAAAAAACATTTATGGAAAAATAATTAAATTATAACTAACATAATATATTTTGTAGCAATTGGTGAGTGTTAAGAATCGAGGATGATGATTTCAGTAGAGGGAGAAACTTTGAGGTATATCCTAATATTAAATATTAATTTAATTATACATATAAAGCTATTTTCAAGGAGGTTTCTGAAAAACCAACCGTTACATTATCCTTTTTGATAAAAATGACAAGAAATTTTATGATTTTTAATTTTTTTTAAATATAAACTAATTTATCACTATATTATATATTATCAATTTTTATAAAAAAATAGAGAGAACAATTTTTTAGTAATGATGATATCAATGGCTCAAGGTGAAATTTTTTTGGAGAGATAAAGGTGAAGTTCCTGAAGCATCCAAGTTCAGAAGTATTCCATTCCATATTGATATCATAATTGTCTTATTCATGTATCTTAAGATCCTAAAAAGCCTTATAGTAATTGATAAGGTTGTAGGTCTTTATAATTGAGAGATATATAAAAAGTAAAAATTATTAACTCTTAATATATTAATCATAATTTTCATTTAATTAAAAAGAATTTAAAATTTCTATTTTTTAGTCCTAATTCATCTCCTTATGTATGGTACTCAATTATTATAAACAGAAATGTAGTTATCCTTATTTATTGGGATTTATCTAGTATATTTCATTAATATTTCATTGATAACATATCCATTGATCAGTATTTTATTAAATTAATCTGATTTTTATGTAGATGAAATTAGTAAAAGGGGGTATATTATCATTCTATAAATCATCTCAGTTACCTTGTTATTTTTTCCCCCACACAAACATAAATCCACCCCTTTTCATGATTAATTTTTATTTGATTATGTAATTTTATTATTATATAGGTAATGGTTCTATAAGTATGATCGGTATTTTGAGACACTACAATGGGATATAGTATGTTAGGTATGCCCCCTAATCTGGTTTCTAATAAGCTAGAGGCTGATGGCTCACACCAATAAGGACAAACGTACATTCGTGACCTTATACTATAATAAATTGTTACATAAATGAATCTGAAGAACAAAATAATAGTAAAAACAATAAAATATATATTTAAACAACTAAAATATATAACAATGCAGGCATGGGACAACATCTACCCTTTATAATTCCATAAAGGTTAAATTTCATAAAGGGAAATAATATTGTTAAAGAAAAAATCACAACGAAATAATATATTTCAGAATGAGTTGACACATCCACACAATATTGTATTAATGAAAAAATTCCATTATAACATTTCACCAATCATGTATTATAATGAACTATATGAATCAAATCTATCAACAATACTTGGTTTATATCTTCTAGTTCACTTTGCACTATGAAACATCCGAACATACACAACATGTATGGGAAAGAGTCATTTGTAATGGTAAGAATAAATATACACAATATAATATCATATGAATAAAAATAAAGATAAACCTAGATAATTCCCTAGAAACATAGGACCATGAGAATAAATGTTAGAGGAATCCCACAAAAAATTGTTTGATATGGGATCATGAAAAAAATTTAAATGGGTCGACATAAATCTTCATATTATATATTGTTAGAGGATATTATATCATTGAAACCAAAGATACTAAAGTATGTAGTGTCATAAATCTTATATTTAGCACCCACTATGAACCATATCTTGATGGATTATAAAAATATTCTTCATAATGTAAAAAGCGATAATTAATTATATTTTTTAATACATTAAAATACCCATAAACCATACGACAATTCACATTTTCACATCCACATCACTCGTCAGTAGATGAAGTAATGGGGGCTTATAATAGTCTCCAAGGAAGAGATATTGGAAGTGAACATTGGTACCCAAAATAGTGTAGAAAAATACAATAATATGATTTCCATAAAGCATAAATTTAATATTAATATAAAACAAATTCCTTCACTTGATAGGTAAAATTTAATTTTTATATGTGGATTAAATGAATAGAACATTAGCGTCGATGTTTATATCCATACATGGGATATGATGGACTATGATCTCGAATATATCATATGAAATGGAATGAAATTGTTAAATTACATATTTAATGAAGTATTTATATGGTGCATCAATAAAACAAAACAAAATTTGTGTGTAACATATTGATGGTCTCCATCGATGACTAACAAATAAAAGATATGGACTCTTATTAGCCTAGACATGATTAATAAAGCCTTATGTCCTCTATTTTATTTGAAATTTTTTTATTTTATTTTGATATTGGATCATGATGTTCATATTATTAATATGTTCTCACTAAAACTCAAATTGGTATTATGAAAATATAAAATTGATGGACTGGATGGGGTTAAGTGACTTAATAAATACATTTGTTGTGAGGGTTACTCAAATCTATATAGGACCCATATGTTTCTTTGTCTAATGTGAATTTGGAGATAATTTTTCCTACTCCAAGAGGGGAAAATATATGCCACTCCATAATGATAGCTTATCCTACACTACTAAATAAATGGAGGACCTAAACTGTGTATGAAATATGATAACTAGTGGGTTGTGACCTTATGGTTTCTCTATAATTATCTACACATCCTCATACATTTCTATTTGTAGATACATAACACTGACCACACCAATACCCTTATTATAAAAATCAGAAGTATTATATTTATATATGATCATGTGTCACAATAAAAAAACAAAGAATGGAATAATCATATATCCAAATCTATCACTGATATGAAGAAATAGAATGGCACCGCATACTACTCCACTAAATTGTGTATCCCTGTGGATTATATATTGTGTATCTATCTTAGGATATTTTAGCCATGTATTTTGGGAAATATCCATTTCATGTAGGAGATAATATTAAATTTACTAGGTTTTGTGAATAATTGATATTTATGAATTCTTGGGTAAGAAGGCATTCTCACAATGTATATGTTCATTTTTCTCTCCAGCTATAAAAAATATATACAAAATAAAAAAAATCCCCTATATTGATTTTGATAATATAAAACATGTACATTTCAATCCAGACCTTCTGATATATGAGGGCAATGTGAAATGGTATACAATGTTTGGTTCAAATGTGTTTACCTAGTATATATGCAGAGTATATGTTGAGGAACTTGGTCCCGTGATACATGACAAATTACCTACTGTCATATGGTGTCTAATATTTAATTCATAATAAAACTCCACCTTCTGTGGTTACTAATAAAAATAAAAACTATTTCATTTATACATTTTATTTTGAATTAATATAAATTATTCAATCGATAAATGTTTGGATATATAAAATTTGGTTATTGACTATATGTCTCGTTTTCAGTAAATCCCTAGAATTCAAAAATCTTGGACATCATACCATAAACACCATCATCACGTTAATTACCAGAAATGTTAAATGACCAACATTTCTTTATTTAATCACCACATAATATATATATATATTTTCATCCTATAATCATAAGTATGGATAAAATAATAAGATTGAATCATCTCATGAGGATGAGGACAAACTAATTAAATAGTAGTAATTAATTTCATATAAAACTTGTCCAAATAAAATAATGAACATATCAAATAAAGAGAGAATAATTCATGGAGGGGAATAAATTTGATTCATAATTACAAAACATTTTTCCTCTTCAATAATAAATTAAATTATCAATAACTGAAAAATTACCACTAAGAGGAGCAAACTTCATTTAAGAAATGTCCTTGGGAAATTAGATTAAATAGAATAATTAAAAAAAGTACATAGATTCATAATCCCTATAGAGTTTGAAATTAATTCATCATGATATAGGAATATAATAAAACATTTTAACTAATTCAAATATTTTTTTCCATAAATAATTCAATTATTAAAAATCTATTTATATTATAAAATTCACTAAGAAAGGAAAAAAAATTCAAATTTGATATAAATATAAAAAAAATAAAATAAATTTTTTAAATTTCATGTTTATATGTAATCTACTATATTATTATCTACATAGAATCTAAATCATATAAAATCATTGGAAAATTCATCTTTGGAAAATGATTTTTAAAATAGGATATTTTTTTAAAAAAATTTATAGACCATTTTTAATGAAATACATAAAATCCTATTTCTAGAATTTCTAATTCTAAAAAATTAATCTATTCAACATTCCTAGATTTAGTTACAATAAAATAATTTATTATTCTCAATATTATAAGAAAATAAAAATATAATAATATCATTACAATAGTTATTTCATTAAATCAATCATTAGAAGAACATAATAAAATATCACAATATTAGTGATGTGTGTTGTTTTCAATAAAATCCCTATCAGAAATGCATAAATACCAAATATTATTCTATCATATAAAATTCATCACCCATCATGAATTCCACTATAATGAATGAAAAAAATATTATATTGTAGGTCGTTTCTTTCTCATGGATTATCCAACATTAGAAACCGATCCCCCTAATATTTTTATTATGATTTAATTATATAAGGATACTTAGATGAAAGGTATAATATGATATGTTTTATAATTAAAGTAGAAAATTAAGACCTAGAATTAATGTGTGACAAAAAATATAACACCTCTCCTAAGGTAATCACCACACTACAGCCACAACGGTGGTGTCCAAATTTATATTCAGCCATTTCGGGTGGTATAAATGTTTGTGATTATAGGATAAATATTTAATTATTTAATAAATATGAATTATACAATCAAATTCATTGATCTAATAATTTTTTAAAATATAGAAAAATTGTAGATAACACATTCAGTGTTCAAATTGATAATAAGAAAATCCTTTTGAGAAAACCATGTGATAAATTTATCATTTTATCCACATTAAATGACATCAAAAATAAAACACACAAATATATTCGGCTCACTTATTAATAAAATATAGTTTACTACATCATCGCAACCATTAAATCATCTTATCCCCAGAAAATAAAAAATCAACAATATTTATTATGACCTCTCATTAAGAAACTCATATGAATTATAACTCATCCTTGTGGATATTAAAATCACCAATGGTGTTTAGGGACCTTGGATGACGAAATACACAAATCCATTGGGAATCATATGAAACATACTCATTAGAATCATAATTCTTATTCCAATCAAAATGGGTTATTAAATAAGGTAATAATTTCATATTACATGACACACAAAATGATTACATATCAAATAAATTTCCAAAAATAGGTCACACATTTATATACCATTAAATGAAATACGTCAACAATCATTAGAAACATTTAAAAGGATCACTATCTTGTTTACCAAATTTTGGAGCATAATTATCAATAAAATTAATGTGTAAAATAGAATTCACATATAAGGAACCAACATTTAACATTTCATAATATTTATTTTTAGTTATTAAAATTAATTTATTTCATATTGAGGATCTTTTAGTTTTTGAGTTTTTTTGTAATTATGACATAACTCATACATAAATATTAAAATTATACAATGTTGAAACTTCTACTCCAAATCCATTTAAAAACACATTCCAAAATAAACATGTAATTTTTTCTATAACATGAAAATTATCATCTTTTCCTCATCATTGTCCCAACTTATCCTTTAACCAAATGAAAAAAAATTAAAACTAGGGATGGACACAATCATCTCTGTAAGATATATAAAATTGAAGAAAACTATGAGTCTAATGAAAATACAAAAATTCCATTTAATTTTATTTGAGAGAATGGAATAATCCATTATCATATGAATAACATACATATATTTTTATCGAATTAAATCATTAAAACAAATATTAATTAATTAAAACATTTTTAGGCGACATAGTGCATCAAATACATAAAATACTTTAAAACCCCTTTCAATTGGAATAACCATATGCCCAACATCCAATATTATTATTTTTAATGTATAAAAGATCTATAATGGATATTACCTATCATATAAGCTATGTAAAGCATACCCACGGGCTATAATGGGGATCATTCTTACGTATATTCTATAATGGTATCACATGTGAGCTATAATGTGGCCCTACCATCCGTATAAGATATACCAGGCTCACATATAAGAAATAATGGGGCTTAACCCTTCATATAAGATGAATCTGAATCACTCATTTAATATAAATCTCATGTTCTATATCATTAATAAAATACCATCATCATAAAATTGATTTAAAAACATTTTTATTCCCATTTGAAAACACTTCTCCATAAAAATACCATTTTTCAAGAACCAACATTAAATACCAAATCACCATTTTCATTGAATTTTTTTTTCAATAATAAATCCTAAAAATGGAAATATTTTTTCCATTTAATAAATCATGAAATAATTTAAAGGATGATTATTATAAAAAATGGTCATGGGGGCAGAAAAGACTTTTCTCACCATATAGATTATGAATACAACATTCATTTTGTCATCTGTCATAATGTTCCATATAAAAACATGAAAAATTATTACTTTTTTAAAACATTTTAATTAAATTAAAAATTGATATAATATTTATTTTAGATTACTTTTATATCTATACAAATACATATTAAACAAAATATCAAAAATATTGACAAGGATAAAATGATTTTAATATTAAATCGTTAAACATTCATATTGTCCCATACCACTTGGAAAATTTACATCCTGACCTCCATGAATGAGTAAATGTACAAAAATACTATATAATAGTATTATAGATAAAATATGGATAAAAAACTTCATTGTAGAATTATATATAATGTTTAAAATAATAGAGGTGCATAAAATAATGAAATTCCCCATTGAAAGGAGATTGAGACAAAATCCATTCGCTTGGGTCTGATTTTCCCTGTAGGTTCATTACCATCTTGGATAACAAAATGATTTTAATTGTATAATTTATATATAACCTTTTTCAGTTTTATTATTTCTTTTATATCACTTAATATCATGTTATATGATTGTCTTAATTTTGACGGATCATGTATGAAATTTTCATGACAACTTTGATATTTGAGTCCAAAATGAATTAGTCAAGTTAAATATGATAAAATAGTTCATTAGTCCATCATATATAGAATAACATTCATGAAATAATAATTTTTATGATAAATAAATAATAATTTTAAATCCATTCATTAAATATGGATATGAAAAATGTACAATGTTACATTTATGGGGACTGTATTCCATATGTACACATGAGTAACATTTTTATTTTTCAACAATCATTATGGAGAAAAGATAACTATTATTTTTTCATTAAATTATTAAAATAATACCATTAATATAATTTTATTAATTTAAATATACTTAAATATAACATCAATGTGGTGATATGATGAAAAATCAATCACATCGCTTCATGGAGGTGATCGTTCACACGTAGACACGAAGAATTAATTCATTTCCAATTTGAAGGAATTAAAAGATGAATTTTGGTGGTTATATTTAATTTTTAACATATCATTACATTAAGGATACTGTAGTTTTTATGTCACGACCCGACTGTACCGGTCTCGAGCCGCAACTTCCCCAAGCCTGCCTCAATAGGCCAGGGGATGGTGACAAGCGCCGAAGGCATACCAATCTCGGGGAGGCCTTTTTCTAAGTACCCGTACACACACACAGACACACAACCCACTCAATACAGAAGCGCAGACTAAAAATGGAACCAATGTACAGACTACAATATCAAAACCAAAGAGTATGCATCAACCTCTATGAATAGAACATGTAATGTTCTAAAAAGTGGACTGAAAACTAAACTGAACGGTAAAAGGAAAAACACGCGCCCAACTAGAAAGGTTCCACAAACCGACAACAGGTAAACCAATGTAAATAGCTGGTGAGTCTCACACATGAAAGTCCAACAATGACCTATGAACATAGCCCCAACTCCTATGTCCTCTACACTCCTCTGTAATCTCGATCGACCTATCTGTCATCTGTACGGTCACACCAAGTGCAGGAAAAGCCCAAGAATGGGTGAGTATAAAGATACTCAGTAGGATTCCCAGAATGATCAAAGGAGAAACAAAGGAGGTACTAAAATGGTGAGAAATAGACAAAACAATGAACAATTTAAGAGTACAATATAGAGAGTTCAGCTCAACCCAACAAAAGAAAGGAAGTAGACTCATCCAATCTAAAAGGAGCTAGACACGGAAATCACGTCGCATACCTCGGGCATCTTTGACCCTCCTATAAGGAGAGCAAAAGAACCCAAGGAGTGGGAACAAAAGTTAGGTTTATATATTAATATGCTCAACAAGATACCCAAATGAGTTTTTAAGGGTATCTCTATCTAAATGATTAGCCTAGGAAAAGTCACCATCAGTGCAAAGGATATCCATCGCATATTCCCAACAGTCTTGTATGACAAAGTTATCTCATTGTTAAAACGTACAACCAAGGGTCCTTCATCGGTAAACATAGTAAAAATTCAATTACTAGCCACATATAGATGGATGAGTCTAAAAGAATTTATTGGGTAACCCACTGCCCATGCTAGCTGGAGGGTAAACCCTAGGATGTCGTCGGGTAACTCACTGCCCAACCCCGCTGGAGGGTAAACCCAAAGAGGTCGTCGGGTAACCCAATAACAATCCCCGATGGAGGATAAACCCTAAGATGAATGAGTAAGACACTTCCTAGCCCTACTGGAGGGTAAACCCTAAGGCTAACAGGTAACCCACTACCTAGCCCCGCTGGAGGGTAAACCATGATACGCCAGTGGGAAACCCACTACCTAGCCCTGCTAGAGGGTAAACCCGGAACTCGTACGATAACTTTGTAGTGCCTATGACATTAGTGTGTGTCAGAAAGAATGCTACCATGTGTTGGATCGGAGTGCGTCAAAGGGACCTCCGACCAACGTTATGAAAACGTGGCCATGTGGGGCCCACACCTCGACCCTGAAACACATCATGCAGATTGTACCATTGTGTTCCTTGCAGATAACCACGAAGAATAGGCAATTCATTTTCCCTGAATAGACTTGTGAAGCATAAGTCGTAAAAACACAACATACCCCCAAAAGCTGTATCGTGGGACCCATGCCTTGGGACCGAATATAGGTGTGCAGATTGCACCGTTTCAATCCATTTCGAAGAACACTCATAAAAGAGTTCTAAAAAAACCCAAACGGATGTCAGGTGAAAAATTTGTGTTTCACTGTAAAACATGTGAACTATGCCTTGTGGGGCCCGCGCCGTTCCTCCAACCCGAATGCTTTGTAAAGCGTCTGAAAAATTCCTCACGAGGAATAGGGTCACACAGTCGTGGATGGTGCATAAATCGGACATCCCAAATTAGAGTTAGGTTCGATGCAAGAATAATTAATTAATTAATTGATTGATTGATTATTTGCATTAAGCATATCGTGCCACCAAGCAATGAAAACAAACCGCAGGTGTTCCGAACCTACCTTGTAAGGATCGTCTCAACTCCAGGGCCACATCACCTCTAACAGCGCATCAAACAGACGTACGGATCATAAAGACGTCTGTTGCAAACATTAATAATAATTTATTATTATTAACTTAAAGGGTTTCGGGACACCCACCTTTGGGAATCAAACTCAAAATTTCTAAAACCGACATCGAAACGTCCGCCTCATTGAGATGAACCCAAGGATGTCGAAAACACGTTAAAGTGAAACGTCGTTTAGAAGATACATCCCTTTGAACAAAGGGGGAAAAAGGGGCTGGTTCAGACCGCCGGCCCCCAGCCCAGCCGCGGGTCTGGCCCAGCTCAATGCTGCCCACTGACCGCGGCCCATTCGAAAAGACTGGACCCCTTCGGTCCATTTCTTCCACCGATCAGCCGAGCGGCCGGTCACTTTGTCTGCACGCCGCACTAGCAGGACCCGTGAGTTATGGGACATTTTCTGCGTCTCCCCTGAGGTTAGCGCCTCGGGCTTCCTCCTGACTGTGACAGCCCAAGGGTGATGCCCTCATGCCGGCCGAGCGAACCGACATGATCGTTCGCCCTCTCTGCAGTAGCCTGGGCTCCCCGCTCTACTACCGGGACATCATGGGTCCTCCGCTCCACGCTCTTCCATGCCGACATTGCGCTAGCCGGCTCCACCAAACCTCACTCGATCCCGCAGCTCCATCCACTCCCGAAACTGCCGCACACCGGCCGCCCATGCTGCCTCTCGTCCTGACATCCGAACACCTCCGGCTCGACCGCACCCCCCTAGTGCTCCTCTGTTCGACTATGCACCGGCCTCGCCTTTTCCCCTTGACCGCTAGTCGCTGCACACCGACCGAGTGCCCCCTCACCAAGGCCTCGCGCTGCTGGTGCAACATTGGCTGGTTCCACTGTTACGCCACCCCGACCTCCGGCCACCGCCACTTGCAAGATACGGGTCTTCCGTCAGTCTCCACGACCACTCCAACGGCCTGATTTCAAATCTGATGGTGGATTTGGGATCCTCAGGAAGGGGCCTTCACAGTGCCTACCCCTGATTGACGATCCATCAAGGTTTTAGCACATCTGAAAATTCGGATGATGAACGTTGAATAACGCGTTGAACATATGATTTAGAATGGGGCTCAGACGATGGTCGTGTAGGTTATATCATCGTCCTAATTCTATTATTACATGACATAAAAGACAAATATGATTAAAAGTCATGAAATCGATGAAGGTAAAAAAATTAACAAAAAAATCTACCAGGAATCAGTCGTGTGTCGTTGGGGGCATGTCCACAATGCTCCTACTTCAATCCGCTAATGTTCCGGAAGAGGTCGCTCCTCAATTCAGTGAATAACGACAAAGAATGCCGAAAAATAGTTGACAGATAGGGGAATAGAGAGAGAGATAGAGAAGGTAAAACCCTAACACCAAACTCTTATTTTTCTATTTATAGAAAAATCCGCTTAGTGCAGAATACAAAAATGTCGCCCACTCTCAATGTTTCTACACCTAGGAAAAACAAATCATTTCGAACTCAATGGAAGACTCATATTTTCCTTCCTAGAATTCATTATAATGATATTTAAATAGAACACCAATGATAAAAATCACTTAGTGGTAATTTATAATTGATGATTTTGCCCCCAGGTGACTTTTCTAACAGAGGACCTACACTGACAATGATTATACCCCTCTTAGGGTAAATAACACGCTTCGTGAATAAAAATGGACTCATATTTCCGATCTGAGTTATAGATTGAGAGTTAATTGGATTTGAGCTATTAAATGAATGAATTAGTAAATTAATTCATCCATTTACATACCTCTAACAAGAGAGTGGCCGAACATCCTACACCAACATGATTTATGTCGATCCTTGAGTAAAAACCGCATTCCAAACCCAAACATGGTCTCAGATTCATGATTCAAATATCCGTTTAAGAGATATCCCATTTTATTTTCTTGAATAGTATAAAAACACTAAATATTTTTTTATAATTAATTTCGGGCACACCGGGCCTCGGAATCGCACGTCGTCTTAGCTCCTAGCTCCGGAAATATATGTTGAAATACTCCAATGTCTTACAGGGAATAAACCGGGTCTCTACCCCATTATCTCCTTCAATCATTTTATCCCTGAAAATAAAAACTAAGAAAAATAACTCGGGATATAGAGCTCACACCTAGCTCTCCCGGTCGCAAGAAAACTTTCACAACAACAAGCTGGCACAACACATGAACCAAAGGTATGGTTTTTAATAATATGGTATGAAACTTTAGGTTCATGTGTAAGAATATGCACGCACCTCATCAGCTGTAACACGTGGAAGACATAGTATGCCCACTCGAGGGACTTCTATATCCGAACCTCTAAATTCCACTTCGCGACCAAAATCACAGTTTGTTCCTGGAATATGGTCTCGTGATTACCTCCTTCAGAATACCCATTTTGTGAAACACCCACGCATATCTGGTCAAATATGATTTCAAAATCGGTGCATCGCAACCGAGACTCTCTTACACACTCTAAAGGTCGATGAGTCAACACCATCGACTGAAGAAAAGTTGCACCCTTCTGGTCCAACAGGGTCGACTGTAGGGAAGCTAACTAACATGAAACATCCTGCATCTGACGATTCTGGGACTTTCTCCTAAGAGAAATTGGTTCAAAACTGCCATTTTTCTAGAACATAGACTACCTCTAAATCATAGTCCTACAAAAATTTCAACCTGCACCATCATCTCATGTTCAAGTCATTCTTTGTGAGAACGTACTTGAGACACTGGTAGTCTGAGAAAACCACCATGTGCTCCCCCAATAGATAGTGCATCCATATTATCAGGGAAAAGACTACCACCACCTGCCCCACACAGTGAATTGCATAGTTTTGTTTATGGGGTGTCCATCACCTTGACCTGTACTTGATAACAGTATTAATATTGACGTTGATCATGCAAGGTATCAATAAACAGGGCATGCGAGAACACTCACCCCCACGCCAGAGGCTAGACACGAAAAGCATGTGGCCTATCCCATGTGTCTTTTCTCTTCCTGTACGGAAATTAATCCACAAAATAGGCACTCGGCCAAACCCACTAGTGGCACCTCGAGAAAATGGAGGTCAAGAAGAAATGACCTACTAGAAAATCCAGAACCTACTCTGACACTCCACCGCACAACCCCTCCATGAATTGACATGTTAGAGGGACTAATCTTCCACACCTCAATACTATCATTTCTTTATAGTATTGAATCTCTCTCATGGTTTTGATCGTGTCACAAAAATGGATCTTATTCGGGGGAAGAACCCCTCTTTCCCATGCAATCAATGCTACGTTGGATAACACCAACACAGGGTTACACTGACGCCCTGTGTCACCCTCGATAACCCCTCGAACAAAGAGTTAGATGAAAAGAGTACCTCACACAGTGTCTAACATGTTCTACATAGAAAATTAGAAAAATACATTGAGAATACCTCTTATCATCCCATACGATGTAGGAATGTAGAAATCTATAGCACACAGCCGCCTGCGGCCCCATTCATCATCTCCCTAAGCCTGACAGGGGCTGCCTAGTTTTGGTCTAAGGACCTCAAAACATCATCTGCCAACCATAGTTTTTCATGTTCTTCTACCAACACCGCCTACCTGGGTATTACCCTATCCTCACCTGGGATTTATCTAATCATGATAGTGCATCTGTCGTGTCGGTACATCTACCAACTATCTTGAAATCTCAACACATTTCATCGGGTAGTCACATGCCATGTGACCTCGCACGTCACAATCATAACATTAGTCCTCCCTGGGCTATATTAGTGATCTATGATGTCCTCTACCATGTCTCTGGGTCTCATCAAGGGGGGACCTCCGTCATCGAGGCCCTGCCAATTGACATTCCTCTGACAGAAATTTCTCTGTCACCACTGACTGCTCTAGCACCCTGAGATTGGTGAGGATGCATAAGAGAACTACGCTGGCACAAATCTCCTCTATAGATACCTGACTAAAATATCTATGCTTGGATGTTTTCATCATGGACCATGTCCAAAGTGTACCGATTAAGGTCTTAGAACCTAGTCATGTACTCATCCACTACCAATACTCCCCATTGAATCCCCAGCAGCTCTTGAAAACAAATATATCATATGTCGGAGGGGTAATACTCCTCACAAAACAACTTCTAGAAGTCATCCCATGAATGTATCAACTCATCGTGCATCTGAGTAACCCTGGCTCTACTGGCGCAAACAGCTTGGTGGAAAAACTAAATGTCAAAGTCACCATCTAACATGTCAGTTCCCGACAAGCCTGAAGAGTCGATTCACTAACTTTATCCAATCCTTTACTCTCTGAGGGTATGGCTCACCATGGATCCTCAATGTTCTCTGATGTTGGAACTCACGTAGCGTGCCCAACCTGCGCTCTTCATCGTTCTTCACTATCAGTAGTCTCTACTACTCCACATGTTGAGGTGATGTTGCATGTCCTCCGGGAAAAATGGTAATCGTATAATGGTTCTTGAACTGAGGGCTCGTCGCTCACGGAATCATCATCACAAACCGAAGCAAGTATCCTGGATGGCTATCATCGCTGAGACATCCTGAATCTGATCAAGGAATACTACGATCAAATGATAATATATATATATATATATATATCAAAGATGATGGGGAGCTGGATCAAGATGGATAGTAAATGATTCAATCCTATATGATGCATGAACCAATGTTCCCTGTAGCAAGTGTCTTAGCACACCGAGTCGAAAAATGGGTAATCAATGTCCTTGTGAATGGATACATCAGCCACTACGCCATCACTGGACTCCCTAGCCTGAGAGACGTTCTCGAGAAGCATTGACATAATTTCCACAAAAATCAACCAATTAATTTTTAGGGACGTCCGATCAACACCCAAAGGAACAAACCACCATTGATTCCACTTTGTCATGACCCGACCCTACCGGTCTCGAGCCGCAACTACCCCAAGGCCGCCCCCATAGGCTAGGGGCTGCCAACAAGAACCGAGGGAATACAAATCTCGGGGAGGCCATGGCCTAAGTACCTGTACACACACACACAACCCACCCAATGCAGAACCACAAAGTAAAAAGGAAACCAGAGTACAGAATACAATATCCCAACTAAAGATCATGCATCGACCTATAAAAATAGAAAAAGTAAAGTGATGGAAAGTGGAATGACAAGTAAAGTGAACAGTAAAGGAAAAACATGCACCCAACTAGAATGGTGCCACAACCCGACAACAGGTAAATGAAAGTAAACATCTGGTGAGTCTCACACCAGAAAGTCCTACTAAGACCTCTAAACGCAGTCCAAGCATCTCTGTACTCTATGCCCCTCTATAATCTCGATCGATGTATATGTCGTCTGCAGGGGCACACCATGTGTGGGCAAAGCCCATGAAGGGGTGAGTATAAAGATACTCAGTAGGATGCCCAGAAATATCAAGGGAGAAAAAAAGGAGGTACTAAAATGGTGACTAGTATACAGAACAAAGAACAGTGTAAGAGTACAATAGAGAGAGTGCAGCTCAACCCAACAAAATAAAGAAAGTAGAAACGTCCAATCCAAGAGGATCTAGAAATGAAAATAACATGGCATAACCCGCGCGTCTTCTCCCCTCCAAGAAGGATAGTAACTGAACCCAAAGAGTGGGAAGAAAATTAGGGTATATATATATATATATATTCTCAACAAGAAAAATGAACGATTCTGTAAGGGGATCTCCATCTACATGCTTATACCAGGAAAATACACCAACAGTTCAAATGATATCCATCACTGATGCCCAAAAATCTCATACGACAATGCTATCTCATCTCTAAACCGTACAACCAAGGGTCCCGCTCTGGTAAACACTGAGAAGAGTCACTGACTAGCCTCATAGAGAGGGATGAGTATGAAAGAAGTCATTGGGTAAACCACTCCCCTACCTAGCCGAATGGTAAACTATAAGAGGTCGTCAGGAAACCCACTACCCAGCCCCGCTGGAGGGAAATCCCTAAGAGGTCATTGGGTAACCCACTGCCCAGCCCCGCTAGAGGGTAAACCGAATGGAGAATGGGTAACCCACTGTACAGCCCTACTGAAGGGTAAACCCTATGATTAACAGGTAACCCACTACCCAACCCTACTAGAGGCTAAACCCTGATAGGTCGTTGGGTAACCCACTACCCAGCCCCACTGAAGGGTAAACCAAGAACTGGTCCAATAACTATGCACTACATATGCCATCACTAGTAGTCATTATCATCGCTACCATAAGTTGGTTCAGAGTGCATCAATGGGACCTCCGAACAAATCCCTTTCATGTTTCCACATTTAATGAGATCTCTAAAGAGGCTATGTGCACACAAACTGATTAAACCGTTGAAAACCTTGCAGAAAAACATGAATGATAGACTATTTACTCACCCTAAACGAACGTGTGATGAAAAATTCCCAGAACACTGCACACAGTTTAAAAGACAGCCCATGGGGGCCCTGCTTCAACTCTAGATTCAATGCTTGAAACCACCCTGGTCAACTTTTTCTCAATTCCAGGGTCATTACACCACAAGAGGCACCTAAAACAGACTCTGGATACAGAAGTTTCAACTCCAACCGTTATGAAAATGGGGCCCTGTGGGGCCCACACCTCGACCCAGAAACACATCACGCATATCGTACCATCGTGTTCCTTACAGATAATGACGAGGTGTAAGCTATTTATTTTCCCTAAAGAAAATTATGAAGCATAAGTCATAAAAATGCAGTACACATCTGAAAGTCGCCTCGTGGGGCCCACTCCTCGGGCCCAAATTTAGGATGTCGGATTGCGCCTATGCAATCCCCTCGGAATAACACTCAGAAACAAGTGCTGAAACAACGAAAAAAGATGTCGGGTGAAAAGGTGGTGTTTCACCGTAAAACATGTGAACCATTCTCTATGGGTCCCGCACCTTATCTCCAACCCGAACACTTCGGAAAGCATCTCAAAAAGTCCGAACGGGGACTGGGATCACGCTGCCACTGACGGCGCATCAATCAGACATCCGAAATAGGAGTTAGGTGTGACACAAAAATATTTATTTAAATATATAATTAATTAATTATTCTCATTAAGCATTGCATGCCACCGAGAAACAAAACCAAACCGCAAGGGTTTTAAACCAACTTTGGAAGAACAATCTCATCTCCAGGGCCACAACACCTCTAAAGATATTTCATACGGACGTCCGGCTCATGAATATGTCTATTTCAAACTTTAATAATAATTTATTATTATTAACATAAATCATTTCGGGTCACCCACCTTCGGGATTCAAACTCAAAATTTCCAAAACCCACTTCAACAAATCTGACTTGCTGAGATGAACCCACGTTTGTCGACGGCGCGCCAAACAGACGCGCTGTTTAGGAAAACACAACAATGAACAATGGGGGCCCAAAATGGGCCAGTCCAGACCGGCCGACCTGCGGCCCTGCTGCAGGTCCAACCTAGCTCGATGTGGCCCACTGGCCATGGCCTATTCAAAACAACTGGACCCATAGGGTCCAGTTCTTCCACTGACCGGCCGACCAGTCGGTCACTTGGTCTTTGTACCTCACCAGCAGGACCCACGAGTTTGGTGTCCTTATCGGCATCTCTCCCGAGGTCAGTGCCTCCGGGTTCCTACTGACCGCGGCATCCTTAGGGTGATGCCCTCAAACAGGCTGAGCACACCACCACGATCGATCACCCGATATGCGGCCACCTGGGCTCCCCGCTCCACTCCCAGGACAACCCATCTCCTCCGCTCCCTGCTACACCACGACGCCGCCACGAAAACCGACTTCACCCGCCCACACTCGCGCCCGCAGCTCCGGCCACACCCAATGCAGTCGCACATCGAACGCCTGTGCCACCTCCCCACCCAACACCCGAACACCTACGACTCGACTGATCCCCCTGGTGCTCCTCTGTTTGACCACGTCATGTCCTCACCTGATCCGCATGACCACTGGACACAACACACCGGCCGAGTGCCACCTCACCAAGGCCTCGCGCTGCTGGCGCAACTCTAGCTGGGTCCACCGCTACACCGCCCTGACATCCGGCCATCACCCCTTACTAGATATGGGCCTTCCGTCGGCCACCACGACCACTCTGATGGCCCGATTTTAAATCTGATGGTGGATTTGGTATCCTCAAAAAGGGGCCTTCACAGCGCCTACCTCCGATCGACGATCCTTCAAGGTTTTAGTGCATCCAACAATTCGGACGGTGAATGAAAAAGATCACGGCATGCATAGGATTTAGAACGGGGCTCGGACTATGGTCGTGTTCATTTGGAAATCATCCTAATTCCAAAATTTTAGAACATAAAAGAAACATTTGATAAAAAGTCAAGAAATCGACGAAGGTGCGAAAATTAACCAAAAACCTACCCCGAAAAGGTCGTGTGTCATTCACGGCATGTCCACGATGCTCCTGCTTCGATCTGCCAAAGTTCTGGTGGAGGATGCACCTTGATTCTATGAATAACGGTAATGAACAATGAAGAAAAATTTAGAGGGAAGGGAAGAGAGAGAGAGAAGAGAGAGAAGGGAAAACTCTAACTCCAAACTAATATTTTTCGATATATAGAAAAATCCTTTTAGAACGGAATTTTAAACTATTAGGCCCTCTCATTTTATATTATTCCTATGTAAAACACTCCATTTAGAACTCAACAGAAGTCTCATATTTCCATTATGAGACATCGTTCGAAATTTATTCAAAAAGAACTCCCGTGAGAAAAATCACTATGTTTTCATTTCAAATAATGATTTTTCCACAAGTGATTTTTATCACAGAGGTCCTGCAATGACAATGTTTATACCCCTCCTAGGGTAAACGACATGCTCCGAACACAACCGGGGACTCATATTTCTGATCCAATATACCATTTGAGAGTTAATTTTATTTGAGCTATTAAATGAATGAATTAATAAATTAATTCATCCATTTACTTACAGCTAACGAGAGAGGGTATCGAACATCCTGTGCCGACATGCTTTATGTCACGCCTAGGGTAAAGACCACATTCAGGACTCATCTGTCATCTTAGATTCCAGATACAAAAAATTGTTTAAGAGATATACCGTTATCGTTGTGTGAATAGTATAAAAACACATAATATTTTTGTATAATTTATTTTGGGCACACTGGTCCTCGGAATCGCACGTCGTCTCAGCTCCTCTACCGGGAAATATATGTAGAAATATTCCAAAGTCTTTCATGAAAAAATCCGGGTTTCTACATCATTCTCTCCTTCAATAATTTCATCCCCGAAAAGAAAAACTATGAATAAAACTCAGGATACATACCTCACACCTAGCTCTTCCACTCCCAAGTTAACATGAAAAACACCATTCCAGCAGAACATGTGAACCAAAGGGATGGTTCCTACTCATAAGGAATGCTACTTTTGATGACATGAATAGGAATACACATGCACCTCATCAGATGCGACACATGGAATATGACATGCGCCACTCCTACTGTAGGAAGGGTAGGGAAAGACAGTAGGAAACCTCTCAATCTATTTCATGATTCCTGAATGGCCCAAAGAAACTCGGGGGACTTCCTCGGCCGAACCTATACATTCCATGTCATGACCGAAATCGCGGTTTTTTCCTGGAACATGGTCTCATGATTCTGACCTTCAGAATAACCATTTGGTGAAACACCCAAGGATATCCGGTGACACAAGTTTTCATAAATGGTGCATCACAACCGATACTCTCTTACGTGCTCTAGAAATTGATGAGTAAACACCATAGACTGAAGAAAATTTTCACCCTCTTGGTCTAACAGGGTCGACTGTAGGGAAGCTAACTACCACGAAACATCCTACACCAGGCAAGTCGAGACTTTCGGCTAAGGGAACCTCCTATAACACTGCCATATTTCTAGAACATAGACTAACTCGAAATAATAGTTCTGTAGACATTTCAACTTTCACCATTATCTCAGGTTCAAGACTCTCATGGTGAGGACGCACCTCAAAAATTGGTGGTCTGAGAAAACCACAAGGATCTCTCCTAGATGATAGCTTCTCCACATTCTCAGGGAAGAGACTACCACCACCAGCACCACATAGTGAATCACATAGTTCTATTTACGGGGTTTCCATCACCTCGCCATGTACTTGATAATGGTATTAATATTTTCACTGAGAATGCAAGGTACTAAAAATCAGGGGAGGAGAGCAAACTCATCCAACTACCAGAGGCTAGACACGAAAAGCACATGGTATACTGCACATGTCTTTTCCACTCTTGGAAGGAGAGTAATCCCCAAAACAGGAACTCTGCCAAACCCACTAGTGGAACCTCGATAAAAGGGAGGTCATGGAGAAAAGCCCCAGTAAGTAATCCTGAACCTGCTCTAACACTCTACCGCACAACCCTGCCATGAATGCACATGTCATAGAGACTCATCCACCACACCTCAATACTATTCGCTTTAGGTGGTACTGAATCTCCCTCACAGTTTTGATCACATCACAAAATTGTGTCTCACTTGGGGAAGAACCCCTCTTTCCCATTCATTCAAATCTACGTCGGACCATGCCAACACAAGGTTACACCGATGCCCTGTGTCACCCTTGGTAACCCCTCAAACAAGGAGCTAGATGAAAATAGTACCTCATGCAGCATCTCACAAGTTCAACTATGAAATGTACTCAAAGACATATGGTGTACCTCTTATCATCCCATGTGATGTAGGATTGTAGGAATCCATAGCACACAGCCGCCAGTCGCCCCGTCTGCTAGCTCCCTTAGCCTGACATGGGCCGCCTAGTGATGGTTGAAGGACCACGAAACAACGTCTGCCGACCACAGTTCTTCCTGCTCTTCTTCCAACACCACCTCCGTGGGGACTAACCTGTCCTAACCTGAGAGTTCTCTGATCATGACACTGCCTCTGTCAGGGCGGTGCATCTACCAACTATCTAAAAAACTCTGCACATTTGATAGGGTAGTCAAACGCCACGTGACCTCACACATCACAAGCATAGCACTAGTCCTCCCTGGGATATCTCGGTGTTCTGCGATGTCCCTGACCATGTTCCTGAGTCTCATAAAGGGGAGACCTCCATCATCGAGGCCCTGCCAATTGACATCCCTCTAACAGAAATTTCTCTGTCACCAGTGCCTGCTCCAGCACCCTGATATGGGTGATGATGCACAAGGGAAATACACTGGCATGAATCTCCTATATAGAGACCTCTCTCAAACATCTATGCTTGGATTTTTTTCATCATGGACCACATCCAAAGAGTACCGAGTAAGGTCTGTGAACCTAGTCGCGTACTCAGCCACTGCAATTACTCCCCACTGAAGCCCCAACAGCTCTTGAAACAGTATAAAGAATAAGTAAGCAGGGTAGTACTCCTCAAGAAATAGCTTTTAGAAGTCATCCCACGAGATTACCGACTCATCGTGCATCGGAGTAACCCTGTATGTACTAACGCCAACTGCTTGGTGGAACAACTGCTTGTCAAAGCCACCATCTAACTTGTCAGTGTCCGAACAAGCCTGAAAAGGCAAACCACCGACTCTAGCCAACCATTCACTGTCTGAGGGTATGACTCACTATAGAACGTCATCGGTCTCTAGCACTGGAACTCACGTAGCATGCCCAGCCTACGCTCTTCCTCAGCCTTCGTTTCCGATACTATCTACTACTCCACTGGTGGAGGTGATGCTTCCAGTCCTCCTGGAGAAAGGTTAATCGTAAGATGAATCTTTAACTGAGGCCTCGTCACTCACAGAATCATCATCATGGACTGGAGATAGTTTCCTGCCTGGATATCATCGTTGAGACATCATGAATCTGATCAAGGAGTATCGCGATCAAATGACCATATATATATCAACAACGATGGGGAGATGACACAAGAAGGACATTAAAAGACTCAATCCTATATGATGCACGAACCAATGTTCCCTTCAATAAGTGTCTCAGCACACCGAGTCGATAAATGGGTAATCAAGGTCCTCATGAATGGATACGTCGGCGGCCACACCATCACTGGACTCCCTGGACTGAGAGCCGCTCTCAAGACACATTGACACTATTTCCACAAAACTCAACCAATTACTTTTTAGGGACATCTGAACAACTCCCTAAGGAACAAACGACCTTTTAAACCACTTTGTCACTACATGATCGTACCAGTTTCGAGCCACAACTGGCCCAAGCCCACCTCCATAAGCCAGGGGATGGCGAAAAGCACCAAAGGCATAACAATCTCAAGGAGGCCATTGCCTAAGTACCTGTAAAAACACAGACACTTCCCACTCAATGCAGAAGCGTGTAGTAAAAGGGATACCAAAGGACATACTACAATATCCCAACCAAATAGCATGCATCGACCTCTAAAAACAGAACAAGTAAAGAGCTGAAAAGTGGACTGAAAAGTAAACTGATAAGTAATGGTTAAAACACACGCCCAACTAGAAAGGTTCCACAACCAGACAATAGGTAAACGAAATTAAACAGCTGGTGATCCACACACCTGAATTTCCTACAATGACCTCTGAACGCAGCCCATGATCCTGTGTCCTCTATGATACTTTGTAGTCTCAATCGACATGTCCGTTGTCTGCAAGTGCACACCAACTGTGAGCAAATCCAAAGATGGGTGAGTATAAAGATACTGAGTTGGAATCCCTAAAAGCTCGAGGGAGCAAAAAAAGAGGTACTAAAACAGTGAGCAGTAGAGAGAACAAAGAATAGTGTAAGTGTACAATAGAGAGAGTTCAGATAAAACCAACAAAAGAAAGGAAGTAGACTCGTCCAATCCAAGAGGAGCTAGACACGGAAGGCACGTGGCATACCCCGTGTGTCTTTGCCCCTCCTAAAAGGACAGTAACCAAACCCAAGTAGTTGGATAAAAATTAGGGTGTATATATATATATGTGCTCAACAAGAAACCTAAACAAGTGTGCAAGGGGATCTCCATCTCTAAGCTCACCCTATATTTCAATGGATATCCATCAATGATGCCCATCAGTCCCATACGACAAATCTGTCTCAATGCTAAACCGTATAACCAAGGGTCCCACTACGGTAACCATGGAGAAAAGTCACTGAATAGACTCAAAGAGAGAGATATGTCTGAAAGAATTATTCAGGTAACCCACTACCCAGCCCAGCTGGAGGGAAAACCCTAAGAGGTAATCGGGAAACCCACTGCCCAGCCCCGATAGAGGGTATACTCTAAGGGGTCATCAGTTAACCCACTGTCCATCCCCACTGGAGGTTAAACCCTTAGGTGAATGGGTGACCCATTGCCTACCCTGTTGTAGGGTAAACCCTAAGGTTAATGGGTAACCCACTTCCCAGCCCTAGTAAATGGAAATCCCTGATACGCTGGTGGGTCACCCACTACCCAGCCCCATAGGAGGGTAAACCCGGAACTGGTCCGATAACTCTGTACTGCTCGTGCCATCACTGGGTGTCAATAACATTGCTACCATGAATTTTATTGGAGTGTGTCAAAGGGACCTCTGACCAACAGCAATTCATGTTTCCACATTTAATGAGATCTCGAATGAGGTCTCGAACACCCAAACATATTACACCGTTCCAAACCTCATGGAAAAACATGATAGATAGACTATTTACTTTCCCAAATGGACGTATGATGAAAAATTCACAATACGATGAATAAAATTTAAAAGACGACATGTGGGGCCCACACCTCAACTCTGGAAACAACGCCTGAAACCACCCTGGTCAACTTTTTCTCCACGCTGGGGTCGTAACACTGCTGATGGAGACTAAAATGAAATCCGGATGTAGAATCTACAACTCCCATCATCATGGAAACGGGGCCTGGTGGGGCCCACACCTCAACCCCAAAACACGTCACGAAGATCATGCCATTGAGTTCCTTGCAGAAAAACATGAGGCATAGGATGTTCATTTTACCAGAACGGACTTATGAAGCAATAGTCATAAAAACCTACGGTATGTCCGAAATCCTCCTCTGGGGCCCATACCTCGGGCCCAAATTTAGGTGGGAGGATTGTGCCGTCACAATCACCTCGGAAGAACACATAGAAACTAGATCTCAAACACCCCAAATGGATGGTAGCATAAAAAGTGGCATTTCACCATAAAATGTGTGAACCAGAACCTGTAGGGCCTGCACCTTGTCTGCAATCCGAACGCTTCAGAAAGCATATCAAAAAGTCCGTATAAGTACTAGGGTCACACTGCCACTGACGACACGTCAATCAGACATCCCAAACAGAAGTTAGGTCCGACATAAGAATAATTTATTTATTTAATTATTTATTTATTATTCACAACAAGAGTTCTATGCCACCAAGCAACGAAACTAAACCACAAGGTTTTTGAACCAACATTGGAAGGAGAGTCTCAACATTAGGGCCATAGTGCCTTTGACGGCGCGTCAAACTGACATCCATCCCGCGAATACATCCATTACAAACATTAATAAAAATGTATTATTATTGACTTTATGCATTTCAGGTTACCCACCATTGGGATTCGAACTCAAAATTTTTGAAACCCACTTCAGAAATTCTTCCTCAATGAGACGAACCCAGGGCCATCGATGACGTGTCAAACGAATGCGCCGTTTAAGAGATACAACCCTTTGAACAAAGGGGGCCCAAAATGGGCTGGTCCAGATCGGTCGGCCCGGTCTAGACCGCCGGCCTAGTCCAGACCTGCTGGACCGCTACTCGGCGGTGGGTCGGCCCAGCTCACCATGGACCATTCGAAACCACTGGACCCCTAGCATTCAGTTCTTCAACCGACCTGCTGAGTAGCGGGTCACATTGTCCCTACGCCGCACCAGAAGGACCACTTCGATAGCCCGATTTCAAATCTGAATGTGGATTTGGGATCCTTGGAAAATAGCCTTCCCATATCCTACCCCCCGATCGATGATCCATCATAGATTTAGCACATCTGAAAAATCAGATGTCGAACAACGAAGAACCTGTCGAACATAAGTTTTAGAACGGGGCTCAGACGATGGCTATGTTTGTTTGTCCATCATCCTAATTCTAAAATTTTAGAATTTAAAAGTCAAATTAGATGAAATGTTATGAAATAGATGAAGGTGCGAAAATTAACCAGAAATCCAATCTCAAATCGGTCATGTCTCGTTGGTGGCATATCCACGACGCTCCTGCTTCGATCCACTAAGGTTCTAGCAGAGGATGCTTTTCGATTCGATGAAAAACGGCAAAGAATTCCAAAGAATAGTAGAGAAAGAGTGGAAGAGATGGAGAGAGATAGAGAGAAGAGATAAGGGAAAACCCTAACTCCAAACTCCTATTTTTCTATTTATAGAAAAATCCACTTTGAGCGGAATTCGAAAATATCGCATCCTCGCATTTTATATTACGCCTAGGAAAAATACTACATTTCGAACTCAAAGTATCTATCAGATTTCTATTCCGAGAATTTGTTCAAATGTAATTTAAAAAGAATGGCAGTGATAAAAATGACTAAGTTGTCATTTCGAAATGACGTTTTTTGCCTTGGGTGACTTTTTCTCACAGAGGTCTTGCGTTGACAAAGTTTATACCCATCCTAGGGTAAAATACATTCTCTGAGCTCAATCGTGGACTCATATTTCTGATCTGAGTTACCGTTTGAGTGTTAATTGTATTTGATCTATTAAATGAATGAATTAATAAATTAATTCATCCATTTACATACCGCTAATGAGAGAGGGGTCCAAACATCTCGCGCTGACATGCTTTATGTTGCTCCTAGGGTAAACACTGCATTCCAGACCCATCTGTGGTCTCAGATTCTTTATACGAACATCATTTTAAGAGATAACTTGTTTTCGTTGCGTGAATAGTATAAAAACACTTAATATTTTTGTATAATTTATTCCTGGCACATCGGGCCACATAATCACACACCATCTCAGCTTGTAGCTCAAGAAATATATGTAGATGTATTACAAAGTCTTATAGGAAAAAACTTGGTCTCTACATTTTATCTCATCATGTTTGAATAAATGTGATAGATGTGTAAGAATTAATAAAACTGAAACACTTAAATAACAATTATACATCTTCTTTAGATAATCACCTTTGATTAACACATTCACCCAACTAAAGAGAGTGTTCTAATACAAATAAGGAATCTATAAATTTGTGTAGGTATTATAAAATGGGATTTTGATAGATTTTTTCTAGGAAAGTATTTGTTTTAATGTGTTAGTAAATGTTAATAAGTAGTTAAATTTTATAATCAAGGGGAGGGACACTATTTAAATTCTTCAATGTATTAAATTAATTTTACTTTTTAAAAATTCCCAATATAATTTATTTCAATTATAGGATGAATTTAGGTATAAATATATTCTTCCAAAAAAATTGGAAATGTTTTGATTATTTTTAAACCCTTTTCTTTTGGTTTTAACCCTTATTTTTTTCTTTTTAATTTTTACCGTGATATCATTTAATTTACACTTTTTGGGTCTATATTAATACTAAATATTGAAAAAAGAAAAACTAATGAGTAATTGGTAATATTTAAAAACCTATAATAATTATTCTATTTACATTTTTATTTTTAGGAATTTTATATAATTTAATAAAATATTATTTATAAAAAAATATAAATTGTGTACGTTTTTAAACTATTCATTACTTTACTTTTTAAAAAATCATAAAAGAAAAATTATTTCTTACCAACTCATATAAATAACCACTAACATGTTAAATTTATCCATAAAATTCTTGTATGATATTAATTCAAGGGAAATATTTTTATTTTAATATTTTTAGAATCATTTATTAGATTCCTCCATTAATTAAGGAATAACTATATCATCATTATGTCACCATTTAATTTGATTATTTATTTCCAAAAAAATTATAAATAAATTACCATTATATAGGTAAATTTTCTTTCTTTTTAAATAATTTTTATAATCTAACATAACATTTATATAACCCCATATTGAAATTTTTATATTAATGGGAATCATGAGTACGACATATTTGTAGTTTCATTAAATGAAGTATTTTAAATGTCATGCTCACACCCAAGTGGCTTCCAAAGGTCATAATTTCATAAGAAACATGTTTTTTGTTGATAAAAACTAATGCAATTAATTTAAGAAATTATTTATGGTGACTCTATAATATTTATAATATAATGTTTACTTTTAATTACTACATTTTCCCTTAACTATGGAAAAAAAATAATTATTAATGTTAATATTCATAATGCCAAAAAATAAAAGAGACCAATTTAATAAATTTGGAACATATTATTTAAAATATGGTAATTTTTTTTTAAAATTAAAAACACATAACTCATAGAAATTAATTTACAATTATTCCACATGATTAATCGAGGAAATGTGTTTTTTAAGTAAAAACATCCAATATTTCACATTATTTTTATATCAAATTTCAATGTGAAATTGATTCCATTAAACTAAATTTGTTTCATTTTTATAAACTAGATTTAGTTATACATTAAAACCACAAAAACACATATTTTGACAATATTAATAAATTTCATGAAAAAATATTTTAAATTAAAATGCATTATTTATTTACTATTCATCAAAAAATCAATCTTAGAATAAAAGAAAAAATTTACAACCAATGTAAATTTTGAAAATAATATTTAAAATAGTTTTTTTATTTTATCAATTGGAACATATAAAAGTATCAAGAACTAGATTTTAAAATAGATCACTATCAAAGGGATGTAAAACATCCATCTTTCTAAAAATACATCTTTTATGCCTACAATTGGATTTATTCTTATATCATGTCTTCAAAAAAATAAAATGACATTTAAATATTATAATGAATGATATATATATTTATATATATCATTATTTTAATCCATTTATGTTATTTTGTTTTTTATTTGTAATAAAACGAACTAGTGATCTTTTAAATATTTTTTTCATAAAAACATTTACATTAAATGGGTTTTATTTTCATTTATAATTAATTAGACACAAAATAATTAATTATATATACATTTTTGGACTATATTTTTATAATTCAATATTTCGTGTTCATTTCATCCATTCTAATGGCTAGGTTATGGCAATAACATTTAAATAAAAATATTTTGTTTTTGTTAAAGATCAATGTGTTGTATCATGTTTGCTATCGAACTCGGGATGTTACACCACCACATGTAACCCATTTATAATCATCGTACCATATCATTGGGTGATTATATTAATGATTTAACACTAAAATATCAAGATATCATATAAAAATACTCATTGATTTCCACATTATTTGGTGTCACTGCATTCAGATATGCATGTACCGACATCACCTATATCAATTAGTAATACATTACTAGATTAAAATATAATTCATATTTCAACTATTTGAAAGAAAAATGTAATTCCGTATAAAAACACATTAAATATATCATATTTTATTATTAGTTTTTTGTTACTCTGTAGAAATAAACTAATGATCACACAAAACAATGGCAAAAACCTTCTCAAGCATCATTGTACAAAACCAAATGCATTCCAAAGTGGTTGGACTTGACCATTCATAAAAAAATTCTCTCTTAGATAATTAATATATGATAATACCATTCAAAATGAATTTCCATTATTAACAACCCCTAAAGTTTGATTATTTACAATATAATTAATATTTTCCCATAATGAACACTAATGCCCCACTTGACATACACCACATAGTACCCATACTTACCAAGGATCATTATTTCAAAAATAATATTCAAAATTTCTATAATGATCGTAATTGAAGAACCAATGTATAACATTGAAGCATGATTTTGTACTTTCCACCACTATGTGAATACATAAATAAAAAAAATTCAAAATATCTAATCACACATAACCCCAAAATTTATGCATCTATATTTGAATTCCCAGATTTATAGAGTTATAAGGGTCAATAAATATATTTTAATACACCATACATGACTCTTTTATAATTTATTTAAAATATTTTAGGCTAGTGTATCTAGTATCTCTAATGATCAATGGTCATAAAAATTACTACCATGTACATACACTACAAGATAATTGTATTAGCATTCTAGTTGCAATGAGAATAAAATTTTTAAGCTGTATATATTTATAACACATATCAATCATCATAATATCATTTCTAGGGGGTAAAATATATCAACAACAATTATTATACCCCAAGAATAATATATACAATTAGTTCACTTAAATTAGGTCAAAAAACCTCCAAATATCGAAAATTTCCTCACTATATTTTCTTCTCAAATGTGTTTCATATCAAAAAAGGACTAAAAAATAATTTGAAGGGTTATATAATCACATCACATCATTCATGACATCAAAAAAATCATAACAATTTCATGGTGTTCCTAATGATTAACAAACACTCCTTCTGCAATGTAATTTTCACAAAACTAAATATGACACCAAATAGAACAAATATTGACCTCCTAACCCCATTTTTTCCTACCCATTGGATAGATAGGACACCAAGAGCTCAATGAAAAATCATTCCCTTAAAGGACCACCCTCAATATAATCATCTCTATGAGATCAATGAGGCTAATAGATAAAATATATATGATATTATAACTTCATATAAATCAACTCAATACTGAATAAAAAAACACTATAAGGGTATCATTGGGATGTCCTCCTATATATATTTTTAATGTATTTATATATAACTAAATCATTCATGTTTATATTGAATTATATGATAATATCTAAAATAAATGGATGATTTAGTACATTCTCGTTAATCATGGTCATGTGTATTGATATGTACATTAAATATATCATCAACATTCTATTTTAGTCATAGGATGGTAAAATAGGGATTCATCATGACATGATGAATCTTATAAACATATCTATATTAGTTTATGGTAAACTAAATATTTTAATATATATAAGTAAAATATGACCTTAATCAGTGGAAGCATCTGATAATAAATTTCTAGTCAGGCACTCTATTTGTATCACCACCCCCCAAAAAACCTAATTTGAAATATATATTTCACACTATCATTAATTAGATTGAGTGTCCCTATCAATGTCCAAAATCATATTTCAAACATTCTATGTTTCTTCAAAAACATATATTTTATCTCATGCAACTATACAAAATTTGACTACCAACACATTGGGTCTGATGGTGATTTAAATAGGGTTTTAAAGATATTTTTTAAATTATATCGAAACATTTGTCTCCTAACACATAACCTAAGCTATATTTTCAATAAACTTATAGATGGATGGTAATATATATATAAATAAAATGTAATATCTTTTATATACTATTAAAATATATTTCCATATAAGGATCCATTATTGAATATTTTTGGAATTTGATGTATTATTCTAAAATAAATTTTTATCAAAACTAGGTAACTTCTCAAATACTACAATCCAATACAGGATTTTGGCATAGGTGTGGAACATAACAAATAATAACCCTAAAATTAAAACATAAACCATATGACATGCTTGAAAACGTGATTTAATTGCAATTCATTTTGTTTTAGGATCATAGAGTAATCAACCTATAAAACTCATCTTGAACATAGAAAAAGTCATGATACCTTCAAAATGGGTTTCAAACCATCTTAAATCAATTTATCCATAGAATTTATGGTTTTAAATTCCTTAGTAAGAAATTGAAAAGAACCCATGATTGGGTAATTCTCTAAAAGGTGTGGATAAATATCAACCAATGATGAATTACAATAAAAAGGTTAAATAACATGAAAAAATCCAATATCTTCTTATCATTTTTCAAAACGAGATAAGTAATATGAACCTCAATCACCGACAATTACTCAATAACCCTAGGAATAACCTCGCATTTTAACCCTGTAAGAAATTAATAATAGGAATTAATTAAGATTATATAAACTACATTTATTCCTGTATAAATCAATTGGGACTGTTATGAAATATAGATTATAATATAAATGATGTATTTAAGATTGGATAATGTTTTATATTATAATTTGTTAATAATACCTAAAAGTTGATTTTGGAATCGATAATGAATCTCTTAATCGATCGACGTAAAGTTCATCAAGAACATTCACAGGAATCACATGACCCTAACATTTTATTATAATTATATATAATCAGTTAGCTTCCACTATTAAATCAGATTAACTTAATGATATTAAAGAATAACTATGGAAGTTTAAATAATAAGGAGATGAAAGATAACAACTAATAACTATAAGACACATGTACTAACATTCATATACACACAAATGATTCATTAGAGTTGTACGTTTAATATTAGTTTTTTAATGACTTGGAGATGAAATCATTAATTATTGTAGCTACCATGTTCTCTCTAATTTGTTTACCAAACTCAATTCCCCTATTCACTACAACAAATAAATGAGGATACATCGACTCCATCATATCCTCATGTTCCAATGAAGCTTACTCAAATTGGTGGATTCACCAAAGTACATTGACTAGGTGATTGGTCATATTTTGTAGAACCATCTCAATATGATCATGAATCTCCACTGGTTGTTCCTCATAAGAAGGATCGTTCTATAGTGACATGACCTATGAGTTTAGATCATTTTATTGGTTAGGTATGTACTTCCACAAGAGAGATACATGGAAGACAACATGGACTTTAAAGAGGTTCAGTGGATGTACCAATACATTGGACACCCCCAAGAAATTATCAAAAATATAAAAGGGATTGATATACATAGGAATTATTTTACCTTTCTTCTAAAATATCATAATCTTATTCCACTGAAAATATTATAGAACCAACTTTTCACCTACAATGAAATATATATCACATCGGAGATTGTAATGATAAATGATTTTAAACACCAAGATAACTTTATATGATGTTGAATGGATATAACCTTCTTGGAAATTTTTTATGTTGTCTTATGTCCAAATAGATTTCTATCTCAAAAATAATTATATCAAATTGGAGGTATAACAATATTTCTATAGTGGGGTTCATAGAGAGCCATCTAAATTCATGAGTGAAATCTATAGTTTAATGATAACTCAAATAGTGGAAGGTGTGGATCCCAACCACATTTTAATTCCATTTAATTAGATCACAAAGTATCTTATAGGTTTGAATTTTTATTTTAGACTTATCATATACTTGAGGATGACACACGGTTGTTAAAATCGACTCTGTATAATGATTATGATGAAGATTTATATAGAAAAATGGGGTAAGCCTCATATCCGGATCAGATAAAATTTAATTATGTACTCTATGAAACATTAAAAGTTAATAAATTCATATACTTGGAAGATTATCTATGGAGATGTGATCTATCCTAGCGATGAAGCTTTCTGACATATTAATGTGATCAAATCCCTCCCATATAGCATTTTTTTTATTTAGAAATTTTGGGGAAAATAATAAAATAATACATGGTGATGTTTAATAATTTTGATTTTGGTATGGGTAATATAAGAAACATAACCTTAGATGTTATTCTTTTATCTTTAACATTCATGAATACAAAGTACTATGATACAAAATCTATCATATCTCCCTTCATTACATCCCACAATAATTTCTCATTCTAAAGTATTTACTTTTTCATAACCCTGCTATGATTAAGTAATGATGAGTAATGAGTTTATTTTAAAAACATTCCACATTTCTGGTATAGATGAAATACATACACACTTCCGAAAATTTATCATTCCATCATGCTTAAGGATAAACTAAATAGCATTTTTAACCATATTTTGTAGCTCTACATCTTCATTATATGCCTCATTAATCATCAATTGGATTGATAGTTGAACATCTAATTGAGAAGGAAAAAAATTTCCCTCCCATTAGGATTCAAAGATCTATCCTTTTAAAATATAAAAAAATGGATTTTTGTTAACACTATCATGGAAAATATAGTATGATCCATTTGAATTGAAGAATTTTCTACATTGTTTGCATTCTCTAGTTGGTAATGGATTGATTACTCATTATCATTAAAAAGATATTTCCATATTCTTTTTTTCATATTCAACTACTTTTATGTGAATACATAAATTATAAATTTAAAATGGATATATATATATTTATCACAATTTTTTCCATAGATATTATTCATCATTATTTGTAATTTAAATTTATCAAAACTAACACCAATTCATGAATTGGGTAATTTTTTTCTTGAATCTTTAGTTTTTTAAGGAATAATCTATAATAGTGTCATTCTTTAATATATCAAATCCCAATAAATTTTGGATGATCCACTATAGGTAAGAAAACCATTTCCAACATGGGGTAATGTAAGCATAGGTTTATTGAAAAATATACTCTTCAGTTCGATGAAATTTTCCACACACTCATCTGTCCAAAGGAACTTGCCTCCCATCAATGTTAAATTTTTAAGAGGATTAGATAGTCATATAAAATTATCTAAAAACCATCGATAATACACATCTAAACCAATAAAACTATAGATCTTAGTCATCGTGGATGGTATTGACCAAAAATCAATAACCACCATAATTTAAGGATCTACTAATATACATCTAGTGAAATTATATGACACAAAAATGAAAACTTTTTCCACCCATAATTCACACATTTCAAATTGTTCATTGGGTTTCTCCTTCCATAGGGTCGTTAATAAAATTATCATTTTATATTCATTCTGTTCCATTATATTTGAATAGATATGAATATAATACATAAATACTCCATAAATTTGATCAATGTAAAATATAATGATCCGATTAATTAAATACATGTTGATATTAGGGGTATTAGTAAGACCAAATGGAATAACAATATATTCATCATTTCCATACCCTGTAAAGAATGTCACGTTGGGTATATGCCACTTCGTGAACCGTAATTCATGATATCTAAAATGATTTTCATTCTTTTAAAAATTATTGAGCTCTACGAAGTTGATTAAATAAATAATCTATTTGGGGATGAAAATAAATTTCCTTAATTTTGAACTTGTTTATTACCACATAATCAATGTTGATTATCGTTGATCCCTCATTATATTCTTTAAAAGTAAAGGTTCACCCCATGGTGACTCACTCAGATGAATGAAAACCTTTTTAATGGTTTTCAAGGAGTTTCTTCTTCAATTACTACAACTCAATTAGGTCCACTATATATGGATTCATTGAAATTTTTGTGACACAATATATCAGCACTGTTGACTAAACATCTTTATGTTTTGGTGGATGATTGGGAATCACTTCTGAGAAGATATCAAAAAAAATACCTCAAAATAGGATTATAATTAATGAGGTTTTTATCCCCAATCATTCGAGATAGATACCCCTTGTGAATGGAAATTAAGAATATTACACTAGATGTGATATCCATCATAATCTTGTATATGACATCACATTGATAGAAGACCATATGATGTTTTGGAATTTAAATAAAAATACTTCCCTTCTATAAAATTTCATGTGGTTTTACGTATAGAAAATAAATTCATGACCAATATAACATCAAATTAAACTAGAAGAAGAGTGATAAAAATAATAGGAACCACATTCACACCAACATCAATTGGAGTTGAATTATAGAGATTAGGTACAATCATTGTACCATTAGGGGATTTCACTACTAATTATAATTGAGTTCTTATGGGTGGAATATTAATACCCATAAAAAATTAGGGAATAAATAAATGGGTAGAACTGAAATCAAATATGTTATTAGTTGTTATAATTTTGATGGAATGTTTCCATTTCACCACTTCGTTATCTCACCCAGCATCAAAAAATTGTGACGAAAAGAGATTTCCCCATCTCTATTATCATAAGAGGTTTTGGATGATGATCATAATCATTAATATTCAGGTTTAAGAATTATTTACTATATTGCCTATAATACATTAATTTAAAACACTAGAGTTTGTTTGTGGCATTTTATGCGTATTTCCCTCTATTCTTTATGTTGTTAACTTATTCCCACCACTTCTTTAAATAAAATTCATGATGACCATGCCTTTCACACATAAAACATTTATTAGCCCCTTTAGGAAAATTTAATACGTTCTTCTTTCCTCACATTGAGCGTAATGTAAACGCATATTCTTCTCTCTGTGGTTTTTAGATTTTGGATTGAATTAAATAATTTCTATTTATCAAAAATGTGATATTGATACATAAATCCAACCTCCATTTTTATGTTAATAGAACATAAAAATAATCAATTCATATCTACTAAAGTATAATATATATAATTTGTTTTGGATACATGATATTAAGACAATGATGAATTAATCAACATTATCCTCTTGTTTAAAGATAATAGCCAAATCATACCTCACGAGTCTTCTAAAATTTTTCTCAAAGGTAAAAATATAAAAACCATCATTTTTCTTAACTTAAGGAAGTCCTTATAAATCATTATTTTGAAAATACATGGAATATAATAATTTAAAAACAAGTTCCCTATCTCCTCCAAATAAATAGAGTTTATTTCATCATGTTTTCTTGTATTCATAATAAGTTTCCACTATTTATTTTCTATACCTCCCAAATGGTAGAAAACCAGAATGCCTTTTTCATGTTCAAAATATTGAAGAATTTAAAATATATTTTTAGGGGTACCAATCCACTATTCAGTGACTAGAATATTAAAATACCCACAAAAATATGTATAATTCTTCCTCATTATGTCCTCAAAAAAAATTTCCCCTCATTTTTTCATTTGATTATTTTGAATGATTCATATAATGAGAATGTCTGTGTGATAATAAAAACAATATTTTTCATTCCATAATCCATAATGTATGGATTCTCAAGGAGAAAATAATTGTGGTTTCAATCACACTCATCATTAATGTAGCTACATTGTGTTTTATACATTTATAATAACTAAATAACATAGAATAAGAAACCATATTCATATATATGAACCACATAATCATGAAAAAGAACTTATAAGATGTCTAAATTATGGCACCTTATTTTTTAAGTTATGAAACCACTAGTTTGTCATAAATCATTCATAGTTATATTCTATTTAAATCATTAATTATTATTAACAATGAGTTTTTTAATTTTCAAAGCGTATCCCCTAAGAGTGTCAAACTAGTTGTTCATCGGTGACAATTTTCATGAAGAAGTTCTCAATCGAGTCTAGATCAATACTGTGTTTTTAGAGATGTTATACCTAGGTAAATAGGTTCCAGAGCTATACCCACTAGCAGTATCTAGAAATTGATATATGTTTTTGAAACCACTCACTCCATCCTTTGAAAAAATTCAAGGATGATTTCCAATATTTTTACTCATCTTTAGAATTATCCTCTGACATGACCATAGGGATATCACTATGGTTTTATCAACCTATATTCCAATGCATAACAAACAATGTACATTGATACCAACAATAATTACCTAAGATTATTATATAATGATATTAAATCATTTATATTAAATATTTATTAAATTACAGAAACACACACCTGAGGACTGTAAGAGTTTCATGTCATTGGAAAGAGCGAATCATAAACACTTTCCCATAGGTGAGTATGTCATATCACACTAAAATATTCATAATTATCACCCTTTTTGACATATCATATGTAGTATATATATTCATAACATGGGGAAAGGAAACATAATAAATGGTTATCCAGGATACCTAATAAGGGTTAAAAGGGATATAAGTCATAATTACATGATCATACTGCTCTGGAAACATGAGCACAACATTTTATAAAAACTACATGCATATAAAAGATGTATAAATGAGTCATAGAATAAATATTATAATTTTAAAGACATGAAACATAATATAATAAAAAAACATAATCTATGAAAGACAAAAATTTTGGAACCATGGTCTTCTATGCATGATTTGGAGTGTGGTTTGTGTTTGTTGTCAATCATCAATGGAAGTTCGGATCGTGTACCAGCAATGAGAACATACCATTCGAGAACACAACAATATTGAAGGTGGTGTCGTTTCCCAGTGTTTGCCAAATTTTTGGGATCCAAAATTTGGAATTTGATGAGCATCGCGAAAATAGGATTTCCATGAAGATCATGATTTAATATGGCAAAGACATGAATTTCGCGAAGATGGGATGCATTGACTGGATTTCGTGAAGACAAGAAGAATGGAGGCGGTGAGTCTTTGCGATTACGTCAAGCTTCGCGAACGGCAGAGGCTGGAGAGCTTCGCGGAGATGAAGGGCTTCGTGAGGGAGCTTCGCGGCGAAGGTGCGAAGGAATGATGACGATGATTCTTCGCGATTATGGCAAGCATCACGAACGGCAGAGGCTGAAGCACATCACGACGGAGAAGGGCTTCGTGAGGGAGATTCGCAGCGAAGGTGTGAAGGTATGTTGACGGTGATTCTTCGTGACTACGTCATGCTTCACAAACAGAAAAGTGCTCTGGTGCTTCGTGATTTGGACAGAATTCCGGCGGAATCTTTGGTGCTTCGCGATTTGAGATGAAGTGGCGTTGAATTCGTGCGGAAGGGTCGAGGGTCGGTGGAATCGCCTATAAATAGAGGCTGACCCCCTCAAGAGAAGTAGAGAGAATTTCAGAGAAATTCCTTTTCTCTCGGTTCGCAAAGGTCTCCCGCGAAGGCAGTGTGCTTCGCGAAAGAGGAGCTTCGCGGTGGCTATTATAGCTCCACGAAAGACGTTCGCCCCGCGTTGGATCAGTGAGCTTCGCGAAGAGGCAGGAGCTTCGCGATAGCCAATCATTGCGAAGGCTGGAGCATCGCAAGAGTTCTTCATGATTGTGCTTCGCGAAATGGAAGGGGCTCTGCGAAGTCTTGTTTGAGCCTTGAAAAATTGGGATCCTTGCGAAGTAGGGTACTTTGTGAAGGCCTCTTCCAAAGGTTGTTTTCCCTGAGGACAAGGGAAAAGGGGGTATTCATCAGTGGTTTGAATTTGGATTTTAAAAGAGCATTAACTCAGGACTCTGATTCAAGAAAAGTCTCATGCTAAACAGGGGACAATGAACTTCCTGACTATTACTCGAAGAGACCTTCACGTTTATAAACTAAGTGTGACTTCACCAACGTTAGTGGGCCAGGGGGAGTCAACTGGAGTGACCCGAGGGAAGCAGTGAGCTATCCCTGAATCATTGTAAAGGCAGTGAGCCTGGGACATAGTGACTGTACCTAAACTTTTGTAATCTACAGCTAGTGAAGCATAGTGGATTTTGGTACGACCGACAACCTATCGGCGTATGCTCCTTGGACGTAGTCCTTAGTGGTGAACCAAGTAAAAAGGGATGTGACTTCTCTGTGCATGTGAATGTTTGATTTCTAATCATAATCATCATACAGGTTCAACAAGTTCCTACCAACGTGGGAACAAGATCCATCACATTAAAAGAAAAAGTGGTCACCCTGATTCACCCCTCCCCTCTCAGGGTGTCCAGGGGTCCTTCAAGTGGTATCAGAGGGAGGTTTCTGGTGTTGAATCTAACCTTTTTCGTCATGGAAAACGCGATCAATGTCAGGGGAGTCCCTCACTTCGATGGAAGCAATTTACAGATCTGGAGGAATAGAATGTGATATCATCTAAGATCTCTTGGAATGGATGTTATTTTTTCTATTATGCAAGGAATACAAGTCACTGATCCAACATGCCTGGCTATGACTGAAACAGACAGGAAACTTCTTGATGCAGATGCTAAAGCACAGAATGCTCTCACTGCAGCCCTTTCTGATCAGATCTACCTGAAGGTGATGAATTGCACCTCAGAAAAATCCATGTGGGATAAAATTGAGAATATTTATGAAGGAGATAGTAATGTGAAGGAGGCGAAACTACAAGTGCTACACAATCGGTTTGATGATCAGAAGATGAATCCAGACGAGAATGCAGACTCTTTCATCAATCGAATTACTAAAGTGATTGGAGCAATTCAGGGTCTAGGCGATGAAATCAAAGACATTGATATTGTAATAAAAATATTAAGAATACTTCCTCCTCTGTATAATGCGAAGGTGTCAGCCCTTGAGGAAATAGATCTTTCCAAAATTTCTCTAGATGATCTACTGAGGAGCTTGGTAGAATATGAAATGAGAGTCAAACCAGAAGATGCTACGACACGGGTGATCAAGGAAATGGCATTCAAGTCCATGTATAAATTGAAAATATCAAAGGATAGTAGTGGGGATGATGACGAAGAGAAAGAAATTATTTCTCCCACTGCAAAGAAGTTCCAGAAATGGAAAGGGAAATTCAAAGGGAAGTTACCTCTCGCATGTTTCCGTTGTGGAAAAGTTGGGCACCTTGCCTCTCAGTGCTTGAAGAATATCAATGTTGATGACAGTGAAGATGAAAACTTCAATAAGCCTCAAATAAGGTTCATCAAAAAGAGAGATTTCAAATCTGGTAAGAAAATGAAAATGAAGTTTTTTGTTTGCGATGTGGACGAAAATGACAATGAATTCTTTGATGAAGAAGATACAGAATTCAAAACTGGGAATCGTGCTTCAATGATGGCCACTGTTGAAATGTCAGAAGATACTGATGGAGAAAAACAACTGGGAACTTGTGTAGATTCTGAGGTGCAACTTAAAGATGCGGTTAGTAAGCTTAAGATTAAATGTAAGATCTGCAATATGTGGAAATCAATTGTAGAAGAATCAACTGAATACATTGATCAACTTGAAGCTGAAATTGAACGACTGGAAGAATTTGTGAAGGTACAGTCTAAAATAATTGAAAGCAATGATGATGTAGTAGATCTGAAGCTGAGAATTGAAGAGCAGGAAAAGGTCATCTTTGACCTCACATCCAGACTGGATGAAAAATCCAAGACTACTGAGGGTCTTGAGGAGGAAGTAGTTACTTTAAGGAGTAAACTGGAGACTGAATCAGTTCCAAAAGAATCGAGGAAGAAAATATTGTTCGGAAGATACTCAGATGCAGAATTACTAGAAAGAGCCAAGTGTGGTTCAGATGGGGTTGGAAAAATCTTGAGTGATCAAAGACCCGCTTTCATGGGAAAGAGTGGAATTGGCTGTGAGGCTGAGTCATCAACTGCTGGAAGTGAAAAGATCCAAAAGAAAGATAAGATGAAAGTTGAACATGTTGAAATGTTACCTAGAGTGCTGAAAAAGGAACCATCAATCCAAACTAAAAGGAGACCTGAAAATTATCCTCAAACATTCAAAAATGATAGACAGTATTAATATTCTCCCAAGGAAGAAGGTATAAGGATAAATTCAAGTGAGAAGACATTTCCTCTCATGAAGTGTCAGTTCTGTGGCTATCTGGGCCATACCATGTATTATTGTGAAGAGGCAAGAAGCTATCTGAATGGAGAAGATATAGATGCTCAACAAAGGAGAAAAATCTCATATCCTAATTCTTATAGAAGAAATAATTTCTATGGATATTGTTTTTGTTGTTCTAACTTTGGTCGTAAGGCCGTTAATTGCAGGCAGAGAAGGGACATAGACACCTCATACTGAAGTTCAACACAAGTCATGTCTCGTCAGCAAGATAGTGTTTCTCTTTCATACAGGTTCTCACCTCTCAAAGAAGAATTTGAATATGAAGAACCTGGGAATGCAAAACAGATAGTTCAAAGGCCATCTTTTCTATATACTCAATCTAATGTCTCATGGAAGTAAAGTAAGAAGATTGAGAAAATGAACCTTGTAGAGGTAGCCCTCAAAGCTACAAAGAACAACAATACCTGGATTCTGGATTGCGGTTGTTCATCTCATATGACATGTAATTCCGGCCTACTAACGAATATCATAAAGAATGTTGATGGTACAGTAAGATTTGGTAATGATGGGGCTCTGAAAATTGAAGGGAGTGCATGTACCAAATTAGCTAATGGAGAACTAAAGAAGACTGAAGTCCTTTACGTAGATGGCCTACATCATAATATCCTCATCGTGAGTCAACTCTGTGACTCAGGACTTGTAGCTACTTTTAATCAGAAAGGCTGCACAATCAAGGGAAAAACCGGCAATTCACTTATGAAGGGATGCATAATAGAAGGCAACTTGTATCAGGTTGATAGTGAAGAAAATGAATGTTACATGACTATTGAAGAAGAAAACAATTTGTGGCATAGGAAATTGGGACACATAAATCAACAAGACATGGATAAAATATCAAAATTGAGAATTTTCATGGACATCACCAACCTGAAGTGTGAGCGTGAAAAATCTTGTGATGCTTGTATTCGTGGGAAGCTGGTCTGCAGTTCATATCGGCCAAAGAAGAAAAAGGAATCTCACCTTCTTGATCTGATTTATACAGATGTTTGTGGTCTAATAAAAGTTCTGGAACACATGGAGAAAGTTACTTTGTCCTTTTCATAGATGATTACAGTAGAATGGCATGTGTGATGGTCATTCACAGGAAACGACAAGTCCTTGACTGCATGAAAACATATCGGCGAATCGCCGAGAATGATACTAGACGAACAATCAAAGTGTTGCGATCTGACAATGGAGGAGAATACACGTACATTGAATTTGAGATTTATCTATAGAATCAAGGGATACAGCATGAGGTGGCATCTTTTAGAACTCCACAACAAAATAGAGTTGTTGAACGTAGGAATCGTGGGGTGAACAACATGGCACGAACTATGCTGATTGAGAGTCGTATTCTACGACATTACTGGAAAGAGGCTATTCAAGCTGCAGTGTACATTCAGAATCGAACATGACTTTATATGGGTGAGACGAAGACACCATATGAATTGTGGCATGGATGGAAGCCTTCTCTAAAATACTTTCGTGTCTTTGGATGTAAATGCTTCATTAAGAAAAAAGAAAGAAATCAATGGAAATATGGCGACAATGCTGTTGAAGGAATTTTCCTTGGTTACTCAATGAACAACAAAGCCTACAAATGTTTCAACAAGCGTTTGGGATGAATTGTGGAAAGCAATGATGTTAAGATAATTGAAGAGAAAACCACAAATTCTTCAAGGACGTCATATGCTGATGTGATAGAATGTCCGGAAGAATTTGAACGTGAAGAAAATTCAAGTGCAGAAATAGATGAAGTTGTTCAAAACACTCTACAGTCACATCATGATGTTGACTCAGAAGAAGAATCTGAAGAAGAAACTATGGCTGAAGAAAATGCTACTGAACCTCGCAGGAAAAATTGAAGAGTTGAGATTGATCCATCCAACATAATTGGGGACAAAAGTGCACCCACTCAAACAAGGAGGATGAAGAATAACACGCAGTCTGCATTTCTATCAGTTGCAGAGCCATCCTCATTTGAAGAAGCTGCAAATGATGAATCTTGGGTGAAAGACATGAATGATGAATTAGATCAGATTGACAAGAATCAGACATGGGATCTTGTCTAGAGACCTGAAGGTGAGAATGTGATTGGTTCCAAATGGATCTTCAATAATAAGTTTGATGAGCATGGATGTGTCATCAGAAACAAGGCACGATTGGTATGTAAAGGATACTCTCTGATTGAAGGCATTGATGTTGAAGAAACCTTTGCTCTAGTGGCTAGACTGGAGTCAATCAGGATTTTCATTTCCATGGCACTCCAAAGAGGATATAATGTATATCAAATGGATGTTAAGACAACATTCTTAAATGGTGTACTCGAAGAAGAAGTCTACATTGAACAACCAGTGGGCTTTGTCTTGGGTACCGATGAAACAAAGGTCTTTAAACTGAAGAAAGCTTTATATGGTTTGAAGTAGGCACCACGGGCGTGGTACTCATGGCTAGATTCATATCTCAAGAATTTTGAATTCAAAATAGGAGGCGTTTATCACAATATCTATGTGAATAATTCTCCAAAAGATCAATTCATGGTACTTGTCTACTTTGATGACATCATATTTGGTGGCTGTAGGCAGAAATCAGTCGATGAATTTTCCAACCACATGAAATCAGAATTTGAAATGTCTATGATTGGGGAGCTCACATATTTCTTGGGGATACAAGTGATTCAAAAGAAGGAATACACTTTTATTTCTCAGAAAAAATATGCAAGAGAGTTGGTGAAGAAGTTCAATATGAAAGACTCCAAACCAATGTCAACTCTGATTGCAGTTGGAACTAAACTTGGAAAGCATGAGGATGGGAACTCTGTTGATCCCACCATGTACAGGAGGATCATTGGAAGCCTACTGTACCTGACAGCGACAAGGCCATATATTGTCTTTGAAACATGCCTTGTGGCCCGTTTTCAGAGTAATCCAAAGGAGGAACATATAGAAGCAGTAAAAAGAATCATGAGGTACATTCAAGGTACACATATCTTCGGGATATTTTTCCTGCAGGTAGGGACAGCGAATTATCAGCGTTTTCTGATGCTGACTGGGCTGGTGATGTAGTAGACAGAAAGTCCACTAGTGGTGGAGCTTTCTATATTGGGCACAAATGTGTTGGCTGGTTGAGCATGAAACAAGAAAGTACTTCTCTTAGTACTACTGAAGCTGAGTATATCTCCGCCACAAAGGCATGCACTCAACTGCTATGGATGAAGCAGCAATTAACTGATATTGGGGATGTGGTGATGCAACCAATGGTGACTTATTGTGACAATAAGAGTTCAATTGTTCTTACGATGAATCCGGTTCATAATTCTCGTACAAAACACATTGAAATCAGGTATCACTTTATCAAAGAGAAAGTTGAGCAATGCATGATTATATTGAATCATGTGGGAACAGATGAGCAAGTGGCTGATATCCTAACAAATCCACTGTCAGTGGCTGTGTTTGAGAAGCATCAATTGAACCTCGATGTTCGACCACCTCCGAGTGCATAAGGAAGATACAGAATACCCCTCTCCCCATTTTTTTAAATGTTTTAATCTGTTTATGGATATGATGCAGGTTTATGGGGGAGATACTATCTAGGCAGAGTATGGTTTGAGCTGAACGTGAACAAAATACTGGTTTTTTGATTTATTGTCAATGGGGGAGAAAGGAGATGGAATAAATTCAGGCAACATCTGTGATGAGAAGAATGAGAAGGAAAACAGTGGAACCAAATTCGAGCCTACTCTCTTGTTTTCTACACCGAGAATTGATCACGTATACTTAGAGTGTTGGCTGGGTTGATTCCTGTTTTTTTTTTTGGTTTTCACATAGATGGAGATCTATTGAATTTTTCTTCTGATTGCCAACACACCCAAAGGGTGAAATTGTTGGAACCATGGTCTTCTATGCATGATTTGGAGTGTGGTTTGTGTTTGTTGTCAATCATCAATGGATGTTCAGATCGTGTACCAGCAAAGAGATCATATCGTTCAAGCACACAACAGTATTGAAGGTGGTGCCGTTTCCTAGTGTTTGCCGAATTTTTGGGGTCCAAAATTTGGAATTTGGTGAGCATCGCGAAAATAATATTTCCATGAAGATCATGATTTAATAGGTCAAAGGCATGAATTTCACGAATATGGTATGCATGGAATGGATTTTGCAAAGACTAGAAGAATGGAGGTGGTGAGTCTTTGCGATTATGTCTAGCTTCGCGAACAGAAGAGGCTGGAGAGCTTCGCGGTGATGAAGGGCTTTGCGATGGAACTTCGCGGCGAAGGTGCGATGGAATGATGATGGTGATTCTTCGTGATTATGTCAAGCTTCGCGAACGTCAGAGGCTGAAGCACATCGCGGCGGAGAAGTGCTTCGCGAGGGAGCTTCGCGGCGAAGGCGCGAAGGTATGTTGACGGTGATTCTTCGCGACTACATCAAGCTTCGCGAACGGAAAAGTGCCGTGGTGCTTCGCGATTTGGACAGAATTCCGGAGGAATATTTGGAGCTTCGCGATTTGAGATGACGTGGCGTTGACTTCGCGCATAAGTGTCGAGGGTCGGTGGAATCGCCTATAAATAGAGTTTGACCCCCTCAAGAGAAGTAGAGAGAATTTCAGAGAAATTCCATTCCTCTCAGTTTGCAAAGGTCTCTCGCCAAGGCAGTGTGCTTCGTGAAAGTGGAGCTTCGCAGTGGCTATTCTAGCTCCACGAAAGACGTGCGCCCCGTGTTGGCTCAGTGAGTTTCGCGAAGAGGCATGAGCTTCGCGAAAACCAAGCATTTCGAAGGCTGGAGCATCGCGAGAGTGCTTCGCGATTGAGCATCGCGAAATGGCAGGGGCTCTGCGGAGTCTTGTTTGAGCTTTGAAAAATTGGGAGCCTTGCGAAGTAGGGTACTTTGCGAAGGCCTCTTCCAGAGGTTGTTTGCCATGTGGACAAGGGAAAATTGGGTATTCATCAGTGGTTGGAATTTGGATTTTAACAGAGCATTAACTCAGGAGTCTTATGCAAGAAAAGTCTCATGCTGAACATGGGACAATGAACTTCATGGATATTAATGGAAGAGACCTTCACGTCTATAAACTATGTGTGACTTCACCAACGGTAGTGAGACAGGGGGAGTCAACGGGAGTGACCCGAGGGAAGCAGTGAGCTATCTCTGAACCTTTGTAAAGGCAGTGAGCCTGAGACAGAGTGACTGTACCTGAAATTTTGTAATCTACAACTAGTGAATCATAGTGGATTTGGTACGAATGACAACCAGTAATCGTATGCTCCTTGGATGTAGCCCTTAGTGGTGAACCAAGTAAAAAGGGTTGTGTCTTCTCTGTTCATGTGAATGTTTTCTTTCTAATCATAATCATCATACAGGTTCATCAAGTTCCTACTAACGTGGTAACAAGATCCATCACATTAAAAGAAAAAGTGGTCACCCTGATTCACCCCTCCCCTCTCAGGGTGTCCCAGGGTCCTTCAAAAAAATTGCCCTATGACACAGATTTATGGCATACACACATCTGTATAAATTAATTAACATATTAGTTGAGGATCAATGACACAACTATCATATTAAAATGTTTCCAGTCCCTAATACAACATAGTATTCATGGTTTAATCCTAATACCATCATAAATTAAATGGTCCCTTACTTAACCAAGCTCACCCCCCATTATAGTCATGTCTTTCTAATGAGATAGAAATCATTACAAAATTCATTGGAGGGAGGTATATGTCCCACTCATCGCATAATAAAAACCATACGTATGTGAGTTAGAAGATAATAATCATTCATTGAATGATCACGCATGGAATTAAATGGCTCTCATAAACATTTCATCATATCATAACTTGTAGAAAAGATTGATGATTCTTAGTCGTTTCATTATATAGTAAACAATGAAAAATATGGGTTTGATAAATATCATTTTAACAAAGCATAATCCATTTAGTGAAATATAATTAATGGTATCCCTAGGTCATATCACCTATATGTTATAGGTCACATAAATGGATTTCGTCGTCGATGGAAAATTATTTGGAAATGTTATTTAAATCATTTATTGAGGAAAATATCATTTCCGATTTGAAAAAATATTTTTAAAAACTAGGCATTTGAAAAGATATTTCAATGAAAGTAACCATGATTTTTTTAAAGGAATATTTGAATCAATTATTATTAATGATTTCAAAATACGTTCTTGATTCCGTACACATTAAAATTAATATTCCCCTGATGTTTTTGGTAAAATCTAATCTGTTATAACATTGAAAAAAGAGAAATGAATATTCCACTAAAAAAATATGTAATAATCCAATAGTTGGAAGAATATATTATAAAAATATAGAGGAAAATTATAATATTTAGTAAAAAAATTTATACATCATGGTTTTGGGAAAAAAATAGTTATATGGTCGAAGTGAGAAATTTAATATCTTTTCATAAAATATTGTTTTATAATATTAAGTACCAAATTATTGAATATTGTAAAATTTTGTGAAGATATCAGAGAAAAATAGGGTAGATATAACATCATGTCATTCTTGAGATATGGGTCCTAAGATTTTATCACTATATATTTAATCATAAACAATCCTATTAAATGATGAGATTGTAACATGAAATCATTACCAATTTGGAAACATTTAATCATAAGATTGATGAAAGAATAAAATAAAATGGAATATAAATATCATTAGGATAATTGAATTCAAGATATGACATATAAAAGTGTATTTATATACACCCCATGAATGAATATTGGTTTATAACATAACTTTAGAAAGAAAATTGAGAAAAAGTCACTTTCCTTAAGTCGTTAAATCTGTCGTACACATTCATCCTCTTGTATAAAAAATATGTTTTTATTATAAAAATAATATGGAACCATATTAATATATCTTGTAATATTTTAAAATTAATTACGCACCTTTTTAACATGTTTGGTAAAATTTCTATCTTAAATTCTTGTTTCATGAAATAACTACTTGGATTTTCATGTATTATTTGAAATTTTATATATTATCCATCTTTTAGATATCAGGATTCCATCATCTATAGAATGTAAAACATGATATAAATATCTTATATAATAATTATATAATTTTTTTAGTAACCCATTATATTTGGTTATATAAAATGAAATAAATTTCTGATGGATGTGAATCTTCATACACACGCATGAACATTGTTTCCACATTCTTGTTAGATTTAATGAAATAAAATTAACTAATATGTTTTAAAATTCTAGAATCATGTTTATCTCATAAATATCACCTATTTTTATTAATATCATCCTTAATATAATCAATTCAATGTGTAGAAAAAATTTCAACACACCGCAAGGTGGTAGTCCACTGTACACATGAATGACGTTGTCATATTACCAAAAAATGAAAATCATGAAGGTATGTATGATATAATAATTAATTAATCATAATAATATCATAAATATCATATATATGTAATATATAAACTAAAAATCCATCATTATGACCATCATTTAGAGATGTTAATGAACAGAAGAACAACATTGGTTCGTGAGGCAATAGTCCTCCGTACACACGAATTATGATTTCATTACCCATTGGAAAGAAGTGTGAAAGGATGTATGTTGTTCAAATGTTTAAAATAAAAACATTCACTGATGAATGTTTCCACTTCATCGGGTATACTCTTTATGATTTTACTAAAATCCTTCCTTGATTGTATTTATGTCCAAAATAAGAATTATTAGATAAGGTTATGGATGTTTGTATGTTATTTTTTGTATGGTTTGGTGGAATAATAATGGGTTTAAGGTGTAAATAAGAGATAAAAAGGGGTGTATTTTAAATGTGAGGTGAGATGAAAACATGTAAAAATTTAAAGATTGAATTACAACCACAATTTTTAAATGTCACAACGGTACAAAGTAGCCCATAATCAAAACGTAGTGGTTATATGGATTATATAAGGCTATAAAAGTGTTTCTAGTATAGTGGATATATTAATTTTACACTTGTTAATTTAGTTTTACCACAATGTAAACCCATTTTTACCTTAACGGGGGTAACTGATTTTTTCTATATTCACTATTCATTTTTGTCAAAATTTAATTGGGCCATATTATATAATAAATTATGATTGTTAAAAATATGAAATCCATTTTACCAAATATTATTCACATAAGTGAAAAATAATAATTCAATATTAATTTCTAACTCGTGATGAGTATGTGGGGTTTTGAAGAAAAAATGCTCAAAAAAATTAATACTTTTATATCCAATTTCAATATGAAATTTATTCCAATGAAATAAATGAAATTAGTAGTTTTATAATTTAACTATATACACATTATAACCAATATAAAACATAATTTAACTCGGTAAATAGACTCATTAAAGATGTTGTTGTCAGTTAAAATTTTGTATTTCTCACTATTCATCAAAAATGAAACATTTCAGATAAATCACAACAAATCACCCTAATCAAATATTAAATTGTACAATTCAAAAATTACGTTTATTTTATGAAATCCAATTTTAAAAATTTTCAAAATTCAATTTTATTATATTTCCCAAAAATGATAAACAAATATGAAAAAAGGATTTTCTGAACGTGTAATGAATATTCATAAAATTATGTATTTTTGAGTAATATGTCATTTGTATATAAAAAATTATTCATAATATTTAAAATATAGTTATTAATATTCATATCACTATATTTAATGTAATGGTAATACTGCTCATGTTTAAATAAATACATATTTGTTTTATTAAAACCCAATTTTTTTGTAACACAAGGTAAGTCAGTGTTTCGTGGAAGGAAAGAATAACATGGTGTTTTGTATAATACATGATATAAAAGAAGATTATTTTATTTTTTAAAAATAAATGGTTTATTAAAATCCTGAGTGTTACATTCTACCCCCCCCCCCCCTTAAAATTATTTACTTACTTCGAATTCATCACTCTCATACAAACAAATAAGGATACGTCTACCTCATCATATCCTCAAGTTCCCATGTTGTTTCATAAAATAGGTTTCTTTCCACAAATACTTGAACAATTGAGTGTTCCCCTTTTTTAGAACATTCTATATATGAAAAAATATATATCGTCATTGTTCCTCAGACGAATTATCTTTCTACTCTGGTATGACCAATGAGTTCAATACATGTGAAGGGTTTAGTATTCACATACTTATGAGAGATACATTGAAAACATCATATACTTGAGAGAGGATCGTTGTAATATATAAGAGATATTATTCCATCATTATATGATCAAAAAAAATAAATGTACTGATATACCTATATATTATCTTCCCTTTCATCTGGGATCTCATAGTCTTATTCTATAGATAAATTCCTAGAAAAAACATTCCACTAACAAAAATTTCATGAAAATATAATTGGTTTTATGCATTATTTTTTTTTGAAACTATGATACATTGATGAGATGTTGAATGTATATTACCTTCTTTTCAATTTCATCTACTATCTTAGGACCCAATAGCTATCTTTTTCAACATTCATTCCAGCTATTTAGAGATTTATACTTCTTTCCATATTGGGTTTCATATGGAGCCATCTGAATTCTTTTGTGAAATATATAGTTGTACGATAACTCATCTATTGGTAGGTGTTAATCTAAAACACCTTCTAAATCCAAAGAATATGATATAAAAATATCCTCTAGGGATTTAATTTTTATTTTTGACTTACGATCTGCTTTAGGAGGATATGTATTGATTAAACTAAACTATGTGTCAAGAGATTCCTGCACACTTCTCTAGATATTTGGGATTAACATTAGATACCAATCAGATAAAATGGAATGTGGTACTCTATGAAAACTTACAAGTTCCATAATTCATTTCCCTGCAAGAATATATGAATATATGTAGTCTCTGATAGTGATAAAATGGCCAGAAATAGTAAAGAGGTAGACTACCAACCATATTTAATTATAAACATTAGAAATTTTGGGGAGTGAAATGAAATAATACATGGTAATGTTTACCCATTTTTACTCTCATATAGAAAATTTATTCATTATACCGTTAAACATTTTTTCATTTTGCATTATCTTTATTGCATACCAAGCACTAAGAGAAAAAATATGTGATATATCTATTCATTCCATACCACCATAAGTACTCTTTAAAATATCTAAACATTTCTATACCCCCAGGATGAATAGAAAATGACGAACTGTGAGATTCCTTTAAAAACTCCTTCTTAGTATCTAGTTTGGATAGATTACATATCAAGTTCCTAAACCTTTTAATTCCATCATGATTAAAGTTCAACTCAAAAACATTTAAGACAATCTTTTACCGCTCTATGACTTTCTTATATTCCCGATTGAGAATCAATTGGATTGAAAGTCAAACATTATATAGACAAAGATAATAATTTTCACCATCCTTATGGACTTATAGATCCATAATATTGAATAATTTATACATGAGAAAAATTTTAATTCCCATCATAGTTAAGTTATCATGATCCACTTTACTCAAAGAATTGGCCACATGGTTCTCCTTCATAGGGTTGTAATTGATTGAGGGGTCATAAGGCTTAATAATCTGTAGACAACTTATTTGGTTCATCTTTAAGTCCATCTATGTGAATGTAAAATTTCAAGTATTTCGATCATCATATATATCACAAGAAAATATATTGATATAATTCCTCAATATCATTATTATGTGAACTATAAAACCTAACTCCAAATAATGAGTTGGGACATTTTTCTTAATAATTTTTTTTATTTCATGAGGCAAATGATATAAATGTGTCATTTTTAAAAATAACACATCCCAATTCTTTCCTGGATGAATAACTATAGATTACCAAATCTTCGTTACTACTATGTAATGTATGAACGGGTGCATTGAATCACATTCTCTTCAGTTCCTTGAACTTTTGCACACACTAATCTATCCAGATGAAAATGGCCCCCTCTAAGCCAATATTTTTTTATAGGATTAGATAATCATAATAAATTATCCTAAAAACTTCCATAATATCCTACTAAACTAAGAAAAATATTGATCACAATCACCATGGATGGTCTATACCAATGCTCAATAGCCACCATCATTGATGGATATACTAATAGGCCATCTCTAGAGATTATATGGCCCAGAAATGGAACCTTTTATATCAAAAAATTTTATTTTATAAAATTTCATATGCATTATTCTTCCTTAAGATATTTATTAAAATTATCAACTTGTCTTCATTTTTTTCCTTGATCATTAAATAGATTTGAAACTATCATATATTGACTACCAAAAACTGGTCCAGGTAATCTATATTGACTATATTAATTAAATACATGATGGTATCAGTGGCATTAATAACACCAAATGGAATCACTATAAATTCATGGTGTCCATACCTTATACAAAATGTCATCTTGGGCACTCCCACTTCCAGGGAATTAAATGATGATATCCATAAAAAAATTTAATCACGAAGAAGAATTTATCATTATGTATTTGAAAAAAATACATCAATATTGAGAATATGATAATTTTTCTTAATATTGATTAGGTTCAGAACATGAAAATAAATGTTGATTTTCATAGATACTATTTTCGTTTAGAGAAAAAAGAATAGGTGCACCTCATGGTGACACACTTCTATGAATAGAACTTTTCAATGTTTTCTGAGAGTTTCTTATTGAATTCATAAATCTCAATTAGTTCCATTATATAGGGATTCATTGAAATTAGTTTTTCGACCACTATGAGATATATTGAGAACTCAACATCACATGTTGCTAGAAGAATTAGAATCACTTCCTGAAAGACATCAAAAATCCCTCACAATAGGCATATCACTGATGACATGTTTCACCCCAAATATTTCAGATAAACAACCCTTTGTAATGGGAATTTAGAACCATAGAATGGATGTGATCTCCATTGGTTGTTTTTACATATTTTCACATTGATAGAAGATCATTGGTTGGTTTGGAATATCAAACATGACTTCCCTTCCTTGAAAATTGATGTGGTCTTATGTGTATAAATGCAATTCATGTCTATGATAACATCAAATTCAACCAGAAGAATAGTGAAAGGAATTTAAGGAAGCATATTACAACCAACATTAATAAGAGATTAATTATATATTTGAGATGTGATCATCATTCCTATAGGGATTTTCACTACTAATTCTACATCTCATAATTCGGGTGGAATATTGATACTGTAACACCCCAGGTAAATAAAGAATATGAAATTTTCATATTTATCCATATTTGTGAATAAAATATTAATATTACTTTCAAGGGAACGTTATGCTCGATGGCGTACCCAATACGCAACAATGAGTTTCTTTGAAATTGTACGTTGCACTCTAAAAATAAAATAATATTATTTTAAATGGTAGTTAACACGTAGCCATTGTATTGGAGGGAATGAATATAAATTACTAAAATATGATTATATATGTTTTTTAAATGTTTTTACATTTATCCAATAAAAGATAATGGCTAAAAATAAGAAAATAATTCAATTTTATGCATAGATACTCTAATATTCACTAAAAGGTCATACTATCGCCTTTTGATGGAGAACCCTATTTAAATATAGTATTGGTCACTCTTATAAATTATATTGGGCCAAATAAAACTCTTCTTTAGAATCGTTACATCAAAATTTACTTTCTGTAAAATTTTCGTATTTTTCTGATAAAGTTCATTTTTTTATGAATAGTTAAAAAAGTTGTATTTTAATTCAAAAACTCTTTTTAATATAATTTATTTATATGAATAGATTATATTTTGATTTGGTTTTAAAGTTAAATTAGAATATATTTTTACCATTTCGTCCAATAGTGGTTGTAGGAATTAATTTCACTTTGAAGTTAGACTTAAACTAGTGCCAATCTTTTGATATATATAGTTTCATAAAAACATGCTATTTGTTTTGACAACGGGAATTAATTATTAAATTAATTAATTCATCCTATATGTTTTTAATTTTTTAAAATAGACATCATTTTTGAATTTGGAATATCAAATACAGCTTAGGGTGACGTTTTGGTATTTTTTTCTGAAAAACATATATTTTTTATGAATAGTGAAACCACTAAGTTGTACTTAAAAAAACTGATTTTTCGTTTAAATGAAATTTTACCACCCTTGTGTTTTAATTTCAAAAATACGACATACATGGTTGTCATTAAGAAGTAAAATTTGGTTCAATGGGATTAAAATAATATTTTGGTGAATAGTAACATTTATGTTTTTAATCACGATTAAAGGTAATTAGTGTGATTTAAGGTAAAAATGATATTATAATAAAATGAAAATAAATTGACACTTGTCCAAACCCTATTGGATGAGTCATTGGCGACCAATACAACCCATGGGTCAATTTTTGGGACCCCATGGAGCCACTTGAGTAAGATAATGACATTAAAGCCTTTTATTTAAAGTAAAAGTAAAAATAACACAAACATGTATTGTTTTACTAAAAAAAATTTACATGGGGTTATACAAGTCATATTTTTTACTATAAATAGTCATTGGAAATAATAAAATATTTCATACATAATAGTATTTTTTTAATTTTTATACATTAAATAAAATAAATTATTTACGCCATCATGATGATGCAACGATTACCTCATTATTTAACGATTTATATAAAATGAAAAGATAATGTAAAATACAAGGCCTAAACATGTGAAAAACCTATTGTATGGGTGGATTTAGAACTATTATCACCTTATCCTCGAAAGAAATCAATGTGGGACCTTTAGAATCCGAAATTCATTTGAAAATAATGTAACCTTTTTATACCTTTCAAAGAGTGACCCCCCTCTCCTCTTATAAAAGGCATCCTCCTCTACCACCTTACCCACACCTCTCAAACCTTTGGCTCGTCCAACCCCTGACCATTTTGTCTCTCCACATCCCTATCTTACTCATAGAAGCCTCACTTTGGGCATAAGTCTTCCCATTGAAGCCTTTGAGCTCAAATCCAAAAGAATTACCCGATTTAATGGTAGTGTCTTCTCTTGTGTTCTTTTGTTTTATTTTTCTTATCCAACCCCATAAACTCTTTTTATTATTTTCTTTTGTAAAAAATACAGTATCTTAAATATACTAGGATTTTGTTATAATAAGGATTCGAGATACACCTACACACACCTACATCTAATGGTTAAAGAACATATTGTTTCTGTGTATGGTGAATTTTTGCCTCACGAAACGATGATTGTTCAATATTCTTTTAACACATTCAAAGGTGTCCATTAAGATGTCAATATATTTTTATATTATATATACTATGTTTATGGTTTCCTTAAGATTCAGTATTTTTTCATTTATGGCATACTATTATGGTTTCCATTATGGGTAAATGCGATATATTCACTTTAGGAAGTGCGGACTATCGCCCCCTCAAAATGATTTGATTTGTTAATGCCATATGTGGGACATATAAAGGATGGAGTTAATGTTATTATATATTATATTGTACTGGAATTTTAATATACCCTTATATAATTATGATTTCTCTCCATTAAATACGAAATATAAATGAAAGTAGCGTTCAAGCATACGTACGGCATACCGTCTCCATGAATGGTGCATTTCATTTCTTACCTCTAAATGGTATGTACTATTATAAATACATGTATATAATGGATATATATGATATATATGATATCCAAATAATGAATATCATTCTGGATAAAATGAACCTTTGACCACATAAACAACATGAAATTGTAAGAAGTCCATTTTTGACTTAAGTACCAAATATCGACAAAACGAACTTTATTAACGTAAATGACTACATACTATTTATAACATGGAAATAAGTTTTATAAAAGGTATAATAAACATGAAAATGGTTCTTAAGAAATTATAAATTTACAGTAGTTTATTATTCAGGAGATTAAAGAGAAATCGAGTCACGTCGGACAAGAGGTAAGGGATCCGACCTCTCTCTTTCTTTTTATGTACAATCTTTTATGTCATTCCATTTAAGTTCATATTGCTTATGATTGTAATGATATTTTATATTACTATTACTGTACTTTTTATTTTCATATGGCGAGAGACCCTATTTTCTCTCATCAATCCATTTTGGATGTTTTGAGTGGCGCCGTTAGGCTGCCGAATTTTCATAAGGGATCCGACCTCTGTCTTTCTTTTTAAGTACACTATTTTATGTCATTCCTTTTAATTTCATTTTTCTTATGATTAGGGTGTTATTTTATATTACTATTACTGTAAATTTTATTTTCATATTATGAGAGACCCTATTTTCTCGCATCAATACATTTTGGATGTTTTGAGTGGCGTCGTTATGCTGCCGGATTTTCGTAAGGGATCCGACCTCTCTCTTTCTTTTTAAGTACACTATTTTATGTCATTCATTTTAAGTTCATATTTCTTATTATTGGGATGTTATTTTATATTACTATTACTATAATTTTTATGTTCATATTATGAGAGACCCTATTTTCTCTCATCAATCCATTTTGGATGTTTTTAGTGGTGCTATTAGGCTACCAAATTTTCGTAAGGGATCCGACCTCTATCTTTCTTTTTAAGTACAATCTTTTATGTCATTCCTTTTAAGTTCATCTTTCTTACAATTTAGAAGTTATTTTATATTACTCTTACTGTAATTTTTATGTTCATATGATGATAGACCCTATTTTCTCTCGTCAATCCATTTTGGATGTTTTGAGTGTCACCATTAGGCTGCCGAATTTTCGTAAGGGATCCAACCTCTCTCTTTCTTTTTAAGTACTCTCTTTTATTTCATTTCTTTTATTCTCATCCTTCTTATGTTTGGGGATGTTCTTTAATATTCCGCATTCTGTAATTTTTATGTTTATATTATAAGGGACCCTATTTGATCTCATAAATCCATTTTTGGATGTTTTGAGTGGCGCCGTTAGGCTGCCGAGTTTTCGTAAGGGATTTTTCATCTCACTTTTATTCCCGTGAGATTTATGCTACATTTTCCAACATTTCCTTTTAGTGGTGTATTTATTTCCCATTGTTCTACTCTTTGTGTAATATACTTTAGTTTATGAGTATTTACATCAATTTTGTATAGTCCTTCATTCATGGGGAGTATATTTCGAAAGTTACCCAAGTCGATAAGGGAATCCTTCACCCTCCTCTTTTTAAAAGTCATCTTTTTGATGGGTCCTTTAATTTACATATTGATATGTTGGTATGTGTTCATCTACATCCTTGTTGATGTAAATTTTATGTCCAAGTGATGAGATTCCATTTTCTCTCTCATCAAATCATTTTCTAAATTAAAATGTGACTCTATTAGGCTGCTGAATTTTTGAAAGGGAACATCTTAACTCAATTTCAATTCTTTGGGTTAAACGTGTACTGCTTTAATATGACGTTCTAAGAATATCTGTGAATGAACTATGATTGTTTTACACTTAATATCCACTTATATTTGGTGTATTCTTTTGTCACACATAATTATGTAATTGATTTATCCTCAATCAAAGGATACAGTCTTTATAAGGGATTTAGTCTCAAATTACATTCCATTGAGACTTCATTATTGTTATTTTCCAATTCACTTTGATATGATGTATATAATGTCCTTCGACATATTATATCATGAATACCTTTATTCATATGATCTTATAATGTTTTGATTAAATGTTATTTCATTAAAATCTTCAAATTGTTATGGGACACTTTGATTAAAAAACCTCATTATTAAATGGGTTTGAAAATAGTTTGATAAATCATTAATTTTTTTGATATCTTGAAATGATATATTGTGATATCAAATGAAATTTTAACAGTGAAATGTTCAAATATGTGATATGATTTTTATAAAGATACTTGGACATTTCACGGGTGGCTACGTGATAAACCATATGACGGGTGGTGCCGTGAATACCAGGACGGGTGGTTACGTTATAACCTCCAATGCATTGGGTATGGAAGTCGACCGTATGGATATTCCATTAAGTGATATGTATGGAAGTCCTTCGTATGGCTATTCCATTAAGTGATATGTGTGGAAGTCAACCGTATGGTTATTCCAATTACGTATGTTTATGTCCCAAGTTACCTTTATATGTTATGTGTTCTTTGTATGGGTTTTATGGTAATTTATTTGGTTACAAAAGGGTAAGTAATGATATTTTATTCATTGATGAGTTTATACTACATCATAAAGGTGAAAAGTATTACTTTGATTAAGTATTCATGGTTTACTTGTTTGGAAAAAATAACAGTTTTCCTTCTTTGTGTATCCCTTACTGAGCTTTTTATGCTCATCCATAGTTTTGAAATGTTATCCACAGGACATAAAGATGAATATGGTCAAGGATGGGATCAAGGAAAGACAAGCTACCTAAAACATGGAACTAGACATGTTTCATTATAAGAGTTTTTATTTTATGGAAACTTAGTAGAAGTGTCTACATTGTAATCTTTTGAGATGTAATTGTTATTTCCTAATTCTCTAAAACACTAAACCTGAAAATATCCTCAATGTGAATTATTCATTTAATTCATTATTAAGTATGGTTAAGGGAAGGGGCCTTATAGTTGGTATCAAAGGTCGGTTTACATAACTTTAGAGGTTAGCGTATTCTTTAATCATAAGTGACATTACCATAATGGCTAGGATCTCAGAAAGAGTGAGGTTTTTAGATAAAGTGAATGAGTAAGTATATCTTAGTGTTTATCTTTCTCATTAGTACATGATAATTTTGTTGATATACTCACACTGACTTTTTTTGGTTTTAGTAAATGGATGGATCTAGCAGGCGCCAAAGTGACAATGGATTTGAAGGGAACTTTGGTGGTTCTCTGATTAAGAGACTGGATGAAATGGGGGATTCAATGAGAAATATCATGGTTTTTCTAAACCAACTATCAAGAGTCGTGATCAACCAATTTAACCATGGTGAGTTCTGTAATGCATCATGTACAAGAGAACCAACTCAATTAGGTTGTTCAGGTGATAATTATAAAGGTAACCATTAGGGTTTTTATGATCCTTACTTTTGAGGTAGTTATGGGGTACTATATGTTATGATGAAAAATGAAAGGCATGAGATAAACATGAAGTTAAATTATGTTATGGTTATTTTTTAAATTTTTTTCTCCATTTGGGGAATGTTTTAAGGATTATATAGTTTGGTAAAAAGGACATCACGCAGACCGTGTGACAACCTGTCGCGTCGGACAAAGGTGATGGAATCGAACCCACACCCAAAGTACTACTGGTATTTATCACCTACAACTGGACTACGTGAAGTCCCTGGTTAGTTTGACTAATTATTTTTAGTTAGAAAATTTTATGAATCACGAGTAAGTGGATTTTGGTTTATCTATGGAAATTATTAACCTATCCTGGAGGATATGTGATTAGGTTAATTAGTTTTCAATATGAGACTTTAACAGCAACTGATGTTATTTGGAGATAAGTGTTAATTTATACCTTGGAAGACTATGTGATTAAATCCTTCAAATATTTTTGTTTCAATCGTAGTTTTGTTTACCTTGAAGAATTTTATGGATAGACGTTTATCGAATGGTCTTCATTGAACTTTGGGTTTTGTTGGACAAATTTTGAAGATGAAGAATAGATTTTCCTTTTAGAAAGGATTATCCTTTTTTGGATTATCTGATCTTGTTCTAACAATTTGGTTTTGGTTTTTGTCTAAAGACATGTGAAATATATAGTTCTCTTTTTTAGATTAAGTGATTCTCTAGAATTTGATTATAGATCTCTTAATGTGGACAAGTCATCCTAAATACTCTTATTTTGGAGAAAATATGAGTTCGTGTAAGAAATATAGTAAAAGTTAAATGTCAACATGACAAGTAAGTATGTTTCCTTATGTTTTAGTTAAAATCATAAATAAATTACTCAATGAAAAGTAACTTAAAACAAAAATGTTGTCTGTTAATTTTTCCTACTTAGGAATCAATTAACATTTAACCCATCACAAGTTTGTAATTTTCTTGTGGTTAACTATTTCCGAAACATGTTTTCTATCACTCTACATCAGAACATGAACCTTTGTTTTCTCCTCCATGTCCATGTTTTCCTACATGGAATCCTAGTATGGGTTAACTCGGGTGACCTTTGTAATTCACTTTCTTTATTTTAAAGTGATAGTTTTACTGACTCTTGTTCTGATGTGGGATTTTCAATGATGTTTCCAAGACCAATTTTAAAATTGCGAGGACGCAATTCCCAAAAGGGGGGGGGGGAGGATGTAACACCCCAGGTAAATAATGAATATGACATTTTCATATTTATCCATATTTGTGAATAAAATATTAATAATACTTTAAAGGGAACGTTAAGCTCGATGGCGTACCCAATACGCAACAACGAGTTACTTTGAAATCGTACATTGCACTCTAAAAATAAAATAATATTATTTTAAATTTTACTTAACACATAGCCGTTGTATTGGCGGGAATGAATATAAATAATTAAAATATGATTATATATGTTTTTAAATGTTTTTACATTTATCTAATAAAATATAAAGGCTTAAAATATGAAAAGAATTTAATTTTAGGCATAAATACTCTAATATTCACTAAAAGGTCGAATTATCATCTTTTGGTGGTGAACCCTCTTTAAATATAGTTTTGGTCACTCTTATAAATTCTGTTGGACCAAATTAAACTCTTATTTAGAATTGGGACATCAAAATTTACTTTGTGTAAAATTTTTGTATTTTTCAGTTAAAGATCATTTTTTTAATGAATAGTGAAAAATGTTGTATTTTAATTCAAAACTTTTTTAATCTAATTTATTTATATTATTAAATTATATTTTGAATTGGTTTTAAAGTTCAATTAGAATATATTTTTACCATTTAATCCAATAGTGGTCTTTGAATTATTTTTACTTTGAAATTGGACTTCAACATGTGTCAATCTTTTGATATATATTATTTCAGAAAAACACGCTATTTGTTTTGACAGCAGGAATTAATTATTAAATTAATTAATGAATCTTATATGTTTGGAATTTTTTAAAATATAAATCATTTTTGAATTTGGAATGTCAAATATAGCTTAGTGGGAAGTTTTGGTATTTTTTCTGAAAAACTTCAATTTTTGATGAATAGTGAAACCACTAAGTTGTACTTAAAAAAAGTGATTTTTCATTTAAATGAAATTCTACCACCTCTGTGTTTTTAATTTCAAAAATCCTACATAAATGGTTTTCATTAATAAGTAAAATTTGGTTCAATGGGATTAAAATAATTTTTTGGTGAATAGTAACTTTTAAGTTTTTAATCACGATTAAAGGCAATTAGTGTGATTTAAGGTAAAAAGTATATTATAATAAAATTAAAATAACATGAAACTTGTCCTAACCCTATTGGATGAGTCATGGCCGACCAAGACAACCCATGGGTCGATTTTTGGGACCCCATGGAGCCACTAGGGTAAGATAATGACATTAATGCCTTTTATTTAAAGTAAAAGTAATAATAACACAAACATGTATTGTTTTACTATAAAAATTTTTACATGGGGCTATACAAGTTATATTTTTGACTATAAATATTAATTGGAAAGATAAAAATATTTCCTATATCATGGTGATTTTTTATAATTTTTAGACATTATATAAATTAAATTATTTATGACATCATGATGATGAAGTGATTACCTCATTATTTAAAGATTTAAATAAAATGAAAATAAATTGTAAAATCTAAGACCTACACAAGTCAAAAACCTATTGTATGGGTGGATTTAGAACTATAATCACCTTATACTCGAAATACACCAATTTGGGACCTTTAAAATCCGAAATTCATTTGAAAATAAAGTAACATTTTATACCTTTCCACGAGTGACCCTCCTCTCCTCTTATAAAAGGCCCCCACCTCTACCACCTTACCCACACCTCTCAACCCTTTTCCTCGGCCAACCCCTGCCCATTTTGTCTCTACACATCCCTGTATTACCCATAGAAGCCTCAAATTGGGCAGATTTCTTCCCAAGGAAGCCTTTGAGCTCAAATAAAAAAGAGTTACCTGATTTAAAGGTAGTGTCTTGTCTTGTGTTCTTTTGTTTTATTTTGCTTCTCAAACCCCCTAAAATATTTTTATTCACTTCTTTTATAACAACTAAAGTATATAAGATATAATAGGATTTTGTTATAAGATGTATTTGAGATACACCTACATACACCTAAATCTAATGGTTAAAGAATATACTGTTTCTGTGGATGGTGAATTTCTGCCTCACGAAACAATGATTGTTCAATATTTTTTTAACACCTTCAAAGCTAGACATTAAGATGTAAATATATTCATAAATGATATATAATATTTTTATGTTTTCCTAAATCTTCTGTATTTTTTAATTTATGGCATACCTTTATGGTTTCCATTATGGGTAAACGCAATATCTTCACTTTAGGAAGTGCGGACTACCGCCCCTCAATTTGATTTGATTCGTTAATGTCATATGTGGGACGTATAAAAGATATAGTTAATGTTATTATATATGATATTATAATGGAATTTTAATATACCATTATATCATTATGATTTCACTCCATTAAATTTCCAATATAAATGAAAGTAGTGTTCATGCGTACGTACGACTTACCGTCTCCATGAACATAGCATTTCATTTCTTACCTCTAAATGTTATGTACTATTATAAATACATTTATATGAAGGATATATATGATATATATGATATCCAAATCATGAATATAATTATGTATATAATGAACCTTTGACTACATAAATAACATGTACTTTTAGAAGTCCATTTTTGACCTAAGTACCAAATATCGACAAAACGAACTTTATTAACTAAAATGATTGCATAATATTAATAACATGGAAATAAGTTGTATAAATGGAATAATAAACTTGAAAAAGGTTCTTAGGAATGTATAAATTAACTCTAGTTTATTATTCGGGAGATTAAAGAGCAATCGAGTCAAGTCAGACACGAGGTAAGGGATCTAACCTCTCTCTTTCTTTTTATGTACACTCTTTTATGTCATTCCTTTTAAGTTCATATTGCTTATTATTGGGATGTTATTTTATATTACTCATACTTTAATTTTTTTGTTCATATGATGAGAGACCCTATTTTCTCTCATCAATCCATTTTGAATGTTTTGAGTGGCGTCGTTAGGCTGTCGAATTTTCATAAGGGATCTGACCTCTCTCTTTCTTTTTAAGTACACTCTTTTATGTCATTCCTTTTAAGTTAATCTTCAATATTAATGGGATGTTATTTTATATTACTCTTACTGTAATTTTTATTTTCATATGATTAGAGACCCTATTTTCTCTCTTCAATACATTTTGATGTTTTGAGTGGTGCCGTTAGGCTACCGAATTTAAGTAAGGGATCTGACCACTCTCTTTGTTTTCAAGTACACTCATTCATGACATTCCTTTTAAGTTCATATTGATTATGATTGGGATGTTATTTTATATTAATATTACTTTAATTTTTATGTTCATATGATTAGAGACCCTATTTTATCTTATCAATCCATTTTGGATGTTTTGAGTGGCGTCGTTAGGCTACCGAATGTTCGTAAGGAATCTGACCTCTCTCTTTCATTTTAAGTACACTCTTTTATGTCATTACTTTTATGTTCATATTTCTTATGATTGGGATGTTCTTTTATATTACTCTTACTATACTTTTTATGTTAATATGATGAGATATCCTATTTTCTCTCATCAATCCATTTTGGATGTTTTGAGTGGCGCCGTTAGGGTGCCGAATTTTCATAAGGGATCCGACCTCTCTCTTTCTTTTTAAGTACTCTATTTTATGTCATTTCTTTTAAGCTCATCATTATTATGTTTGGGGATGTTCTTTTATATTCCAAATTCTATACTTTTTATGTTAATATTATAAGAGACCCTATTTGATCTCATAAATCCGTTTTTGTAATTTTTAAGTGGTGTCATTAGGCTGCCGAGTTTTCGTAAGGTATTTTTTATCTCACTTTTATTCTTGTGAGATTTATGCTACATTTTCCACCATTTCCTTTGAGTGGTGTATGTACTTCCCATTGTTCTACTCTTTGTGTAATATAACATCCTTTATAAGTATTTACATCAATGTTGTATATTCTTTCTTTCATGGGGTGTACATTTCGAAAGTTACCCAAGTCAGTAAGGGAACCTTTCACCCTCCTCTTTTTAAAAGACATCTTTTTGATGGGTCTTTTAATTTACATATTGATATGTTGTGATATGTTCTTCTACATCATTATTGATGTAAATTTTATGTCCAAGTGATGAGATACCATTTTCTCTCTCATCAAATCATTTTTTGAATTAAAATGTGACACCGTTAGGCTATCGAATTTTTTCAAGGGAACATCTTAACTCAATTTCAATTCTTTGGGTTAAACATGTACTACTTGAATATGTCGTTCTAAGAATATGTGTGAATGAAGTCTGATTGTTTTACACTTAATATCCACTTATATTTGGCGTTTTTTTTGTCACACATAATTATGTAATTGATTTATCATTAATCAAAAGATATTGTCTTTATAAGGGATTGAGTCTCAAATTACATTCCATTGAGACTTCATTATTGTTATTTTCCAATTCACATTGATATGGTGTATATACTATCCTTAGAAATATAATATCATGAATACCTTTATTCTCATGATATTATAATGTTTTGATTAAATGTTATTTATTTAAAAGCTTCAAAGTGGTATGGGACACTTTGATTCAAAAACCTCATTATTAAATGGTTTTGAAAATAGTTTCATAAATCAATGATTTTGTTGATATCTTGAAATGATATATTGTGATTTCAAATGTAATTTTAATAGTGAAATGTTCATATATGTGATATGATTTTTATAATGGTACTTGGACATTTGATGGGTGGTTACGTGATAAACCATATGACAGGTGGTGCAATGAATACCAGAACGGGTGGTTACGTTATAAACTCCAATGCATTGGGTATGGAAGTCGACTGTACGGATATTCCATTAAGTGATATGTATGGAATTCGGTTTTATGGCTATTCCATTATGTGATATGTGTGCAAGTCGACCATATGGTTATTCCATTTAAGTATGTTTATGCCCCAAGTTACCTTTATATGTTATGTGTTCTTTGTATGGGTTTTATGGTAATTGGTTTGGTTACAAAAGGGAATGTAATGATCTTTTATTCATTTAAGAGTTTATAATACTTCATAAAGGTTAAAATTATTACTTTGATAAAGTATTCATGGTTTACTTGTTGTTTTGAAAAACTAACATTTTTCCTTCTTTGTGTATCCCTTACTGAGCTTTTTATGCTCATCCCATGTTTTTGAAATTTTTTCCACAGGAATTAACGATGAATAGGGTAAAGGATGGGATCAAGGAAAGACAAGATATCTAAAACATTGAACTAGAAATGTTTCTTTTTAAGAGTTTTTATTTTATGGAAACTTAGTAGATGTTTCTACTTTGTAATCTTTTGAGATGTAATAGTTATGTCCTAATTCTCTAAAACTCTAAACCTGAAAAGATCCTCAATGTGGATTATTAATTTAATTCAATATTAAGTGAGGTTAAGGTGTAAGGACTTATAGATACACATATAAAATTACTTAGATACGAGAAAATGTGTTCACCTATAGTGAAATAAGGCATTATAATTTCTAAATAGTGTAGTATTTGTACCTTTTTACAGTTCTTTATCATACCCCTCAGTATAAATAATGATCGTGAGAGATTTGTCCTTGTAAATTAGCTAAAGAGTTTATTGATGTCAATCATCATCAATAAACTTCAGATTTTTATATTAGTTATCATAATTCATGAACTCTATGAATTTGAAACAATAGAGTAATTTTGGTGCATTTGGTGATTCTTTCTCTCTAGTCCCATTATTAGATAAATTTTTCCCATCAAATAAAAAATAAATTTCCCAATTACATTATCTTCCACACATAGAACATATATTAGCCCACATAATTCAATATGCTTCATTCTTCTTTGAAAAATTTGAGAATAATGAACATCCCATTTTTTTTCTCCATGTGTTTTAGAGTTTTCTTTAAATTCCACTATTTCTTCTTATCAAACCATTAAATTGTTACATAAATCCATCCTCTATATACACGTTTATATAAAATCAAACAATTTCTTCATATCTACTAATGTATCTTATGGTTAATTCTCAGTGGATACTAGGTTTTAATGCACTACAGAATTGATCAATATTCCTCTCAGTAGGGATAATATTAACCAAAGCATAACTTTCATGTACTTCCAAAATTTCAACATATGTACCATCAAATTCATCTTCCTTTTTCATTATCTCAAGGATATCCTTATCCATCTTCATGTGGATAATACATTTAAATTTATTATTGAATATTATATTCTTTAACTTATCCCAATACATGGAGTAAATTGTATGTTTTTAAATGTATTATTAATTATATTCATTCATTTATTTTATTTACCTACAAAATGGTAGAGAGAAAAAATTACTTCTTCATGTTAAAAACTATAGAAAATAGAAAATATATTTTCAGTGGTGATTACCCAATATTTAGAAACTAGAAGATCTGAATACCCAATTGAAGAAGTTGGATTTTTCCACATAAAGGACGAAACAAAATGTTTTCCCTACCATTTACCATTAAGATATCATGTACGATTCATATATTGAGAATTTTTTTTGCTCATAAAATGAGATTTTTCATTCAACATCCCATCACATTTGGATTCTTAATTGGAAAATAATTTCATTTTCTATCACACTCAACAATAATATTGTTTCTCCAGGTTATATCCATTGAATATAACTAAATAACATTGAATATGAATCAATAATCATTAAGAGGAACCACATAATCCGGAAAGACACTTATAATATGTAAAAATTATGACACGTACTTCAAAATTTTTGGAGACCTTAGGTTTATCCTAGTTCATTCATAGTCATATTCAATATAAATTCTTCATAATGGTTCATAACGAGTTTAATAATTTAAATAGAATATCCCATGGGAATGTCAAAATATGTGTGTAGTTAGGCCTTTGTTCATACAGAAGCTCCCAATAGAGTATATATCAATACAGTATTTGCAGGGTTGTTAACCGAGGTTATATCTCTTTTAGAGCGATATACACCAATAATATCTAGAAAGAAATGTATTTCTATAAATCTACATACTCTATCATTAACCAAAATTATTTGATATTTTTATATACATTGACCCATCCTTGCATCTATGCTCTAAAAATTCAATGGGGATCTAAATAAGGTTTTCACATTCTAGTTTCCAGATGATTACTAATCAAATACTTTAATACAATCTATAGTGATCCAATATATCATACATATATATTATATCATTTATGATAAATATTTATTACATTACACAAACACACACATGAGGACCATAATTGTATCACGTCATTGGAAAAATGAAATCATAAACACTAGTCCATAGGTGAGTACATCATACCACAATACATTATTCAAAACTAGATCCCTTTTTTGAAATATCATACCTTATACATATATTAATAACTTGGGGAATGTAAACATAAGAATAGGTGAGCATAGATTATTTGTAAGTGTAAAAGGGGATATATGTTGGCATAGCAAGAACAAATTGGTATTACAACATGTGGATAACTTTTATAAATAGTACCATGCATATCAAGGATCATATACATGATTTAGGGAATAAATATTTGCATTTAAAATAAATTAAACATAGGATTTTCAAATAACATAAGACAAGAGTGAGTAACATAAGAATAAGACATGGTTTTATGGCATAGACATAAGAATGGAAAATAATTTCAACATTAGTCAAGGATCACTTCCAATGCTATCGTATTGAAATGGGTTCAATCTTTAAATCATCATAGTAGTCATGGTTCACTCCTAATACCATCATATAAGACAAAATCTCATACTGAACGAAGTTCACATCTCACTATACAACTATTAATCTCATGAGATTTAAATATTTACTCAATGCATTGGAGGGATATATATATATATTACACATGACACGTAATTAAAACCATACATATATGTTACATAAGATCATAAAAAATCAATATATCACCAGGTATCGAATGAAATGGAAATCATAAAATTTTAAACATATCATAACATGTGGAAGATAGATAAGTTTCATAATCATTTCATCATAGAATTACTCCTGAATATAAGTGTGTTTCATTAAATAATTCAATCAAAAAAACATTATATAAATAATTGGAATGTTATACTTTGATCATATCCATACATAGACATAAGTTACATTGATGGATTTTGTCATATAAGGAAATTAGTCTTGAAAGATCATTTAAAATATTTATTAACGAGAATATCCTTTTCGATTTGAATAACAATTTTTAAATCCTCATAATTTTGAAAAAAAATATTCTATTAAATTTAAATAAAAAATATAAGGTAATTTTTTAATAAATGGTCGATAATGATGTCAAAATATTCAATTCATGTCGTACATGGTAAAACATAGATTACTTTTACATTTTCATTGAAATCCAAACTCAAACTTTTTTCTAAAAAGACATTAATATTCCTCTCAAAAAAATTTATAATCCTTCATTCATTGGAATAAATGTCCTTTAAAAATTTTAAGAGTGTAATCTTACATTATTTGAAAAAAAAAATTATAATAAAGGGTTTTGGATAAAAAATTATATTCTACTAAATAGAGAAATAAAGTCAGAATTTATTAAAAAAAATATAATTTCAGTTACGAGATAGTTGGAGGGTAAAATTATATATTGATATCATGAATAAATAGAGTATTAAAAAATAGTAGAAATTGAGATATGGATCAAATTATTTATTTATATTATAATTAATCATACAAAATTCGGATAAATGATGATATTGTAAAATAAAAAACCGATCATGTTAATAACATTGAATCATAAGACTAATTAAGAAATAACATAAAATGGAAGATAATATTTCATGAGGATAAATAAATTTATGATATCATGTGTAAAAGGCTATGTATACACATCTCATGAAATTATATTGGTTCATTACATAACGTAAGTCTGAAAGTAGGAAAAGTGAGACAAAAATCACTTACCTTAATTCTTGACATCCATCGCACACATTAAACCTCATGTATAATAAAAATAATTTTTTATTCATATATTATTAAACAATATTCATATATATTGTTCTATATTTTATTTACATAAAACCATTTGTAACATATTTATTATCAATTCCATTTTAATGTCGCCCTTCAAGCAATAACTACTTTCTTTTTTGTTTATGTTTTGACGTGTAATTTCTTGGTCCTCCTACTTATATCATTTTTTCATAATCTTTATAATATAGAAAATGATATTAATATCCTATATATTCAGTATATAAGTATTCATTGTAAAAAATAAATTAATGTGATAGAAAATGAAATAATCTGTTAACGGATACGGTGAGCTATATATACGCATGAACATTGTTTCGATTTTCTTATTGGGATTAATGAAAGAAAAGTAAATTATATATATTAAACTTATAGATACATGTTTATTTCTTATATATCAAATATTTTTATTAATCCATTCCTTGATATATTCAATTTAATATTTTTATGAATCACATCGCTTCAGAAGGTTATACTCTGTCGTACACACGAATGAAGTTATCATTGCACCACAAAATGGAAAACATGAATAAATATTTGATATAATATTTAATTAATAATAATAAAATCATAAAAATAATATATTTCATTGATAAAACATAAAATCCATCATTATTCACAACCATGATATGTGTTAATGAAAAAATGAACGACATTGTTTCGCAATGCAGTATTCCATCGACACACGAATGATGATTTCATAACCCATTTGACAGAAGTTTGTTCGGTTGTTGTTTATAACCATAACATAAAAAAGGATCATCTATTGTATATAATGAGGTTATTATATCATAATGATATAATAATAATTTCATGAGGTGGGAGAATATATAAAATAAAAATGCTCATTGATAAATGTTTCGTCCTCTTTATGTATCCTCCTTTGGTTTTCCCTAAAATCCTTCCATGGTTGAACTTATGACCAAAATATGGATAAATATATTAGATTAATAATGTTTGAAAGTTATTTTTTTGTTCTTCGATTAATATAAAAGGTTTGATGGTGTGAAGAATAGAGAAGAGTGGATGGACTTTTAGACAACAAAGCGAAAATGATCAAAAGATTCCAAAGTTTTTATATCTAATTTAAATTTTAAATTGATTACAATGAACTATATTGGATTAATATATCTATAATTGGAATAAATATTTGTTACAAAAAATTCTAAATATAATTTTAATTTTGTAAATAATTTAAATGAAAATTCATTTTTTAATAACAATTCAAAAATTTTACTATTCTTATAAAAATAAATTTTTCATAAAATTTAATAAATAAAACCACAGATTATTTTTAAATTATTAAATAAAACTAATGTTTAATTTATTATATTAAATATATAAAATTCTAAAAAATTAATATCATTACTATTTAAAAAATGATATTAAAACATTTGGAAAGAAAATTGTCTTTTGGAAACATATCAATACATTACCACAAATTATGTATCGTTTTATAAATATGTTTTATTTATATAAATGAATTATACATATTATTTTAAAAATTATTTATTATTATATATATTTATATGTGTGTGTTTATTAAATGTCTATGTTATAATTTTCAGGACACGTCCCCCAGGGCCCGTGTCGTGACTACCCCAATCCTTCCTTCCATTGGTCAGGGGCTAGAAAATAGCACCGAAAGGCTTATTCCATAAATCGGGAAGGCATTGCCTTTAAACCCATATAGACACATGGTAAGAAAACACACAAAAAAGCAACTATGAAGTAAACTACTGTAGTAAAAGAGTGCTGAATGAAAAGGTGACAGAATACAAGACCAACTAGAAAAGTAAAAGGACTACTAAAAAGTACGAAATAGCTGCAATGGTAAAAATTAGATCCTATTTTGACCACCATGAATCCTACGTGAAGGGTAGGTAATGCTCACTATCAGTAGTCCCTGCATCACATCACTCCAAATCGTCCACCACGGATCCTACCTGAAGGATATGTACAGCTCACGATTAGTAGTCCCAGCATCAAATCACGCCAAATGGTCCATATCTGTGCACCATCTAGTCCTGGATCCCTCGGCCTTGATCATTATCGTATGTCGTCTACACAAGAATAAAAAAGTTGTGGGAGAATACCATGTAGGGGTGAGTATAACGATACTCAGTAGGGACCCCGAGACCCCGTACGTCTCCAAATGATCCACAAACGAAAATCCACAATGAAAGACAACAACTCTACTTACGTATATGCCCATGCATATACCTATATTATCAAGATATACTCATCTCATACACAAGGGATGTATACTAGAAAGGTAACACCATGAAGGTAGAAGTACCACCAATGTAACACCATGAAGATAGTACCACAGAGCTAAAAGACTTAGTTCAAACAGATCTTGAGCTCAAACCAAGTATAAAAATTATATAAATAGGATTAAGATGCTGACCCACATAGGATCTCTATGAATGTTGATAAAAAACCAAGGGATTATGTTGGCATAGTACCAACTAAAATCCTCAGTCACAATGTCGAACACCTTTACTGGTGGAAAAATCCTCCTTTTTCAAGTATTGTGGGCCTACATCGTCACACAGAGGTGCTTCCCACTAACCATGAACTACTAAGGTACTCCTCCCCATTGCGTAACGTGGGTCTGACGGGTCCCACAGAGCCACTACCCGGGCATACTGAGGTACTTCTCCCATTCACATACCATAACCATCGAGTCACCCTTAGTTGAAAAGTCAGCAGTCGTTAGTTCTCAGCCAGTCGTAGGGTTCCGTACGTAGTGAGAATGGGAGAATTGCTCCCCAAGACATCAGTATTATTTCAATGACCATGAAGTTTCACAAGGAAGTAAACCAATGATTTTTCGCATCATAAGGGTCCCAATCCAATAGACGGCGCGTCAACCAGATCACTGGTCTGTGCGTTATTGGTATTTCAGGGCTGAGGGCCCCATTGGATTCCGAAGATATCCAACCTGGTCGTACTCTATGATTCTCAAAAACTCTCATGGAGTAAGTCAAAAGGTTCGCCTCTATACAAGGATCTCGATGCCGCACATGGTTCATCAAAAATATTTCTGGTTCTCACGATAAGGCCCTTGAAGTGTTTATGGGCCCATGTCCGGCCCAACCTGGTCTGGGCTTGACTGTAGTGGACTCGGCCCGCTGGGCCGATGTCTGGCCTGACTAGTAAGGGGTGTGGCTCAAAAAGGGTTTCCTATAAGGGTGGTCCGGCCCATATAGTGTGGTCCTCAAAGTGGTGGCGAAGCCCGCAAGGGGTCAAACCGCTATGGCGGCGGCCCGATTGGATGCAGCCCAAAACGGCGCGGCCTGCGGTACATCCACCAGGCGGCTCAGGAGAGCCACTCCCCCGAGATCCCAAATGGATAGTGGTCGTTTTCTAACTGATGTGGCGGCGCCATGTGGGCACCTTCTGGTCATCACGGAACCCGCCAGAAGAGGAGGTTCCTCCTCCTTCACTGTGGCATCGGCCATGGTCTCCTGCTAACCGGCGGTGCGTGATAGCGCACTGCCCTTCGCTTCCGCGGTCGGCTGATGATCCAGTTGACTTCTTCGAATGTCATGGATAACAAACCATAGTCCCTTTTCACAATGGCGGCATGCGACATCACACCACACTTCCTCTGCGGCCTGCCGGTGCCGACCACTCTAATGTTCATTGTGACTTCATGTTGTAGCAACCTCTAGGGGCGTGCATTTCCGGGTCACCTGCTTCATAGCTAGATGGAGCCTCCACACCAATGGTCTTCTATGGAAAGTGCAATGGTAACAAAGTTTCAGATGGTAGGGCAGCGGCCCCCTGGGGTGCAGCCCATAGTGCTTCTTCCAAGCAGCTCGGGAGAGCAGCTCCCACAATACCCCAAAAGGCCAGAGTCCTTTCCGCATTTTTGCATCAGCCCCACGTGGGAACCTCCCAGTCGTCGTGGAACTGGAAGGAGGTGCATTTTATTCTTCCTATGTAATTTATTTGGTCACGGTCACCTTCTCACCAGTGGAACGTAATGGTGCGACACTCTTCCCTTACACGGTTGGTCGATGAGTTGACCGCCTTCTCCAACTGCCGCAGCTAATTATACACATCCCCTTTGCACCCCGGCAGGACATGAAGGCGCACCACACCTCCTCCACATCTGATCGGTGTCGGATGCTCCAATTTCCACTGCAACATCGTGTCATGACCTCCTCTAGCGTCATGCATTGGTGTGTCTCATACTTCATAGATGGTTGGTATCGCCGCACCGATGGTCAACCATAGAAGGGACAATGGTAACAATGTTATGGTGGGTTCGGGCTGGGTTTCTTAGGCCTGCACCCTCTAAGACAGCTCGTGGTCCATGGGAGGATAAAATGGAATTACTAATTCCTTATATTAAACTACAAACAACCCCTACATGGATACTCCATAACAACCTCCTGCAAAAATAATGAATTGTTGATCGACCCGTTAGTCAGTTGACCAATATTCTTTGTATATTTTCAAGTATGGGGAAGAGGGAATGAAGAATGAAAAAACGGAAAAATCCCTACCTCGTAACCAGTTGGAGAGCATCTGCATCTTGAAGGCGGGTCGTGTTTTTAGTTCCCACAACTAGTTCCTAGTGACGTCTCTCGTATGTCTCCCTTCAGTTCGTGGTTCAATGTCATCTGTCAGCTCCCACTGGGTTGGCTCCATCCTCTAAGGGTTCGGCATTACGGAGCTCCTTCAGCACATCGTTTCTTGGTGAATCTGTACCGATACTCCTACCCATGCTCCATATATATAGGAGATGGGGAGGGTATGTGATGACTTTATTATTTAAGGGGGCTCATTCATAGAGAAGCTTTATAATTTACCAATGATATCATTCAATAGGGTTGGAAGGTCAAGCCATTTATTGGCTTGACAAATCGTTGGTCCCACCCCTTTATTATTCCGTTGGAGGATATGAATTAAAGTAACAAACTTATTTTATTTCATTTACTTTAAGAAGATACAAAATGTATATTTTTCTCCAAACCTACTATTGTCAATGTAAATACTCCCTTAATCAAATCCCGACGCTATGGGTTCAACGATGCCCTCCGATTTTTAATATGAGAAACGGTTCAAATGTTTGAAACGTTCATTCACGCATTTATAGAAAATACCTGAAAAAATGTTCAATAAATCATTAACATTCACCATTGACCCGTGCCAGTCGAGCTTAGGCTCCATCTAAAGAGAACACACCCCAATGAAAGCAAAAATACTCAAAAACATTCAGTCTGAGATGCCATTTAGAAGTTATGTATTATACAATAAAATAATTTTAACTTAACTAATTTATTTACGGCAAAAAAATAACATTCATTAATGGGCCGCACCGGCCAGTGTATGTATCTACCTAAAGAGAGAATACCCTCACATGTTTCGCGGTGTTCTTTAATTTTTAATCTGATTCCCCATTTGTGAGTTATAAGAATTTAAAAAAATAACCTTATTTAATTATTTTAATTACTATTATGCAATTTTGGGGGTTTCTCATAGGAGGCAAGTGCTGACTAAACTTAAGTCGCACCTAGGGTTTACCCACTATCCTAAACACAGTGGTGCCTTCAAAATTATGGTCTGAGAAACTATTTACGAGTAATAATACTTATTTAGGAAAACTACATACGTGTGCTATGTAAAGTGTAACAACACATTGACGGATAATTCCGAGCACTCTAGGACTAGGAATCACACACCGTAAAATTTCGCAGTCTTGAAATAAACCCATATAATTAAAAAAATACAAAAATTTTGGGACATTACATTCTTCCCACCGTAGGGATTTACATCTCCAAAAGCCTCAACATTGCCTAAGAAGACAAATGGGGGTACTGAGTTTGAATCTTCGCCTCCTGCTCCCATGTTCTCTCCTAGAGTTTATCGTGCTACTAGTGAACATGCACCAAAGGTATAGATCATACCCAAATGACTTGCTCTTATCAATCATAAATCTCCACTAGAACCTCCGTAAACATCTCCCCATCATGTAAGTGAAGCTCGCTATGGTCGATGACGTGAGATGGATCTTGCATGTATCTCCATGGATGGGTTATGTGGAAGACATCGTGGACCCTCTCGAACATCAGTGGAAGTGCCAAGTGGTATGCCACCTTGCCTATCCTTCAGAATATTATAAAAGGACTGATAAACCACGGTGATAACTAGCTGCCCTAGCCAAATCTATGCAATCCTTGTTGAGGTGAGACTCATAATAATACATGGTCTCCCTCCTCCTATTGCCAAAATACTTATGTCGGCTCTATGCAGTCTTCACTTGCTAACAAGTGATGCATCGAGATACAAAATCATCCAGCACATCCTTCATCCTTGGCAATTATTACTAACGTCGGCCATCCGGGTGCATCTTCGCCACTCTGGGATGTACCGTTAATGGGGATGTATTTATCTCCCACAACACCTCCTCCCAAAGTGTCACCGGTACCAGGGTGCATCCATGGGAAGCCATGATTTTTTTCACCATGTAGGATGATGGGAGTTTGAGACCTTTGTCACAAAACCTCCCCTGAGGCCTGTGACGTGACATCCCCAAGATATCCTTCCGTAGGCCAGGGGCTAGTGACTAGAATCGAATGGTGTATTCCCAAAAACAGGAAGGCATTTCCTTTAAACATGTAAAAACACAATGTCCAAGAAAACAACAAGAAGCTACTATTAAGTAAACTGTTGTAGAAAAGCTGTGCTAAATGAAATGGGCCAGAATACAAGCCCAACTAGAGGAGTACAAGTAAAATTGAAAAGTACAAAACAACTGAAAAGGTAAAAAACAGTTCCTGAATCATCCACACCAGATCCTACCAGATGGGAAGGTACAAATCACAGTCAGTAGTCCATGTGTTGTGTCACACCAAATGGACCACCTCTGAGCACCATCCAGTCCTGGCTCCCTCAACATCAATAAACATCGAATTTCATCTGCCCAAGTCACAATAAGTTTCAGTTGAATCCTTTTCATTGATGAGTATAACGATACATAGTAGGGACCCCCAGACCCGTTAGGTCTCCTAATATTCCACAAAAAAACTAAAAAGAAATACATCAACTCTACATAGGTATATTTCGATACATATAACTATGTTATCAAGATATACTCCTCTCATACATGAGGGAAGTATTCCAAAAAGGTAACACCATGAAGATAGAGGTACCACACAGGTAATGTACCACATTTCATAACCACAATAAAAAGCACAAAGTAAAGATAGCTCACACAAAAATTTATTTCAGGGGTAGTAAAAAGTAACATTCCCAGTCACATCACCGAACACCTTGGATGGTGAACAACTCCTCATCTATCGAGTATAGTGGGTCTGCCGCGTCACACAGAGGCTCTTCCCATGAACCTTGAACTGCTGAGGTACTCCTCCACATTGTATACTGTCGGTCTATCTGGTCAGACAGAGTTGTACCTCCCCAACATGATCTGCAATGGTACTCCTTTGTATTGCATATTGTGGATGCTACCCACTTTGGCCTACTGAGGTAGTCCTCCCCATCACATACAATTGTCATTGAGTCACTCTGAGTTGACATTTTTTTTGTCGTCTGGTCTCCACCAGTCGTAGGGTTATGTATGTAGTGCACTTGGGTGAGCTACTACCCATGTCATCAGTCACATATCAACCAGAAATAAGTCTCACAAAGAAGCAACCTGATGATCTGCCATGTCATAATGGTTCCAACGCAACCGACAGTGAGTCTTTCAGATGACCGGTCTGTGTGTTATTGGAATTTCTGTGTCGAGGGCCTTGATGGATTCAGGTGTGGTCCATCCCTGCAATACTCCAAGTTTACCTAAAACTCTAATGGGATAAGTAAAAAGGGCCATCTATATCAAAGGTTCCCAATGAAATAGAAGGTTCTTCAAATGGGTGTCTAGTTCTCAAGATAAAGTATTTTGAGCGTTTTTGGTCACAGTTGGACACGGGCCAGTCCGACTCGACGGGAACGACCTGGCCAGACCCAGTGTGGCCTAGGCCGAGGTGGTCTCAGACCAATTGGCCGATGTTTGATCCATCCCGCAAGAGGGGCATCCCACAATGGATGGTCGAGCAGAATTTGGAGGTTCGGTCCAGGGGGCGCTGGTGAGACGTCCCGCTCTGAGGGTGGTAGCCCACTGTGAGGGGGGAGGCCCGGCTCAAGGGAAGTAGCCTTGTCTGATGTTGGAAGCCCTCTTCGAGGCTAGCGGCCCGGTGCGAAGATGGAATCCTGACTTGAGGGTGGTGACCCACTCCAAGGATGGTGGCCCGGTCCGAGGGTGGGGGCCCAGTTTAAGGGTGGGGGCCCGCTCTGAGTGCAGCGGCCCAGTCCTAGGGCAGAGTCCTAGTGTGGGGGCAGCGGCCTGGTTGGGTTCGAAGAACATGATCCACCTTCAATCTCGGACACTCTCCAAAGGTTATTTGAGGTAGGGGTACTTTGTTTGGGCATTTTTGTATCCCTCTTCTTCTTTATTGATATTACATGAAGAACATGGGTTAAATGACTAATAGGATGACCCATGAGTCATTCATCTTTGTAGGAAGTTATTGTGGGGAATCATGTGGGGTTTATCTTGTTGTTTAATTAAATTGTTATTAAACCCTTATCCCCATCACGTAACACCTGATTATGGAACGAGACCCCATTTTTTGATGAAGGTTCTCAAGCTTGTCCATAGAAAAGTCACCCCTTTACAAGATTAGGGTAACATAAACCCTGTCATCATCTTCCTGGGACTCTTATAAGGCTCTCTACCAGAACAACCATATAATCGAATGGTGGTCTACCTAGATATATACTTTGCAACCTCCTCAGCCTAGTCATTAGTCAACATTGATTCGGTCCTGCCTTAGAACATGAGGGGTATCTAATGCTGAAACACTTGTATGGAACTAAGCCTATAGGTTTCCCCTTCGAGAACTGCCAGTTGTAACTACAGAACAACAGTCAATGATATAGCTGACACACAATATGAGGTAAATATCTCTGGAAACGGTCCACGTAATGATGCCTCATCACTATGCAGACCATCCTCGTAGGTTTAAATAATTCTTTTTTTCCACAAATCATATTCAATAACTATATTTTCTCATTAATCCATTGACTTGACCCTCATGTATAGTGATATCATTGGGAGGAGACTCGATAATCACACTTACACCAATGTTGTGATATGACCCTTGAGAAATGACATTCAGATGGATCCTCTTGGTGGTAGTGTCGAGGCCATATGATGTTAGTTTGGGTGTGGATTGGTCATCAATAGTTCATACTTGGACTTTCTGTATTACACAACTAAAATTTGTTGTTTATCTACAATGTAGGAATGAGGTTTTCCTTGGTTGCTGAAAAAATAAAACCAAATAGCACAATATAACCTCATGCATAGGAGGTTGTATCTGACCACTCGTTAGTCGGCCGGCCCTATCCTCGTGGCAGCTGGAGGTTTGAATTTTCAGTTCCCAACAAGAGTGGCAGAGTGTGGGGACATCTTCTCAAAAGATGTTTCTATGATTAGCTCCCCAAAGGGAGAGGGACTATTTCATTAGCTTAGTACTACCAGAGTTTTGAACCAGAATTCTCCAGGGTAGCGGCACCCTTGTCATCTTGATAAAGAAGTGGGAGCCTTTCTTGTGGATGGAGAAGTGTCAGCAGCGCTTTCAGGATATGAGACAGAGACTGATGAGTGTCCCCATAATGAGGATACCAGAAGAGGGATTTGGGTATATATTCTATTTTGACGAATCAAGGACATGATTAGGTTGTTTCCAAAGGCATGAGTGGGCATTGATCGCTTACGGCTCATAGTAGTTGTGATAACATGAGCAGAACTACGATACCCATGAACTGGATTTAGCAACAATGGTCTTTGCATTGAAGATTTGGAGGCACTACTTGATTAGTGAATGGTTTACTGTTTACACTAATCATAAGAGTCTCAGATATAATTTCCCAAATAAGAACCTGAACATGGGATAATTAAGATGTATATTGTTCCTCTAGGACCATGCATTTGAGATAATCTATACTCCTGGGAAGGGAAATGTGGCAGAAGACCCACTCGACAGGAGCTCTGGTCTACAACTGCTGAGTGAGGTGTCAGAGTAGCTAGATGCATTTCAGATATCCTTCATGGATAAAAATGGAACAACTTAACTCCAATATATGACTATCACTCCCCTAATACTTCACCAGGTTTGGGAGGCACAACTTTGTTTTTTTACTGTGGGGCTCAATTTGCTCAGATATCCTAAAGACGATCTTCTTATGGATTTCCTATGGCGAGGAGCACATCTTCCTCTATAAGGGATGCACCATGGTACCAGTAATGCTTCAGGAGTAGGAGATTATGGATATCCATACATCCCCATTAATGGTACATCCGGGAGTGGTGAAGATGTTCCAGAGCCTCCAGTGTCAGTACCACAGGCCAGGGATGAAGGAATCAATGAAAGAGTTTGTATCACAATGCCTTACTTTTCATCAAGTGAAGACTGCATATAGATGGCAGAAGTCTTATGCCTATAGAAGACGTAGACCCCTGGAGTCCGAGGAGGTAGCCCATGTCTTCCTAAGGGTCTCACCTCGATGAGGTTTGCAGATATTTTGATGGGGAGACAAGTTATCTCTGATGTTAATTGGACCTTTCTAGATTCTCATCAGAGTGGTTGAGGTGGCGTACCATCTATATCATTCCCCATAGATGCATCAGGTGCAGAATGTTTTCCATGTGTCAAAACTGGGGAGATGCATACATGATCCATCACACATTATCAACTAGGGCGAGTTGAACTTTGATGATTGGGTGACTTTTACGTAATTCCCTGATGATTTTGAAGGTCAACCGGAGCAAGTCCTTTGTGGGTGGTTGATACCTCTAGTGCACGTTCTTTGGTAGCATGAGAACCTCCAAGAGATCACCATGGAGTGGGGGCCTCAGATTCATGCTCATTACCCTCATTTGTTTATTTTTCCGTTGTTTTGGGTTTCGGGTGTGTAAATACCTACAGTGGGGAGAATGTAATGTACCAGAATTTACCTATTATTATTTTTAATTATATAGAATTATTTCAAGACCGCGAAATCTAACAGCACATGATTCCATGTCCCGGAGTACCTGGAATGATATATCGAAGGTTCGTTAAACATTGAATTGCAGGAAAATGTAGTTTTCCTGAAAAAGTGGAATAACATTGATATGGATGACCGAATCAGAAATCTGAGGGCACTGTTAAGTTCACGATGGAGGCATTACCCTAGGCGCGAATTAAGTTTAGCTGGTGCGGGCCTCCTATGAGAAATTCCGAAAATGGCATAACCTTAAATAAAATAATTAAATAAAATTATTTTATTTTTCAAATAATTATAACTCATGAATGGTAACTCAGATCAAAAATATTAGACCACCGCTGAACTTATGATGGTATGATTTATTTAGGAAGATACTAACATTGGCCGGCGTGGGCCACTTGTGAACGTTAGTTTTTTTTCCATAAATAAAATAATTAAGTGGCAATTATTTTATTGTAAAATCAGAAATTTCTGAATGGTACCTCAGAATGAAAATCTGATGGTAACGTTGAGTTCGTTGTGGCGGGTTCTATTTAGGAAAATCCTTACCTCGACTAGCTCGGGTCATGGGTAAACAAAATTAATTTATATAACTTTTACTAGGTATGTTCAGTAAACGTGCGAGCAGTGTCTTCTAAACATTGAATAGGTGATCGTATTTAAAATATAAGGGCACTGTTGAGTCCATAGAGATAATATTCTCTTAAGGGAGACATTAGTTTGACCGCAGTAGGTTCAGATAATACGTTATGTTTTGTGACTTTTTAAAATAAATGAAATAATTTAATTTAATTATTTTATTTTATATCCTCCAACGGACAATGAAAATGTGGGGCCAACGATGTGTCCAGACAATAAATGGCATGACCTGTCAATCCTAAGTAATGATGTCATTGGGGAATTAAGAAGCTTCTTAATTGATGAGCCCTATTAAATTCCAACGTCGTTACTTACCCTCCCCCTATCCTATATATATAGAGCTATGGAATGGGTATTGGAGAGCATTATAAAGCAGTGAAGTGCTGAAGGAACACCACGACACCAGACCCTTAGAAGACAAAGCTGACCTAGGGGTGGTTACCGACGATACCGAACTGAAGGGTGACATGCGACTGGAATCTTTGGGAACTAGCCACAGGAACAAAGAAGACGATCCACCATCGGTACATGGACCATTTCCCGAGAACGTACCTTTGGGTAGTGTGTCAGCTTTGACGAAGAAGGGGGGGCCATTCTTGTGGACAGATAAGTGTCAGTAGTGATTTCTAGAGATGAGCAGAGACTGATAAGAAGAACTATGCAACCCATGCCCAAGAGTTAGTAGCAGTGGTCTTTGTGTTGATGATGTGGTGGCACTTCTTGATAGGTGAATGGTTTATAGTGTACTCTGATCACAAGAATCTCATGTATATCTTATAAATGAATGACCAAAACCTGAGACAATGAAAATGGATAGAGTTCATCCAGTACTATGAACCTGAGATTATCTATTCTCCTAGGAAGGGGAAAATGGAAGCAGACCGACTCATCTAAAGGTCTCGTCTACAACATCTGAGTGAAGTTTCAGATCATCTAGTCGCGCTGAGGATATCCGTCACGGATAATGATGGAGAAAAATACCTCTAGTCTATGACAGTAACTCCCCCAATTCTTCAGAAAATTGGGGGGAATAGCTTGAGACATTGATTGTGAGGCCCAACGTGCTCCGATATCCTCAGGATGGTCTCTTGAATGATTTTTCGAAGGTGGGTTTTGGGTTTGTTATTAATACAATAAATCTTTGTCACAACCCATCCCCCGGGGCCTGTGTCGTGACTACCCCAATCCTGCCTTCCATAAGCCAGGGGCGGGTGACTAACACTGAAAGGAATATTCCCTTAAACGATAATCCATTTCCATTAAACCTATACAAACACATAGACTAGAATTCAAGAAGAAGTAACCACTAAGTGAACTATCATATTAAAAAGAGTGCTGAAAGTAAACGGGTGGAATACAAGCCCAACAATAAAGGTACTAGTTCAAATGAAAAGTATAAAATAGCTGAAAGGTGAAAATAACCACATGGATCATCCACTATGCATCCTACCTAATGGGTAGGTACATGTCACCTCCAATGTACTCTACGTACGTCTGTCGTTTCCACATACCACTAGGTCTGTGCTCCCTCAAATCTCATCCCAGCTGCTCGTCCTCTGCACGAGACACAACAAGGTTCGAGCGAATCCCGCATAGAGGTGAGTATAATGATACTCAGTAGGGACCCTGAAACCCTTACGGTCTCCAATAATTTCACAATGAAAACACAGAGGGTAACACCACGAAAGTAAAGTACCACATATCGAAAGTACCTGATAACATAACCTCAATCACAAGCACAATGTAAAGACAACTTAGAGCAGGATTTATTTTAGGGGTAGTGACAAGAAACATCCCTAGTCACATCATCAAACACCTCAGCTTCTTTATAACTCCTCCTCTATCGAGTACTATGGGCCGACCACGTCACATAAAGGTGCTTCGCACTAACCTTGAACTACTAAGGTACTCCTCCCCATCCCATACCGTGGGTCTGATGGGTCACACAGAGCCACACCTCTCCACCGTGGTGTACTATGGTACTCCTCCCCATCGTGTATGGCGACCTCTCCCTATCGTGGCTTACTGAGGTACTCCTCCACATCGCGTACCTTTATATGTGTGGTGAGTGGCACACTTGTAATTTTTTAAAATAAAAAGGTATAAAAAAGTTTTTTCAAATGAAAAACGATAAAAAAATGTTCCATTATTGACACTAAATGTTATTAGTTCTGAATGTTTCATTAAAATGGTGTTTTTATGTTTATATGTCATTTTACACCTTATCCTTTTATTTTAACCCTCTATAAACCCATTTTCACCTTTACCAAGATAATTAATGTATTATTTTTCCCATTAATTAAGGTAAATAATTAATATGAACTCATTATAAAATATAAATGACTCTTATTCATACATGGGATAAATTTTTTAAAATTAAATTCACAAAATTGGGAAATTTTATTTTTAAACTAATCTCGTAGATTCGATAATAATGTTTTTTTCAAAGAGAAAATATTTAAATGTTTTTATAATATATATAATAATTCAATATGAAATTAATTTCAATGGCCTAAATTCTATTAATAAATATATATTTGAGCTAATTTTACATTTAAAACCATATTATAACAATTTTTTGTTTTAAAAAAGAATTAAAATAAATGAAAACTTTTAATAGAAACTAGTATTTTTCATTATTCTTTGATAAATCTATATTCTCAAAACATTATATAAAATTAACTCTAATTTAATTATAACATGATGATTTCAAAAATGAATTTAATTTTTTATAATATATTCGGAAAAATTATAAAAAATTAGTTTTAAAATATATGCAGAAGGTGAAAATACTTATGTTTTAGAAAAAGATTGTTTTTAAGCGTAAAATTGGATTTATTCATAACTCTTTTACAGAAAAAATATATCTTCAGTGTTACTAATTATATTGAATTAATAATTTTAAAATTCATATATAATAAATAACTAAAATTTATTAGTTCAATTTTTTGAGATTAAAAATTTTTTGTGCAGAAATATAGTTTTTTACATAAATATTTCTGGTAATTTAATGTAGTTCTTATTTTTATTTATAATTAATTGGTTCAAAACTAATTCATCTTATATATACGTTTAAATGAAATATTTTCATAATTTATTTAATACAACTGATACCCACTATTCAAATGTCAAGGTTATTACTATCATATCAAATAGTAATATGTTAATAATATGTCACAATTTTATTAAACATAGTGTTATGTGTAACAAAAGTTTACCATGATGTTTCATTAATTGTAAGATAAACTCAGTGTATCTAGTAATGAAAAATATCAAACAAAAAATAAATTATTTTGAAAAAAATCATATAATATTAGGGTGTTACATTCTACACAAATAAATAATTTGTGTGATCACAATTTGAATTATTGTTTGATAAAAAAAGGGTTTAACATTGGAAAATCCTTTTGTGGGGAACCCACATCAATTTTTTTAATAAAATATCCTATTTAAAATTGATAATGGTGTTTAGGTTCACCATCTAGAATAACACATTATATGTTTCTTTATAGGTGAAAATATATTGGATGTGACTATTTGTACATAGATGGAAAGTGTAATGTAAAATTCCTGATAGATAGTGGAAGATATCGTTGATCAATATAAATTGAATGATCATGTGAAAATAAAAAATCAAATAAAAAATAAAAAATATAGTATTGAAAATTATCATTTATATCATCATAAATGATATGAATATAGTAACATTTTTTTCAAGATCCTTTACCTAAATATGAATAATTCTAATTAGAAGTTATAATTTCATCATTTGGTTCTATTTCATAAGAAAAATATCACTCTTTAGTTGTTCATTGATAAATTTCCTCTTCATCCCTCACTCTAATAAATAAATAATAATTTTATATTCCAAAATCAGTAAATTGTAATAAGATCCAAAATAGAATTATAATTCATTTCTATGTCTAGTGATCATCAATACAAAATGGCCATAAGATGTTATCTAGTATTCATAAATCATATTGTGATTAAGGGATAAATTAATAAATAAAATAAAATCAAATATTTAGCTTAAACAATTTCATAAATGGATAACCATGTGACTGATCTAACAGATTAAGTAACAAACCATTATGAATAAGGTCACTGAATTTCAAAAATCGATTTATCCGTAACACCCAAAAAATTTGAAAACATATAAGATTCCATTTTTTCTAAAAAAAATATTGATAATTTTATGTATTCAAATAATCCATATATTTTTTAGACTCCAAAAATGATAAAATAAAATTGTATATTAACAAATTCATTAATTAGATCAAATATAATATGTTCTATCCAATTTTATCTTTCCATATAAATAATATAATTATTATAAATTAATTATCCAAACATACGGAAAATTTTAACAATTATATTTACCTTAATCTCGTGTTGTCCAACAATATCACCTTATCATTAGAAAATATTTGTAATCCATCAAAACCATAAAACCTATTCTTGAAAATAATTAAATATAAAATAATACTAATGATCCTTACGGATTTCATTTTTCTTTAATTCCAATACAAAAATATTCTAATCAATCTACATCATTCTTAAAAGACAAACCAGGCTTCATCATCTTATCTCGTAATACCTCTTCCATTTCATATATTGTTCATGGTCACTTCACCATTAGTAGTATAACCATTATTGTTACCACTTTGATAATTCTCTTCATCGACATTCCCCCAAGGAAATAAATTTTTATAAAGCCCATACTTTCAAAATTTATAGCATTCACCCATTGAAAATTCCATAGATACAAAAATATTCCAATACATTTATTTAATTGAAATTTTAAATTTTTTTCCCACAAAATCATACTATATATAATTCTTCTCCAAAAATAAACCATCTTATTTTTCCTCTAATAAATTTCTTAGAGTGATTCTACACATGTTATATATATATATAACTAAACATTCCTTTCTTTAAGGTCTCCACTACCCAAACTCTAATAAAACACGTTAATTATCATCGTTGTTCAGTCTGATATTTTGTTATTGTGAACATTGTTTATCATGTATCATGAAAACTGATTAGGAATAATAATAATATTCATCAATATTTTCATTATCCCATTTAGTTTCTCAACAAAATTTTCATCCCATTCAATTTTAACCATGTTTCATCTAGTTACCACAATTGAATAAAAAAATTGAATACTGCTAGAAAAAAAATTATAGTGGGAAAAAAAAGAAGTTTGAAATCACATATAAGATGTTTCAATAATGATGTATTCCATTTAATTAAAGAAACCTTAGTCTTAGCCATGCCATTCAAGTTTGTTTTTAAAATAAATTTTATGTTTCATAAGGAGTTTGTCAATTTTGAAGTCATTTTCCATAGGACTACTATACTAGGTGCATGACAAGTCCTTTTTTCCTATACCAGGAAACGTTTGAGTCATGTGTCACACTCCTCATTCAATTTTATTACCCTTAGGTAAATATTTTATAGAACCACATCCTCTCTTTGTATCCATATAGGTATTAATTCCAAAGAAAAATTAGACTCCATTAATTATAATAACATAAGACTATCTCGAATACATTGTATTATCCTATGGGTTATCACTACTATTTTATTATCCTAGTTTTCAAAGGTAAAATAAACCCATCCTATGATACCAAGAATAACATTATATGATTTTAATAATTAGATATTACATATTTTAAAATAAAAATTATTTTCATTACACAAAATTTGAATGAGGATGGTTAATTTTAGTGTTGTTGGAGATTAGGAGATTAATATTAATATTTAGTAAAGGATATTAAAATTATCCAATAATGTTCTTCCCATTCATTCATATACCAAGATATATCAAACTAAAAAAATTGTTCGTAACCTAGGGGAAATAAATATAACAAATGTTAGGCTCAGATCCTCTATAAGTGTCAACATAGGAGATATAAATTTATGGTAATATAAAAGAATAATATAGGAATCAATGTTTGATTTTGTGAAAAAAATTTAAAAATATTATAAAAAATCACCCATAGAACAAAAATATGAATCAACATATAATTCATCATAGTTCGTAAGACATGAATAAAAAATGAATCAAATAACATAAACCATGAGTTCTTAAAAATATCATGAGATGTAGAATTGTGGAAAACACATAATCATAATTACCCATATTGTGATTCCACTGAAAAAGATAATCATAACATGATAGTCTTGTTCTAACCACTCTTTTACCTACATCAGGAATGGGTTAACCACATGTACAACATATTTTTTGGATTTGTCCAACCACCTATGTACCATATATTTAGGGTTTTGGACAACCAAATGTGTACCCACTTTTTAGGAATGGGATGATCACCTTTGTACCCTCTAATTTTATAGAGAAATAATCAATACCCAATCTATTTGGGGGAGATAAATGTATAACTCATCACATGATGAAAATCAATTAATGTGTCACATAATATCATAAAAAATTGACATATCAGAGCTCGTGTAATAAATCGGTTTCATAATATTCTCATAATTTCATAATAGCATAACCCATCGAAAAATAAGTTGGTTTAATAAGAATTTAATCATGTAACAACCAATACAATAGAAAGTGGTTTGATAAAAATATTTTCATCATAAATAGAAACCTTACAGAGAAATAATAAATATTATATCAATGAACGATATCTAATTAAATATTAAGTAACATAATATGATGTCATCTTAGATGGTAAATTATTTTTTAATAAAACAAGAAATTGTTTGGATGACAATTTCCTTTTCACTTTAAAAAATCTATTTTAAATATTAAACATATTAAAAATCATTTTGATTCAAAATAATATTTATTAATACATTAAAAAATATCATGAGGAAAATATCATTTACTCTAAAAAAATGTTTTTATAAGAAATCATATTGTTATAATCCTTTTATAAGAAGATAGTTTTCATATATTCTTCAAAAATAATTCTCAATTAATATTTACTTCCATATGAATATTATTTTTACAATATATTAATTTTTCAAACTCAATTTCCATGAGAATAATATTTAAAAATCATTTACAAAAAATTCTTGAGAAAAATATTATTTTTAATTGAGAAAAAATAAAATTATAAAGCATTATCAAATTAATTTTCATTAAATATAAACTTTAAAACATGAAATGGTATCTTGAAATCATTGATTTTTCATGATATTTTTATATAACATTCATGTTGTTCCTATAAAAAACAAGAATTCTTTTAACATTTTCAGTACAAACCCGATGGGCCTTGTTTGGAAAATGAAATAATTATTTAATTTATAAAAATTTGAAAAAAATAAAAATATTTTAAAAATTTATTCGATAAATTATTTGGATAATGTTAGAAAATTTTTTAAAAGCATTTTTTTGGAAGAAAAATGATTTTTTATTGAAGAATAAAATAATGAATATTTTTATAATGAACATTCTTTTCGACTCCAGAGTACATAAAGAGAAGAAAATGTATGAATAATATTATTTTCATTACATAAACAAGGGTGAATATATTTTATGTGTTTCTTAATAGATTAATTATAATATTTCACCATCGAGAGAATAATAATAATAAGTCATGATAAACAATGAGATTGTAACATCAAAGCTTTAGAACATTGGTATCTTTTGAATCATATGCCCCATTAAAGGAAACATAAAATTAAAATTATACTAAAATGAAAATAACAAAATTCATGATATAAAATTTTAGAAGATAATTATATAGACCACATAGAATAAAATAGATGCTTACCAAAACTTCTGTTCTAAAGAATGGAATTTGAGACCAAAATTTCTTACCTCTCTGGATACTTTTGAACCGTATAACTCATAAAAGAGAGATAATAAATAGGATATGTAAATCACAGTATATTTCAAAAGTAAAATCATAATTTAAATTCATTGGTAGTATTTTCACCAAAAAAATTAAATAGGTGGTGAATGTGGCGTGCTTCTCATAGAAGAATAATGTTTGATAAAAATACCATACCTTATGTCTTGAAGTTTTTTCATACACGTTCGAGCCTCCTATGTAAAAAAATATAACATTATTATAATCATATTATAGAATCCTAATATTTTATATAATATCATACATGATTTAAATATTACCTTAAATTAAACATTTATAAAAAAATATTTGTTTAAATTATGTTTTGGGTAGTAACTACTTTAAATATCAGGTATGTTTTGATTTAGTATATTTGGTCTTATTAAATTATTATTGGTCCCATTGTCTCAATAATGGTAAAAGTTATATAAAAATTTTATATATTCATTATATATGTATTTAATACAATCAAAAAAGGGATTATATATAAAACAAAATACACTATTTATTGAGATGGTAGGTCGTACGTAAGAATGAATGTTATATCCATTTCATCGAAAGATGAAATAAAATTATGAATATAAGATAATAAATATAAAATTTAATTTTTATTTGATATATAAAAATATTTTTTTAAAAAAATGTTACTTATTTACGTCCATATAAATTGTATGTTACCTATAAATCAAATCACCTTGTGAGGAGGTAGTCCCCTGTACAAATGAACAATGTTATCATACTCCCAGAAAAAGGAAAATAAAAAAATGTGTGATATCATGATTGTTGAAGAATAATAATATCACAAATATAATATATAAATAATAATTCAATCATTATATCCATCCATGAGGGGTTGTGATGGAGAAAAAATGATAATTGATCATGAGTTGGTAGTCCACCGTATACACAAATGATAATTTTCTGTCATATTTTACAGAAGAGGGGAAGGATTTTGGATATTACATTAACAAAATAAAATTTTATTATATGGAATATAATGATTATGTTATATCATAATTTTTATATAGGAATTAAATTATGGCAAGGAAGAAAGAAAATAAAATTCTCGATTAGGGATGTCACCTATTCTTCAAAAATCATATTTTGGTCTACACCAAAACACATATTAGGTTTTATTTATGAAAATGATAAGTCTTATAGGTTGATTTTAGGTAATTAATGGACTGATTTTGGATGGTTTTATTTTAAAAAAATTGGTTCGGAAGTGTCAATTAGAGAGGGGTAGGTTTCATTTTATAAGTGAGGTGAGTGGCACAGTTGTAATTTATTATATAAAAAATGTGTACCCAGATTTTTTATATGATAAAAGGATAAATAATGATCCATTATTAGACCTCATAAGTGATAATGTATAATATTTGTCCATAAAATGGTTTTTTTAAAAGTATCAATGTAATTTTACTCCTTAAACATTTATTTAACCCACGATAAACTCATTTTCACAATAATTATGGTAGTAAATCTTTATAATTTTTAATATAAATTATAGTTAAAATTAGTTTTAACTTATTATATAATATATATTAATCTTATTATAATAAATAATAATTTAAATCAATTTCCATTCATATATTTGGAAAATAAAAATTTAAAAATAATCCTTAAAATTTGATGAGAATGTTGATTTCCAAGGGAAACAACTTCATAAGTTTAAATTTTCATTATATTAAAATTCAACCAAATATTGATTCAATTGTACTAAATCGGATTACTATATATTTAAAAAAAGTAATTTTACATTAAAACTTTATTAAAAAAATTTGGTTGGTTTGAAATTCTCTAAAATAAATAAAAATCTCCCATCTAAATCGATATTTTTCTCTACTAATAGAACAATTTATCTTCTAAAAAAACTATAAAAATTTTACCCAAAAATAATGTTTATATTATGATGTCAAAAGTTAGTTTCATTTTATAAAATATTATTTATAAAATTTTAAATATAAATTTTTAAAATAATTATAAAATAACAAAACAATTTTTTATAAAAAAATATTGGTATTAATGAAACTATATTTTTCTTATAAATTTTATAGAAAAAATTAATATGCATAGTAAAAAATATGAATTAATATATAATATCAATATTTCTTTTAAAAAATCCCCCAAATTTATTTTCATCAATTTTATGCATTAAAACTTTTTTCTGTATAAAAATATATTTTCAGAAAAATATTTATTTTATTTTAAAATGGTTTTTATATTCATTTATAATTAACTAGTCATCGTTGAAATAAATTTATATACAAGTGTAAACAATATATTTCCATAATTTAGTTAATCTTATTTTTACTCTTCATTCCAATGGCTATTCCATAATTATAAAATTAAGTAATAATAATTTAATAGAATGTCTCATTTAATTTAAACTCAGTGATTCATTTAGCGTAAGCTAAACCTGGTGTTGCACACAATGCAAGATAAAATTAGTGTTTCATGTAATTAAAAATATAGAAAATATTACATATATTTTGAAACAATATTTTACAAATCTCACTGTGTTATAGTTTTTTTCTCGTCTTTGGTGGACTAACTAATGTATCATGGACATTCTCATATAATATGGCCTCAACACATTTCATTGATACTACATATATGGATCTAATCTCTTGATAGTTACATAGAATTAGAACTTCTTTGTTATAATTCCATTTTTATATCCATTTATTCATATGAGGTACTTTCTATATTTTTGTAACATTTTTTATGTTTTAATATTCAATGATATATGGTACGCAATGATTACTTCTTTATTAATTATAATACATTTTCAATAAAAAAAATTTAAAATCATTTGTAATGTTTTTTATTAAATTGGTAATTTTATATTTGTTCCTCATCATGTTTCCCAAATTGATTTTATACTGAAAATGATATTAGTTGGGAAATTTCATTACTCATAATCAGGATTTTTAGTTAGGTATTATCACTTTTCAAATTGTGGGACATTTTACTGTTATTTTTTATTGATATACCATGTTTTCTAAATTTGTTTTCAAAATATAAAACATGAATTGTTTAGTATAAAAATTTGATAAAACTATTTATGAGTCATAATATGCTCACTTTTTTCACACAATGAGGATACAATTTAGGGTTTTCCACAGTCATGTTTCTACAATATGATCTCATGTAATTCTCATCTTCTGTTTTTGGTTGATGCATGGTTGGATAAGGGATGGTAAAATGGGTTATGCTGGATTTTCATGGACCCACATGTTATAGGTGATCATTGTTTTGTTTTCTTTTTATGTCCTTGGGTTTTTATTTCTTTCATATAGGTTTTAACTTGATGATTTCTTTGTTATGTTTTTGTTATATGTTTCATTTATATTATTTGATTATTAAATATTATTACTATGTAACCTAATTAAAAAATTATGATACTTGATTCTAAGGAACCAATCTCTATGTTTTGGGTATCAAGAATTCCCTTTTCTATAATGGAGAATGGTTCGGGTTTTAGTTCAGATAATGTTCTTGGATCGTTCATTGTAATTGGTATTAATAATAGTTTTTTATTAAAATAGAACAACCTTGTAATCCATTCCAATTTTTTTTCATTGATTTATTTTTTATATTAGATGAGTATTGTTTCATGGAAAAATAGTTAGTTCATAAAAGCTTCTTAATCATGACACATTGTGATATGACTTGAGTTAATTTGGAAAGTGGGACTTGAGTCCTTATTTTGAGTTATTTATTTCTTGATTATGATGATATTTAATTTTATAATGATACCATAAATGATTTGGATAATTCATTATGGGTCTCTAGAAGTTTTGGATAGATGAAACTAGATTAATTGTTCCTTCATGATGAGGTAAACGGTAATGAATCGATTTCATTGATGTTGAAGTCTATCTGTGAATTGTTGCGCATTTGGTGTGTGGTTTACAATCCCATTACATGTGTGACACCAAAAAAATTATAAAAGGATAAAATTATATTTTATATTATATATGAATTTATATTTGATATTTAAAACTCGGAAGATATTTATATAAATTTAATCGCTTTATATCTTGTAGAACAAGCAACCCCATGTCTAAAAGAACCATGATATAATATTCCATTATAACAATAGGTTAAATTGGTGGGTATGAATATAATTAAATAAATTAAAAAAAATTTATGTTTTACACGTGTAAATAAAAATTCATTAGTTATCTACTAATGGTGAATAAAATAAAAAATTATTTAAAAGAAGAAGAATGGTTTTATTGAAAAATGTATATTTTCTAAAAATTGGTTTATTCATTCTTTACACTTATAATTTAAAACTAATTTATTAAATCTTCAAGAAAATTAAAATTCTAAATTAATGTAATTATTTAATAAAAATATCAAAATTATATTATGGTACTTTATAGGTATTTATATGAAATGTTTCGTTTTTTGATGAATAGTGAATGTAATGATTTTTTAAAAAAAACTAACTTTTTTATTAAATAAATCACAGGGATACATTATATTTTAAATTTTTTTAAGGAAAATTTTATATAATTATTATAAAAACTATCTAATATAGTTAAATATAATTATTTTCATATGGAATATGGATATCAAAACCTTCCATGCATATAATTATTTTTTCATTGGAAACCCACTTTTTTACCACGCTCCAGGTATGATTTGAAATGGATTTATTCTACTTATTTTAATTTTTTTTAGAAAAAATATTTATTTATTTTCCATTATAATTATTTAAATTATCTAATAAGGTAAAAACATATTTTATCCAAAATAAATAGTGAAAAAAATATAAGAAATTAATAATTGTGGTTGTGGTGAAAATGGGATTACATTTCGGTTAAACTAAGAAGGTAAGGGTTAAAATGGTCTAGAACATGTTAAAATCATGTTGGATTTACATATTCCTAACATATACTATACTAAATTTGCACCTAAGGAAACTTTTAATCTTTTTCAATGTGGTTATATTTATCTATTTTAATTCTATTAGTAAATTTTCATTAAATTTCTAAGAGAGTTCTCTTTCCGCGCCCATAAGATGCCACTCAATCCCATAACTTATTGACACATATAGGACTATTTTTCTAAAACAATACACTATAAAAATTCCTCTCAAACATCCTTATACACATTATTAGGATTTTTTCACAAAATACCATCACTAGTGTCAATAAGAAGACATCTAAGGTAGGTTTCTCTTAGAGACTATAATTTTATTAACAATGCACATTTATTTTCATTATTTTATTCCAATATAAATTATGTATTAAAACAGAAAATATATTAATAATTGAATATGAAATTAACATAGACGTTATTATATTTAGGTTATAATATTTATCCACATCCACTTCCATCAAATGGGAAATGAATTCATCGAATTTGTGTTGGGTGTATTGTTGCCTCACGAACCGATGTAGTTTGTTTTCCATCACCACCATTAATGTATTCACATAAGGATATATTTAAAACCATTATATGATATTTAAAACATTAATATAATTATTTAAATATAATATCCATATACCATCCTTCTTTCCATGCCATTAAATTACTATAACATCTCTTGTGTTTACTGTATACTATTACCTCATGAAGTGATGTGATTCATTTTTCTCTTATTCATTACATAAAAATTAATAATTGTAAATATAAAGAATATATCTGATATATCTGAGATGATATTGATTTTTTAATATTAATATATCACTTAATTATTACCCTTCCAACTATTAGTTAAATGATAGTTCCACTCGTGTAGACAAACATCTCATTGTGTCCACAAAGCGATGTAGACCATTATCCACGATCAAATTTAAGAAATTATTATAAAAATGTATATAATGAAAAAAAAATTATAATAATAAAATTTTTCATTATATTTAGGATATCTATATTTTTCAAATTAAAAAGCACATTCATTTTAAAACATTAATGGGGAAATAAGGCAATTAGTACCCAAAAGAATGAAATTAATGAAATATTCTTAAAAAAATGTATTAAAATTATATAAGAGAATAATATAGGATATTATAAATATTAATATGGTTACCTAATAAATTAATACTATTTTTGGAGCCATGATACAAGACTATAAAAGAAATTCATCTAATGTAATGTTTGAGGTGAGGTACTTTATATCAATTTCCCTTTATTAAGGTATATTTTATTGTTGTGCGCCTAATTAATTTTATATGGAATGTATAAAACAAATTTTCCAATTTATATAATTTTTTTAATTATTTATTTAATTTTATGTTTCAATTTTAATTATATAATCGAATGTTATTTTACTTAAACGTTTCCAATTGTAAATAATTTCATAACTCAATTTATTTTCATAGTGTTATATTTAATATTAATTTTCCTTGATATGGTAAGATTATCTTGGTAATGAACTTTTGTTGTCATATTTTATATTTAAACTAGTTTTATATGGATTTATAGTATATACAAATAAAAAATTAACTTGTAAATTCTCATTTCATCGTGATAATCATTTGAAGAGATTATTTCAAAATCTCATTCTAATTGGGGTTATTTATTCATGAATTTGAATTGAAGGAAATTAATGGATCATTCTCTAATAAAACCATTTCAATTTATTCTTGGATTGTTTTTCATTATATTTTCATGTAATAGTACATTCACTATACTAATTATTACATAAAATAATTGAGATTTTTATAGGAATCCTACTTCATTTCTCTATTTGATTGAAAATCCTTTTTATTCCAAAATATTGTTTTATGAAAATATTTTTGTTTTTAAAAATCCTTCCAAAAAGATTTATTAATGACATTTTTACCAATAATTTAATTTTTTAGAAATAGTTTTTTGAAGAATCTTCAGGTTGTTTTCCAAAAAATTCCCATGTGGATTTTACAAAATGTTTCAAATGAAGTTTTTTATACTTGGAATATGAGTTTTTCGCTATTATAATGACAACTCAATATATCAAACCATAATTTATAAGTTTCAAATTTAATTTTAAAATTAATTTATTTTGAATATGTTTTGTGTACTATTAGTTTTACAGGGTGAATTTCAATATAAAAATTTTATTTTCCATATGATTTTTTAATGATAATTTTATTGTATTTCTATTCATTAAGGAAAAAAACCATTTATTTTACATATACATTAATATGGATATTCTATATTGATAAAATTAACTTTTTCTTTGGATGTTCTATGATCTTTTTAACATTTTAAACTGATGAAATTCACTTTATTGTTTCATTTTTTTCATCATTAACTTTCAAGCATAATATTCACTTTCAAGTGATCATTGAATACTAAATATACCCAAAATATCCATATTATTACTCATGAAAATGGTCATGTATTATACCATATATCATTTACACATATTATGATCTACATTGAATTTTATTTTATTATCTACAAAAATACTAACAAATCAGTATTCATTACTCAATATGAATATTTTATGAAAATGAACATTGTTCGTGAATTGAATTGATTAGTTGATGTATACGTAATGTTAAAGAAATTTAGTGATGGGTGGGGATTAGAATTATATATCACATAAATTAATATTTATTATCATGAGGTGAATCAGAAATATATCATTAAATGGATTTTACATTTAGTTTTAGATAGTTTTGTTGAAGGACTTTCCGATAGATGTAAGGTGATGCATTGTATCATGAAATAAAATAATTAAGAATTTATATAATCATGATTTCAGTAATTATTATTTGTGATATTTTATCAAGGGTATTATGTTTTAATTAGTTTATAATTAGTTTGTTGACTAAATTAAATGCGTTTTCTATTATCTACATTTCCATATTAGTAATTTCTTATCAATTTATGATAGATATGATATTTATTAAATGGAATGTGTTTTCAGTTGTTTACCATCTCATATTTTTTATTATAGAAAAAATATTTAAATTAAATGTGTGTTTATTTATTTGACTATCCATGTTTATTTAGCTTGTTTATTTGTTATATCTTTTGATATGTTTAATTCTTACTGAGCATTTGAGCTCACACTTATTTTTTTTACTTTCCAATGAATCAATGAAGTGTATTTTGATTGATATGGAATGATATTCTAGAGGGAATATTGTTTTCTATATAACATTATTTTTTTATTTTTGTAATCAAATTTAATATATTAATCATGTATGTTTCTGGTTTACTTGGACTACTAAACATTTTATTCCATCATTAATTTGATTCCTTTTCTATTATTGCAATGTAACCATGTAAGAAACCATTATAGGGTTATTGGGTTTGGGATTGTTATAGTTGGTATCATATTATGTTTTCTAAATCCATGGGATATACATTTAGGGAAATGTAGATTTGGTAACATAACCCAATGATATACCTTGAAGATATATATAGAATAACAACATAATGTTTTTCAATGATACAGATTATATAGTTTTTCTAAAAAATATCTCCATATCTATATAACAAATGTGTATGTGGTTCTGGAATAGTTTCACATAGGGGTAATAAATTAAAAAAGTTTTCTTTAGGATTGACGTAATCATTATCTCATGAATGACCATGGGCCTTTGTGTGCACCTTTTTTCATGCATCCTGGAGATATTCCTTGTATAGTTATCTTTTTCATTACAACCCATTATGAAGGATTTAAATCGATGATAATGATGAAAATCCTGGGTCAAAAAAAGGTATGTTGGATTGAAAATATAGTTTCAAGATTAAGATCTTATAAATTATTATATGTTTTTACAAATATGATTAGTATTTTTGACACTATACTTTTTGGTTTTATTATATGGCTATATCCCACCAAAATCATGGTAACATTTAATATAGAGTAAAATTTGGTGAATATGAGAAACCTAATTGGATTACGATAGGAGTGAATGATATCATGATTATTCTTAATAAGTTATCTTGAAATATGATTAAAACCTTATGCCTCAACAAAATTTCTGACACCCCAATGAATAGAAATATGTAATTTACTATGAGATTGAGTGTTTAATACCATAAAGAAAAGAAGGATTGAATACCATAATGTGAGAAATGTGGAAGGATAAACCCAGTAATATTTCTCAAATGAATGGAAAATTATTTCACTTGTTGAATAAAATGAATAATTCAATTAATTCATGGAAATAAATCTTTTCATAGGGATCCATTTATACATCATTACCTTAAATGTGGGGACCCTGGGATTTATCTAACTCAATTCCCTCTTCTAAATGTTTAATCCAAGAACATGGAAGTACCTATGTTGAATTAAAAGAGATATAATATTTATTTATTGGTATTTAATAATTAAATTGTGGATATTTTTTTACAAATAGTGTTTTGTATATAAATCATAAAATAACATAGGATTTTTTTATAATTTTTAATGAAAATATTTCTTCTATAAGATATGAGTTATTTGAGGAAGAATTTATTTTTTGGAACATATGATTAAATTTATTGGTAACCAAAATAGTTTATCTCAATATTTATGTTGTATTAATTATAGGCCATTAATGTATCAGATTTTTTTGGAATTATATTAATTTAGTTTAAGAAGAAAGACAACACACATACCGAGTGACAACCCATCACATCAGGAAAGGTTATAGGGGTTGAACCCACAAAGAAATGATGATAATGGATTAGCTCCTACCACTAGAATATGTGATTCCATGGAAATTATTTCATTGTTTTTAGTTAGAATATTTTATGAATAAATATTCATGATGAACCAGTAGTGTTACTATTCAGGTTTGTAGATTAATTTACTATATTAGATAACTTATGCTAATTGTATTTGTTTTGAGAAGTAGTTAGAGATATAGGGAAATAATTTTCACAATTTTATGGATCATACAATCAATTGAAAGTTAATTTTAGTTCTTCATGAACAAAATAGTAATTATTTTATATTCATTTCTTGAAGTAAACAATGAATTTTATATTTCTTGAAGCACAACTTATGGATTAAATTTCCCAGATGAAATAGAAATATATCATATAAGTATATTTACTTGACCTTATAGACAATAAAAGAATTACTCATCTTAATGGACATGAGTATCAAACAAATATCCTATTAAATTCATGTATAATGAATTTAATATTAATTTAAATGATCATTGATATTTTTTTTACATCCTTAAAATTTCATTAAACATTAACTTTCATAATATCATTTACCAAAATCACACTCTATAATTAGTAATGTGTTCCATCCATATCCATATTTTCACATGCCCCCAATATTATACAATGTATAAACCTTGTTATGTGTAATTTTTTATGACCTTTATACTTTCCTTTAAATTATATTAATATGATGTGTTATTATCCCTTTTTTCAATGTGTGTTTTCCACAAAGGACTTTTTAAATAACGAACCCTTAACCTCTAAGTATAATATGAAATTTTGGGGATTCCATTTACATAAGGTGGGGATAATGGAACAACCAAAAATTTAAAAAGGAAAAACATTTTATTTGATATCATATATGATACACAGTATCAATTTTAAACAATCAGTAAAGTATTTAACATTAAATTTAATCTCTTTGATTTCTTACGTAACACGGAACCCCAATTCTAAATGAATCGTATTATGGTATACCATTATTTCTTAACCATTAAATTCTTGGGTATAAATAATAACCTCTAATGATTGAAAATTATTATTTTTACACATGTAAAAAAATTAATTGGTTATCTATTTAATAGAAATAAAATAAGAAACATTTAAAATATAAATATTGGTTTCTAAAAATAGTATTTTTTCTCAATGACGATTAGTACAAACATTGCACATATAAATTAAATTTAATATTTAAAGATTTTAGGAAATTTATTATAAAAAATAAATTCACTTTTGAAATATTAATATCCAAATCAATTTATGGTGAAATGTTTTTTTCTAAAGTCTTTAATTATTCAGTGAATAGTGAAAATTAATTATTTTCATTGGAAACTGGGTTTTGGTATGAATAAATCACAATTGTATGTAATACTTTGAACTATTTTTAAATAAAAAATGTTTTAATTATATACAAATTTAACTAATTTAAGTAATTGTAATCAATTTCATATTGAATTTTGATGTTAAAAATTTCTATATTTAGGATGATTCTCTCTTTGGAAACTCTCTTTTACATAACTTATATGGGTATAAATAAAATAAATTTCTATCACTACTAGGAATTGATTTTGGAAAAATGTATTCTATATTTGGAATTAACATAATATGTTTTTTAGAATAAATTCATAACAATTTTGGGAAAAAAATATTTATAAATATATTAAAATTTGTAATTATCATGACTAAGGTAGAATTATGTTTTCTAGGGGTTAATATAATATGATAATGGTTAAAATGAAATATAAAAATTTCATCACATTATATTCTTTCCATATTTCTAATTATTTTATAAGCGGATTCCCTTTCCCCGCTTATAAATGTTTTCTCACTCCCTTCACTTATCTATTACACCATAGTATGTTGGCTTGACCAACCCCTGATAAATCCATCTTAAACACCCTTAGAAACAATATAGATCTACTTTTCATAGCAAAATACTAACCCTAAGGGTCCGTAATTGGTGATCCAATGTTGGTTTATCATAGATAACGTAATTTTTAAATAAATATCATTCATTTTCAATATTCATTTTCAACAATCAAATTTGTATAATTACATCCAATATAATTTCAATAATATCTCCCATATACTGAGATGATAATTTTAAAATTTTTTATATCTAATAGGAAACAAATTTGATGATCTTGCCTACCTAACATTATCTCCTTGAGAACTAATCATGTTTATTATCAATCACCACCTTTAATGTCTAGATATAAAAATGGATTTAAAAACTGTACATGATATTGAGAAAAATATTAAAAATATATCATTATCATTTCACATATACCCCTATACATTCCATTCTGATTAAATTACAATTACATCGTACATGTGTACGATATACTACGACCTGATGGAAAAATGTGAATAATGTTTCCCTATTTATTTAAATATAATTTAATAAGGATATATTTACTTATAATTGTGAAATACGTGTGATGATATATATTCTTGAAGATGAATATGTTTCCCACATACATACCCTTTCTCAAGAACATGATCCTACCAGATAAAGCCTGACAAAGAAAACAAAAAATTTACCTCCCAAAACAATGTAAATAATGAAATATTGTTTGTAATCTAGTGGTAAATTTTTATCAGTAGATCATATATGATATTATAAATATAAATATTTTTCAATTATAAGTTATTAGAATGATTAAAACTATTTTTCAAGTGTTAAAATATAATTCAACTAAAGGAAAGCGTGATGTAAGGGAATTCATCTATATTCCCCTTCATTAAGGAATCATTTTCCCCCATGAAGAAAATTTATTATATATAGTGAAAATAAATCCCCTTTGACATGTAATATCATTATTAATTAAATATTAATTTTATTTTATTCTTCCTTTGAATTATTTCATCTACAGGTATTTTACTTAAAAGTTACCAAGTGGTAAAAAATTCATAACACAATGTTTTTCATTTGTTTACATTACTTATGTAGTGTCTTTGGTATTATAATATTATGCGTGTGATTAATATTTGAAATTATATGTGGAATTCTTTTTTTGTATTACGTGTTTATACACATAATAATTTAATTTATTAATTTTTTATCTCAATATTATTATAATTATAATGGTATATTTCACAGTACCATTCTGATCGAGGTTGTTTATTCTTAAATTTCCTTTACAAGAAATTAGGTCTTCATTTTCTAATAATCCCATTTCATTTTCTTCTCCTATAATTTTTAGTTATAATTTAATGTAATATTAAAATTATTTAATCTTTAATTCAAAATATAATTTAGAAAATGTTATTAATAGAATATGACTTCATTTCTCTATTTCATTGAAATTAATATGTCTCCCAAAACCATGTTCCCTATAAATGATGTCAATATTTTTAAAATTCATAAAAATGATTTATTAATGATTTTTTAACAATGTTTTATTTAAAAAAATTAATGGAATCACCATTCCATTTTGTAAACAATTTATGTTTCTATTTTTCCGAAAATGTGATAGAAATTATTATTTAATCTTGTAAGGAAAGTATGTAATTTACCAACGATCGGAAATAGTAAATGATTTTATGATTAATTTATATGTTTGTTATGGTTTTTTCAAATAAATTTGTTTTATAATTTTGTAGTGATCATTAATTTTGAAAATGTGATTCTAAAAATAAAAAATTATATTTTCCATATGAATGTAATCTAAAGATCTTTTTGTGGTTTTTTTTCTCAATGAAAAAAACACTTTAATTTACCTATAATAAACATGGTATATGATTTATTTATAGCCTACTTATTCTTCTTTTATATGGTTTATGATAATTTTGACCAAGGAATCAATTGACATTCACTTTATTTTTTCATTTTTTGATCATTAACTTTCCATAAAAATATTACATTTCCTCTATTCATTGGACATTAAATGTCCCCTAAATATCCATATTGTTTATGATTGATACCATAATTGATAAAACCATATATAAATTATATATATGATGTTATACATTGAATTATATTCTATAATCTTGCGAAATATCGATAAATACGAATTATGTAATCATTTTTGATATTTTATGATATATCATGTTGTTCTTGAATAAAATAAATTATTCAATATGAGAGGAATGATTTAGAAATAATGGTATTATTGGGTCTGAGAAATAAAAATATCTTGGTGCATTGGTATTATAAATAGGCGAATTAGTAAGATATAATTACAAGGGGACCTAACTATAGTTTTACATTATCTTGTTAATTGTCTTGATTGTAGAGGTATCATGAATCCTTTATTCTTAAAATATAGTTATTATGTATTTCCATTGTCAAGAATTCTGTTAATAATATCCCTAGGATTTTTGAAATGATATTATCGCTAGATGCATTTAATTATCTTAGTTATTTATTAAAGGGAATGTTTTTTAAATCATCTATGTTTCCATATTAATTATTACTTATCTAGTTTTGATAGTCATGATATTGATAAAATTAATGTGTTGTTAGTTATTTACCATTCCATATTGATTATGATGGTCAAATAAAAAAAATTACTCGTGTTTTTTATTTGTTATTTTTCAATTATGAATAATATTAATTTATCTTGATACCTTCCATTATAGTTAACCTCGGTGAGAGTTTCATCTCAACCCTTTTTTATCTAATTTCCCTAGTATCCATGAGGTGTAATATGATTGATATAAAAGGATATTATTGAGTAAAAAATCATATTTAAGAAAAAAATAATGTTGTAATTTTTTCTCTCAAAACAAATATAGGAATAATGTTTTTATGTATTTTAGGTAGAAAAATAAAATATTCAATCTTTCAGGGATGTGATTCCATATATGGAATAACAATGTAATAATGTAAGACAATATCTTTTTCTTACTGTGGTTGAGGTCTTTACACAACTAATCTATGATTTTTCTTCGTTTGACTATGATCCAAACACCTTTTATATTTTCTTTTAAAACTACATCATTTAGGTGATTTTGGTTTAGAGGTTTCTTGTATTTGAATGGACATTTTCATGTGTAGTTTCTTTTAATCTCATGTATTGTTGTATAAGGTTAATAAATTGTTAGATATTTTAAATTTTTTTAAAAAAATTAAAAATAAATATATTATCATCTGGTTTCATTGAAAATGTTTTCAATTAACAAATTTTCATGTTTTATAAAATATTTTCCTTACACAACTCATTTTAAAATACTAATTTTTTATTTTTCAAAGAAATTTTTTAAGAAAAAAATATTTTATTTTTAATTTATTTAAAATTAATTATCAATAGAAACGATTTTCAAATTGGGATTAATTAATATAATTAAACTCATTGGAGAAGTTCTATGAGATGGTATAATATTTAAAAATTATAACGATTTTATATAGGGATTTAAAAATTTGGAAGGAAATTGTAATGATTTATAAATGGGAATGTATTATTTGTTTTCTAATGAAATGTTATTTGGAATAATGTAGTTTAGAGATTCATTTGAAAGCTTATGTTCTGTATGGATTTTGACTTGGGTTATTCCTTATTCCTTAGTACATGAGCCAGTGTTTATTGATGTCCAAAATTTTATCTTATGAGTATTTCTAGGAAATATAGAAATACCATTCAATAATTTAGTATTCATGTTATAACTTATCATTTTATAGAAGTTATGTCCCAAAATAAAAATTCATCCGAAACTCTACATTGAGTTGTGGAGTTATAGTATTTGCATAATTTTGACCCCATAATGGTTATCATAGATCATTATACATATTTTTATGAAGGGGGATATTTCTCAAGATGTATAGAGTTTTCCTAATTAATATTAATATATATTTTAAAATCTCATGAATAATAAAACCCGTATGGTCAAATTTATAAATTCTTTATATGATAGACATAATTTAGAGTTATGTGTAGTTAGGGTTCCTCATATATGGTATAATACTATTTCATGGGAATAATTATAATGGGACAAACAAAATTCATAGTTATCACATATATTTAGAAGAAATTTATATTTATCAAATTATGATTTATGCCAAAACAAGTCAGGTTTACTGTCTTTACAGACAAGATAAAAATCTTTTCATTTCTTGGATTAGCTTAAAAATACATCACAATGTGTTTACCTCCTTCTGTTCTTCTTACACATTCCTTATTCAATACCATCATTCATAAAATAGGAAAGGAAATATATGAAATAGAGATCTTATATGTTCTGTAAAGAAAAATAAGGTTTATATCAATCAATGATCATATAAAATAATATTATAATAACAAGGGTATAAGATCATTCACATAACATAAACAGTTCATGAATAATTTTTAATAGAATATAAACATGAGTCATGGAATCAATCTTTACAATTTCAAAAGTGATGATTTATAAGAATTTTAAATCATCATAAACAAATCATGATACATAAGTTCATTATATAATAATAATCCACCGTAATAAGTACAGAACCCATTTTATAGGTCATGGTTAACTACTAAAACCATAAAGTAATAACGAATTAGGAATAAAATCCTTTTCACCGTAGTTTATGATGAAAATCAATTTTTTCACTAGTTTATCAAGAACATTGACTTGTTCCCCATAGTGAATCACGCACATTTACATGTTTCAAATATTTTATCAAATACATCATCTTGTTTCCAATAGTTTTCTCATGAGATCTAAAACATTACCCAATAAATTAGAGGGTAACATAATTTTTGTCCCACCAATAACATAATGAAAACCATAAATATGTGTTCTGTAAGATTATAAAAAATTTCTCAGTTCATAACATCATAACTAATGAAAGGAAGAGTGATTTCATAATCATTTCATCAATTAATCATAAAATAAAACATAAACATATCATCATCATAACCCATAAAAACAATAAAATGATGCTATCCTCAGATCAAATATTGTTTATAAAATACGGAAATTCAATTTTTATTGTCAATAATTTATTTTAAAATAACCTTGTAAACTTGTAAATTATACCTAAATACATTTAGAGTTTATTATGTAAGGAAATTCCCTTCATTGTACATTTGATAAAAATTTCCTTTTAAATTTTCATTAAAAATTAAAAAACATTCCCCTTCTGAAATTGGACTAAATGAGTCATTTAGGAAGATTTTGTAAAATTTAGAACTTGCGTAAAAATTAATTTAGACATTAATAGGAGAATAGAGAAAAACATTAGAAAGCATTGACATGTAAGGGAAATTATTTTTCTTCTAAGAGCGAAATAACGTCAGTTTTACACACAAAAATTCATTCACTCACTTAAGTACAAAAAAATTATAAAATAAAAGAAAACAATGTAATCTCAATAGAATAATATAATAAATTTAAATTCTGATAAAAAAATATCGATAAACAGTGAATTTTTGGAGAGGCAGATCATATGATTTTATCATTGGAAATATAATAATAAACAATCCCAATAATTAATGATAATGTAATATAAAAACTTTACATTAAGCCTCATTTTTTCTTCGTATATATGCCAATATATAGTATAATATAAATATATATTTATTAGAAACTTATTCTAGAACTATTAATAAATATACCATACAATATATTATTTAATTATAATATCTTATCATAAATTTATAAATAATCATTTAAAAATCACTTCATCTGGTGACAAGTGGTTTATCGTTCTGGAAAATATTGGTTTGGGTCTCCCATACCTTATACATTGATCAATATTTTAATACCATAATAATATTAATTGAGAAATTAATATCATATATATTAATTAAATATAAATTTATATTTATCCATAAGAGTTAGAAATAGAAAAATGGAAAAAAACATTCAGACAAATTGTAGGTCTTACATTCCCATGAACGATGTTCCCATTTCATGGAAACATTAATAAAAGAAAGGTAAATAATAATTCACCATTTTAGAATCATTATTAAATCTTATATATTATATATATTAATTAAATTCTTCACTATTACAATCCAGGTAAAACAAAAATGTCAAATGAATTAAATGAGTTCATGCGGTAGAAGTCCATCATACACACGAATGATGGCTTCATTTTCCATTTAATGGAAGATGATATAGATATAGGATAATAAATTTATAAAATTACATATTAATATATGAGAGAGAATTTTTTTATTGAATCAACTTGTATGAAGAATACATAAATGAGGGGGGAGTGAAAAATATTTCTAGAATTCTTAGTAATCTATAAATGGATAGGCTCATTTGAATGTCTGGAAGTTCTAATATGTGTTTAAGTATTCAAATAATATCTTATAGTAAGGATTATATATGATAAAATTCCATAGTGGTTCCATGAAGTGATAGGGGGGATTCCATTTCATAAGCAAGAGGAGGGTCACTTTTGGAATTTCATAAATTATTAAATTAATGTAATGTTAATCTCTTGAATAATGATTCAAAATGGATAGGTATTTGAATCTAAGGTAGAACAAGTTTAACATACTATCAAAATATATATTGTTAATATGTTTTAGTTGTTGTTTAAACCATATATTTTGGGTTAACCTCTTAGGTAACTTATTTTATCATTAACCACATTAAATTAATTTCACGCATAAAGGGTTAAATGTTTTAATATAAGGTATAAATTATCACATAAATGGACACAAGATTACATTTCAGACCGTATATTATCCATTATTTACTATTTAATAAATTTTATATTTGTTAATTAATTTCATAAAATATTAATTTGATAACATATTTTTTATTTTAATTGTGACACTATATATTTAATTTAACTTAAAAAACATAAATATATTGTTGGAATTCATATCTAAGAATTTAACACAACTTAGATATGACTAATCCATCATTAAAATTCATTTAATATAGTAATTCTCTAAAAATATTTTACTTTTACTATTTTTACACGCAGTTATATTTTTCAATTAATTGGAAAAACATTTTTTCAGCATTGTACCAGAATGTAAGGTAATTATATAATTAATAAAAAATATAAATAAATTTTGTATCAAGAAAAATAATATCATTATTAACAGAAAACACCATTATATTGATTCATACCTTTCTTTTGTCCTTATGTGGAAACATTAGAGATAGTTAAATATATTAGAGTTAATTTTTGGAACATTTATTATTTTAAATACATTATACTGCATTCTCATGGAAATGTGACCATTAAAATGTTTTATATCAAGAATAATATTATAAGGGTTGAATTCCCTTAATCCAAAAACAATTATGTTATATAATTATTCCTTTATCACAATTTTTAAAATAGATAAACCTTTTTTACCCATTTTTGAGGGTATAAATTTTACCATGTTACTTTTCATGTTGAACAAAAATGAAGGTATTCTATTTCGTATAAAAATTTAAATTAAATCCATTAACAAATGGGATTAATTATGTTTATAAATAAAACAACATTGCGTTCATAATAACATATTTTTATAAAAAACATATCATTTAATTGATTTTATTTATTTTAATTACCAATTAATTGATAACCTATGAAATCATTTTATACATATGTAAACCAAAAATAAAAATAACATTAATTATTTATATTTTACTAATATATCTCAATTCATTTTAAAGATTAAAAAATGATGATAATTCATCCTCATCATATCCATTGGATCCCACAAATATTCCTGATATGTGGGGTTTCTCTATAAAACTATGGACAAGTGAGTGGTCATATTTCATAGAATGTTCTCTCTATGATCTTGAATCACAATTGTTTATTTTTCATAAGATAATTTTTTCTAATTTATGACAACTAGGTTTGTTACATGTGAAGGATGGTATATGTAATTCCTTGGAGAGATACATGGAACACAAGAGGACCTTGAGAGAGATTTTCTAAATGTTCCAAATGATAAAATACCATCATTATACGCTCAATGATTAAGAAGGGGCCAATTCAATTAGGGAAATAATTTCCATTATTCGAAATCCTAAAAACCATCTTCTATGGAGATATTCATAGGAATACATTTTCAACTACATTGAACTCCTAACAACATTGATGTTTGTTAGTATAACGTTTTTGTACACTCTGTATCACCCTTATGTGTTGGTGGATGACCCTAACCTTATATTTCATTTATTAAGTTAGCTCAGGTCAAAATAGATTTCATTCTATAACTTCATCCAAACAAATTTGTGTTCTTCGCATCCTGTCATATAAGGCATCATAAGGATCTATCTTAATTATTGAGGGAAAGAAATTATTATAATAAAAATCCACCAAAGGTGGTTATTGATCCAAACCACCTTTGAATTACATAGAGGTTGTTCTCAATATTATTTCATTGGTTTGAATGTTTAACTTATAGAGAACTTTTATTTTCAAATTATACACCGTACTAAAACACAACTCTAAATCCATAGCCTACTGAATACATCACCAGAACACAAAGGAGAACAACAAATACTAATCAGATGTGATTCAAAATTGTAAACCATAAAATATTACATCATTCACAAAATATAACCTAAAAAATTTATTAACATATAAATGTTCTCTATTGGTAATGAAGCTTTATAACATTATAAAGAGTTCAATAAAACAAAAATATAATTTTCTAATTTTGATTTTTTGGGGAGTCCATCATAAAAAAATTGGGTGGTGTTTTCCCATATCCTTTTTAGTATGGGTAATGTTTTTAACATCCCTAATTAATTTTATCTATAATCCTAAACTTTATAAAAAACCAAGCATTGAGATACATATTCTAGAGTATGTATTTTCATGTTGTACCACTAGGTATACTCTCATATGTCTCTATACATTTACACATTAACAATATGAATTGAGAATGATTAATAGTGTACCTCATCCAATATATTCTTATTTTAATTTTCAATATATCGAACACATATATAGTTAATAATAATTTTCATCACCAAATAATCGAGGTTGAACAAATTAATTATTCTTATATTATTTTTCAATTCCACACCCTCCTTTTACACCTATTTAAACATCACATCTATTGATGGTTGAACACTCATTTGACAATGAGAACATTTCTCCCATTCTATAAATATTTCAAGATCCATCCATTTAAAATAAATATATATTGTACATTTTTAGATCCTAATCATACATAAGATAGCATAATCATTTCAACTCAATGAAATTGCATCTTTGTTTTCCTTCCCATTGTGGTAATATCTTGAGAAGTCATTTTCATTAATCAGCTCCTGTAATATTCTCTAGTATATATAAAACACTTATTTATTTAATATATCATTTAATCATTTATGATAATTATATGTATCACACATTTCCCTATATAGAAAATTCCTCCACACCAATAATGAAAATATTATAGCAGGTAACATTAAATCACGAGTATGGTAATTTTTCTCATGAATTATAAATTTTTGTGAGGAATAAACATCAGCCATATCATTCTATATATAGAAACATCATAGTACATTATTTTATACATAAGTATAGTTCACAACCCCTTATCTACTATAGGGTGGTGTGATTATTAGTTGAATTAATAACCTCCACGTGGGCTCCCGAAAATTCTATTCAAATTCATCCACCCAAATATCATAACTCCCAACTAGGAGAAGATTTTTCAGATTTATAATGTCGATAAATCTAAAAAAATAGTCACTAATATTCATCAAACCCAAGAAAACATTGGATTTTAGTTACCATGGTTGGTTAGTCAATTTCTCAATAACTAATTTCATTGATGGATCCAATGATATACCGTAACTTTTCATTATATAAACATGGAATGAAACATTCAAAATTCCAAACTCATGCATTGTAATTCTTTATAATGATTCTATTTACATGAGTTACTTCTCACAATCTTCAATTTGGCTTCATAATTAGTTTTTCTCATTTAATATAATACAATTTAGTCAATAATTATTACCAAAACAAAAGAAAGTTAACATCAAAATACTAAATAAATTAAATCCATGAAGACAATGTCCCCATGGGGCACAGTTCAGTGGTTCCTCCCCTGCTGTACCTGTGGTGGTGAGTTGAGGAGGTCCTAGTTTTGAGCCTCTGTGTGTGCAGATTTTCTTTCCTTTGTACCCCTCCCCCCGGACAAACCATGTAAATCCATGAAGACAATGGGGGAATTAATCATAATATAAATCCATCTCTTTAAGTTCATATTGTTCATTCCTTTCATGAAATTTCATATTTGGATTATCTTTCTTCTTGAACCATATTAGATGAAATATATAATGAATGTAAATATTAACACCACAAGATTTCATAGTAAGTTATTTTCTTTAAAGTAATTCAATAACTTTTGTTATACACAACACCGAGTTCAAGCACACCATGACAAACCAAACTAGCGGTTTAAAAATAGTTATGAATGGTATTAACTACATTTTAAATTTTATAAATTCCATATAATCTTAATATCCATTATAAGTGTTCCTTAGTCATAAATTAAGAACAAATAAAATTTTTCATAGAAAGAATTATTTTTCAAAAAATACAATTTTATCACCTTTAAATAGAGGACCCTTTTTAAATCATATATTTGACAGTTTTATATATTCAATTTGAAAACATAAACTTCTTCTTCATAATAGAGACATAAAATTTTATTTTGGACAATTTTTTTGTAGTTTTCTGATAAAAATCATGTTTTGATGAATAATGATAAATACTAAAATTTAATTGAAGTCAAATTTTTTAATAAATATAATTTAGATTGTTGATTTATAAATTTGAGTGGTTTTGAAGTATAATTTTATTATATATTTATCAATTAAATCAATGTTGGTCATATGATATAATTTTAAATTCAAATTGAACATAAATACATATCAATATTTTAATAGTTTGTATTCCACAAAAACCTTCTTTCTTGTTTTGACAATGGCAATATTTATTAAAATTAATTAATACAACATTTAGGTTTCAAATTTGGTAAAATAGACCTCATTTTTTTATTTGGAATATCAAAATTAGCTTTGTGTGAATTTTTGATATTTTTCTGAAAACTTGTAATTTATGATGAATAGTGAAAAAAATTGTGTTATTGTTTAAAACCCACTTTTTATTAAAAGAATTTTTTTTATTTAAATTTATTTTAAGTCAAAATAGATACATAATACCAATATATGTTCAATGTAATTCATTTGAGTCATTTGATAATAAAATTTGATGTATAAAATTTCATGGAACTTTTTTACGTCTTTTACCCACCTTCTAATAACATATGAAAATTTACTTAAAATGTAATTTTACTGCTTCTTTTAATTGAATTTAAAAAATTTAAGAGACGCAGTTGACATCAAGAATTAAAATTTGGTTTAATGGGATGAAAATAATTGTTGTTGAATAGTAACTTCTCAATTTTATTTACCATGATTAAAAGTATATAGGGCAATTGACGATAAAAATGATATTATAATTACCCTAACACATGTCCTTTTTATACAGGATAATTTTATTTCGACCTAAATCAAAAATAAGATTAAAATAAGATCCATTTGATCAACTTGGCTTGGATTTGTACATTGATTATTTATTTAAAGAAGAGAAAAAGTGTTAAATTCAATGTTTTATAAATAAACATTTTTAATATAGGCTTACACATAAGATAAATTCAACTATAAATATTAATTAAAAAGATAAAAATATTTCCTACATAATTGTATTATATATATATTTTTTAGACATTAAATATCTAAATTTATTTACAACACAATGATGATGCAATAATTACCTTATTAATGAAATATTAAAATAATTGATGTTATAAATAACCAAATAAATGTAAAATGATACTTTTTATGAATTAAACTAGTTTTATAGGTTCATATGACATGTTATTATTGATTTAATTAATTTGGTTCCAATTAATCATGTTTTTTGACTTTCACAAAAACAAAATACTAAACATTGTCAAAATTGACATAAATGAATTTTTAAAATAAATAATATATTATTAAATGTTATAATATTACTAAATTTATATGGTTCAGAAAAAAACTATTATAATGATATATATGTCATCAACTAACCACTTTGGGTTCTATTAGCTTTTTATAATTAGTTAATTAAAAATTTATTATAATAATTCAGGAAGACATGGTAAAAATTAAACACTTTTATCATGAGTAAAATCAAAAAAACAAAGATAATATGGTGACCAAAAAAAGTATAAAAAAAATTGGTTGAGTGTTTTTCTACCCATATCCATCATAACATAAAAATAAATCTTTTTTTAGCCATTATAACAAAAAAATTATTATATATTAAAATTATATTTCAAACTTTTCCAAAAATGACACTCGCATCTCTTATAAATGGGTACATCCCCTTCTCCCAAAATAGCACATCCAAATCAGTTTCGCTCGGCCAAACCCTGCCCAAATATACTAAAAATAACCCTAACTTAAACTTATAGGCCTTATATTGATCATAAATCCAACTAAAAGATCCCTTTTGATCAAATCAAAAGGAAGAACCCGAAGAAGAGATAATTATTTCATCACCTCTTTCAATGTTCTTTTCTTCTTCCACTTCTTATTTATTTATTATTTCAGTACAATAATAATAAATCTAGAACCTTCTACATACAATGATGTTATTATAAATAGGGTACAACCATAATCATTATTAAATCCATCCTATGAATGAAAAATCCACCATACGTGCATACGTACAACTTATCATCTCCATGTCATGGTGTAGTTTGTTATCCAACACTTCATTATTTTGATGGGTATAATAAGGACTATAATTGATGTAAATACTAAAAATTACATTTTAATGGTTTTTTATATAGTATATACCATATAATTACATACTATTTCAACATCAATCTAATGATATTTTTGCTCATGCGTACGTACAAATTACCATCTCCACGAACGCAATGAGATTCATTCCCCATCATATCCATTCAAGAATAATATTGATTTTATGAATAAAAATAAGGTTTTAGAACTTAATATCATTTTTAAATGAATAAAATACATCCCATAAATAACAAACATGACTTACGTAACAAAACATATAATGGAAAATGAATCTGTTGACACCCAAAACAATGATATTACTGAAATATCATTAACAAAGAAAAATTATAAGATATTATATTATATCATATTTATATATGTGGTTCTTATATAATTTAATAACAATTATTTAACCATTATAAATGAGTTTAACCAACCCTCTACTAAGGAAAATTACATAGTAATGATTTTTCATCTCACTTCTAATTCCCTTGAGATTCATGGTATATTGCCACAATTTATTTTCTGTGGTGTATATACTACCCATGATTGAATTTTTTTTGTAATATACTTTAATTTATGGGTATTCACATCACCATTGTGTGATAATTCTTTTATGGGGGGTATTTTTTATATGTTACCAAATCGGTAAGGGAATTTCTAATTTCGATTTCCACTCATTGGGGTTTATGAAAACATCATTGAATATTTTACTCAAATATTTTGTATGAAATAACAATTTATTTATTTATGTAGTAATTTATACTCCCCTTTGTGATAATATACTATTGATACACATAATCACTCAATTGATAAATTCTCATGTTATCGATATGATCTTGAAAAGAGTAATCTTAACTCAATTTCCATTCATTGAGTTAAACATCCATGTCATTGGTTTTGTTATTACAAGAATATGTGTCATTGTCCTATGATTGATTTACACTGAATATCCAATCATATTGAGTTTATTTATATTTTTCACACATAATTATGTCATTGATTTATCCTTATCCTAATAATATAGTCTTTATAAGGGATTTCATCTCAATTTACATTCCATCGATACTTCATTGTTGTTATGTGACCATTTAATTTTATATGGTGTACATACTATACTTTGACATAGTATATCATTAATCCCTTTATTCTCATGATATTATAATGATTTTTTTACCATGATTGTTTTTATTCAAGTGTCTCTATTATGGATAATGTATTTAAATTTTTGTATGCATGTTTTAATACGAATGTATAGATTATATTTCACCTTTTTCATGTAAAGAATGCATTGGACTTAGTATGTGATGGGTGGGGCCTCTATAGCCCCTCGATGCATTGGTAGGACTCAAGAGACAAACTATTATCTTATAACAAGTCATTGAGAAAATCTTATTTGTCATATTGGAACAAGGCCTTGACTATGTTGTTATGATGTCCAACACTATGCATTCCATTATTATGAAATTAGATATTAATATTACACGTGATTACATGAATAGTATATTATCCATGTGAATAAGTAAATGGAATTATCTGACATATCTTTTCTAAAACATTCCTATGTTTATGATTAAAAGGCTTACTTTGTAGTCATATAAATTGCCTTAATTGTTTATGCTTATTCATGATAGTCTCCAATATATTGTTATCTTTATTGAGCATCTGATCTCAGCCCGTTCTATGTTTCATTTCTTCCATGATATGAAGAAATATATTACAACTAACCTACAGGAATAGGCTAAGGGATACGAGTGTGGTCCAAGGAGACACAATGTCATGGTTTATTCAATTCATTATTTAATGTAAAACTTATGTATGTATCTAGTACATTTAAGTATACTAAACTAATTAGTTGTTCGATACTTGATCTCTTGTGGTCATTCCAATGTTATGTAATATTGCCCTGACTCTGGGTAACTAGGTTTAGGGAATTATATAATTTATTATAGGATGATTAGTACAAACCTTGTAAACAAAATATATAAAAATTCTCATTATAAAACACTACCCTAAGATAGACATTGAGGATTAGTATAGAAGAACAACCAAAAAATTTGATAATGTAAATATTATGTGGGTTTTCTAAGAAATACATCCCTGTCTAGATACGAGAAGGTAGAAGCAGCTCTGGGACATATGTACCTAGGGGTAAAACATGAAAACACAGCTTTGATCTAGACTCAAATGTGAACTGGTGCATGACAACGGACCTTACTGCACTCTTGGTTACGACACTTCAAGGGGATATGCTTAGGGTAATTCACATTTTCTTTAAAAACTGAATTGATGGATTTTATGATAAGATGATATTAAATAACCTTGGTTAATATTAAGATGTCTTAGATTGAAAATAAGGTGTCATGATATTCTCTAAATGATTTTATGAATCTTATTACTCACACTATTCTTTCGGGTTTCAATCAATGACTAGATTCCATGGAATTCATAGTAATAATGAACAAGATGTATAAGGTCAACATGATGGTGGAGATGATCAACTAAATGGAATTTTGATAGGCATCAAATATATTGTGTTCAAGACGAAGCATATTTCCAAAAATATGATCAACAATATATACATTAACCAAATCCCAAACTAAATAAAGAAGAGAAAGGAAGAAAATGATAAGAGCTCCAGAAGTGGAGACTGTGGAGAAAATACCGCTCACTTTTAGTCAAGCCATAAATGTGGAAGTAGACACCCATGATAGTGTCTTAGTGGAACAATGAAATGATTTCTGTGTGGTACAAAAGGACATAAAGTAAATAATTGATGATTGAAAATTAAGAATACTATTGTTGAAAATAAAAATGATTATGAAAATACATTTACAATCATTTTCAGTAAATGTGGGGGACCATGGCATTACCCGAGTCAATTCCCTATTCTATAGGCTAACCACTTGGTCAAGGAAGAACCTAGGTTGAAATTAATGGATGAAAAAATGTTTAAAAGTATTAATGTTCTTTGTTTATGGGATTATATTGGATGACTTTTCTCTTTGAGGTGTAGCCCTATAGTTTGTTATATGAATATTCTAGTTGAGGAAGAATTATCTTTGCTTTTGTAGATATAGTTATAAAGGACCATTTAGGTTTATATGATCCTTGAATTTGAGGCAATTACAGGTTATTAATTTTTGGGATAAAAATGTGAGGTATGAGATAACATTTGTGGTTAAATTATGTTATGGTAATTTTGAGGAATTTATCTCATTTTTCGAATGTTATAAAATATTGTATTTGAAAAATGACAACACTCATACGGTGTGACAACCTATCACGTCTGAAAAATCAATAGGAATCGAACCCATAACCAAAGTGCCACTGGGATTTAACATCTACCACTGGACTATGTGAAGTCCCTGGATAGTGTGACTAGTTATTTTTTGTAAAAAAATTTTATTGATCAATAATCAATTGATTTTGAATCTTATGTTTTTTCAAATGAATATCCATAGTATATGAAAATGGTTTTGGGATTAAAGGATAAATGTTAATTTGGATGATTTTTTTACGTTGGGAACACATTATGCCTAAGGAAATCAGAATACTACAGGATATAATTTGAGGATTAATGTTGGTTAATTTTTATATTAGAAGAATCTATGTTTTTTATAGATATTAAGGTTATTAATTAAAATTATTAACCAATCATAGAGAATATGTGATTATTTTAATTCTACTTCTATATAAGACTTTAAGTGTAGTTTATGTTATTTCAAGATAAATGTTAAGATTTACTATGAATGACTATGTGATTAAATTCTACTGAGTTTTGGGATTCAATATTAGTTGGGATTATATTAAATAATATTAAGGACAATTGTTTATTGAATGGTCTTTATAGATATTTGGTTATTGTTTGTTTACTTTTGGAAAGTATGAATAGACTTCATTTTTATTAAGGATTATCTATTTTGTGGATCTTCTGATCTTGTACTATCCATTTGGTTTTTGTTAATATATAACGACAAGAGAAATATATAGTTCATCATTTGTGGATTATGTGATTCTATAGATGTTGGTTCTAGTGGTTCATTTATGACCAAGACATCTTGAATAATCATTGTTTTGAGAAAATATGAGTTTGTGGTAGAAATTTATTAATGGATGAAACTATACTTAAATGTATGTATATCTCTTTATGTTCTTATTCAATATCATAAATAAATTCCAAAACATTATAAAATTTATCATAAAACAAAAAAACATTTTCCGTTTACTTTTTTATATTTGGAAACTAAAGATTGTTTAACCCATCACAATATTGTGGTTTTATTATTGTTAACTTTCTCATGATCATGTTTTCTATCACTTTCTATCAAAACATGACACTTAGTTTATTTTCCATATTAATGTTTTCCTACATGGAATCCTAGTATGGGTTATCTCATGTGACCTTTGTACATCGCTTTCTTTCTATTAGGATGATAGTTTTATTGAATCTTTTTCCATTTTGAGATAATCAATGAAGTTCCCAAGAAGTATTTTAAAATTGTGAGGATGCAATTTCCAAAATGGGGGAAGAATGTAACACCCCATGATTTCATAGTATGTTATTTTCTTTAATGTAATTCAATAGCTTCCGCTACACGCAACCCCGAGTTCAACCACACAATGACTTACCAAACTTGTCATTAAAAAATAGTTATGAATAGTATTAACTGAATTTTTAACTTCATATACTCCATATAATTTTAACATCCATATTATGTGTTTTCAAGACATAATATAATTTTTTTTTAAATTTTCAGATAAAAAAAGTTTTTTTTAAAAAATGAAATTTTACCTCCTTTTAATGAAGAACACTTTTTTAAAACCAATATTTGACACTTTTATATATTCAATTTTACACAATAATCTTCTTTTTAGAAGCATGACTTTAAAATTTAGTTCGGATAAATTTTTTGGGGCTTTTCTGATAACGTTCATATTTTGATGAATAATGAAATGTACTGAAATTTAATTGAAAAAAAAATTTAAATCAAAATTATTATATAGTGTTAAATTATAAATATGAATTGTTTTGAAGTTTATTTAGATTATATTTTTATCATTTAATCCAATGTTGTTCATTAGATGTAATTTTACATTAAAATTGGATAAAAAAACATATCTATCTATTCATATTTTTACTCCTAAAAAACCTGATTTCTGGTTTTTACATTGGGAATAATTTTTTAAATAAATTAATAAAACTTTTATTTTTTAAAATTTGGTTAAATATGAATCATTTTTGAATTTAGAATATCAAAATTATCTTTGGGTGAATTTTTGGTATTTTTCTGGAAACATTCAATTTTTTATAAATAGCGAAAAATATTGTGTTATTGTTTAAAACCTACCATTTATTTAAATAATTATTTATTTAATTTAAATTTCTTTTAAGTAAAAATAAATATATATTACCAATATATGTTTAATTAAATTTATTGGATTCATTTTATAATAAAATTAGATGTATAAAATTTTATTTAACTTTTTAACGTCTTTTACCCACCTTCTAGCAACATTTTCAAATTTGTCTAATACAAAATTTTACCAATTCTGGGAATTGAATTTCAATGATCTGAGAGACACGGTTGACATGAATAAGTAAAATGTTGTTTAGTGGGATGAAAATAATTTTTGGTGAACATTGTGTTTTCAATTTTATTACCAAGGTTAAAAGTAAATAGGGTAATTTAAAGTAAAAGTGAAAATATAATTACCCTAGAACATGTACCATTTCTGTTGGATAAGTGTATATCAAAAAAAATGAACATTTACATAAAATATGATCATTTTGATCCACTTGTATTAAATTAAAAATTTTATTATTATTTTACATAAAGAAAAGTTAAAAGTGTTAAATTCGAAGTTTAATTAGTAAGAAATTTTTAATATAGGGTTATACATTAGATAAAATCGACTATTAATATTTATTAGAAATAAAATAAAATTTTATACATAATGATGTTTTATTTATAATTTTTATAATTTAACTAATTAAATTTATTTATGACACAATGATGATGTAGTAAGTACTATATTAATGAAAGATTAAAATAATTTATGTTATAAATATGCAAATAAATATAAATTAAGACTTTTGATGCCTAAAATAATTTTATAGGTTAATGTGACATGTTTTGATTTATTTAAATTTTTTTTTATGTAATCATGTTGTGATGTATTTCACAAATACTAAATACTAAATAGTGTCAAAATTTATATATATGAATTTTTAAAAAAATAATATATTATTAAATGTTATAATATTCAAATGTATAAATGGTTTGGGAAATGGACTCATATAATGATATATATATCATTAATAAAACAGTTGGGGTTATCTTGTCATTTTATGGAATTTTTATTAATCATTTATTAATAAATACAAGAATACATGGTAAAAATTAAACTATATAACTAAGAGTTAAATCTAATCAATAAGGTTAATATGGTATCCTAAGCCTGTCTAAAACATATTGGTTGAGAATTTTTCATCCTATCCCAACCTTAACCACTAAATAAATCCTTTTTGATCCCTTAGAAACCGAAAATTATTCTATAATAATCTAATATTTCAAAGTTTTCATAAAGTAACCTGCTCCCCTCTTATAAAAGCGTACATCCCCTTTTCTGAAAATCACACATCCAGAGCCATATGGTTCAGCCTACCCATACTCAAATTTCTTCCCAACTACCATCACTACCTCCTAGAGGCCATTCAAGGATCAGAAATCCATCCTAAGGATCCCTTTTAACAAATCAAAAGCAAGCACCCAAAGAAAAGATAATTATTTCATCACCTCTTTCAAAGTTAATTCCTTTTTCCCAATCCTCTTTCATTATTATTTCAATACCAGAATAATAACACCAGAATCATCTACATACTATGATGTTTTTATAAATATGTTACAACCATATTCATTATTCAATCCATATTATGAATCGAAAAGTCACCATACGTGCGTATGTACGGATTAACATCTTCACATCGTGGTGTAGTTTGTTTTCCAACACTTCATTATTTGGATAGGTATAATGTAAAACTTATGTCTGTATGAGGTTTTCATCTCCCTTCCTATTCCCATGAGATTCATGCTATATTTCCACTATTTGTTTTTGTGTGTTTTATGTACTACCCATGCTTGTATTTTTGGTGTAATATAAAATAATTTATGGGTAATATACATCTTTATTGTATGATCCTTCTTTAATGGGTTGTACGTTTCATATGTCACCAAATCAGCAAGGGAATTTATAATTTCAATTTCTAATCATTGGGTTTTACAAAAACTTTATTGATTTTTTTAATCAAAGATTATGTGTGAAATCACTATTTATTTATTTATGTATTAATTTCTACTCCCCTTTGTGTGGGTATACTTTTGAAACACATGATCAATTCATTCATAAATTCTCAAGTTATCGATATGAACTGCATAAGTGTAATCTTAACTCAATTTAAATTAATTGGGTTAAACATCATTGTCATTGGTGTTGTTATAAAAATAATATGTGTGAATGGACTCTGATTGATTTACACAAAAAATCTAATCATATTGAGTGTATTTTTATTTTTCACACATAATTATGTAATTTTATTATCCTTAACCAAAGGATACGGTAGTTATAAGCTATTTCATCTCAATTTATATTCCATGGATACTTCATTGTTGTTATGTACTAGTTCACTTTTATATGGTTTACATATTGTACCTTGACATAGTATATCATGAATACCTTTCTTATCAAGATATTATAATGTTTTATTATCTTAATTATTTGTATTCAAGCATCTCTCTTTTGGATAGTAACTCTAACTAAAATATAATTCTAAATTTTTTAATGATTTATTCTTCTAAATTCATTCGTATTAATGTCCATGTCATAAAAATGGTTTTATGGAATTATTTATATAGAAATTAATGTTTTAAAATAAAAATTCCTTTTAAATGTTTTAAATTTTAATGGGAAACTTTTATTGAAAAATCAATTTTTAACAACTTCTTGATAAATAGAGAGATATTTAAATTTTTTAAAGAAAAAGGGGATATTTCTCTCCAATAGTTTTACAAAATATTTTCATCTATGTCAATATCCATAATTGTATTTTATTCATTATTGAGGTTGATTTATTATAATTCAGTATTCCATGTTGTATTTAATGTGTTATGTTTGACTGTGGATGGGCTATTTTAATATCATTCATGGTTTATGGTTAATGTATTGAAATTTCTTATGCTAGTTTTAGTACGAATGTATAAGTTAAATTTCACCCTCTTCATATGAGGAATGAATTGGAAATAGTAAGTGATGGGTGTGGCCCACTATATCCCCTGGATTCATTGGTAGGTCTCATGAGAAAAACCATTGTTCTAGCACAAGGCCTTGACAAAATCTTATTTGTAGTCTTGGCACGAGAACTAGACTATGTGGTTATGATGTCCGGTATTATTTATTCCGTCATTATGAAATTAGCTATTGATATTACATTCGATTATTCGACTAGAAGAATATCCATGCGAAAAAGTAAATTGAATTATTTGATTTATCTTTTCCGTAATATGATGAAGATTGTGATTAAAAGGAACGTGTTTTATTCTTATACATTGCCTTAAATGTTAATGCTTATTTATGATAGTCTCTGCTATATTGTTATCTTTAATGAGAATCTGAACTCACCCTGTTCTATGTATTATTTTTTCTAGGATGAGAAGATGTATATTTTGATTAACCTGCAGGAATAAGATAAGTGGTACGACTGTGTTTCAAGGGGATACAATGTTGTTTTTTTCTTTTTTATCATGTAATGTAAAACATTGATATGTTTCTAGTAGATCCAAGGGTATTAAATGAGTCGGACTTTCAAGACATGATCTCTTTTCTTTTAATCCAATGTTATGTAATAATGCAACGACTCTAGCTAACAAGGGACAGGGTGTTACATAAATAATAGAAAAGTATTAATGTCCACATAATTGACCAAAAAAGTGATCAATACGAGGTAGAAGATACTTTTTATTGAATTTGATCTTGTTATGATTTTGATAATCATTATGAAGTCTCATTTATGCATAATTATTGTTACTAAACGGAATAGGTGTAACCTATGTTGATGAACTAGGGAATATTAATCCCCTATAATGATTATAATTGATTTTTATCTTCAATTCCTACAACACAATTGGTGGCATTCTATATCGAGCCATTTAAATAGGTGTAGCACCAAGTTTGAGTTCTACTGAGAACTCAACATCATGAATTAGTGGAATACTATGAAATTATACTACAATGATATCCAAAAACACACATACAATAGTTATATATTTTATATTGACATTCTTCCCAAACTTATTAGATAAAAACTGCATTTTACAATAAATCGAGACCAATATAATGGAAGTGATTTCCAGATAATTTTCATATTTTTCATCCCACTGATAGAAAATCATGCGTAGTTTCAAAATATCAATCCTAGATTAATTTATTCAGAAATTGTAGTCGGGTTTATGTAATGAAATCCAATATCTGCATAAGATAACATCAAAATTTATCAAAACTAGAATAATATGATTTACTGTAATATAATTCCCATTAACTCCAACCAGAGATAAATAATATACATGAGATGCGATCATAATATTAATAGGGGTTTTTACCTATAATTAAACATCTAATTTTAGAGGTGGTACTATGTAACCTTTATGAAATTACATCATTATAAAATTATTTGTATATATATAAATAAATAATAAATTATCAGTTCAATAGTGGATGATTAGCGTTCCTTTCATGTGACGGCCTGAACGTAATGATAATATATTGTAATGTATCTAAACTATAATTCAGATTCCTTAACTTTTAAGAATATATTTCATTTATATTTTTAGAGAATTATTTTAATATCTTATGAAGTATACCGATACATTATAAGTGTACACTTTTATATAGTATCCATTTCTCTTATAAAATAAAATTTATTAAAATAAAACACAATTTATCTTAATGAAATTTTTTGAATATTTTTCCCATTATCACATACATTTCCCAAAACATAAATATACAACTTTTTACAATTTTATAACATGGAATGAGAAAAAAATTAGTAAGGGACATAAAAGAATGGAAACTGTAAGACCTGTAGAAACCAATACAAACATTTTCTTATATGATTTCAATATTTAGTCTAAAAAAACACTCATATATACAAAAATATCATTATATTGCTGATATATTTATATCTACAAACATTGAAAAAGATAATTATAATCCTAGTAGAACACGGTGGATGACCAGTGTTACCTCACATGAAGAGTTTCTCAGTTTGTTCACTCACGTATCTAAATAACTTAACTAAATTTCATTTGATTTAATTATTGTTTTATTAAAAAATAAATATAATTGGTTTTTTATTACATTATAAAATAATTGAAACAAGAAAATAATAATTAGTTTATGTGATTTAGGGTATTTTATTGAAAAAACAATGAAACAATGCAAGTGACATGACATAGGTTAACCACTATGCTGCAGTAGGAAAATAATTTTTTTTCATGCCTTGTGATAGGTTGGAATCAAAACTAACCATTTCCATGGATCTAACCAACATCACCTACATGATAGGATGTTATAATCATATTTTATGTCACGCCTCCTCCAAAAAGCAAGGATGATGGAACACCGTATTTTTGAGAGTGACACCTTCCAGGAATAGAATCTATCACATGTCATTTCGTCCAAAAAACATTAAATATCACTATATAAAGTATATAAATTTAATGTAATTGAGAGAAAAGTTATTAATAAATAATATAAATGAGCTTATGTTCAGTTTTATATTTTTAAATCATCACATTGGTTCACATCAATCTTCCTCACCACAGACAAAAATAAAACTCATGAATTTATGCATAGAATGAAATGGAGACACACTTTAACTATCCTAGGTGTAGCATCATCATTGCACCTCATTTTTTTTGTAATATTTATTGGTTGTAGGATTAGAAGAATATAATAAAAATAAAAATAAAAAAACACAGAGAGAGGTAAATAAAAAACATAGAGATATAAAGAGAAATAATATAGAATCTAGTAATAAAATATTTAAATATAGAAGGAATGTCATAATTCTAAGAAAAGGAATAAATAATAAAATCTAAAAGATGATGAAGTACGGTAGAATAATTATTTGGAATCAATTAATTAAAAAACCATATGAATAAATTATTTATTTAATTCTAACATGATATTACACTAATATAAAACTAAAAAATTAAAATAAAATAAAATAAAAACAGAAAAGAAATCATCTCCTCACCATGGGAAGTAGGACATCTCATAATAGATTAGTGAAACATTATCCTCTATTAGGTAGTGGATGTTTGTTTTTATATGGATCAAAGGATCCTTATAATAGTTTCCTTCTCCATCATTCATCGGTATTTTATAATTTAGATAATTGATTGATTATTTCTGATGACCTCATAATGATCATGGGATTTTAAGAATTGGCGAGGTTTTAATGCACATGAGGGAGTGTGTATTAATTCTATTATCCTCATAAATGTGGTTTTGCTAGGGAATGGAATCAATTGTTGTGTCACAAACAAGGTGATCATGGGTGTGAGGGGTGAAGCATGATAGTGGGAGCACCCCCCCCCCCCTTCATCCGGTATTTATAGTGGTTGGATGAACCATGAGATGAATTTCTGGGAATTTGGTTCAGGTACTAGGATGGACCCATGGTGGAATGGGGATTTTATAGTTGATGTATATACCAATTCAATCTCATCATGATGATTCAAATTTGAATCAAAGGTTGATCAATGACATCAAGTAGTATAGCCATGACATAGATTGTGGCTCCTTGTGTTCGAGAATGGGTACGTGAAACTGACACCAAACTATGGTATTTTAGAAAAAAAATACCATAACCACATTTTTTATATCTCAAATCGAAATAATTAGGATAAATGTGAAATATTATTAACAAACATCTCACATCCCTGGTCAAAATCTCGCAATAAGGATCGGATCCCATATCACCCACAAAAAAATCAATGGGAAGTAACACTTGTGGCCTATGTTGAACATCAAGTCACCCTTATTCCTAGAGTAGTTCGCAACCACTCTAACCATCCTCTATATGAGAACTGATTCCCAATTTCTACTCACTCAACTCCAGAAGGCCATCCCAAGCTGGTCTTGATGGATTTCCTTGAGGACATGCAAAATGGTAGGCTAGTCTAGTTGATGGGAGAAGTATTAGACTTGCTATTTTAAATTAAACATCCTCAAAAAAGTTAAATAACAAAAACTGCAAAGTAAAAAATTCATATATAATATTTCAAACCCTATCTTAACCATCTATTAATTTTTTTTACCATTTTTATTAGCTTAATTTTATATTCAAAAATTTCATTAAATCATTGAAACTCATTGGTTTTATCATTAAAAAAAATAGAAACTCATGGAAAATTGAATAAAAATTTACACCAAAAATGACAATGTCAAATATCATAACACTGAACCATTATTATCCTCATGTATAATATTTCAGCATGATATTTAAGGGTTTACCAATGTTATCAATATTAAATTTTCAATTTAATTAAATAGATCAATTACTAATGTCAAATCACATTTTGAAATGTCATTTTTAAAATAAATTTAATTTATATTTGAATCTCACCTATCGTAGGGAATGAAAAAAAGATAATTTACTTCCCTAATATAGATCATATGCTGATTAGGGTAGTCTCATATGAAATCAATCTTAGGTTTTCACCTACTAATTCGTTCTCTCCCAAACTACTTATTTTTTTGTTTTATGTTTTATGAAAATAATAGAATAGAAAAGACGTCCAACATGAAAATTTAAACAAAAACTATACTGAAATAATAACAGAATGATATTATAATGAAAATAACTATTATTTTTCTTATTAGTGACTATATGAAGTTTCATAATACAATTATGATATATTATTCATGAATTAATATTCTATTATTTAGTGGTTTGGAATATTGAATGCATTGAGCCACTTTAATTCAACATCCTCCTATAATCAATGTTGACGGACCACCTCAATTGAGATTGTGACACATTATATGACCTGACTCCATCTTATTTTTTTATCCTATAAATGTATCAATTTCATTTACTGATGACATTATGTTTAGTGTAAGGCAGGTATATGTTTCAAACAAAGAATAGAAATTAATTTGAGATATGATTTGTAGTGGGAAATCACCACACTCATTAACATCAATATTTATAAATAAAACTAGAAATAAAACCTTTGAATTTAATAAAATAATGAAATTGAAAAACCACTTACCTCTCATTGTCCATTTCTTGGGTTTTCGCTTCATTTTTTAGGGAAAGAGGTTATAGTGGTATGAAGAGGAAGATAATAATAAAAATAAAGTTGTATAAAAGAGATAGAGAGAGGGATAGTTGAGATAGATAGATATACGATGAAATTAAAATAGAATAATAAAATATCTAAAATATAGAAAGAATGTATAAATTATAAGAAGAATAAGAATATATAAAAATTAAAATATAATGAATAATGGTGGAATAATTGGTGGGAATAGTTGAATAAAAAGAAACAATATGCATGAATTATATATTGAAATCTAAATTGAAATTCCATTAAAATACAAGTGAAAAAAATAAAATTAAACTAAAACTGAAAACCTAATCGAAATCAGCTTCTTTTCCCGTGCTACAGGCTATTTCCCTCAATGGGTGATAGTGAATATCCTCACATTGGTTGTGGGTGGACCTATTTATAGGAATCTATGTAGCATCAGCCACTTTTCCATCTCCAGTGGGTTTATTGGATTTTAAAATATACCTATTGAGGATTTTCAATGATATTTAAATAATATTAATCTTTTTAGATTTGGAATTGATTAAATAAACTTGAGGTGTTGTGGCATTGGCCTCTAATCCTCAAGCATGAGGATTTCATGGGGCATGGGCTATGTTGACGTGTCACAACATGGGTGGACATGGTTGGGAGGGGTGAATTAGGGAAGCAATATATCCTCACTTCATCAAACATTAAAATTCATTGAATTAAGTATTATATTACTTTCAAAACATTTAGTTGAGGTGATATATGGGATTCATGGTGGAATGAGGCTTCATTAGTGGAAGTGGAGCTCGATTTGGGATCTTCCTGGAAAATTTATAGAATTGTTGGTGTGAATTGGTAGATGTATAGTGATGTGAGTGGTAAATCCATGTAAGATATGGATACATCATGTGTCTATGTGTAGACATGAGAATATGAGACTGGACAATGGTCTTTCCCAAAACAATAATTGTAAACATGTTTTAATTTGTACCACATCAAAATGATTGGGTGAAGCATGATCCCTCATAAATAAATACCTATAATCATTGGGATTGATTATCGCAATGGGGATGAGATCTAATATCACTCACACACACCACATTCAGACTGCAACATAACTAGGCTGTATAGGACATCACCTCACTCTTATTCTTCATGGGGTTCACCACATGCGGGCTACTTCTATATGGGAACCGATCCCCCATGTGAAGCTTCTCGACTCAAGAAGGCCCTCTTAAGCTGGCATGGCCGGTTTCCCCTTAAGACTGGTTATATGGTTGGCTATCTTAGTTTATGAGATAGTATTGAGAATGGATATTTTCTATGTATAGTCCTCAAAAAATTTATTCACTGATCAAAATGTAATAAAAAATTCATATTTATGATTTCAAATCCAACATTATCTTTCTATTACTCTTCTGAGGTAAATTTTAGTCATTCAGATATAAATTTCTACATTTTATTAAAACATTGAAAATCAAGGGTTTTATCATTTGGAAACATTTTAAAATCACTAAAAATTGAATAAAAATGCACAAAAATGTCAATTCCAAACACCCCCAAAATTAAACCATGCTTTTCCTCAAGTATAAAATCTCATTGTCAAATTACTGTGGGAACCAATGTTTTCAAAATTATTATTTAAAATTAATGAAATAAAAAAATTCAAAATGTTAAATCAAAATTTCAAATTTGACATAAAACATCAATTCAATTTCCGAATTTTCAAAGAAACAATCATATCATGTGTTTCAATTTTCCCATTTGGAAAATGATAGAACATTTCTTCTCATTAATTAAATTACCTCAATTCACTAGTATTAGAAATTCCAAAAAATTAATTACCTCAATTTTGAATCTCTTCACTCATATCCCATGATATTATTCAAGTGGTGTTTTGATCATATCATAAAAACATCTTCCTTATCCGTAAGATTGTAAATTAACTACTTTATTCACTTTTTATTATTCAAATGTAATGATTATAAAAAACTATATATCCATCAACTAATCACATATGATAAACAAATATAGGCTTAGTAAAGGCGATAATTTATTTTTCTATATCAGAAGCTAAATTTTTTATTTTTCATTGTTTTTTTCATTTTATATTTTTTATCAAGAGGGTGAAAATAATTGACTATAAAATTAACGAATCAACCATTCTAAATCCTCATATTTAGCATCTCCAAAATTTTCTAGGCCAAAAAATTATACCATCCTCCATTCCTCACTTAACCCCCACACTTCAACATAAAATATATATTTAAATTTCTAAGAGGAGGGTATAAATTGATATAAATGTCTTGAAAAATAGATCATCTCTATCAAGGTCTTTTATGGATTTTATGATATAAATATGTATTTATTCAAAGGATTTCTTTTATGGATAAGGGATTTTGTATTGTTTTTTAAATAATATTAATATTTTTTCGTATTTCTATCTCTGACATGTTAAAATGCGTGTACTAGTAGAGGAAATCTCCCAATATCAGTCATTAAATATGATCAAGATAAAATAAGAAGTAATTGTTCTAGAAATTCTCTTAGTAATGGGAGAAATAATTCTATGAAATCACTCAAGGCATGAATAATAATAAATAATCAATTCTTATGAATTTAAGTAATTTAAATCATGAAAAAGGATTGGGAAATTTCATTTACTACAATAAATTAATTCCTTAAAATTATGAGCCCTCATTTTAATATACATTACTTCAATGTAATCATTTAATTACCCATGTTACTAATTTAATATCAATCACATTGAAATCAAAAACATTTCATCAAAACATTCCTAAGAATGCCATGTCTCCTTGATAAGTTAACTAAAGAATGAATTCATGTATAGGCTTGCAATTTCCAGCTAAAATCTAAAAACGTGTTGGAAAAAAATTAGGGATTATAAAAGATAAAAAATAAATTTTAACTATCTTTCCCATAATTCTTTGTTTTTTTCTTCAACTATTTTTTCATTCCATATACCATTATGATCATAAATAATAAAATCTCTCAACTATGTTTAAGGGACATTTCATTTAAGGTAAAAAATATAAAAGGGGGCTGGATTCATGCATGACTAAAAAATTAATATCTTAGAAATAATGTAAAGTTAAATCTTATTAAGATCCCCTAAGAGGGAACTAAATTTGTACTGGCTCCAAAGTGTGGTATTTACTATTATCCAAAGTCTAATGTCGGATAAATCTTCTTTAATTGGAACCACCACATTATTTTCATTATATCTTGTATTGTTTATACTTTATTAATGATATTTTCATAGAAAGAGTGAACCTAATACTCTCCCCTCATAATGAGGTACAATATTCATGGGGGATGTATAATAATGTATGAAATATCCTCCTTCTTGGTTGTTACATGTATTGGATCCTCTTTCCATTCCAATGAAGTCTTAACATAGGTTGTGTGAAAGGAATTGTCATATAGAATATAAGAAGGTAGTTTTACATGAATAAAAATTTAATATTAATTTTTAATAAGTAATTCCTCCATTTCAATATTAGAATCATTCATCCTAATTTCCTACATCTCCGCTACATGGACTTCCTCAATGGATTCCTCAAATGTATGTTCATTAAAGTGAGGTTTTTATATGTTATAATCAATATATGCTTGTATTATCTCTTAATATTCATCTTAGGTGTAGAAATGATTTATTCATTGAAAAAAATTGATGTTGTGGGAATTAATACATAATTTAGATTAAATAAAATTAAATGAAATAGAGTTGGAGACAAGGTCATGTCTCTGGATTGGTTCTGCTTCAATCTCTTCTTTAGTGGTGAGTGCCTCTTTGATTTGGATGGTGGAATATGTAGTTATGTATTTGGGTCCTCTTTGCTGTTTTCAGGGAAACTGGGCAGCTCTACTTGTACCAATTCCTTTTTCTCCATAGGATATTTTTTCTCCATCAATGAATGAACACAATTAATTTGTCCATAATATTTTATTATAAGTTGATAGATGTTTTCTTTAATATCTTTCACGTGGGATCTATAATATCCTTTTGTGAAACTTGGTCTTGTTATTTATTCTACACCAATTATTATTCAATCCATGCATAACAATCGAAATTTGAATAAATCATGAAAAATAATTTTTTATAGGGTTTTTTTATTAACTAAGAACTATACACTATGAAAATATTTAAATTAAAGTAAACTAATTATTAGATCCTTGATAATAGAACAATTTTTTATTCACACCTTTCTTTGGTCATGAAAAAATATAATTTAATTTACTAATATATCATACAATCTGACTACACTCATTTAACGTGAGGATATTTATAATTTGTTCACCTACTTATTCTATATCACCTAAACTACTTGTTTTTTGTTGTTTTATGTTTTATGAAATCAGAGAAATTGAAATGGCATGAAATATGAAAATTTAAACTATATTTAGCAGGAAATAAAAACAAAATGAATTTATAATGAGAGTTATCATCCATTCTGGATTGGTTTGGGGGTTCTATTATTATTAAACATGATGTTTAGATTATGTTTTATAACTTAATTCTGAGATGTTATTCCTGAATTATCATTATTTTATTTATTGGTTCAAAAACATGAAGTTATTCAGGAATCAAAATTTCATATCTTGATAATCAACAGTAATGGAACACCTCAATTGAGAGTGTTAAAACATCCCAGACATGACTCTATCATATGACATTTAATGATCTAAATGTATCAACTTCATTATATGAAGATATTATTTTTAGTGGAAGGAATGGAAATGTTTTAATCAAAATAGAAATGAGTTTTAGTTTTTTTTCATAGTGAGAAATAGAATAAATCATTAACATCACACTTTGTCACCATAAAAAATAAATAAAACACATGAAATTAGGTTCTGAATGAAATGGAAACACTACTTACCTCCCTCAGGCCAAGCCTCATGTTAGCACCTCATTTTTTATGGTAAGAGGTTATAGTGGTAATATTCGAAACAATAGAATAAAAATAAAATTAATATAATAGAGAGAGGTAAGAGTGGCATAATGAGAGAATGAAGATAAAATGAAATATGAAAATATATATAATATATAAAAAATGTTGAAATTAAAATAATAATTAGATTAAATGAAAACTAAAAGATGAATAAGGGTGGAAGAATTTGTGGGAACACATGAATAAAAAGAAACAGTATGGATTAATTATTATTTTTTTAAATACAAGTTGAAATTATCTACAAATAGAAAACATAAAAAACTAAAAACTAAAACTAAAATAGAAAGGAAATAAGCATCTCATTTTGGAAAGTAGGCCATCTCCCGTGATGGGTGTGAGGAACTATCATCTAATTGGTAGTATATGGACCTTATTATATGAATTTCAGGATCCTAGAACTCCTCTACTTCCCTATTTGTTCCTTAATATTTAAAAATTTAGAATATCATTTGACGATTTACAATGATCTTTGACGGATCTCCGAATATTGAGATTTGGGGAGGATTCAGTCCACAAAAGGAAATCTGGATTTAGCCTCTTCTCCTCATGAGTGGGGTGTGAATGGTGCATTTTCCCAGTTTACATGACACTCCCTTGGTGGTAAGGACAATGAGGCATGATTCATGGAAGTGGTGTCTCCTCTAATTATCAAGACATTGAAGTTACATCGGGATGATTGAGATGACTTTCATGGTCTTTGGTGGAGGTGTTGAATGAGATCCATGGTAGAACAATGATTCATAATGGGATGTGTATATCAATTAGATATCATCATGGTGTTATATTGAAAATTTCAATGTGAATCATTTAATATTAGGTGAGATATAGAGATTGATCCATGGTGGAGACACTAGTGCCTTGTATTTTAGTGTGGTTGTGTGAAGCTAAAACTGAACAATAGTGTTTCAAAAAAAATTAATAAGAAACTCATTTTTCTTTTCCCACATATAAATGATGGAGTGTAGCATGATCACTTATTATCAAATCCCTATCATCCTGGTGATAGAATCACACAATTGGGATGTTCTCATGTACCACTTGTACACACCACCTTTGGGTTGCGACACACAACCCACAGTAGGCCTTAGACTCACCCTTAATCCTCACAGGGTTCACGAGCCACATGCCACCTCTATACAATAAATGATCCCCCAGTTTTCACCCAGTAAAATGAAGGAAACCCTCTTCAGCTGGCCTGGATGGTTTCACATTTAGGACACACTAAATGGTAGGCTAGCCTAGTCGATGGGTCATCTTTTTGTCTCGATATTGTTTATTCAAACCACCTAGAAAAAATTAACTCACTTAAAAAACATAATGAAAATTCATATGAATGATTTAAAATCCATCATTATTAATCATAAACTTTTTTAACACCATTTTAATTCATTCAAATATAAATTTAAACATTTGATTAAAAAATAAAAGTCATGGGCTTTATCCGTGAAAACATTTTAAAATCATTGAAAATTTAATATAAATATCCTATAAAAATAACCATGTCACATAGAATTTTAAAATAAAATTATTTACATGAAAAAAATATAAAAATAAAATAAAATTAATGAAGCTACCTTGGTTCATCAACATTATAAAAACCTTAGAAAATTCATTAAAAATTGGAATAACCATATGACCAACTTCAATTATAATTCTCATGAAAAAAATTACTCGATGAATTAGAGTGATATAATGGGCTTACAATTCATATAAACTATATCAGGGTCACCCATTTTTCATGTGAAATTAATGTGGATCGATCCTTCCATTTAACAATATCAGGCGAATAAGCGACCTCTAATTGGTCTCAATGCTTATTATAATCTATAATAGGTTCACCCAGTGATAATTGGGAAAGCCCATCATAAATAATATACATGTACCACATAATTAATAAAAACATTTAAAACTACATTAAACCTATTTTTAAATCACTCTTGAATATGAAAATACCATTTTCTTGTCAAAATCACTTTTAATATATAAAACACACAAACTTAATAGTGAAAGCATTTTTTTAAATGAACTATTAAACCATATAAAGAAACCATTAAATCAACAAATCATCATGAAAGAAGGAAACTATGTTTATTTTGTAAATGTAAAAAAATCATTCATTTTGATTTTTTTAAATAGTTTAATAGAGAAACATTAAAAGAGGATTTTAAAGAGATTCCTTCACATATAATAATAAAAGGGACATTCTTTAAAAATAATTATTGAATTTTTTAAATTCCCTTTACAAAAATTTATATCTATATAAAAAATTAATTATATTATATTTAAAAACAAGTATATTAAAGTAAATTATTTAAGAATAAATCATCAAAACAACTATAAGAAGGTTTATTTTGTTAATGCATCCCCTACCATGACGCTAATTTGTAAAATCCATTATTTATCTTCCATAATAATAAATCATTTTAATTATTTACATTATCGATATCTTTTTAAAGTTCTTTTTTATTTTATGTCACTAATTAAAATTTTATTAAAATTATGTAATTATTTATGTTCTCATCAGATGCATTGATGATATTTAGTACATGAGTCCAAAATTACTTTGGTACGATGTCTTTAGTCAAAGAGTTCATTATTATATCATCTCCAGAATAATATTCATTAAATAATAATTTTTATTATACTCCATTTTTTCATCTAAATATTTCAATTTAATATGTTTATGAGAAAACTATGTTATATTTATGATGACAGTATTCCATACGTATATATGAGTAACGCGTTCAATTTTTAAAGATAATTATAGAAAAAATTAAGCATCATTTTATAATTATAGAATAATAATAATAACGTAAATATAATATTTATAATTTTAAAATACTTATATATATCATCCATGTGATGTGGGGGTGAAAATTGAGTGTCATCTCTTCGTAGAGGTGATTATTCACACATACACATGAACAATGTTATCATTTTTTATTCTAGGAATGTCTATAATGTTAATGTCATTATATATTTACTAATAGATCAATATTTAATGAATATATTATATAAATAATAATTAAATATTTATAAATATTCATTAGAGATAGTGATGGAAAAGGAATTATATCGATTCGTGAGGCGGTAGTCCACTGTACACACAAATGATCAAGCATTTTCCTATTTTGTGGAAGAGTGGATTGATATGTCTAATTATAATGACATTATGAAATATCATATTATGTATAATACATGAGTAATTATTTTGTCATGGTCGAGTAATTATATATATATATATATATTAAACAAAAAAGAAACAGTTTATTAAAAATGATACATCTTCTTCGAACAAATTTATTTACTTAACACCTTCATGCAACTAATGATGGTGTATTGATAAAAGTATGACCTATAAAAAGAGTTTAGGGTTTATATGAAGGTATTATTTATGTTATTTGTGTGACCAAAATACTTTTTAAATGTGACGTATTAAGAAGAAACGTGTTCCCTTTTATAAGAGACGAGTGGGTAACTTTAGTAAGCTCTCAAAATATTAAAATGTAATAAGAATATTTTAGAGAAAAAGACTTCAACTTGTCCAATAAGGGAATAGAGGAAGAAATTTTCTAACATATTTTATCCCCTTTGGGTTTATTTATGCTTCTTATGGTTTTTTAAATAATTTTAAAATATTTTAATTCTTTATAATACAATTATTATCAATTTTGATACTATTCATTTAATTTTACTTCAAAAACATCATGGAAAATTTGGAATTAGATTATAAATCCTTAATTACTATTTAGTTTATTATATAGATATATAAAATTCATTTCACATGATTAAACATTAAATTTATTTCTAAATTGATATTTATAATAACATTTATTTTATTTTTTCTCAATTCATAATACAATATATTACAATTTCTCAAGAATTAGTCACGATTATATAATTTATAAATAATAAAAACTAATTTATATAATGAAAATAATTTCATTAAGATAAAAATAGATATTTTGTTTTTTTAATATCATTATTTTTTCCCCATGTTGAAACATAAAGGATTATAAATTCATTGAGTGTGACATTTTTTAAAAACCTCTTATTTAAATAATATATATGTTATTTTTGTTGTAAAATGTCCATTAAATGGATAAAATGAGAAATTAATGTGAAAATAAATGAATATTATTCATGATATATTTTTTTGATAGTTCTTGGTCATGGTAAAGCCCTTATCTTTTTTTAAATACCCATCAATTACTTTGTCAATTAACATACCAATAAAATTTTATAATATATAAGGGTAAATAATGTTACTATAAAAATCCAAAAGACCCATAAATAGACTCTAATAAATGTAATTAACCGTATCCCATCAAATTTTAAAAATTTATGATTTTTAATATTTTTTATAATTGAACAAAATATAATTTACTATTAAATATTCATGTTTTCAATTTTATAAACTATTCTTTACATTGAATTTAATAAAATTAATAGTACAATATGACTTCAAAAAAATATTATAATACATATTTTATATATTATATGATTCTATAAAATTTTCGTATCAACCTAGTTAATTCATATAATATTACTTTTAATATTTTAAATATCATTTATTTTTTTCTGGTAATTTAATAATTACAGCACCATAATTGTGGAAGCCTTTATGGAAAATATATATTCCCTAGCAATTAAAAATATAATACCACAATGAAGATAAATGTTTTATATTTCTAAATACTATTTATGTTCAAACATATCTTCTAGATGACCATATATTAAAAAATTTATACTTATTAAAACAATAGTGTTACATGTTTGACTTTTAAGAAAATAAATAATATATGAGAGTTTATGTCATCCATGTGAGATACACTAGATGAAAATCCGACCATTAAGTTGAGTTGATAAAAAGATAACAATCCAATAAAATTGGGACATGTTTTAGTGTCATGACCCAACCCAATATGGGTCTCGAACTGCAACTACCTCAAGCCCACATCCATTGGCTAAGAGGTGGCGAACAACATTGAATGCATATCTATCACTAGGAGGCCTCTTCCAATGTACCTATTTGAACACACATAACTATCTCGATGAAAAAGAGAAGATCGATTAAATGTAAAATAAGCTAAAATATTAGGGAACAACCTTGCATGAAAAACATCTATAAATTAATAGAGTATAGTATTTTACCCTGAAAACTGGAGGGTCAAAATAAACGCCCAACCATAGATAGGACCCAACCTAGAAAAAATTTAAAATTGAACTGCTGAGGGAGCGGAGCTCCTGAATCACAAGATACAACCACCATCCATGTTCTAAAGAACTAGGTATCCATAATATCATATTTAGTCATTATCATCATATCCTCACCTATATAAGACAAACACATTAGGGAAAATCCAATGTAGGGGAGATTATATACATATCGAGTAGGACACCATGTAAGATGTAGTGGGAGAAATAAGATATACAATAATATGAAAAGATATTAGATGCAAGATAAATTCAAGAATAAAGATCAAAACAAACCCAAAATCAATGTAACGTTATCCATGAATAAAGGTCTCAATAAGGTGATTAGATGAACTATGCGTCGAGTATTTTCTTATAGTATTAGGATAGTAGATGCATCCAACCACGAAAAGCTAAACATGAAATGTAGGAGGCATTCCCCGTGCATCTATTCCTCTAATATAAGGAGAGTACCCAAATCCATAGTGGTGATAAAAAAAGTATATATATATATATATATACTCATTCAAAATAATATGAACTAATAGTTTTTGGTTTTTATCTATCTCATATATTTGGAATGTACGAATAATCTCTAATAGTTCCAAAAGTTCATCAATGATGCTCAGTATCTTACACGTCTTCCCAGAAGGGAATTACTTAATTCAAGCCACACCACATCATTGTGATGCATAGTCAAGGGGGTATAAACCTAAGGTAGAGGACATGTTCCCTTGTACATTAGTGGGTTCCACTCTATAAGTATCTTTTGACAACTCACTCTGATGCTGATGGGGGGGGGTCCACTCTAATGTTATGGTGGCCCACGTCATATTTGTTAAAGGGTTAAAGTTGGAGGGTAGATTAACCATTCCCAATAGGATGTGGTGTTCCATTCTATAGGATGATGAGTCTTGTAGTGGTATAATAGGAGTGTTCCACAACTTTCATCAAGGACATGTGCCCTAGTACATCTGGGGGGCTTTCGAAAAATGTACTTATTGAGGAGACACTCCCAGGTTTATGGGAGGCTCCACTGTAGTGGTCAACAAACCACACCCTAGTATGTAAGGGGGTTCTACTCTAGTCATCGAGGACCTATGACCTATCTGTTATGGAGGATCCACTAAGAAAAATTCTCTATTGATCCCACTTGATCATTATACTCATGGGAGACACCATATTAAGCATCGTGTCTAGAAACTTTCACATCATATCTCGAAAAAAAATAACCAAGGGAGCTATTGTGTTTCTATATAAATATACTCAGAATCATCTACTCTTAGGTAAAAATACATGTTTAGATGAAGAAGATATGAAACCATGAAATTTCATCGAAAGAGGTCAAGGTGGTACATAAAATGTGAGGGAACCCACATAGTGTGTGTTCCCAATCCCCAACATGGTTGTATCCTAGACCAGCACATGGATCCTATTCGTGTAGAAATAAATTCCATTTAGGTGAAGAAAAAGTCAAGTACAGGATTTCTAAGACTGGGTCATTTACTTCTAGCTATTTCTATGTTATGAAACTCATGTATGTGTACTAACCCCATGTCCATGTACTCATGTAACCGACATTGTTCCTGGCCATGTAATTCCACATAGGATCCCGCTAGTGTGATCCATCAGGCAGGTTTTCCCTCTAAGGAAGGGTTAGATGGAGATTATGGGGGATATACACCTTTCAATCCATATCATTTCCCAAAACCAATTCATCACACCCAATGGGATACACACTTAGATTTCATAATTATACATGGCATGTAGTCGTGTTTTTTCCATTTTATCAGATCTGATCTTTACAACTTGAATGTGATCTTCTAAAGTGGGGTTTGGCCCAATATGTATCCTAATATTGTGTATATTTATTGGGATAAGGATTTCCATCCACTATATTTCGAAAACTATTTTCTTTTTGTTATTTAGATGTTATTTTCTTGTAATACACACAACCACAATATTTTCTAACTCCAATTTTTTGCTTATCATCAAAAAGACTTTCCTCATGGCACACAAAACCTAAATTTGTGCTTTATTTCTCGATATGATTCACATAAAATATTCCCTCAATATTCTAAGGGTCCGATGGGGCTCTATACTATAGGAAAATATCGAAATGAGACTTTGGGATCCATCTACTGATGGAAACAAAGAAGAAATAGGGAGAAAAGCACCACAAAAACGTTTCAGATGATCATTGGATATGAGTTCATGGAAAATGATCAAGAACAATTTTATAGGGTTAAAAATATATTCGAACCCCAATTTAAATCTAGTACATATGAACATTACTAGGCCAAAATTAGAGTAGATCCAAAAAATGGAAATATCTTCTCAATATATTAAATAAAAGGGCATAAATTACCAATTTAAGAGTCTTACCTAATTTGGGATCACTTCTCATAGAAAAAAATTACCCTCAATGATTTAACTAATTAATTATGTTTGATGCCTTCTAATTTCCTTTGATCTGGTATTTCATCATCGTCTGATGTGGTTCGCCAATGTAGTAGGTGGAAAGAGCTCTAGATGTATCGTAAGATTTATACATCTAACCCAAGAGAAAACAATATGGTATTATTCCTAAAAACATTTCACTCTGTTAAAGTGAAACAATTATTAATTTATATATTTAATTATTTAAATGAATGTATTTCAATTGATTGAGGACCATGAACACCTTACGCCTAGTATAAAAAAGTCATTCCTAACTCAATAGTGGCCTCAGATTTCTAATATCATATTTCTAAAAATGTTTATCTAATTTTATTTATGAACGTATTAATAAACTATATAAAATGTATTTAAGGATTTTATAAAATTACATTCAATAACATTAGGCCTTGGAATCGCACGTCATATCAGTGCCTAACTCTAGCAATATATTTAACAATATTTCAATGATCTATTAAAAAAATATTCTATAAATTATTCACTCTTTTTATCCTGTCGTCTCCAAAAAAACTAAAAATAAGGATATTAAACATTAATCTATTTCTCCCACTCCTAGGAACAGTCATGCACCTTTCTATGTTGCTAAAACACGTGAAACAAGGGGATGGTCTTTCCATAAAGGGTCATCTACTGCTGATCCTTTATCACCTCTAAGTTCTCTAAAAATATAGAACAATACTTGATGTCTAGATCTTCCCATTCGATGATGTGTCTGTGTTCATTTCCATATCTCCTTTTATAGGACATGTGGACAATTTTATGCACCTACTCTAACAGTGAGGGTAGGGTATGTTATTAAGAAAACATGTCAATCATATGAATGATCCCAAATGGACCAATGAACCTTAGTGATGGATTGCCTCCCTGAATTAATGTACAAAATAATTGAATTGAGGATATTATAAAGAAAATTTTATCTACCTTCTCAAACTATAAGGGGCTATGATAGTGATTTAGCTAAAAATTCTAATTTATTGGGTCCATATTCATCTTCTGATGAACGAAATGTACATTCGATATCATCACATTTACCGTCTATGGGCGCATAAGAGACATCCCATCGATCACTATCTAACAGAAGGGTGACATGAAGGGTCTCTTGTATAGGGCCTCAAAAGGTGTAATGTTAGTGGTAGAGGATTATTAGTTATGGTATTCAAGCTCTACCAAGGTAAAGTGATCCTCGGTACTTCGTACAATGTATAACATGTAGTACCTCATCTTATCCTCCTACACCTAGATTGTGTGCTCTATATACCCATCGTACTATGGGTGAAAGGATGTTCTCATACGCTTTTGGGTGTCAAATTCCCATACAATCCTCACCATAACTATGATGTAATCAGCACGTCATGATTATAGACAATCGTCAAGTGTTCCCCATGAAGGCGAATGATATACCATACATAAAACATCCCTAAACACTCAATCAAACTATGAGCCTCGATAGAAAGAAGGTGTTCCAATATTTTTAATCAATAAACAAACATCTAGATGGTATCATCGACCTATTTTTTTCATTGAATCTCTATCAAAAGTTCTATGGAATTGTGATCCAACTTCCTCTCCAAGATCTCAATAGACTGCAACTAACTTGTTGAAACATGGTGGTATACCTTTATATGTTCATAAGTGATGTAGTGAGATATGAAAATAGATTTTCTCTATATCATGGAGGACCACCAAAACTATCATTGAATGTCTCTATCTATCTTCCCCACATCACAATGTATATCTTGGGGTGGGGTGTTTAACTCTCGCGTCACCTCCTCCTGCAATGTGACTGGGACCAATGCCTTTACATTAAAATGGAGGATGTGATAACATACATAAAAATATCCATGTATTGAAATTCCTTTGGATATCTTGTAATACAATATGTCACAGTTTATGTGTCCTAGCCATGAATCTGTCACATGCTCCAGAAGTGAAAGAGTCAACACCATCGACTGCAAAAAATCTATACCCTCCTTCCCCACCAGGGTAATCATCATGGAGGCTAACTACCCCAAATATTCATACACCCAGATATCTATGGAAATCCATCTAAGGGAATCATCTATTATGTTCCCCTTCCTGAGAGTATAGCCTATCATGAAGTAGTTGTCTGGCAGGAACTTCAAATGGTGTTTCTGCCTCAGGTTCAATTCTCTCTATGTGAAGATGTACTAGAGACTCTAAAGGTATATATAAACCACAAAGTGATCCCCTATGAGGTATTTTCTCCCCATTCCAAATGAATATACTAACACTACCATCTCTAGGTCATCAGTCATGTAGTTCTACTCTTATGTCTCGTGGGCCTCGATCTATCTGCGTTAACTACATATTATTGCATCAACATGCAACCAAGCCAATATTTGTAGGAATCATGATACACTACGTTATCTATACACTCCCCCAGTAGTCTCAAAATAAGGGAACTGATAATACATATCATCAACACCACAATTTCCCTATTTAACTTCTTAAACATGATAAAGAATTTAAATTTTCGAATTAGGGTGGTCAATGTGGATATAATTTTGGAGAATTCATTCACAAACCTTATATAGTAGCCTTAAAAAGAATTAATTTTATACACCTATGACACAATCTTATGTGGACGAAAAACAAACACTATATTGATCTTCACTGGGTCCATGACTAAACCATGCATAGAAAATATTTTCATCAGAAAGTGAACTTCATGACTTCATTACTGGCACTTTCATATCATCCCAGATGTATATTGCTCTCGATTAAAATATATAACCATCCTCAAATTCACTACATGATGCTCTTATAATGTTGTGTAGGAGAGTATTTCATCCATGAATAAAATGAAAAATTGTTCTAAGTATATCTATTAAACCTAGTTCATAAAATCCATAAAAAGTGTACGGTAATTTGTTACACCAAAGAGCATAATGATGGACCTTGAAGTTTTCATAGATACATTATAATGTTGAAATTAGAATATCAACCTCACAAACTCCCAACTCATGGTAGAAAAAAAAATGAGACCACTGTTTAAAAATCATCATAAACCAAGAAACTAGTCAAATAGGACACCAATCATTTGTAAGGCGTATATGTTATTTATCGTGATTATGCTCATGTGATGATAATCCAAGAAAACTACAGGCTTCTATCCACCTTTTTCACACAAAAAAAAATTAGAGCACCCTAGGGGGCACACTGGGTCTAACTAAAACCATCCCTAGAAGGCCCTCCAACTACAATTGTAGCTACCGGAACATTGTATATGACATCATATTTTCCATAGATGATATCAGAGTAGTATTGTGAAACAATTCAATGAATAATCCATCTCACCCATTCAATGGTGTCTCAGAATGTCTCGGGGGAGAAAGTAAACATAGTCCTCTATAACTAAAGGAATCGAAATACCGGAAGAGACCACATTAATAAGGGGTAAACTCTCCAACTAATGGGTGATAGGTTAAAACCTATAAATTGTAGAACCCCAATACCCTAACATGATAAGTATTCCTCTAAAAAAGAATAATATCATCCTGTTAGCATGTAGGCATATACAATCTATGCGGTGATAGTCAATCTAGTATCATACATTGGAAAAATAACACATTCCCAAGACAACATCATAGGGTTCCATCATGATGAGCAAAAGGTCCCACATGATCCTATGTTCACTAAGAAATATCTCTCACTATCATAAAATAATAGATACATAAGATGACATCCTTATAGGATCCTCATGATGAAACTACTGGGCCAGTGCCTCAATTATGAGCTCTATCTATTTCACTAGGATTTTAGAGATTAATGAATGATAGGAAATCGTGTCTAATAATACTAACCGTTGTAAAATATTCACAAAACTATTCTTATATAACATTTTCCCACATTAAAATGAATTAATTATTTTACTAAATAGTGAATTTTTTCACTGAATGTACTGCTAATGACGTAGAAGTATAAATTCCCCGCACTGACCCATCTTAGGTCATTCCTAGTGTGAAATCCTTATTTATAATTTAAAACTGGTCTATGATTTATGATCCATGATTTTGTTTAATAGTTATCCATTTTTCTTTATAGACTATGCATGTCCAACATATAATATATATACCGATTTTATAATATTAATTCTTGGATCATAGAGACTCTGAATCACATGTCGTCTCAACACCTACATCAATAAATATAAATATAAATATTTCAAATTCGTACTAATAAAAAATTGATCTCTATAGTTACGGTAATTTTACTCCTTATCATAGAATTTTTACCCTAAATTAATTGTTTTTCCATTTACTATGCTGATAGAAATTACAAATTATAATATTCATATTTTCCAAAAATAAAAAATACATATATGAAAAATTGGAACCAATGAATTATAAATTTGTAATAAAATTTTAAAAATTCAAAAAATAAAAGTGAATGAATTAAATTTATTATTAAATGAAAAAAAGCCCTGAAAAATGTTTTTTTAATGCCTCTTTATAAATATAAATTGTTTCTATACTGAATCCATGTATAAAACCCATTTAAAAACCATAATTGTATTAAGATAATTAAAAATTAACTAATAAAAATATATAATAAAATAAAAATCTTAATTTCACCTTTTAAATAAAATATATTTTTTTAATGAAAACTAGTATTTTACATTGTTCATTGAAAAATATATATTTCTAGAAATTTATCAAATAATCACCATAAAATAATTTTGATACACCGATTTAAAAAATGAAGTTATTTTTTTCAAATAAATTTTCTAAATGTTATAGAAAGTAATTATATTATTTATGTATAAAAAATTAACAATCAATCGTTTTTATGAAAATATATATTTTAAGAATAAATAGTGATTGTTAAAAAGAATATGAATATATTATTACAACGTAACAATATGTTCATATTCAGTTTTATCATTTAATTTATTTCATTATACATTTATTTTGATTCATACGTGTTAATTTATTGGATGGTTTATAATGACTATTTTTAAAAAATAATGTTTTGTTTCAGGATTAAGCATGATGTGGGTTAATATATACAATTTTAAACATAGTGTTTCCGTTTAAAATATCAGGTTTTCATGTTATCTCACCTTTAAAAAATTTCATCCTCAATATTATAACACGAGATTAAAAACTAATGGTTTGGTTTTTTAAAATACCTTTAGTGAAATCCATAATAGTATTAAGGAATAAAAAAATTTAATGTATTAGAGAGAAATGAATGTATGAAGGTCACATGCGATAAAAAATACAAGGTTGCCATGATGGAGAACATATGTGTGATGTCAAATCATGGATATGGAATAAAAAACTTCTAGATGTTGGTAGAGAGTGATATAGAATATGTTCATGAGACAATTAACCATCACAAAATAAAAAATATATGAAGGTGAAAATGCAATTGATTTCTATGTAAGAAAATTTAATAGATAACATTTATTATTTAAATATTACCTTAAATCATAGACTATGAACATGAGGAAATATTATTTATTGATAAGAAAAAATTTATCTTTTAATCAACTTATACAACAGACTCAAAATTTTCTTGAAATGATTAGTATGAATTTATTTCCATGACTGAATCACTAGAATAAAAAACAATGAATCAAAAAAATCACAAATATAAATAAAAATATAATCATCATATATTAAAAAATTAATAAAAAACAAAATGGTCAGTACAACATAAAATAAATTCCAAAAAGAATTTATCTAAAAAATTAAACAAATAACCATGTATAAAAGTCATCAAAAAATATTATAGACTATGATTGAAACCCAAAAATAATAAGGTATTTATGGAATAGTCTTCCAAGATAATTTAATCACCATATTACATCAATCACTCAAAATGCCTCATAACAAAATTTATTTTCCTAAAAAACATAATATTCATGATTTGATAATTGTTTCATTAAATAACATAAATCATCATGAATCCATAATTAAATCATATTTTCTTCCTAAATTATAATTCAACCATTATTCCTAAAATTAAGCCCCATAGTTGTCAATTTACTTTAATTATATAAATATCCGAAAATTGTGAAATAATTTTGAGAAAACAATAATATCATTTTCCCTAAATCATTTATCAATCTTAAAGTTATCTCTATTATAAAATATATGATGCCAAGATATAATTATTATTCATCCATAAAATTATTTATCTGAATAGAAAAAAAGTAATACTAAATTAGACATCATGTAGTCCACCTGTAAGAAATAAAAACATCTAATATTTCAGTTAAGGGTTCAAAACATACAGCCTTTCCAGATGTGATATGTGTTCACCCGTCATTAGTGTTTTCCTTTTTCTAAAAATATTTTTATTTAAGCCTTTAAAATTTCCATAAAAACCTCAACATATATATCTCCATAATAAAAATTAGGAAAATTATATTTTCCTTACATAATTAATCTAAATGGATTCCCAAGAAATTATTCTTATGATTGAATATAAATTTATAAACCTATGATTATATTTATAACATTTATAAGGACATCATAATCTATAAAAATGAACCTGCTTATGATACCAACATTATGTATTTGTTATTTCTAATTATATATTTTAATGTTGTTGAACTACAATTCACATTCTTATAATTCTTAAGATATTTTTGTTTTATGGACATGGAATATTAGGTGAAACACTTATAACCTAAAGTGATACAATACAGGTCCACACTTATACGTTGTATCTATTTTAGCCAAAAAAACTAATTTCATTAAAATAAAATGTGGTTCTCTTTTTGAGAAAACATCATTATTTAACCCTTCATCTAGTCCTTGTCCTAATTCATCCTTAAACCCAATGGAAAACATTTTAAAACATTGTATGATAATAAAAACCTCGGTAAGGGACATAAAATAATGTAAACTATTAGTCTAGTGAAAAACCATAAAATTTTCTTAAAAACATGATTTTTTACACTGAAAATATGATCATATTTTTAAAATAATAATTATATTTGCTTTTTAAAATCAAATTATTTCAATACAAACACTTTTTTGATAATATAAATATTATGTATGTGGCTTGAAGAATTATTATAAAATAGGCACAAAACCCTTATAAATTCGAATAACCATACGAACGACTTCCAAATCGATTCTCCAGAGAAAAAATTCATTACCCAATACATTGGAGAGATATAATGGGGATCACACTTCATATAATACTTATTAGGATCACCCGTTTTTTCAGGATCTATAATGGGTCTCAACCCATTTTATTTTTAATATCGGGCTCACCTATGAGCTATAATGGGGCTCAACCCTTCATATGATAAATAATGGGATCACAGGGATCCATCTTGTTACACCCATAATAAATAATTACTAAGAACCATATCTTGAATAAAACAATTGAAAACTCTTTAAACATATATTTAAAACACTTTTTTAAATAAAATAATATTTTCTTTAAAAATCACTTTTAAAATCATAAACCCAAAGACATAATAATGAAAAAACATTCATTGAAAAGAACTATGAATCATTAAAAATTAAATATTAAATTATTAATGTTTCGTGAATTCTATAAATTATATTCATGTCCAATGTGTAAAAATCATTCATTAAGATTTTTGTAAAAAGATTTTAATAGAGGAACATTAAAAGAGTATTTTTTTTAAAAATCCCTATAAAAAAATAAAACATATTTTTGTTTGAAAACATTTTGGAGAAATTGAAAAATTAAATTATTAAAAAAATTCATGTAAATTTAAATGAATTCATAAAAATAATTTTAAAATTGGTTACATGAATGAATATTATATATAAACTAAATCATTAAAACATTTATAATGAAGTTAACTTAGTTATTGAGTCCCTTAAATTGAGTATGATTCATCATGTATGTTATTTATATTCCTAAATAATTAACATGTGCAAGTTATTTACTTGATTTGTGAACATTTTCAAGATTATTTATTCTTTTAATATCCCTATTACCATGTTAAAAAATTAAATTATTATTAAAGTTTACATCCAACGATTGGATGATATACGATACTTGAGTCCATATATTATTTGGTTTGATGTCATTAGTCAAATAGCTCATCGTGGAATCATCTAATAAAAAAATTTCTGAGAATATAGTTATTATTATTCATAAAATAAAATTTTAAATCCTCCCATTATATATCTTTATGAAAAATTATGTACATTACAATCACATAGATGGTAGATCATACATACGCATGACTAATGCTTTCATTTTTAAATAATGATTATAGTAAGATGGTAAGTATCAATTAATATTTCAATAATTATAATAATATTACAAATATCATATAACCAATTAGAAGCACACACACACGCCTATATATATATATCTCATTCACATGATATGGGGATGAAAAAATTTCTCATCGCTTCATGGAGGATATAATTCAAACGTACACACGAATGACGTTATCATTTTTATGTTCCTAAAAAGGTAAGAATTTAAAGGATATATTTTATATACATATTGATAAATATTCAATTATTTTCATATATAATAATTAATCCAATCATTATAACTAGTCTTTAGGGATAGTGAAGGAGAAAGAGATATATCAGTTCACAAGGAGGTAGTCTAAAATATACACGAATTCTTAATTTTATCTATTTTATTAAAATGGAAATTTATATGGGTCTTGATACAAACATAAAAATATTATCATATAGAGTATACTTTATTTATTATTTTAACATGTATGAGGGTGATTTGAGAGATTGTGAATAATAAAAAAAGAAACCCTTGATTAAAAATGATACATTTATTTGGAAAAAACCATTTTAATAACACCTAAAGGACACTAAGGATAGTGTTCTACTACCCATTGAATGAGTGAAGGGTTTTTAATAACAGATTTGGGAAGTTTTTTTTAGAACCAAAATAGTTTTTATGTGTGATGGATATAGAATTAATGTGTTCCCTTTCATAAAAGTGGGGAGGGGCATATTATAAATTTCTCAAAATATTAGACTATAATTACACTATTCTATGGTCATTGACTTCAAAATAACAGATTATTTTATATAGGATATACTTTTAGACCATATATTATCCCATTTGGGATTAGGTATTATTTTTATGTTTTTATAAATTATTTTTTAATATATTAATTCTATATAATATCATTACTATCAAATATGATAACATTAATTTAATTTACCTTCAAATAAATATTGAGAAAGTAGGATGTAGAATATAATGATATAAAAACATAATAATATGATATATATGTCCTGAAAATTCTTTTAACATATTTAAATATTTGAATTATATCAAAATTAATACTTTTAATTTCATTTATTTTTTTATCTTAATTAAAAATTATATTGTATTAGCATTTCACTAGCTTTTATGGTAATTTTCTTTTCTATAAAATTTAGAAATCAAAATATACAAATTAATTAATTACATTTAGTTTAAAATATAAATTTATGTTCAGTAAAATATTGATATTTTTAAATGTGGATACATAGAATATATTAAATAGAATGGGAGTGACATTTTGTAAAAATCATTGATTTAAATAATATAAAAGTTATTTTCATTGAAAAGTGTCTCTTAAACAATTTAAATTAGAAATTATGTTGGAAGGGAATAATAATATTGATGAAATAATTTTCAAATAATTTCTTTCCATTATTATTCACTTGTCATTTTTTAACCAGTTGGTAATTATTTTGACAATTACCATATTATTAAAATTTTCTACTCTATAATGTCGTTAATTTTACTATAAAATTATAAAATACAAATAAATTGAAAATGTTTTATTAAAAAAAACATATACCATTAATTTAGATGAGTTTATGTTTTCTATTATTTTTTAATCATTTGATAAAATATTATCTACTATAAAATATTTCTAATGTCATTTTTCAAAAGTATTCATTACATGGACTATAATAAAATCAATACAACAAGATAACCTTAAACCATATATTTTAATAAAACCCTTATATATAATAGAAACATAAAAAATTCATGCATACCATTAATTAATTTCAATTATATTACTTTTAATATTTTTAATAACAATTATTTATTCGTTCCATTAATTAAATAATCATTAAATCATTGTTTTGTGAGCCATTGATATAATTATATATTCCCAAAAAATGATAAATAAATTACCAAGATGTATATAAATATTTAATATTTAAAAATAATAGTTATCATCTAAAATAGTTTTTGGATTTATATAAATGAAAAGTTCAATACTCATTAAAAATATAGTGTGATAAGTTCATGATTTCTTAAAGTAAAACATTATAAGGGGATTAACGTCATAGAAGTGGATCCAATAAAACTAAAATTAGACCCGTTATTTATTTGTGTCAAAACATAAGAAAAAAATTAAATTGGATCTAATTTTAGGTTAATTTAATAATCTTTATCATATTAATGTTATACAATCTTACCTGATTTACCCTTAACTGTGGATATAAAAATTAAAAATTTTAGTATCCATATTTGGAAAAACAAAAGTGAACTAGTTTCTAAATTTTATTAAATTTTTATAAATATAGAATCAATTTTTCAAAATAAAATACTCTTAAGTGTCATTATTTAATTGAAAATTTGAAGGAAAAAATGCACATAAAATGTATTTTTTTCAGAAAAATCTATCTATTTAAATATAAAATAGATCTAAAATAAATTAAATTTCTAAAAGCATTCCAAAAAAATTAATTGTATTTTTATAGGTAAATAAATAATAATTACAATTCAAATAAAAATTAAATCATAATTTTACCTTTTAAATGAAATATAGTTTATAATAAAAACTAGCATATTTTACTATACATTGAAAAATAAAAAAAATTCAGATAATTATCTAAATTTAACAATATAGAAATACGATATGATGATTTAAAATGGTGTTATTTTTATCAATGAAATTTCTAAAATTTCTAGTAATTAATTTTGTAATGTTTACAAAAAATGTTCTATAAAAATTATTATCGATGAACGAAATGACGTTAATAAAAAGTATGTGATTATTTCTTAATAAATTAAAAATACATTCATATTGTCATGTTATATTATATTTATTTCATTAAATAGTTATACCTCTTCATACCCACTAATTTAACAACTAGGTTATGATATCCATATTTAAATAATAATACATGGTTTAACGTTTGAGCATATTTAAATAAAAATATTTAGGTGTTCATTTAAAATTGATTTAGAGTAACATATACTCCATCAAATAATTGTTTTCATTTAAAATCTCATGATATTACATTTTACAATGTAATTCTAATAATCTATGTTGCACCCCCACCCCAGTGACCTAGAACTGGTTTTTACTTTACCACATTAGCATATGAAATATGGAATCACCACCTAAAGGACTGAAAAGAATTTAGTACATGTAAACTAGATTCATAATTGAAATTCACATTACATATTAAAACATAAAATACATAAAATATTTTTTTTATAATTCCATTACACCCCTTACTATATCCATACATATAATTAACAAATATACTTACTAGTATCCTAGAGAAAATAAAACATAATAAAGGGGTGATGTTAGATACGTAGTAAGGGTAAGAGTACAATAGATTATATGAGTAAATATTATATCATATATATTGAACTATAAATAAATTAAAAACATATAATTTAATCAAGAACATGAGCATAATTTTACAAGAACAATGGATTATCATAGAATTCGATATAAATAATCATGTGTTCTTGAATCATAACCATCGATATTCTAACTTATCTAATAATCACATAGAATATGTATACCTAAATTCATAATGACATAATTCATGTGATTTTACATTAAAAATACCATTAAGGATTCATCCAGCATATCTAATATGGTTGAGTCTTATGTTGAGACATCTAATAAAATTAAATATTTTCTAAAACATTTTTATAAGTTGGTTAGGCATCAGCTAAAACTATATCTATATTATCTCATTAGACCAAATAATGTATCAAGGGTCTATAATAGGCCCTAGCCATCACATATAGTTTCCAATACATTACTCAAATGAAATGGGTGAGACATAATCTACATAATCATTTTTATTTAAAAAATAACATATGAAATCTTAATAATTTCCCAAAATTAATAAAAATATTCATAAACCATTTAGATTAATATGGTGAACCAAATAAATATTTCGCATACTCAATTTAGCTAAATAGAAATCACCAAATGAAATAGTAATTATGATATCAATTCAACATATCCCTATTGTATCATAACTAAATTAAAGGGTTAGTTTCATTGATTCATATAAATAGCAAGAAAATAAATTTTAAAAAATTTGTGTGGAAAATTTCCTTTAAATTTTAATATTTACCTTCTAAAATAGAAGTTCCCAAGACATTCTGAAAAAAACACTTTTAGAATAACCATTTAAAATTATAAAGGATTATTCAAAATATTCATTGGTCCTAATGGATGAAAATTATATACATGATAATTATATGAAAATAATAATTCCCTTAATATTCATGGTAAAAGACAAAATATAATTGTTTTCAAAACGAAATAAACATTCATCTTGAAATATATTTTTGAAAGTAAAAAATGGTACCAATGAAATCAATAAAAAATGGATACAGTAATTTTTTACATCATTTTTATAAATATTATTTTTGATGAAATGTATTTATTTTCAAAAAGCTAAATAAAGTTAGATTTAATTAAAAACATTATATAAAACATTTTAAGTACCAATGTGTGAAAAATGGTACTATTACTTGAAATCTTCAATGAATAACCAGAGGGGAAATAAAATATATTTATATTAAGTTGGAAATGTAAGAAAAATCCCCCATAGGATACATATAAAAAAAATTCACTAATAAGTATGAGATTGTGAAATAAACCATTACCACTTTGGTTAATTTTATATCCATTCCCTTATAAATTAAATAACTTTAATTAAATAGTAAACACAATGAAGATAATTGAATTCATGATATAACATTGAAAATGGATTTATATACAACACAGAAATGAAATAAATGGTATATATTGTGTATCTATCACCAATGTAAAAGTTTGAGGATAAACCCTTTCATGAGCCTAACTCATCAAGTACGTTCTATATCGTCCTCTTCTTTGGGTAACCATATTATAATTTCTCTAAAATGATTAATATTATAGAATTATTTAAAAATAATTTGGATTCTAGGATTATTGGAGAAATTTTTTGTTGTTATTTGGTCTTGGATTAGATTAACCAAAATGTTTTTATGGTGTGAGGAAAATAGAGAACTGGGAGGCCTTTTATTAGTGAGGTGAGTGGCACACTATTCATTTTTCAACAAAAAAAGTTGAACCTATGTTTTTCTCAGGACAAAAGAGTGAATAATTTAGTATTATCTAGAATTACACATTATAATATCTAAATAATATTAACCAATGTATTTTAGATAATTTTTACGTCATTTTTAACACCTAACTTTTTAGTTTAACCCCTAATAAATAAATTTCTTCTTTAACTGTGATAAATGATTATGACTTTTGTCAATATTAAATATGGTAAAAAATTAAGTTGAACAAATTTAAAAATTATAAATTATTCTATTTTTAAATATGGAATCCTTTACTACAAATTCCATTAACAAATGTGTTAAAATTTAATTTGAAATTAAAGATATACAAGGAATGAGAAAGAAAGGTTTCAATGATAAATTTTTCATAAATTTACAATGTTTTTATATCAAAATTCAATTTAAAAATTATTCCAATGAAAAGATTTATATTAATAGATTTATTATTTTGATAAATTTTCATTAAATTAATAAAAATTATAATTTAACATAATAAATATTTTAAATTAAAATGATGTTTCATTGAAAATTTAGTATTTTAAATGTTAATTGAAAAATGAAACATCCAAAAAAACATAAAAATTTACCCTAAGATGATTTTTATTTTTTTATTTTAAAAATTAATTTAATATTATCAAATTAAAATAATAAAATTTAGACAATTAGATTTTATATTATGTGCACAAGGCTCAACTAAATGACCTCTTAGAAAAAATATAGTTTATCAAGAAAAAAATATCATTTTCATCAAAATGATTCGTATTTTATATATAATAATTATATATAATTAATTTATCTAAATTATTCAAAACAATTGATACACACTAGTTAAATTTTTAGGTTATTATTTAACACTATATTACTATTCATTTAGGTTCAATAGTGCATATTTCTTAATCTATCAAAGAGGTTAAATTTCAAAAAAAAATTGCTTCGATTTTTATGCTTAGTTCTTCATATCACAAACAATATCAAATAATATTTTCATATCCTATAATTTTTGGGTGTAGTATTATCCACACCTTAAATTAATATTGTCCTAATATTTTATAAACAATCTCAGTAATCATTGGTTTGATTTTTGGATACACCATCTTTGAATTCACACAATGTTATAAGGGTGAATAAAATATATTTTTACTAATAGAGTACAGGAAGTAAAAATATCATATGGAATAACATATAACTAGGTTTGTTAGGTGTATAAAATTGGTGTTATGTGAAGATATGGACATGGAAGAAAAGATTAAATAATTATATATAATGATGGTGGTACTTTTTATTGAGAGAGTGTGCGACTAATATAATGTTAACGACCTAAAAACCATAAATATTTGATGAGTTAAATTACCATTAGTTCCACATAAGTACATTTATTAATTTAAAATTTTGTTTCAATATCGTATTACTATATTTGAGGAAATCAGTTACCATCTAGTCTAAGAACATATTAAACGATAGTTACTTCATATATTTCATTTTTATAGGAAAAATTTCATATTTTGTTTGTGCATTGATAATTTCTACTACATTTGTTACTATATTTAATGAATATCCAAAATTTATTTTTATTCCTAATAAATTTAAAATACATTCTAACCTATTGTAAGATCCACAAAAAATTATCATGTTATTACTCAAGTCATTACTAAAACCAGAATGGTTTGAAAAGTTTATTCACTTTCTCTAAAATTATAACATTATCCATTATGAAAATATTTATCATTAATGCTAATCCAAAATATTTTTGGCCATATTTAGAAGGAAGATCACTAAACTAAGATTATATTTCACAAAAAAATATAACATTTCTCTTAATTTCTCATTCCAAAAATTTGAATACATTGATCACTAATAAATATTTACGAATTCACACATTCTTCCAATAAATAAATTATCAAGATTTTGAATAAATTCCTAAATAAATACTTGTAGTATGATCCAAAAAAGGTAACATAAACCATAAATCACCAAAAAACATTCATTTTACAAACACAATCATAGAAACATATCATTATTATATTAGTATCAAGAGCATATTAAGTGTTATCATCCCACAATCATGAGTATTCCAAGATGTTCATCATGTCAATGAATCACTTTCCTTGGTCATTAGTAGCATTAAAAATATTATCTAAAATTCAATTTTAAATAATAAAATAGAAAAATCATTATACATTTCATAATTCTTATAACCACAATATCATCAATAAAATACATTTACAATATATTTCATGGATCCAAATACAGAATCACATTAATAACTCCACATCAGTTGTATCAATATCATAATCTTGACATTGATCCATTACATTCATAAATGGTATATTCCATTCACTCATGGGGAATTTTTCCAAATATTATTATAATAAAATAATCGATCATTGTAATATTTTTTTCACTTCTAGTCATTAGAATTATTTCCTTTACCTCTAAACTTGTAGAATTATAGTTTTTCTTTTAAGAGTACACCAAGGTGTTTCCATCCGAAAATATCACATATTGTAAAATAATTATTGTATTTAATCACTACAACCATTTTTTTCTACCATCAACTTCTTGTATTTCTCCCCTTCAAATCCAAAATACATTGATAACTTTTCCCATATCTTGAAAGAATATTATAATATGTCCTCGTATGATGATAATGTCTTGGGAGACTAGTTCCCATTTAATGATTGGTTTATTTCTATAAAAAAATAGATAACCTCTCTATTTGGATTATTTACATAATCTGCAAAATAACAGTCTACCCTTGAAATGTTAGATTGGTACAGAGAAACATTTTTCAGATACATTCATTCTTTTACTAAACAATTTTGTTTCCATATTCTTTCATTTCTCAATATGATAATATTTTCCCAAAAAGAGTACCTTGAAATAATTTATTTTTATATCTTCTACTTATTAGTAAAGATTATTTTTTTGAATCAATAATCCCCACTGATCCAAATCTCTTGTGATTAGATAAAATTTCATGAAAAAATTATACCTTCCACTACTTCTCATATATAGACATCTCATTTCTACAAATCATATCCACTACTCAAATATAAATTTATTTGTATTTCCATTGAATGATGGGGTTTATAACAAATGAAATGGTCTTGCATTGTCCCAATGAACTGTGTATTAGCCCGATGATACATATAAAAAATTTTAGTACCCATAAGATGAGTTAGTTACCTCAATATGATTATAATTTGATTAGTTCAACATGGAGATCCAACTCCAACTTAACTATATTTCCTAGGAGGAAAATCACTAAATGGGGAATGTGAATTGATAAAGTTACAATTCCTTTCATTATGATCCACTACTAAATAATGGAATACACTATATTAGTTTATAACTCTATGAAATATAATATATTTCCCAAAAACAAATTAAAACTTTTACATAAATAGAAAAAATTATGCAATGATAATAGCATAACCATAAGAATTATTTAATGTGTGATATATTTCTTCTAAATCCTTCATTATTGTTTATAAAAGAAATTTTAGTTATCCTATGAAATTACCCTAGGATAGTCAAACCAGATTTGAAGTGGGGCCCATTTTCATGCACCAAGTGATGATAAGTTTTTGTATAATGTTTATTTTTTGGTGTTTTTACAACTATGTATATATGTGCCAGAGCCATGTCTACTTGTAATATCTAGCCCAAGATTTATTTTCAAGGAACACACACTGAATAACACCCTTAAAAACATTTAGATGTTATTATTTATGAATATTACATGTCTATCATAATGTTATGATCCCTAATATATGTTAACCACAAATAATTTTACAAAATATATAATAAACAACCTCTGATACCAAATATATTGTCGCAAACCCCAATAACTGAGATATTTTTTCTACTTAGTCAAGTTGGAATAAGATACAAGGAATTCCAACCTAAAGGACCTAATAGTTTATGAGTCTTGGTAAACTAGAAATATATTTGAAATTAACATATCAATTTAAAAAATTAATTTTCATTGATAATTACATTATTCCCCTTTGCATATCCCAGTGTATCCATCAAAATAATACATTGTGTAATCCTGAAAAAAATAAAACATAAGAAAATAGTGATCTTAGATTCCCAGAAAGTTTAAGTATAAAATAAAATATATGAATAAATAATGCATAATCAGTATGGAAAAGAAAATAATTAAAAAGACATTCCATTTTATCAATATCATGAGAATATTATGGAAGGAGTAGAATATGAACAAATAATTCCATATAAGAAATCACATGACCTTTGAATTTTTCAATGGATATTATAAGTAACATAATTATCACACATAATATCAATAATAGAATTTATAATAATAGAATTCATAATAATGGACATCTAAAACACACCACTTCGTCTTGTGTCGAGACATATAATACAATTGAGGCTTTTCCCAACACATATAATACATTCCATGGTTTTTCAAAGTCGTCTGTATAAATGGGAATATCATAAACCAAACCATATATAGTTTATCTCATGAGACATACTAATGCATCGAAGCGTGACAACATGTCTTGACCATCACATATAATGTCAAATTCTTTTCTCATATGAATGTTGTGAAACATAGTGAATATAGACATCCAAATTTAAAAACTGAGATAACATTTTTTAATACTTAACTCCAATCAACAAAATGAATCATAAACCATTCATAGTAAAACGGTGACTGGAAATAAAATTTTACATCCTTAATTAAACTATTTATAATTTATCCAAAGAAATAATGTAGATTATATCAATATATAATTTTCCAATGTATCATATGTACATTAAAAGGTTGATTTAAATGATGAAAATGATTACGATAAAACTCTAATTAAAAATATTATCAGGGAAAATATAATTATCATTTTTAAAATAAAATTTTTAAAAATAAAATTTCATAATGAATTTTGAAAACAATTTTCATTGAAAATAATATCTTAAAATTAAAGTATAAGGTTAAAAAATTTCCTTAGTCATGATGGAAGGAAATTAATTTCATGTTTAGTAGGTTAAATAAATATTTCATTAACAATATATATAAAATCCAAATAGGCATTACTCTGAAAATGAATTAAAGATTCCATTCGAAACATTTTTTAAAAAGTAATAATTCATAAAAATAAAATAAATTAATTTATTATAAATTGATTAAATAATGCTCAAAAATAATTATATTTCAAAACATGAGTCTTTGTGAAAATATAGATCCATCCAATGAGAGATATAATGAAATATTTTCATAAAAACATTTTATAAATAATTTTCAGTGACTATGAATGAAAAAATGGTACATTTACTTGAAAAAGTTCAAGAATAACTGAAGGGTAAGGAAATAGATTAATTTCAAGATATAAATGTCAATTAGTTCCCCAATTTTATACTTTAATAAAAATGAAAAATATTTATGGGATTATTTAATATACGCTTCCCACATTTTAACTTTTGTATCATAATCCCCATGAATTAAATAACTATAAATGCAACATTAAATACCATTAAGATAAATTAATTTAGGATATAACTTAAAACATTTATTATATAAAAAAATAAAATAAAAAACATAGTGAATAATAAATATGTCTCATTATATAAAAATTTATATGATAATGCCATTCATTGAGTCTGACTCACCATATATGTTATATATCTTCCTCTTATGTCAGTAACCATCATTGGTTTAACAACACCGACCAGTTTGGATATCTTCCAAAAACATATGGCCTCGTATAATAGAGTTATGATCAGAATTTAAATGAATATGTATTGGCCAATCCAAAAGGGTTTGATGGTCTATATCAGAAAGGATTGGGGTGGCTTTATAATAGTGCGGTAGGTGGCACACTTGTAATTGTTTTAAAGAAAAATGTGTAACCATGTTTTTTACATTCAAAAAGGTCCAAAATGAAGTATTATCAATATTTAGACCTGTTAAGGTCGAAAAGTGGAAATTAAATGGATTTTAGACAACTGTATAGGTAATTTTAATCCTTATCTGTTTATTTTCACCCTCATTAAAAACATTTTTACCTTAAAAGTGGGAATCAATTTTAAATATTTTTACAAATAATTATATTTAAAAACTAATATAACCTTATTATAAAATAAAATCTTGATTATTCAACATATGTAATATATTTTTTAAAATTATATTCATAGAAGTGCAAACATTTGATTTAAAATTAATCTTATAGACATGATGGGAATGTGGTTTCTCATCGAGGAAATGATCAAAATTTAACTATGTTTTTTTATCAAAATTAAAATAAAAATGATTCCAATTAACTAAATTTGATTAATATATATATTATAACTAATTTTACATTAATACAACTAAAAATATAATTAAAAAATATAAATAATTAAAACTAAATAGCAATTCAAAATTAAAAAATAGTTTTTTACAATTCATTGAAAAGGTAAAAACTTCAGAAAAATCACAAAACATCACCCTATGTTAATGATGATAATCTGATTTCCAAAATAAATTTCATTTTATAAAATAAATTTTAAAAAATTGGGAAAAATTAATATTAATGTATATGCGTGAAGCGCGATTATTCATTCTTTTATAAAATAAACAATTTTTTAGAAATCATTTCATTTTCATTTAATGATTCTAATTTAATTTGTAATAATTAGATGACAATAATTTCCATATTTCAGATGTGACTATTTTTACCCTATATTTTAATGTCTAGTTTATAATTGTAAACTATATTATAGTTTTTTAGTCTCACGTTTTTGTGTTCTACAGTCTATTGAAGAGATAAAATTTAATGTTATATATCTCATCAGTTGTTTATGTTCGGTGTTTCATGTTAGATATGATATCAAATACAATTAACTCATTTTATAATTTCGGGTTTATACAATCAAATACAATAATCGTAATGACAACATATTTACCTTTTCTTTAAGAATATTAGGTTTTTGATGATAACCATAAAATACCATTACATTGATGCCCTATTTTGAATAATTCCCATATTCATTGTATTCCATTAAATGGAGTCTTTATGGTTAATTATATGGAAATATTTCAATCTATTGAATTAACCAAACTATTCATTATTTTTGAAAAATTATGGTATTTGTAAACAACATTTCCACATTTAAAGTTACTCATAATACCATTCATGCACTTCCCTTAATGTAGAATATATATTAGTATTTAGTAAAGAATAATAATTCATATATATTGAGTATAAATATTTCTTTAGGGGACCATAAAAGTTATATATAGAAAATAAAACACACTATTCAAGGTTATATTAATCTATACATACGGATGAAATTTTTTTTTTTCTGATAAAAAAAACAATAAAAATGAAATAATATATTAACATTACAGAATATTTTGTATGTAATTTATATATCATATATAATTATTTAAAACAATAAATATTACCTTTCATGTAAAGAATATGGGATGAATGAATCACAACTCTTTGTGAGGTGGTAGTCCGACATACACACAAAAGACATAATAATAATTCCAATAATGGAAATTATGTATTAAAATAATATATCATGGTTCTTAAGGAATAATAATTTTATCAATATCATATATTAAAATCTATCATCATCTTCATCCCTAAGATGTTTTAATTTAAAAACGAATGACATATGTTCACATGGTGGTGGTCTAATATAAATTTGAATGATAATTTTGTAACCCATTTGATGGAAGTTGATATGGTATTAAGGCATACACATAATATAAAAATATTTAAATATTTTTAAGATAATAATGTTATTATATCTTCATGGTTTAATAATAATTGAAGGATGTGTAATAAGAAATATTATAAAATGCTCGATTATGAATGTTACCTCTTCTTCAGAAAACATCATTTGGTCTTCCCCAAAATACTTATTAGGTTGGGTTTCTTAAAAAAATAATGGTTTTATGAAGATAATAAATAATTTGGGATTTTATGTGGGTATTTATTTTTTAAACCATTGGTTTTTTTATTTGTGAAGAGGATAAGAAATGCGGTGGCCTTTTATAAGTGATGTCAGTTCCACACTTTTAATTTTTGGAATGAAAAAGGTGTTCCCACATTTTTGGCATGCCAAAATGATTATTAGTGGGAAATTATAGAATATAGAAAATATTAGGTTCATTTATGGCTATTAAATTGGGTTTGGACTGGTTTTAGGTCATTTTTATGACATATGATTTTAGTTTGACCCCCCAAGAAAACCCATTTTTACAATTTTAGTGTTAAATAATTTCTTCACTTTTTATGATAAATTTTCAGTAAAAAATGTTAACATTATTAGATAATATCAACTATTTCGATTCATAATATTTAGTCCATTTTCCCAAATTAAATTATCATATGTGGTAAAATTTTATTAAATATTAATCCCACAGATACGATGAGAAATCCCATTTTCAATGAATACTATTCAAAAATCTAAAGCATGTTTATATAGAAATTTTATATAAAATTTACTATTTCAACCTAAATATTATTAATAGATATATTGTTGAAGTATTCGTTTTTTACCGATCATAAAAAACATTTAGGGGCCTAATTGTTTTCAATCAAATGAATATTCTTCACAAAAACTAGTATTTTTCACTATTCATCAAAATGTTAATCCTTTATAAAAATCCAAAATATTCACCCTATATTAATTTTGAAAATAAGATTAAAGATAATGTGTTTATTTAATAAAAATAATGTTCAAAAAATTTCAATAAATAAAGTTATATTAATTATAAAAATACAACAAAATATATATTAGAATGATACAATTTTTAACTATAAAATTATATTTATTCTAATCAATTATTTAAAACAAACATAATATGATTCTTAAATTATTTATTGAATATATAATTTATATCTCATTAAAATATTTCGAAAATTTATTTTTTTAATGTACTATGGTAGAACAAGTTTTTCTGCATAACAAAATGTTTTTTGGAATATTATTTCCATTATTTTAGAATAGTTTTAATTTTCATTTCTAATTAATTGATAACAAATGAAATAATTATATACACCTGAATAAACCATATATTTTCACAATTTAGTTAATCTTATTCATACACACTATTTTAATGGATAGAAAATTACTATCATATTATATAATAATAATATTTTAGTAGTATGTCTTGTTCCATTAAATTAGGGTGTTGCATGAAATAAAAGATACACTTAGTGTTGCGTGTGATGAAATCTAAACTCATTGTTCCAATAAATATTCAAATGATTAAATTTATTTGAAAAATATAATTCAAAAAATATATTGTTGTTAAATTCCACCCATGTTAAAAAAATTTCTTCATCAAATTATGATTTTTTGCTATGAAAAATATGATTTCATTACATAAAAATACCATTGTTGGAATCCCATATAGTGAAACGTGTTAATAAGTATTACAATATAAAATTGATACATATATGTGAATATTATATCTATAATAACATATACATGGTTTCCAAATAGGATAACATATGTGAGAAGTAAAAACATTAACATAATAGAGAAAACTAAAATTCAAATCATGATGTAGGGTGGAAGAGAACATTATTAGTATACCATTAATGACCAAAAAAATATAAATATGTTATAGGTGAAAAGGAAATTCATTCACCAAAAATGTAAGTAAATGTTTGAAATTTTATTTCATTATCCTTTTTTAAATATTGAGACTTTTCATGGAAAGTTACACATACTTGATTTCATTCCATTTCATAAGAATCTTTTATTAATTTGGTTGGTACTTGATCAATTTATACTTCATCTCACACTATTTGATTTGATTTATTCATGTCTGATGCATCAATTTGACAACAAAATCGATAAATTAATGATAATTTATTACTTTTTTATAGTTATTATCAAAAAATAATTAGTTATCATATATTATCCAAAAAAAACTTCATATTATTTAATAATACATTAACCTAAAAAATCATCCAAAGGTATACATAAAACATTCCATAAATGGATACCCTTATTACCCTTCCAAAATTTAAAATTTATAAATAATAACTCTAAATTAATAGGATACAAAATAAAAATAATCCTCCAAATATCATAATGTAACTCTTAATTGTAACGTTTCAAATATGTGAATACCTTGGACATATATTTTCATCAAACATGGTAATAACATGATTTAACATAAAAACTTAATTAAAAAATAGGTACTTTTTCATTACATAAAGAATCCCGTAGATTATTAAATATATAACAAAAATATAATAATGATGAAAGATCTATCAACATATACATAATCCACATTGACCACAAATTATAAATTCGTTCCATGGTCATCAACACTACCAGATTTACATTTTTCATATCCACAATATCATTATTACAATATCATCATCTCAAAATTGAGAACATATTATGGTTGATATTCCCATAATCACTAGTTCTCTATAAAATATAAACATTACATTATGTACCTTTTATAGAATATGAGTTCAGTTTATCATTTTTTTAAAACTTTTAAAATAAAATTTATTATGGAATCCATTTAGATTTTATGGTTATAAAAAAAATACCACTCTAAATAATATAATTATTTGAATATCGATATATAAAAAAAAATTATTATAATTTATTAAAAACCCTTTAACTATGATTCTTCATCTTATTCTTTAACAACTATTTCCATTCATATGTCATTTTTATTCTCTTCAACATCAGGGATATATCCATTACTCATAAAACTATGAAGATTATCATCATGGAATTGGAATTTATGAAGTCAATATTTATAATGACCATACGTTAAAAATTTGAAACATTCATCAATCAATTAAATATTAGGTGTGAATTTATTCTCATCTATTTAATTAATTGATATATTAATTTTTACCTAAAATTAATTTCATTGTGACCATATTTTCCACACTGAAAACAACTTCTCATTCTATTGATACATTACTATGAAGGATTCTTCCCCAATTCTTGAAATATAATAAATTTAATTTTATTTCCTTTATGGTGTCTACCACATGAATTCTCAACAAACATTATACTTTTCTTCTTTGGTGATCCTAATAGTTGGTTAAGGTTAATTTATTTAATCATATATCATGGTAACTAATTCGGAATAATCATAATATCCTTCTTACTAGTTATCACCCCATTTTGTTTCTCATAAATATATTGTCTAACACATTTAATTTTATTCAATTTACTTTGGGTTCTATCAATTGAATTAAAAAAATAATAATTGTGTGATTAATAATAATCATTGTGGGGAATCATAAAATCACGAAGAAAAAATAAAAAAAAGTCTAAATCATAAAACAGTCTTTTATGTCAAGGAAACTTTTGGTTTATCATTTTTCATACCATTTCATTATCTACATAAATCCTTCATGAATGTTTGTAAATATTTTGTGAATTTTAAATTCATTTCCATTTGGAGTGTCAATCTATGTGTGGAGAAAGGCATATATTCACGAACCTGTTGATGGCCGAGTCCAAATATATGTTCCCTTTTTGGATTTAATACCCTTTTTGTAAGATCCTGCTCATTTTAATGGTATTTCCCAATTAACATTTTGACATAAAGGAATTTAATTTTTATAATGGAATCTTTATTGATTGTATTTGGAGGCTCCAGGATGTCTCAGGGGTTCAGGACATAGAATAAAGATGAAGTTATCCATCAATTTCATGTTTCATGGTTGGCACATGGTTAGAAGAAATCGTTCCCCAAAAACATGCTCACAAAGAGGAGGGTTTCACTATTATTTAAACTGTGCAAGGGATGGAAGCCAACCAATATGGATTTGAATAAAGGAATTATGCACCATTAGGAAATAGTTAGTCAAACCTTGTGGAATCCCTATGAAACTGTGTGACATGGACTCCTCTATGATAGAAGAAGCTACATGGTTGGCACAAAATTTTGAAAGGTAAGTGGCTAAACCATGTACCATCTTAAAAGTGGGTTTTTACCATTCTTTACATAGTGATTTTATGTGTTTTACCCAATTTTCCTCCCAATTCTTCCTCATCCATCCCGAGTTATGAGCGAAAATTAGAAAGGCTTATTTTTCTTCAATATCCATTGATTCTTTGTTGTTTATAGTTTCTTGGGTGTGGATCCAAGATCTTAGTAATTATAATTCTTCTCTTTTTTCTCTTTTCCATATAGGGTATTTTTTTCATTCTTCTTCATCTAATGCCCTAATACCAACTTTTTTAGTGGAATAGAAGATAAGGCTTCAAGGGTTCTCGAATCTAGAAAAAAACCCAACTTTAGGTGATATTTCATCGATGTATTCTTGGTAGGTGGTCTATATGTTATGTCCCTTTGTATTGAAATTTATATAGGCATGTTTTTTTGGGTTATTGGTTCTATCTTATTGGGAGTTTTATGTCAATAAATGGATTCATTAACTTGGTTTGTTAAATGATGAGTTTATACCCTCATGATCATTGTGGGATGCGTTAAGGATGAATGAAACACTTTAGGGCCACCCATGGGGTGTTCAACCATTCCCAATCATTGAATAATTATAATTTAAAGTATATAATTTACTTGTGATAAGGTATATCCCATGATTAACTTTTTTATATACTAGTTAAGATAAAAGTAAAATATTGATATTTGGGTCTAGAACATGATAATTTCAAAGTTTTTGTTTGTATTATAATGAAATGGTTTAGATGAAATAATTTGACTTTTATAAATGACATTTGAATTTTACTTGAAATGATTAGGCCGGGTTAATTCATATGAGATTATTAATAAGTAAAATAGGGTAAATTCTTTTGAATTATTAAATATTTTCAATTGTATAAGTTATTGTATTTATTGTGTACACATAATAGGTCCAGGCGTGGGAAAGAAAAATGGGTTTGTTGGGATATACAATTTAAATTATAATTATGCTAATCGGTTAAGTACTAATGTTAATTGACATGTTTCATTGTCATGAAAAGTAAATGTTATGTGTATATATTGTGTATGGTTTATGGTTTGGTATATGTGGTAAATGGAAAATAAGAATGTCCACATGATTTTTTTTTTGTATTTTACTTAAGCATTTACAACAATGGTTCATGTTAGGTTTAGTCTCTATACCCCACCCTTGTAATGCATGGGTTATGAAAGGGGACTGAGGATCTATTCTCATAACGGTTTCATTTGATGCCACTACCAAGACCAAAGATCCTTCGAATGTGTAATGTAATGGTTTGTGAAATTTATATCCCTATTGAGATAGGGATCTTGAAATACACTATTAAGCATAGAAATTGACTTTCTTAGACCATTTTTTACATGATTTAGTTTTTTTACCCAAGGAACAAGTGGTGAAAATGGATTAAGTGATATAAATGGTAAAATTGAATATTATAAACTATTAGAAAACGATATGTATTTTAATTACATTTTAATTTACATAGAACATTCATAAACTACCTATTTAGATTGGATATTCTGTATACACCATTGGTTGTGGCCTACTAGGTTTCACTCACACCCAGTTTGGGACTCCATTGGGTACCAAATAAAATTTCATTGCTCCTAGTCAGGACAAGGGAAAATTCATCTTTCTAATGAGTTGAGTTGGGATTGGGATGTGTATGGATGATGACTTATACATGAATTCTACACACATTTTAGGATTTTTTATGATTATTTTATCTTGGGTTTTCTACCACGTAACATTGTATGACATCACATGGAATATTTAATTTTTCTCATTCGGGTTATACCTTATTTTAGGAAATGGTTAGTAATGAATTTTTCTTATTTATTGTTTATTGTTTCCAATATTTATCATTTTTATATGTTGTGTATTACTCTAATAAAGATGTTATAGTCTTACCACATGTTCTTTTAGAACTTCTATATAAGTGGGTGGCTTCTAGAATACAGGGAGGCATGCTTGAGGTCATGTAGCACCTCACCCTGAATCAACTGTTTGGTGGATTACGGGTTGGGATGTTAAAATGTTGTATTATAGATGTTATTTCTATGCATTACTATTAGTGGATGGTAGATTGTATATTAGGAGGGTTTGAATCATTGTTATAATCTCATACATGATAGTAGCTAACCCAGGTATGAAGTAAAAACAATGTACCATGGGTGGGGATTGTTGTTCATGATACGTGTTTCCACAACTGAACGATATTTCACAATTGTGTGTTGCACATTATGTGTGATGAGAATATTTTATGATATTTTTCTTATATTAAGAAAATGACGAGGTTTTAAATTCAAGAATCATTATAGACACCTAGGTATATTAGTGGAATCCGACATTATAGTTACACATGGGATGGGTGTGTGGGAAATGAAGGGTAGGATACATTTTACATTCTATAAAATTTGAAAGAAATAGAGTCCAATAAATATGATTCCAATGGGTAAATTTAAATAATGTTAAATAATTGTTTAATAATTGTAATTAATGAATGTTGTTAATGAGTTAACCTATTTAATATAACAATTTGTGAAATGGGAGAGGATCCTAAGAGGAAAGATTTATGTTGTGAGTGTGGAAATGGTTTCAAAATGGTTGGTAATGAATGTCTTTTTCCAATGTATTTTGTTTTACACCTTGTTAGTTGTGACCTATATTTTTATTCAAGGGTAGTGTTCTATATGTGACAATGTCCATTGTGGTAGTTTCTATGAAATGAGTTATTGGTGGATAGTTAAGATATTTCATCTATATAAATGGTAGTAGTTTTTTGTTATGTGTTATATGATTATTTTCGGAATTCTAGATGAATTACACCCTTATAAAATGTTTCATTAATGGAGTAAGATAACCAAGTGATCCATAGTAATATAATAGGAGATATGTTTTGTGAAAACATTTCTCGTTTTATGTAGGTGATGGAATATAATGTCACGACCCGCCCTCGGGGTCCGTGCCGTGACTACCCCAAGCCCGCCTTCCATAGGCCAGGGGCTGGCGACTAGCACCAAGGCGTAAATCCCGGTAAAAAGGGAAGGCATTGCCTTTGTAAAGTAAACAAACACCACAGAGTAAGCAAGCGTAAAGTAAACACTAAGAAAAAGCAGAGTACAACTGGAAGTGCGGAAAAGTAAATGGGCCAGTATACAAACCCAAACTGAATGTAAAGTACAACTCGAAAGGGAAAAACAGCAACTGTAAGTAAAAGCCGCTACACCGAGCTGTCCACTGGAGATCCCACCTGAAGGGTGGGTACAGATAGCTCCACTGCTCCATGGGTCCCGTCGTCCGCTCCGAGCACGTTCTGCCCAGTGGTCCACCTCCAGGTACCGTCCTGCTCTGCAAGCCTTAGCCATGATCAACGCTGTCCGTCGTCTGCAACCAACACAACGTGGTGCGGGCAAAGCCCGTGCAGGGGTGAGTATAAGCTACTCAGTAGGGACCCCGAGACCACTGATGGTCTCTCAAAATCCACAAAGGTTAAACCACAAAGAAAATTACAATCACGAAGTAACAACCGACACTTCTTAGGTATATGTCCATACATATACCTAAGTCATCAATTTCAAATACGCTCCAACCTCCGAGCCCAAGTACAACTCAGTCCACACAGGAAAGTAAACGTATTCCACACAGGAAAGCAAAACGTAATCCACACAGGATAGCACAACACAATCCACACAGGAAAGCAATTAGGATTCAGCTCACACCAGGATTTTCATTATCAAAACCGTAACTGCTAAAGAGCCCCATCTCTGAAGTGTACAGTGGTCCTGTCACGACTCCGAGGTACTGCTCACTAACCTAAGACTGCTGAAGTACTCCTCCTGTCGAGTACCGCGGGTCTGCTGCCAACTACCGGGCGCTCCGTCCGCTGAGGTTCTGCTGCCAAATACCGGGCGCTCACCCAAATAGCCTACAGAGGTACTCCTCCAGTCGAGTACCGCGGGTTTGCTGCCAACTACCAGGGGCTCCGTCCGCCGTGGGTCTGCCGCCAAATACCGGGCGCTCCGTCCACTGGGCTAGTCGACTCACTCCAAGTAGAGTCGGTCGAGCAGTCTTTAGGTCTCAGCCGGCTACACGGTGTCCGTACTCCGTATGCTCGTCTCCAAAATCGCGGGTCTGCCGCTACAACCAAGCGCAATACCTCTATCGAGTAAAATAGAAGGTTCAGCTCACACCGGTAAACTTCTTCGGATGACGGTGAAGATGATCACTGATCCATCTAAGTCGTCGGACCCACGAAGGATCGATAGGTACTAACCCCCACAAAGACCCACACAGGATCGTAGCACTGTTCCACGTAGGATCGCTGAGTGCTGTAGTCGTCGTCGTCGAATCCACACAGGATCTCTGTACTGTCGTCATCGCAGTCACAGTAGCAGTAGCAGTAGCACTAGGGTTCCCGCACACAGCAAGCTCGTTCGGAGGGTCCGCTCCACGAGCCGAGAGGCTGATACATCAACTATCACAAAGTCCAGAGTTGATGTATCCAAAAGTTCCGTATCGTCAACAGGAACTCAACGCAAAAGACGGCGCGTCGATCAGACGCCCGGTCTGAGAGTTATTGGCATTTTCGTCTCCGGGGCCCGGTTGGTTTTTAAGGAAAAACCAACCCGACCGTACTCCACCTGCGTCCAAACCTCGGGCGGATTATGCCAAAAGACTTGTCTCACTAAGAGGAATACAACAAAGCTGACGGCACGTCAATCGGACGTCCGTAGCTCAAGATATGAGCGTTTCCGCTCCGAAGGTCCGGTTGGTTTCGTGTACGAACCAACCCGGCCGAACTCAAAGTAATTCGAAACCTTGAGTGCGATATACCGAAACGACCGTCTCGATCCAAGGATCGCATCGCCGCTGACGGTTCGTCAATAGGACGTCCAGTCTGAATGATATCAGCCTTTCCGTCTCACACCCTCCCTGGGAAACTTCCCAGGAGGTCACCCATCCTGATCACTACTCTAAGCCAAGCACGCTTATCTACGGAGTTTTAACCACATAGGCTCCCGAAAAAGAAGGTGCGCCTTGAGTATAGTATACCGAAACGACCGTCTCGATCCAAGGATCGTGTTGCCGCTGACGGCGCGTCGTTCGGAGGCCTGAAGCTCATGTTATGAGCATTTGAACGAAATCGATTCGAAAACGGGGGGTCCGGGTCCGGGCCGACCCGGCCCGAACCGGGTCGACCCGACCTGGGTCCGACCCGGCCCCGCCGGCGGCACGGCGCGGCGCGGCGGCGCGGTCCGGCACGGCGGCGCGGCCCGGCCGGCGGCGGCACGGCCTGGGCGCCGCTCGGGTGCCACGCGCGGGGGGCATGGCCCCCGCCCCCCTTCGCTGGCGGAGCGGCTGAAAGCCGCATCTTTGGTGAAACCGGCCCCCCTCGTGGGGGCCTGCCTTTGAGAAAAACGGGGGGCCGCCTGCCCCCCTTTATGAAACCGCCCCCCATTAATAATGGGGGGGCAATTAACCTGGCCGGGGGAAATTAATTCCCCCGGTCTTTCTCCTTCCGGCCGGCCCACCTGACCGGACAGTTTTTCTTCAACGGGACCGGCAAACCGGTCCCCTTTCCGGCTTCCGACGCAGGCGGCCCGGCGAGCCGCCGGTCCTCTCGTCCCGCCGCAGCCCGGAACCGGCCGCGGTGTTCGTCGTCCGGCGCGGTGCGACGGCACCGCACCCCTCCGCCGCGGCCCCGCTCCGGCCGCGGCGCCTTCGGTTTTCTTCGACGCGGCGCGACGGCGTCGCGTTCATGACGATCCTTCCACGGCGCGGCGCGACGGCGCCGCGCAATGCAACCGTGCGAATTCCCGCGTGGTGCGACGGTACCACGCCATCTCATCATCCACAAGAAAATAATAATAATCACGAACAGAGGGGGGATCCGGCCGTGTTTGTGCGGTCCGACCCCCCTCTCGTTAGATGATAACTCTTAAATAATCATCCACAAGACTATCATGCTAGAACCAAGAACGAGAGTAAATAAATAATCAACAACAACCCCTACCTCAGTTTCAAGTACTATGATTGTCAATGACCCGCGGAAGGCAAGCGTCGCGGAGGTTGGGCGTCGCGGTAATCGTTCGTCAATTCCGTTGACGAAGAGGTACGTCCGAAGAGGTAGGTCGTTGGTGAATCTTTGTAAGCCGACGAAGGAAGTCCGAGGAGGAAGCGGTGTTCCCTTTCGTTGACATGGAAGGCGTCGTCGATCTTCGGAACAACCAGCTACGAAGAAGAGAGGAGCGGCGTTCTTCATCGGAGCTTGAGCGTTCTTCGTCAAATATTGAGCGTTCTTCGTCAAGGCTTGAGCGTTCTTCGTCAAAGTTTGAAGAAGAAGGAAAAGCTCTCAAAAGCTCTCAAGATGGATAAAGTGTTCTAACCCAACAAAATAAGATAAGAGCTTATTTTATTCACAAACTTAACAAATGAATTTCAAAGGTTTGAAATTCAAAAAGGATAACACCAAAATTAAATAACAATTGTCATGTCATTTAAAGAGGGGTTAAGGGAGTATGAGAGAAGATGAAAAGTTTAGGGCTCGTGTGGGCCCCACCACACTTAATCCTCTCAAGGGAGGTTAAGTGGGTGTGGGTCCCACCCCTAACTCCCTTTGAGAGAAGTTAACCAACAAGTTTAAATAAAAAAAAAGTGTTCAACATTTTTTTTATTCAACTTTTTTTATAATTCTCCCCAAAACTAACTTTCGTCCCGCAATAAACGAAACTTTGGAAAAGGTCTCCTTAAGCGAATATCGGCACTGGGAGTTCATCGGTGTCCTCAGAATTCAATTCCGAGCACCGGATCAAAAGTTAGAAATTCCCGCTCCTTCGTTCACTGAACGTACCCGAGCCAAACTTCGGAAATTGATTCCGGGCACACCGGGCCTCGGAATCAGGTGCCGTCAAAAACTGCGCTCTTGTAAAATTCCAAATAAAATTAAGAAAAAATTTCCCTTGAATTTTACGGGTCTTTACATTACTCCCACCTCAGGGCTTTACGTCCCCGTAAAGATACAACAAAAACTAGGAGAACAAATTAGGGTACTGAGCACGCATCTGAGCATCCCGCTCCCATGTGCTCTCCTAGAGGTTTCTGTGCTGCCATCTGATGCGCACAAGAGGAATCGATCGCCCACACAGTACCCACTCTTTTCGAACCTCTATCTCCACCGGAACCTCTGTAAAAGTCACCCCATCGTCAACGCCAAGCTCCCCATGGTCAATGATGTGCGTCGGGTCGTGCACGTATCTCCTCAGCTGAGATACGTGGAAGACGTCATGCACCCGGTGCAACTGAGGTGGCAGAGCCAGGCGATAAGCCACCTCGCCAACCCTGCTGAGGACCTGAAAGGGTCCGATGAAGCACGGAGATAACTTGCCGCCTCGGCCAAATCTCCGAATACCACGTCGAGATGAGACTCGCAAGAAGACGTGGTCGCCATCCTCGAACTCCAGTGGCCTCCGCCTCCTGTCAGCATAAGGCTTCTGCCGGCTCTGAGCTGTACTCATCCGCTCCTGGATGACCTGGACCTTCTCTGTCGTGGCCTGGACCATCACAGGTCCCACAAGTGCTGCAAGATTTCTTCTTTGCCGACAAGAGAAATCTTGTCTCATCCCCTGGATGAACCACATTCTTTGCCTAATACAGTCAATCCTAACATGGATGATACTAATCCATACCAAGGATGACGTCGTAAGGCCTCGACGCTACTACCAAGAGATCCAACTGTTACTCTCACCTCCAAGAGTTGAGTCACACTATCGGCATCAGTGTGTGGTAACTGGGTCTCCTCCAGTAGATGTCTCACAAGTGAGGGTCAAGTCAACAGTCAAACTGAAACCTCTTAGTAACAACACAAAAGAGGACAGGAATGAAAACATCACAAGGTATGCGTCTTTTATTATTGCAGCTCATAATACAAAGATGTTACACAATAGCAACAAGGAACTAGAAGTACAAAGGACGTATCCACTAGTTATGCTCCTGTCCATCTGCTCCCAGAGCTCCATGATCGAAGGTCTCGGCTGCCTGAAGCTGAGCTCTCGGTTGTTCACCTACTCCCTGTGGTCGGGGCGGACCTCCTGGTGGTGGTGGTGGCAGAGCCTCAAAGCGTCGCCCACCACCTGCTGCTCGGCCACCTCCTCTGCCTCGTCCGCCTCCTCCCAGCGGATCGCCATGGTCGAACCTCTGCCTCTGCCTGGGAGGTTCTTTCACTTAACTGCTGATCATCAGCATGGCGGGTTGGACAGTCACGAGCCTTGTGACCAATCCCGCCACAGGAGTAACACTGCCCACTCTCGGCACGCCTGGCTCTGACTCCACCCCGGATCCCTCGCACAACTGAGCCTGAGTCGTGAAGTCGGCCACCGGTAGGTCTGGTATGCCAGGAACCCTGAGTCATCCGTCGGCTACCTGATTCCGAAGACTCCACTATCTGCCGCCCTACGGTAGGTCTCGCTGTGGACTCAGCCAGGAAGCTCTCGATCAAAAGAGCCCGCTCCAGTACTCCTGTCCGAGTCGGTATGCTAAGGGAGATCAGCGATGCCCTGATCTCGTGTCTCAAACCCTGCTCAAAAGTCTGGGCCCGGAAGAATGGGTCCCGTACCATGTCGGTCGAGTAGCGCGAGAGATCAGTAAATCTCGCCGAGTACTGAGCGACCGTCATGCTGTCCTGCCGCAGCTGAAGAAGCTCCTGGATACGCACCGCATGAAGGGTGGCTGGGACGAACTCTGAGTGGAAGAGGCTCTCAAAGTCTGTCCAAAGTAGAGATGCCTCATCGTGCACCTGGAGCATCAAGCTCCACCATCATCCTGCTGCTGCGTGTAGTAGGCTCGCATCAAGGATCACCATGAGGTCTGCTGGTGTCCTCACTAGCCTAAACACATGTACCACTGCCTCCAGCCAGTCCTCGGCTACCTGGGGATCCGTCTCCCCGAGAAACCTGGGTGGTCGTTGGCGCTGAAACTCATGCAGTGCGCTGAGGCGATGTGCATCGTTAGCGGCTGGCGCTGGAAGCATCGGGGGCTCGGCGGGTAGTTCTACCGCCGGTGCCACTGCTGACAAAGGGCCCTGCACCGAGGCCTCGTCGCTCGGTGGGCTGTCATCACACTCGACTCTCGGAACCCTAGATGGCTGCCGTCGTGGGGCCATCTTGAATAGGAAACAGGTGCTCCACGATCAAACAGTATACCTGGTGAGCTGACACAAAGAAATCACAAAGAAAACTTTGAAACACACACGCAATCAATGTTTTCGTGCATTAAGTCGGAAATCAGATGTCAGGGTCCTGGTGTACGGATACATCGGCCGCCGCACCAACACTGGACTCCCTGGACTGATAACCACACTCAATACGCTAAACATTATTGCTTCACATAGAAAGATCAGAGTTCGCGGTAGAACTGAACTCCTCTGATACCAATTTGTCACGACCCGCCCTCGGGGTCCGTGCCGTGACTACCCCAAGCCCGCCTTCCATAAGCCAGGGGCTGGCGACTAGCACCAAGGCGTAAATCCCGGTAAAAAGGGAAGGCATTGCCTTTGTAAAGTAAACAAACACCACAGAGTAAGCAAGCGGAAAGTAAACACTAAGCAAAAGCAGAGTACAACTGGAAGTGCGGAAAAGTAAATGGGCCAGTATACAAACCCAAACTGAATGTAAAGTACAACTCGAAAGGGAAAAACAGCAACTGTAAGTAAAAGCCGCTACATCGAGCTGTCCACTGGAGATCCCACCTGAAGGGTGGGTACAGATAGCTCCACTGCTCCACGGGTCCCGTCGTCCGCTCCGAGCACGTTCCGCCCAGTGGTCCACCTCCAGGTACCGTCCTGCTCTGCAAGCCTCAGCCATGATCAACGCTGTCTGTCGTCTGCAACCAACACAACGTGGTGCGGGCAAAGCACGTGCAGGGGTGAGTATAAGCTACTCAGTAGGGACCCCGAGACCCCTGATGGTCTTTCAAAATCCACAAAGGTTAAACCACAAAGAAAAGTACAATCACGAAGTAACAACCGACACTTCTTAGGTATATGCCCATACATATACCTAAGTCATCAATTTCAAATACGCTCCAACCTCCGAGCCCAAGTAAAACTCAGTCCACACAGAAAAGTAAACATATTCCACACAGGAAAGCAAAACGTAATCCACACAGGATAGCACAACACAATCCACACAGGAAAGCAATTAGGATTCAGCTCACACCAGGATTTTCATTATCAAAACCGTAACTGCTGAAGAGCCCCATCTCTGAAGTGTACAGTGGTCCTGTCACGACTCCGAGGTACTGCTCACTAACCTAAGACTGCTGAAGTACTCCTCCTGTCGAGTACCGTGGGTCTGCTGCCAACTACCGGGCGCTCCGTCCGCTGAGGGTCTGCTGCCAAATACCGGGCGCTCACCCAAATAGCCTACAGAGGTACTCCTCCAGTCGAGTACCGCGGGTTTGCTGCCAACTACCAGGCGCTCCGTCCGCCGTGGGTCTGCCGCCAAATACCGGGCGCTCCGTCCACTAGGCTAGTCGACTCACTCCAAGTCGAGTCGGTCGAGCAGTCTTCAGGTCTCAGCCGGCTACACGGTCTCCGTACTCCGTATGCTCGTCTCCAGAATTGCGGGTCTGCCGCTACAACCAAGCGCACTACCTCTATCGAGTAAAATAGAAGGTTCAGCTCACACAGGTAAACTTCTTCGGATGACGGGGAAGATGATCACTGATCCATCTAAGTCGTCGGGCCCACGAAGGATCGATACGTACTAACCCCCACAAAGACCCACACAGGATCGTAGCACTGTTCCACGTAGGATCGCTGAGTGCTGTAGTCATCGTCGTCGAATCCACACAGGATCTCTGTACTGTCGTCGTCGCAGTCACAGTAGCAGTAGCAGTAGCACTAGGGTTCCCGCACACAGCAAGCTCGTTCGGAGGGTCCGCTCCACGAGCCGAGAGGCTGATACATCAACTATCACAAAGTCCAGAGTTGATGTATCCAAAAGTTCCGTATCATCAACAGGAACTCAACGCAACAGACGGCGCGTCGATCGGACGCCCGGTCTGAGAGTTATTGGCATTTTCGTCTCCGGGGCCCGGTTGGTTTTTAAGGAAAAACCAACCCGACCGTACTCCACCTACATCCAAATCTCGAGCGAAGTATGCCAAAAGATCTGTCTCACTAAGAGGAATACAACAAAGCTGACGGCATGTCAATCGGACGTCCGTAGCTCAAGATATGAGCGTTTCCGCTCCGAAGGTCTGGTTGGTTTCGTGTACGAACCAACCCGGTTGAACTCAAAGTAATTCGAAACCTTGAGTGCAATATACCGAAACGACCGTCTCGATCCAAGGATCACATCGTCGCTGACGGTTCGTCAATCGGACGTCCAGTCTGAACGATATCAGCCTTTCCGTATCACACCCTCCCTGGGAAACTTCCCAGGAGGTCACCCATCCTGATCACTACTCTAAGCCAAGCACGCTTAACTACGGAGTTTTAACCACGTAGGCTCCCGAAAAAGAAGGTGCGCCTTGAGTATAGTATACTGAAACGACCGTCTCGATCCAAGGATCGCGTTGCCGCTGACGGCGCGTCGTTCGGAGGCCCGAAGCTAAAGTTATGAGCATTTGAACGAAATCGATTCGAAAACGGGGGGTCCGGGTCCGGGCCGACCCGGCCCGACCCCCCCTGGGTCGGCCCGAACCGGGTCGACCCGAACTGGGTCCGACCCGGCGCGGCCGGCGGCGCGGCGCGGCGCGGCGGCGCGGTCCGGCACTGCGGCGCGGCCCGGCCGGCGGCGGCACAGCCTGGGCGCCGCTCCGGTGCCACGCGCGGGGGGCATGGCCCCCGCCCCCCTTCGCTGGCGGCGCGGCTGAAAGCCGCATCTTTGGTGAAACCGGTCCCCCTCGTGGGGCCTGCCTTTGAGAAAAACGGGGGGCCGCCTGCCCCCCTTTATGAAACCCCCCCCCCCCCCCCTTAATAATGGGGGGGCAATTAACCTGGCCGGGGGAAATTAATTCCCCCGGTCATTCTCCTTCCGGCCGGCCCACCTGACCGGACGGTTTTTCTTCAACGGGACCGGCAAACCGGTCCCCTTTCCGGCTTCCGACGCCGGCGGCCCGACGAGCCGCCGGTCCTCTCGTCCCGCCGCGGCCCGGAACCGGCCGCGGTGTTCGTCGTCCGGCGCGGTGCGACGGCACCGCACCCCTCCGCCGCGGCCCCGCTCCGGCCGCGGCGCCTTCGGTTTTCTTCGACGCGGCGCGACGGCGTCGCGTTCATGACGATCCTTCCACGGCGCGGCGCGACGGCGCCGCGCAATGCAACCGTGCGAATTCCCGCGTGGTGCGGCGGCACCACGCCATCTCATCATCCACAAGAAAATTATAATAATCACGAACAGAGGGGGGATTCGGCCGTGTTTGTGCGGTCCGACCCCCCTCTCGTTAGATGATAACTCTTAAATAATCATCCACAAGACTATCATGCTAGTACCAAGAACGAGAGTAAATAAATAATCAACAACAACCCCTACATCAGTTTCAAGTACGATGATTGTCAATGACCCGCAGAAGGAAAGCGTCGCGGAGGTTGGGCGTCGCGGTAATCGTTCGTCAATTCCGTTGACGAAGAGGTACGTCCGAAGAGGTACGTCGTTGGTGAATCTTTGTAAGCCGACGAAGGAAGTCCGAGGAGGAAGCGGCGTTCCCTTTCATTGACATGGAAGGCGTCGTCGATCTTCGGAACAACCGGCTACGAAGAAGAGAGGAGCGGCGTTCTTCGTCGGAGCTTGAGCGTTCTTCGTCAAAGATTGAGCGTTCTTCGTCAAGGCTTGAGCGTTCTTCGTCAAAGTTTGAAGAAGAAGGAAAAGCTCTCAAAAGCTCTCACGATGGATAAAGTGTTCTAACCCAACAAAATAAGATAAGAGCTTATTTTATTCACAAACTTAACAAATGAATTTCAAAGGTTTGAAATTCAAAAAGGATAACTCCAAAATTAAATAACAATTGTCATGTCATTTAAAGAGGGGTTAAGGGAGTTTGAGAGAAGATGAAAAGTTTAGGGCTCGTGTGGGCCCCACCATAGTTATTCCTTTCAAGGGATGTTAAGTGGGTGTGGGTCCCACCCCTAACTCCCTTTGAGAGAAGTTAACCAACAAGTTTAAATAAAAAAAAAGTGTTCAACATTTTTTTTATTCAACTTTTTTTATAATTCTCCCCAAAACTATCTTTCGTCCCGCAATAAACGAAACTTCGAAAAAGGTCTCCTTAAGAGAATATCGGCGCTGCGAGTTCATCGGTGTCCTCGGATTTAAATTCCGAGCACCGGATCAAAAGATAGAAATTTCCGCTCGTTCGTTCACTGAACGTACCCGAGCCAATCTTCGGAAATTGATTCCGGGCACACCGGGCCTCGGAATCAGGTGCCGTCAGAAATTGCGCTCTTGTAAAATTCCAAAGAAAATTAAGAAAAAATTTCCCTTGAATTTTACGGGACTTTACATATGACCCCAGGAGGGTCATGACTAGTTTGTTTGATCTGACCAAAGAGTTTTGATTGAAACACCCTCCATTGTTTACCAGAGACAGTGTACTAGAGGCTACATATTTTTGGATATATTCCATCCAAATAATTTTGGATCACTTGGAGACTCTTGTAGGTAAGAGAGTCAAGATGGAATCATATATTTTATGTGGATAGTTGAAGTGCTTGTGAGATATCTCGGTCCAGACTAATTGGGTTCGTGTAACGCTATGGAAGGACTTACTAGAAATGTTTATAGAGATATTTGATCCAGAGTCATTGAGATATTTTCAAGATATTGATTTTATGAGGTTGACGTAGGGAACTACTTCACTGATGGATTATGTGGTCCAATTCACTTACTTAAAATGCATTTTCCCGACTACTGTAGGGGATAAGGCCGCTATGACAAGGCATTTCTAAAATAGATGTAGACATGATATTAAGTCCCTGGTGAACATCTTCCATTTAAAGAGGTTTATAGAAGTAGTTTTGGGATCATATTTTAAAAGGGAACATGAGGGAGGCTTCTGGTGGTGGATGTTTTGTTCTAGTTGGAATGACTAGTGGTGAAATATCCAAAGGGAAGAAGTTTCGTTTCGAGAATCCTCATCAGGGTGGAAGTGTGTAGGGTATCCCGAAGAGTGGATCATCCTCTCATTGTGTGACTAGATGTTTTTATATTAGTTTTGAAGGATGAGATACACGATGGGTCAGTTCCCCTAACCACCAATTCAGTTCCAAGCATGTGATGGGATGGGGCAAGTGCATTGGTCTTGAATGAACCCTTGAAAGTAAAGAACTAGTGGAGGATTGAGGATGATGGATAGTACAGGAAGAGGGTTGATTACCCCATATCAGGTTGGCAATTAGATATAGACTTGTTGTATTAGTCTACTTGTCAGGAGTATTAATCTGGGACAAGAGCTTCCATACTAGTTTGGTAGTACAATACAGTTAATTTAGATAAGGGATCTTGGTAGAGGGGTATGTTATAACCATGATGTTCATTCTACACCTAGAGGTAGTGAGGTTGTACAACCAATAGTTTGAGGTATGATTCTTGTCGCTTTGGCCCATTGTAGTGCTTTATTTTATATAGGTTCCTCGTATTATTTTATATTTTCTCGGTTTTTGTGTATTTTGGGCCTAGTTGTGGAACATATATGTGGGGTCATGTCAATTGATACACTATTTGGTATTTGAAAAGAAAATATAAGGAAATGTAAGTAGTGTGCACTCGAGGTTGGTGGATTCCATTTCCTATTGAACTTATCTATTCCTAAGATGTTAGATTTTTATCTGATTTTGGGAATAGATTACCTAGGGTTACAAAAATCCCATATTTACACTTACCATAATAAGGTAATTTTCACATCTCTTTAAGGATACGAGTATGTCCATTTTGGTGAATGTGATTTATGGGAAGGCCATTAATATAAATTTTTTCTACAGTTAGTTGAACTCATAACCCAAGTATCTTGTATCATGCTTTATGACAAGGGAGTGAATTATCTTGTCCTCCCTCTAGTGGTGGGTTATTTCTTGGATGTGTTTCCTAATGGAATATTATGGATACCACCTAAGAATAATTTTATGTTCGTGATTGAGTTTCTACCAAGATCCCATCTAGTTTCCATTTCGCTATATATAATGGAACAAGATAATCTCTCAGAACATAAATCATGGTTGGAGGCACTAAAGAATAGGTAATTTATTCATTTGATTAAGTAACTATGTAGATCTCTAGTGTTGTTTTCCAAGAAATCTAGAGGATCCTTCATATTATGTATCAATTATAGGAAGTTGAATATGATAAAAGTTATGACCTAATACCCTATACCTCAAATTGATGCACTTTTTTAATACCCAGGAGGTGAAATACTGTAATCTATGATTGATTTGATATCATGGTAACATCTTCTATGGTTGAGATCTTCTGATGTACCACTGACTACATTGGGGTGAATGTATTGTTTATATGATATTTTTGTTATTCCATCCATGATTACCAATGTGATGATAGTGTTTATGGCCCTATTAAACTGAATCATTCATCATTACAAGGATTAGTTCATTTTTTTCATTGTTGAGCACATATTGGTGTACTCTAAGACCCATGAAAAACATACCAAACTTCTTGACATCGTCAAGAGTATGGTAATATAGACTAGGCTATAAATCATTCTCTCCAGATTTTATTTATGGATTGACAATGTGTATTTCATAAATAACATTTTATCAGAGGAAGGTGTGTTCACAGTCCCAGAGAAATTCTTTTCAATTTTTTCCTGAGAGTAGCCTAACAATCATCATGATGTCCACAATTTTCTATGTTTGTCCAGCTATTACAAAAGGTTCAAAAAATATTTAGCTCATTTTTAATCACCATTTTCCAAACATACCAAGAAGGGAATCAATTTTGAGTGTTCTAGGGAATAAGATAATTCTTTTCAAGAATTAAAACAATAGTTAACAAGTGCATTGATTCTAATATTACCTTATCCAGTTAAGAAATATACCTTGTATTATGATTCGTATTGTCTTTTTTTTGGGGTGGTGTTGTTTCAATATAGGTTCTGGAATATTGGTCATGACAGTTAGAGCCTCGTGAAATGAGTTACCCTACATATGGTCTTGAATTGATTATAGAGGTTCATGCCTTAAAAATCTGGTGGCATTACTTGTTTGGGGAAGTTTTTATGATGTATAAAGATCATAAAATCAACACATACATATTTTCTCAATAGGATTTGAATACTCGTCAACAAATATGGTCTGAATACATGAAATCATTTTTCTTTTATCTGATTTAGACAACATGAAAGGCAAATGGTTTGGTTGATGCTTTGAGTCAAAAGACTCAAAATCAATCAGTTTAGGAATCTAGTTTTGAGTGTAAGATGATGGTGTTGTTTAGTGAGTACCTCTTGATGTATAGGATGGCCTATAGAATATAGACCACGAATCACTAGTAGTTGAGAACATGTTTCTGGGAGGAATTAGTGAATGGTTGTATGAGGATCCCGAATGTTTAGATTTGAGGTACAATTTTAACGATGATGAGTCACCTTTTAGTTGGATCATTGGGGATGATTATATAATTTATATTCTGGGTCATGTGTTTCTTCCAACATGTGTGCGAGAAGAGGTGATACATTAGTTTAATGAAACAAAGTGGGCAGTTCATTCTGGTTTGATCAAAAAATTTATCTTGGTCTTCCTAGGCAGTATTGATGGAAAGTGATAAAGAAGGAGGTTGTTTGTTTTTTTGGCACAATGCCTTAACATAAAGTAGGTGATGGATGATCATCAAAGACCAGGCTGGTTTTGCCATCCATCACATATTCCAAAATTGAAATGGTTTGAAAATAGGATGGATTTTGTTATAGGTATTCTAAGGACGCCTTGGAATATTATTGTAATCTAGATAGTTTTGGATTGATTAACGAAGGTGAATAATTTCTTACTAACAAGAGAGACCTTCATCATATTTCAATTGGGTGAGTTATATGTCCGAGAGGAATTTTGGTTTCATGAGTTACTACATACTATAGTTTCAGATCAAGGTCCACATCTTATTTCACACTTTTAAATGGGATTACAGAGGGTGCTTCATACCCAGGTGTTTCTTGTTATGGTCTTTCACCCATACATGGATTGGAAATCATAAAATAATATACATGTACTTGAGTACATGTTGAGGGATTGTGTTATTGAAATTGGTGGATCATGGGAAAATAATTTATACCTATAGTATTTTTTCTACAATAATTGTTACTAGGATATGATTTATATGGAACTGTTTGAGGGGATTTATGGTAGAACATGTGGAACTCCATTTTATTGGATTGATTCTATGGAATCAAAATTTATAAGATTTATTCTCTGGTAGTATATTTAGAATATGATTAGTTGAATTAAATACTTATGTAAATATATCATATTTGGAAGAAGTCATATTTGGATTAGATTTGTATGCCTATTGAGTATGAGGTGGGTGATCATGTGTTTCTTTGGGTGTCGCCAAGGATGGGTTGCCATCAATTTCAAAAAGAGGGTCAATTGTAACCATGGTACATAGATCGGTTTGATGTCCTAGAGGGAATCAGATAGATGGAATACTAATTGAATATTCTATAGATGTATTTTGGTTTCAATAATTATTTCCAGGAGTTGCAGCTTTGACAATATCACCCAGAATCATCTCATGTGATTGATGTTGAGGATGTTGAAGATGAGGTTGATGTGTCACTTGAAGTGTATCTAGTTCATATCCTTGATCATATTGAGAAATTATATATGGAAAAAACTATTCATTTTTTAATTTTTTTTGAATTGTGGAAATGTTTTGGAAGAAAAATGGTGCAGGGAGTCATATATACAGCCTCACAAGCCCATTTTCATTACATCAGAATCGTAGAGATTCTTGGAAATGTATCTTGAGGATGATCTGTTATAATGTGGGGTTGTTTTATGATCCTGAGCAACATGGAGATATTTCCCTATTAATTTTTTTTACAGAAATCCCTTAAATTTGGTTAATGGAATGTCTACTAATCATATGATGAGGCTTAGGGGTATCCTAATGGTTCGAGAAATTTATAAAAGGGGAAGATGTATATCGTATGCATGTTACATAGTTGATTCATATTTAAAGGTAACCATGTTCCCATAATGTGTAATCCATGAGGAGGGGTGCATGGTTATGTAAATCATGCAAGGGGAAAATAAAAACTATGTGGATTAGGACATAAGAATTCTACAAGGATAGTAGAGTGTTTGTCAAATGATATAGAATCCCTATTTAACCATATGAATTTTACCCCTCATCAATAGTGGTAGGTTCATGGTTGGATTAGTGTTTGGAAAACCATGCATTAAAATAGTCCATCCAATTAAAAGTGGGGTTTTATAATTTTCCCCCATTAGATTTAATGTTTTTTCCAAAAATCTATCCCCTTTCTTCTTCATCAATCCCAAGTGTTGATCCAAAAAACAATGATTCCCAAGAGTCGATATCCTTCGATTATAAGGTTTTTCAATTGTTGTTGTGTTCCCATTAAATCTCTAGGTATGACTCACACTTATCTTTCTTTTCATTTCCAGATTATGCATCATGATTTTATTCTTATTCTTTTGATGAACTAAAACCATATTTTTTCATAGGATCATAGTTTTGGCTTCATAGGGTTCATGGATCTGCATCTATGGATAATGTTAAGTTAGCTTTCATCTATGGATTTGAGGTAGGTAGTATACATGTTATATCTCATAGTCTGGATGTTGATTTGTGCATGTGTGGTTGAGTTAAGGGTTCTCTCTTGTTGTACATTTCATTCCAATAAATGGATTTAGTAAAATGTTTTGATAAATGATGAATTTATCCATTCATGATGTATGGGATACATATTGAGGTTGACTAAATAGCTTTAGGGACACCAATGTGGTCTTCCAACATTCCCAAAATGATTAGGTGGGGTGAATGAATATGAAATAATTAACATGTTAATGAGGGTAAATGCTTGGAAACTAATTAATATGATAAATGGGCTAAGTTATTTGAGTTGTGGAATATTCTTAATAGGTTATGTCATGGGAAAGTAAATGGATTAAATGGGTTATTAAATGTAAATTTCAATTTAGTTAATGGGGTAAGACGTGATGTTAATTCACATGTTTAATAGTTATGAAGCGTGGATTTTATATGTATTAATTTGTATGGTTTGTAGTATGTTATATATGGTAAATGGATAAATAAGAAATTTTATATGACTTGCTAGTTGTGGGGTATTGGAGTTGACTTTTATACCCACATTTCATGTTAGATAGAGGCTCTAAACCCTATTCCTATAATGCATGTGTTAGGGAAGGGGACTGAGTCTATATTCCCCCAATGGTTTAATTTGACGAGACTACATAGATTGGGTCTCCAAGGTAATTATAATGTAATTTTTTAAATGTTTATCCATTGTGAGATAGGTAACTTATCTTACTCCATTAGACTGTTGGTTAAATAATTTGAATGCCTAAACCAATGATCAAATGATGAAAATGGATTAAATGATTGAAATGGATAAAGTGAAAATTTCTAAATAATGGCTTCCAAGTTGTCTTTTTCTTACCCTGTAATCTATTTAGCGATTTAATGCAGTAGTAGTTTACACATGGTATTCTATAGACATAATTGGTGGTGGCCTACTAATTTGAACTCACAATCGGCTTGGTCCTCAAATGAGTATCTGATTAGATTTCATGGTTGCAGACCAGGACATGGGAAATGGTCATATGATATAGAGTTTAGTTGAGCTTGATATGTGCATGGATGATAACAAAGACATGGATACTTGATCCATCTTGCAATTACTATAAATTATTTTGTAACACTTCAAAATATATGACATGACATAGAAAATTTTCTTTTTGGTTTATTTTTGTACCTGATTTTGGTAAATGATTAGTAATCGTTGTTTATAGTTTATTGTGTATTATATCCTATATTTATCATTGTCATTTTCTATGGATTTCTTTGGAGGAGAGGGTATTGTTTCCTCACATATTATTTTATACTCTCACTTATTATTGGCAGCCTCTAGCATATGGGGAGTCACACCGGAGGTCATATTGTTTCCTCACATATTATTTTATACTCTCAAAGTGACTGTTTTTATTGTTATGAAATGATTTAGATGAAATAATTTGACTTTTGTAAATGACTTTTGAATTTTACATGAAATTATTAGGTCGGGTTAATTTATATGAGATTATTAACATGTTAAAGAGGATAAATTCTTTTGAATTGTTAAATATTTTCAATTGAATAAGTTATTATAGTTATTGTGTACTCATGATAGGTCAAGGAATGGGATAGAGAAATGGGTTTTTTGGGCTATACAATTTAAATTATAATTATGCTAATGGGTTAGGTACTGACGTTAATTGACATGTTTCATTGTTATGAAAAGCGAATGTTATGTGTATAAATTGTGTATGGTTTATGGTTCGGTATATATGGTAAATGGAAAATAAGAATGTGCAAATGATATTTTTTTTGTATTTTAATTGAGGATATACACCAATGGTTCATGTCAGATTTAGGCTCTATACCCCACCCCTGTAATGCATGGTTTATGGAAGGGGACCGAGGATCTATTCTCTTAAAGGTTTCATTTGATGCCACTACCACGACCAAAGATCCTTTGAATGTGTAATGTAATGGTTTGTGAAATTTATATCCCTATTGAGATAGGGATCTTGAAATACTCAATTAAGCATAGAAATTAACTTTCTTAGACAATTTTTTACATGATTTAATTTTTTATCCCAAGGAACTAGTGGTGAAAATGGATTAAGTCATTAAAATGGTAAAATTGAATATTATAATCTATTAGAATACGAGATGTATTTTTATTACATTTTAATTTACTTAGTACATTCATAAACTACCTATTTAGATTGGATATTCATTTATAGACCATTGGTTGTGGCCTACTGGGTTGCACTCGCACCCTGTTTTGGAATCTATTGTATACCGAATAAAATTTCATTATTCCTAGTCAGGACAAGGGAAAATTAATCTTGCTAATGAGTTGAGTTGGGATTGGAATGTGTATGTACGAGGACATATAAATGGATTCTACACATATTTTAGTAATTTTTATGATTATTTTATCATTGATTTTCTACCACTTAACATTGTATGACATCACATGGAATATTTAATTTTTCTCATTCAGGTTATACCTTATTTTAGGAAATGGTTAGTAATGAATTTTTCTTACTTATTGTTTATTGTTTCCATTATTTATCATTTTTATATGTTGTGTCTTACTCAAATAATGATGTTATACTTTTACCACATGTTCTTTTAGAACTTCTTTATAAGTTGGTAGCCTCTAGAATACAGGGAGGCATGCTTGAGGTCATGTAGCACCTTAGCCCGGAGCAACTATTTGGTGGATTACAGGTTTGGGATGTTACAAAGTTGTATTATAGATGTTATTTCATTGAATTACTATTAGTGGATGGTAGATTGTATATTAGGAGGGTTCAAATCTTTGTAATAATCTCATACATGAGAGTAGATAACCCATGTATGAGTTAAAACCCATGTACCATGGGTGGGGATTATTGTTCATGATACGTGTTTCCATAATAGAATGATATTTCACAATTGGGTGTTTCACTTGATGTGTGATGAGAATATTTTATGATATTTTTCTTATAAGAAGAAAAAAACGAGGTTTTAAATTCATGAATCATTATAGACACCTAGGTATATCAGTGGAATCCAAGATGATAGGTACACATGGGATGGGTGTGTGGGACATGAAGGGTAGGATACATTTTACATTCTCTAAAATTTGAAAGAAATAGAGTCGAATAATGAAGATTCCAATGGGTAAATATAAAAAATGTTAAATAATTGTTCAATAATTGTAGTAAATGAATGTTGTGAATCAGTTAACCTATTTAATATAATAATTTGTGAAATGGGAAATCCTATAAAGAGGAAAGATTTATGTTGTGAGTGTGGAAATGGTTTAAAAATTGTTGATAATGAATGTCTTTTGCCTTTGTATGTTGTTTAACACCATGCTAGTTGTGACCCATATTTTTTTCAAGGGTAGTGTTCTAGATGTGATGATGTTTATTGTGGTATTTTATAAGAAATGAGTTGTTGGTGGATAGTTAATATATATCATCTATATAAATGGAGGTAGTTTTATGTTATGTGTTCTAGGACTTATTTTGGGAATTCTAGATTAACTACACCCTTATAAAATGATTCAGTAATAGAGTAAGATAACCTAGGGATCCATAGTAATAGAAGAGGAGATAAGTTTTGTGATAACATTTCTCGGTTTATGTAAGTGATGGAATATGACCTAGGAAGGGTCAAGACTAGTTTGTTTGATCTGACCAATGAGTTTGGATTGAAACACCCTCCACTGTTTACCAGAGACAGTGGACCAGAGGCTACATATTTTTGGATGTCTTCCATCCAGATTATTTTGGATCACTTGGAGACTCATGTAGATAAGAGAGTAAATATGGAAGCGTATATTTTTTGTGGATATGTGAAGTGTTTATGAGATATCTCGGTCCAGAATAAGTAGGTTGGTGTAACGCATGGAAGGACTTCATGGAAATGTTTATAGAGATATTTGATCCAGAGACATTGAGATTGTGTCGAGATATAGATTTTATGAGGTTGACGTATGGAACTAAATCACTGATGGATTATGTGGGCTAATTCACTTACTTAAAATGAATTTTCCCGACTATTGCAGGGGATGAGGCCACTACGAAAAGGCATTTATAAGATAGATGTAGACATGAGATTATGTCCCCGGTGAACATCTTCCATTTAAAGAGGTTTATAGATGTATTTTATTGGTATCATATTTTAAAAGGGAACTTGAGGGAGGCTTCTGGGGGTGGATGTTTGGTCCTTGTTGGAATGACTATTGGTGAAATATCCGAAGGGAAGATGTTTCATTTCAAGAATCCTCATCGGGGTGGAAGTGTGTAGGGTATCCAGAAGGGTGGATCATCCTCTCAATGTGTGACTAGAAGTTTTTATATTAGTTTTGAAGGATGAGATACATGATGGGTCAGTTCCCCTAACCACAAATTGAGTTCCAAGCATGTGATGGGATAGGAAATCTGCATTGGTTTTGAATGAACCCATGAAAGTGAGGAACTAATGGAGGATTGAGGATGATGGATAGTACAGGAAGAGGGTTGATTACCCCATATCATGTTGGCAATTAGATATAGACTGGTTGTATCAATCAACTTTTCAAGAGTATTAATCTGGAACGAGGGCTTCCATACTAGTTGGGTAGTAAAATACAGTGAATTTTGATAGGGGATCTAGGTAGAGGGGTATGCTATTACCATGATGTTCAGTATACACCTAGATGAAGTGAGGTTGTACCACCAATAGTTTTAGGTATGATTCTTGTTGCTTCGACACATTGTAGTGCTTTATTTTATATAGGTTCCTCTTATTATTTTAGATCTTCTTGGTTTTTGAGTATTTTGGGCATAGTTGTGGAACATATTTGTGGGGTCATTTCAGTTGATACACTATTTGGTATTTGAAAAGAAAATATATGGAAATGTAAGTAGTGTGCACTCGAGGTTGGTAGATACCATTTTCTATTGAACTTATCTATTCCTGAGATGTCAGATTTTTATCTGATTTTGGGAATGGATTACCTAGGGTTACAATAATCCCATATTTACAATTAACATAATAAGGTAATTTTCACATCTCTTGAAGTATATGAGTATGTCCATTTTGGTGAATCTGATTTCTGGGAAGGCCATTCATATAAATTTTGTCAATAGTTAGTTCAAATCATAACCCAGGTATCTTGTATCATGCTTTATGACGAGGGAGTGAATTATCTTGTCCTCCCTCTAGTGGTGGGTCATTTCATGGATGTGTTTCCTGATGGCATATTAGGGATACCACCTAAGAAGAATATTATGTTCGTTATTGAGTTTCTAACAAGAGCCTAACTAGTTTCCATTACACAATATATAATGGCACAAGATGATCTCTCTGAACATAAATCATTGTTGGAGGCACTAGAGAATAGGGGATTTATTCATTTGAGTAAGTAACTATGTGGATCTCTAGTGTTGTTTTCCATCAAATCTAGAGGATCCTTCATATTATGTATCAATTATAGGAAGATGATTATGATATAAGTTATGACCTAATACCCTCTACCTCAAATTGATGCACTTTTTTAATACCCAGAAGGTGAAATACTATTCTCTATGATTGATTTGATATCAGGGTAACATCATCTACGGTTGAGACCTTCTGATGTACCACTGACTACTTTGGAGAGAATGTATTGTTTATATGATATTTTTGTTATTCCATCCATGTTTACCAATGTGATGATAGTGTTTGTGGCCCTATTGAACGGAATCATTCAACATTACCAGGATCAGTTTATTTATTTCATTGTTGTTGACATCTTGGTGTACTCTAAGACCCATGAAAATTATACCAAACATCTTGACATCGTCAAGAGTACACAAAGATAGAATAGGATATAAATAATTCTCTCCAAATTTCATTTTTGGATTGACAATGTGTATTTCATAAATAACATTTTATCAGAGTAAGGTGTGTTCACAGTCCCAGAGAAATTCTTGTAAGTTTTGTCCTAGGAGTAGCCTAAATATTTTCATGATGTCCACAATTTTCTATGTTTGTCTAGATATTACATAAGGTTAACTAAATCATTCTCTAATTTTTCATCAACATTTTCCGAACTTACCATGAAGGGAATCAATTTTTATTTTTCTAGGGAATAATATATTTCTTTTCAAGAATTAAAAAAACAGTTATTAAGTGCATTGATTCTAATCTTACCTGATCCAGTTAAGAAATATACCTTGTATTAGGATTCGTATTTTGTTGTTTTCGGGGTGGTGTTGGTTCAATATGATGATGTTCTTGAATATTGTTCATGACAGTTGGAGCCTCATGAAATAAATTACCCTACACATGATCTTGAATTGATTGTAGATGTTCATGGCTTAAAAATATGGTGGCATTACTTGTTTGGGGATGTTTTTATGATGTATAAAGATCATAAAATCATCACATACATATTTTCTCAATAGGATTTGAATAATATTCAACAAATATGGTCTAAATATAGGAAACCATTTGTCTTTGATCTGATTTACACAACATGAAAGGGAAATAGTTTGGTTGATGCTTTGAGTCAAAAGACTCAAAATCAAACAGTTTAGGAATAGAGTTTTGAGTGGAAGATGATGGAGTTGTTTAGTGAGTACCTCTTGATGTATAGGATGGCCTATAGAATATAGACCACGATTCCCTGGTAGTTGAGAACATGTTTCTAGGCCGAATTAGTGAAAGGTTGTAGAGGATCAAGAATGGTTAGATTTGAGGTATGGTTTTAAAGGTGATGAGTCCCCTTTTAGTTGGATCATTTGAGATGATTATATATTTTATATTCTTGGTCATGTGTTTCTTCCAACATGTATACGAGAAGAGGTGATACCTGAGTTTAATGAAACAAAGTGGGCAGTGCATCATGTTTTGATCAGAAAATGTATCATGGACTTCATAGGTAGTATTGATGGAAAGTGATAAACAAGGAGGTTGTATGTTTTTTGGCACAATGCCTTACCTTAATGTAGGTGAAGGCTTATCATCAAAGACCAGGTTGGTTTTGTCATCCATCACATATTCCAAAATTGAAATGTAGTGAAAATATGAAGGATTTTTTTGTAGGTATTCTGAGGATGCCCTGGAATATTAATGTGATTTGGATAGTTTTGGATCAATTAATGATGGTGAATAATTTCTTACTAACTAGAGAGACCTTCATCATAGTTTAATTTGGTGAGTTATATGTCCGAGAGGAAGTTTGGTTTCATGAGGTACCACAGACTATAGTTTCAGATCGAGTACTACATCTTATTTCACACTTTTAAATAGGATTACAGAGGGTGCTTCATACCCAGGTGTTTCTTGTTATGGTCTTTCACCCATACATGGATGGGAAATCATATAAAAATATACACGTACTTGAGTACATGTTGAGGGATTGTGTTATAGACATTGGTGGATCATGGGAAAATAATTTATACCTATAGTATTTTTCTTACAATAATAGTTACTAGGATATGATGTATATGGAACTGTTTGAGGGGATTTATGGTAGAACATGTGGACCTCCATTTTTTTGGATTGATTCTAGGGAATAAAAATTTCAATGCTTGAGTCTCCGGTAGGATATTTAGAACACGTTCAGTTGAATTAAATATATATGGAAATATATTAGATTAGGAAGAAGTCATATTTTTATTAGCTTTATATGCCTATTGACTATGTGGTGGGTGATCATGCGTTTCATTGGGTGTCACCAAGGATGGGTCGCCGTCAATTTCAAAAAGAGGGTCAATTGTAACCAAGGTACATGGATCAGTTTTATGTCCTAGAGAGAATCAGACTGATGAAATACTGATTGAATATTCTATAGATGTATTATTGTATCAATAATTATTTCCATGAGTTGCTGCTTTAAAAATATCACCCAGAACCATCTCATGTGATTTATTTTTAGGATGTTGAAGACGAGGTTGGTGTGCTCCTTGAAGTTTTTGTGGTTCATATCCTTGATCATATTGAGAAATTATATATGTGAAATACTATTCATTTTTTTGTAATTTTTTTGAATCGTGGTAATGTTTTGGGAGAAACATGGCTCAAGGAGTCAGATATACAGTCTCACGAGCCCATTTTCATTACTTCAGAATCATAGAGATGCTTGGAAATGTATCTTGAGGATGATCTGTTATAATGTGGGGATATTTTACGATCCTGAGCATCATGGTGATATTTCCCTATTAAATTTTTTACATAATTCCCTTAAATTGGGTTAATGGAATGTCACTAATCATATGAGGAGGGTTAGGGGTATCCTAGGGGTTCGTGAAATTTATAAAAGGGGAAGATGTATATCATATGCATGTTACATAGTTGTTTCTTGTTTAAAGGTAACGATGTTCCCAAAAATGTGCTATCCGTGAGGAGGGGTGCATGGTTATGTAAATCTTGCAAGGGGGAAAATCCAAACTATGTGGAATAGGACATAAGAATTATACATGATTAGTAGAGTGTTTTTCAAATCATATAGAATCCCTATGTCACCATAATAATTTTACTCCTCATCAATAGTGGTAGTTTTATGGTTGGAATAGGGTTTGGAAAATCGTGCATCAAAATAGCGCATCCAATTAAAAGTGGGGTTTTATAATTTTCCCCCATTAGATTTAATGTTTTTTCCAAAAAATTATCCCAATTATTCTTCCTCAATCCAAAGTGTTGATCCAAAAAACAATGTTTCCTAAGAGTCGATATCCTTCGATTCTAGGTTTTATCGATTGTTGTTGTGTTCCCATTAAATCTCCAGGTATGACTAACACTTCTCTTTCTTTTCATTTCCAGATTATGGATCACGATTTTTTTCTTCTTCTTTTGAAGAACTAAAATGATATTTTCTCATAGGGTCATAATTTCGGCATCAAAGGGGTCATGAATCCGCATCTATGGATATTGTATGGTTAGCTTTCATCTATGGATTTGAGGTAGGTAGTATACATGTTATATCTCATAGTCTGGATGTTGATTTGTGCATGTATGGTTGAGTTAATGATTCCCTCTTGTTGTACATTTCATTCCATTAAATGGATTTAGTAAAATGTTTTGATAAATAATGAATTTATCCAATCATGATCTATGGGAGATGTATTTAGGTTGACCATATAGCTTTATGGACACCAATTTGGTGTCCCAACATTCCCAAATTGTTTAGGTAGGGTAAATGAATATGAAATAATGATCTTGTTAATGAGTGTAAATGCTTGGAAACTAAATTATATGATAAATGGGCTAAGTTATTTGAATTTGGGAATATTCTTAATAGGTTATGTCATGGGAAAGTAAACGGATTAAATGGGTTATTAAATGTAAATTTCAATTGTGTTAATGGGGTATGGTTTGATGTTTTTTCACATGTTTAATAGTTATGAACCGTGGATTTTATATGTATTAATTTGTTTGGTTTGTAATATGTTATGTATGGTAAATGGATAAATAATAATGTTTATATTACTTTCTAGTTGTGGGGTATTGGAGTTGAGTTTTATGCCCACATGTCAAGTTAGATAGAGTCTCTAGACCCTACCCCTGTAATGCATGTGTTAGGGAAGGGGACTGAGTCTATATGCCCCCAATGGTTTAGTTTGATGAGACTACAAAAATTGGGGATCCAAGGTAATTATAATGTAATTTTTTTAAAAGTTTATCCATTTTTGAGATATGTGACTTATCGAACTCCATTAGACTGTTGGGTAAATAATTTGAATGCCTAAACAAATGATCAAATGATGAAAATTGATTAAATGATTAAAATGGATAATGTGAATATTTCTAAATAATGGATTCCAAGTTGCCTTTTTCTTACCCTGTAATCTATTTAGTGATTGAATGCACTAGTATTTTACACATGGTATTCTATAGACACAATTGGCGGTGGCCTACTTAGATGAACTCACACCCGGCATGGGCCTCAAATAAGTATCTGATTATATTTCATGGTTGCAGACCATGACATGAGAAATGGCCATATGATATAGAGTTGAGTTGAGCTAGATATGTGCATGGATGAGAAACAAGACATGGATCCTTGACCCATCTTGCAATTCAAATGAATTATTTTTTAACACTTCACAATGTACAACATGACATAGAAAATTTTCTTTTTGGTTTCTATTTGTACCCGATTTTGGTAAGTGATTAGTAATTGTTGTTTCTAGTTTATTGTGTATTATATCCTTTATTTAACATTGTTATTTTCTATGGATTTATTTGGTGGAGAGGGTAATGTTTTCTCACATATTCTTTTAGACCCTCACTTCTTGTTGGGAGCCTCTAGCATATGGGGAGTCACACCTGAGGTCATATAGCGAACCAGCCAAGGGAACTAGTTATTGGCTTCTAGGGTGGATACATTACATAAGGTCCCTCTATGCTATATCCACATCCACTTATACTATCCATATATGGTCATAATTTATTTGAAGCCACATTCTCTTTCAATTATCAAATTTTTTTGACATGTCCTTATACATTGAATAATAATACACTTATCCTTAGTCATATCCCTATAAAAATACATATAAATATCCCAATGGATTTAACTAATGTTATCCCATCCCAGTTTATAAAGATAACATAAAAAATTCTTCTGATACCAACTATAATGAATGAAACATCTCATACAAATATATTAAAACAATTATATGAATATTAATTTGATTACAAGAACACATGCAATGGGATTGTAAAGTTATATTTCCATCAGAAACATGTACACATAAACAACCAGTCTATAAGAAAGCTATATCATCACCTATTGTGTTCTTAATAAATATAACTCTTATGTTAACGATCATTAATAATACCTGTTTTCAAAACTCAAAGAAATGAAACATATGAAAGGATGAGCTCAAATGTTATGTAATAGTAAATTATAGAGATAATAAACATATCATGAGAATAATGGTAAGAGAATATAATTTTAACTACGGAAACCCATTACCTACATATAAAATATTTTAATATTGATTCATTCCATTATTTTGTATTTAATAAATTTTTTATTTGTTTATTAATATCATAAAATATTAATTTGATAACATATTGGTAATTTCAATTTTGACACTGTATATTTAATTTAACTTAAAAACCATAAATATATTGTTGGAATTCATATATAATCATTTAACACAACTCAGATATGTCCAATCCATCATTAAAATTCATTTAATATAATAATTTTCAAAAAAAAATAACTTTTATTATTTTTACACGTAGTTATATTTTTTGATTAATTGGAAGAACATTATGTCGGCATTGTACAAGAATTTAAGGTAATTATATAATTACTAAAAAATATAAATAAATTTTGTATCAGGAAAAATAATATCATTATTATCAGAAAACACCATTATATTGATTCATACCTTACTTTTGTCCCTATGTGGAAACATTAGAGATATTTAAATATAATACAGCTAATTTTTGACCATTTATTATTTTAAATACATTATAATGCATTCTCACAGAAATGTGTCCCTTAAAATGTTTTATATCAAGAATAATATTATAAGGGTTAAATTCTCTTAATCTAAAAAAATTATGTTATATAATTATTTCTTTATCACATTTTTAAATATAGATAAACCTTCTTTACGCATTTCTGAGGTTATAAATTTTACCATGTTACTTTTCATGTTAAATAAAAATGAATGTATTCTACTTGATAAAAAATTTAAATGAAATCCATTACCAATAGGGATTAATTATGTTTATAAATAAAAAACACATTGCGTTCATAATAACAGTTTTTTAGAAAAAACATATCTTTTAATTGATTTTATTTATTCTAATTACTAATTAATTGATAACCTATAAACTCATTTTATAAATATTTAAACCAAAAAAATATCACATTAATTACTTATATTTTACTAATATATCACTATTCATTTAAAATATTAAAAAATGAGGTCAATTCTTCCTCATCATATCCATTGGATCCCACATATATTCTTGAAATGTGTGGTTTCTCTACAAAACTATGGCCAAGTGACTAGTCTTATTTCATAGAACGTTATCTCTAAGATCTTGAATCACCATTGTTTATTTTTCATAAGATAATTATTTCTAATTTTATGACAACTATGTTTGTTACATGTGAAGGATGGTATATGTAATTACTTGGAGAGATAGATGGAACACATGAGTACCTTGAGAGAGATTTTCTAAATGTTCCCAATAATAAAATACCATCATTATATGATTAATGATTAAGAAGGGGCCAATTCAATTAGGGAAAAATTTCCATTATTTTCAATCCTAATAACCATCTTCTATGGGGATATTCATAAGAATACATTATCAACTACATTGAACTCCTAACAACATTGATGTTTGTTAGTGTATCTTTTTTGTACACTTTGTATCACCCTTATGGGTTGGGGGATGACCCTAACCTTATATTTCATTTATTCAGTTAGCTCAGGTCAAAATAGATTTCATTCTATAACTTCATCCAAACACATTTGTGTTCTTAGCATCCTGTCATATAGGGCATCATAAGTATCTGTCATAATTATCGAGGGAAAGAAATTATTATAATAAAAATCCACCAAAGGTTGTTATTGATCCAAATCACCTTTGAATTACATAAAGGATGTTTTAAATATTATTTCATTGGTCTGAATGTTTACCCTATAGAGAAATTTTATTTGAAAATGATACACCATACTAAAACTCAACTCTAAATCGATAGCCTACTGAATACATCACCAGAACACTAAGGAGAACAACAAATACTAATCAGATGTAATTCAAAGTCGCACACTATAAAAGATTACATAATTATTAATATATAACCTACAAAATTTTTCAATATTGAAATGTTACCTATTGGTAATGAAGCTTTATTACATTATAATGAGTTCAATAAAACAAATATATAATTTTCCCATTTTGATTTTTTGGGGAGTCCATCATATAAAAAATTGGGTGGTGTTTTCCCATATCCATTCCAGTATGGGTAATGTTTTTAACTTCCCTAATTAATTATATCTATAATCCTCAACTTTCTAAAAAACCAAGCATTGAGATACATATTCTAGAGTATCTATTTTCATGTTGTACCACTAGGTATAATCTCTTATGTCTCTATACATCTATTTCGTAACAATATGAATTGAGAATGATTAATAGTGTACCTCATCCAATATATCCTTATTTAAATTTTCAATGTTTCGAACACATATATAGTTAATAAAAATTATCATTACCTCATAATAAAGGTTGAACTAATGAATTATTCTTACATTATTTTTCAATTCCACACCATCCTTATGCACCTATTTATACATCACATCTATAGATGGTTCAACACTCATCTGAGAATGAGAATATTTCTCCCCTTCTTTAAATATTTCAAGATCCATCCATTTAAAATAAATATATATTGTATATTTTTAGATCCTAATCATACATAAGATAGCATAATCATTTCAATTCAATGAAACTGTAGCTTTTTTTCCTTCCCATTGTGGTAATATCATGAGAATTCATTTTCATTAATCAGCTCTTGTAATATTATCTAGTTTATATAAAACACTTATTTATTTAATATATAATTTAATCATTTATGATAATTATATGTATCACACATTTCTCTATATATAGAAATATCAAAGTAAATTATTTGATAAATAATTACAGATCACAACCCCTTATCTACTATAGGGTTGTGGGATTATTGGTTGAATTAATAACCTCCATGTGGGCTCCCGAAAATTCTATTCACATTAATCCACCCATAATATCATAACTCCTCACATGGAGAAGATTTTTCAGATTTATAATGTCGATAAATCTCTAAAAAGAGTCACTAATATTCATCAAACCCATGAAAACATTGGATTTTAGTTACCATGGTTGGTTTAGGTAATTTCTCAATAACTAATTTCATTGATGGATCCAATGATATACCGTCACTTGTCATTATATAACCAAGGAATGAAACATTAAAAATTCCAAACTCATGAATTATAATTATTTATAATGATTCTATTTACAATAGGTATTTCTCACAATCTTCATGTTGTCTTCATAATTAGTTTTTCTCATTTAATATAACAGAATTCAATCAATAATTATTACCAAAGCAAAAGAAAGTTAACATCAAAATACTAAATACATTAAATCCATGAAGAGAATGGACCCATGGGTCCCAGTTCAGTGGTTCTTCCCCTATTGTACCTGTGGTGGTGAATTGAGGAGGTCCTGGTTTCAAGCCTCCGAGTGTGCAGATTTTCATTCCTTTGTACCCCTCCCCCGGACATACCATGGAAATCCATGAAGACAATGGGGGAATTAATCATAATATAAATCCATCTCTATAAGTTCATAGTGTTCATTCCTTTCATGAAATTTCATATTCTGAATTTCTTTCTTCTTGAACCATATTAGATGAAATATATAATGAATGTAAATATTAACACCCCATGATTTCATAGTAAGTTATTGTCTTTAATGTAATTCAATAACTTGTGTTATACACAACACCAAGTTCGAGCACACCATGACTAACCAAACTAGACGTTAAAAAAATAGTTATGAATGGTATTTACTACATTTTAAATTTTATATAATCCTTATAATCTTAATACCCATTATATGTGTTCCATAGACATAATATAAGAACAAATAAAATATTTCATAGAAAGAATTATTTTTCAAAAAATAAAATTTTATATCCATTAAATGGAAGACCCTTTTTAAATCATATATTTTACAATTATATATATTCAATTTGAAAACATAAACTTCTTCTTTAGAAAAGGGACATAAAATTTTAGTTTGGATAAATTTTCGGTAGTTTTGTGGTAACATTCATGTTTTGATGAATAATGAAAAATTCTAAAATTTAATTGAAGTCAACCTTTTTAATAAAAATAATTAAGAGAGTTTATTTTTAAATTTCAGTGGTTTTGAAGTATAATTTGATTATATTTTTATCTATTAATCCAATGTTGTTCATAGGATTTAATTTTACATTCAAATTGAACAAAAACACATATCAATATTTTAAAAGTTTGTATTCCACAAAAACCTTCTTTCTTGTTTTGAAAACTTGAATATTTATTAAAAATAATGAATACAACTTTTAGGTTTTAAATTTGGTAAAATATACTTGATTTTTTTATTTGGAATATCAATAATAGCTTTGGGTGAATTTTTGATATTTTTCTGAAAACTTTCAATTTTTGATGAATAACGAAAAAAATTGTGTTATTTGTTTAAAACCCACATTTTATTTAAATAATTTTTTATTATATTTAAATATATTTTAAGTCAAAATAGATACATAATACCTATATAAGTTCAATGTAATTCATTTGAGTCATTTGATAATAAAATTTGATGTATAAAATTTCATGGGACTTTTTTACGTCTTTTACCCACCTTCTAAGAACATATGAAAATTTTCTTAAAACGCAATTTTACAGCTTCTATGAATTTAATTTAAAAACTTTAATAGACATAGTTGATATAAAGAAGTAAAATTTGGTTTAATGGGATGAAAATAATCGTTGGTGAATAGTAACTTCTCAATTTTATTTACAATGATTTAAAGTAAATAGGGAAACTGATGTTAACAATGATATTATAATTACCCTAACACATGTCCTTTTTCTACTAGATACATTTATTTCAACCCAAATCAAAAATAAGATTAAAATGTGATCCATTTTATAAACATTGATTTGATTTGGAAATTGATTATTATTTTATTTAAAGAAGAGAAAAAGTGTTAAATTCAATGTTTCATAACTAATCATTATTAATATATGCTTAAACATAAGATAAATTCGACTATAAGTATTCATTATAAAGATAAAAATATTTCCTACATAATGGTATTTTATTTATAACTTTTGGACATTAAATAATTAAATTTATTTACGACACAATGATAATGCAATAATTACCTTATTAATTAAATATTAAAACAATTGATATTATAAATATACAAATAAATGTAAAATGAAACTTTTGATGCATTAAACTGGTTTCATAGGTTCATATGACATGTTAGTATTGATTTAATTTATTTTTTTCCAATTAATCATTTTTTTGACTTTCACAAAAACCAAATACTAAATAGTGTCAAAATTGACATAAATGAAATTTTAAAATAAATACTATATTATTAAATGTTATAATATTCATAAAAATATATGGTTCGATAAAAAACTAATATAATGATATATATGTCATCAATTAACCACTTGGGGTTCTATTATCTTTTTAAAATTAGTTAATTAAAAATTTATTATAATAATTCAGTAATACATGGTAAAAATTAAACAATTTTACCAAGATTAAAATCAAAACAATAAAGATAATATGGTGAAAAAACATAGTCTAAAACAAATTGGTTGAGATTTTTTCTCCCCATATCCATCATATCTTCAAAATAAATATTTTTTGATCCATTATAAAGATAAAATTATTATAAATTAAAAATAAATTTCAAAATTTTCCAAAAATGACAACCGCATCTCTTATAAATGGGTACATCCCCTTCTCCCAAAATAGCACATCCAAATCAGTTTGGCTAGGCCAAACCCTGCCCAAATATACTCCAAACTACAATCACTTAATCCCAGAGGCCATATATTTATTACAAATCCAACTTAAAGATCCCTTTTGATCAAATCAAAAGGAAGCACCCGAAGTAGAGGTAATTATTGCGTCACCTCTTTCAATGTACTTTTATTCATCCACTTCTTAATTCATTGTTATTTCGATACAAGAATAATAACTCTAGTACCTTATACATACTATGATGTTATTATAAATATGGTACAACCATATTCATTATTCTATCCATCCTATGAATGAAAAATCCACCATAAGTGCGTACGTAAAACTTATCGTCTCCATGTCATGGTGTAGTTTGTTAACCAACACTTCATTATTTTCATGGGTACAATAAGGACTATAATTGATGTAAATAATAAAAATAACATTTTAATGGTTCTTTATATAGTGTATACCATCTAATTACATACTATTTCACCATTAATCTAGTGATATTGTCGCTCGTGCGTACGTACAAATTACTGTCTCCACGAACGCAATGAGATTCATTCCCCATGTTATCCATTCAAGAATAATATTCATTTTATGAATAAAAATAAGTTTTATGAACTTAATATCATTTTTTATTTTAATCACATACATGCAATAAATAAAAAACATGACTTACGTAACAAAACATATAATGGAAAATGAATCAGTTAACACCCAAAACAATGATACTACTGATATATCATTAATAATGAAAAATTAGAAGATAATATATTATATCATATTAATATATTTTGTTCTAATATAATTTAATAACAATTATTTAACAATTATAAATGAGGTTAACCAACCCTTTACTAAGGTAAATTACAAGGTAATGTGTTTTCATGTCACTTATAATTCCTATGAGATTCATGCTATATTGCCACAATATTTTTTCAGTGGTGTATATACTGCCCATGATTGATTTTTTTTGTAATATACTTTAACTTAGGGGTATTATCATCTTCATAGTATGATAATTACTTTATGGGCGGTATTTTTTGTATGTTACCAAATCGGTAAGGGAATTTCTAATTTTGATTTCCACTCATTAGGGTTTATGCAAACATCATTGAATATTTTACTCCAAGATTTTGTGTGAAATAACAATTTATTTATTTATATAGTAATTTATATTCCCCTTTGTGATGATATACTTTTGATACACATAATAACTCAATTGATAAATTCTCATGTTATCGATATGATCTTGATAAGAGTAATCTTAACTAAATTTCCATTCATTGAGTTAAACATCCAATTCATTGGTGTTGTTATTACAAGAATATGTGTCACTATCCTCGAATTGATTTATGGTGAATATCCAATCATATTGACTGTATTTATATTTTTCACACATAATTATGTCATTCATTTATCCTTAACCTAATGATATGGTCTTTATAAGGGATTTTATCTCAATTTACATTCCATTGATACTTCTTTGTTGTTATGCGCCAATTTACTTTTATATGGTATACATACTGTAATTTGACATAGTGTATCATGAATCCCTTTATTCTCATGATATTATAATGTTTTTATTACCTTGATTATTTTTATTCAAGTGTCTCTATTATGGATAAAGTATTTAAATTTCGTATACTAGTTTTAATACGAATGTATAGATTATATTTCCCCTTTTTCATATAAATAATGCATTGGACTTTGTAAGTGATGGGTGGGGGCCTCTATAGCCCTTCTATGCATTGGTAGGACTCAAGAGACAAACTATTGTCTTATCATAGGTCTGTGAAAAAATCTTTTTTGTCGTATTGGAACAAGGCCTAGACTATGTGGTTATGATGTCCGACATTACGCATTCCATCAATATGAAATTAGCTATTAATATTACATGTGATTACTTGAATAGCATAACATCCATGTGAATAATTAAATGGAATTATTTGACATATCTTTGCTAAAATATGCCGATGTTTATTATTAAAAAGCTTTCGTTTTAGTCATATAAATTGCCTTAAATGTTTAGTCTTATTCATGATAGTCACACTTATATTGTTATCTTTATTGATCATCTGATCTCACCCCTTTCTATGTTTAATTTTTTCTAGGATGTAAAGAAGTATATTAAAAATAACCTGTAGGAATAGGGTAAGGGATACGAGTGTGGTCAAAGGGGACACAATTTCGTGGTTTTTTCATTTCATTATTTAATGTAAAACTTATGTATGTATCTAGTACTTTCAAGTATAATAAACTAATCAGCCTTTTGATACTTGATCTCTTGTGGTCATTCTAATGTTATGAAATATTGCCCTGACTCTGGGTAACTAGGTTTAGGGTATTATATATTTTATTAGAGGAAGTTTATTACTAATCTTGGAAACAATATTTATAAAAATTCTCATTAGAAAACACTACCATAAGATAGACTTTTAGGATTAGTATAGAAGAACAACCAAAAAATTTGGTAATGTAAATATTATGTGGGTTTTCTAAGAAATACATCTCTGTCTGGATACGAGCAGGTAGAAGGGGCTTTCAGACATATGTACCTATTGGTAAAACATGAAAACACTGCTTTGATCTAGACTCAAATGGGAACTGGTTCACGAAAACGGTCCTTACTACACTCCTGGTTACGAATCTTCTAGGGAATATGCTTAGGATAATTCACATTTTCTTTACAAACTGATTTGATGGATTTTAAGATAATATGAGATTAAATAACCTTGGTTAATATTAAGGTGTTTTAGATTTAAAATAAGGTGTCATGATATTCTCTAAATGATTTTATCAATCTTTTTACTCACACTTTGCTTCCTGGTTTCAATCAATGACTGGATTCCATGGAATTCATAGAAATAATGAACAAGATGTACATGTTCAACATGATGGTGGAGATGATAAACTAAATGTAATTTTGATTGGAATCAAAGATATTGTGTTCAAGCCGATGCAGGTTTCCAAAAATATGATCAACAATATATACATTAACCAAATCCCAAACTAAATAATGAAGAGAAAGGATGAAAATGATAAGAGCTCCAACAGTGGAGACTGTGGAGAAAATAATTCTCAATTATAGTCGAGCCAAAAATGTGGAAGTAGACACCTAGGATAGTGTCTCAATGGAACAGAAAAATGCTTTCTATGTGGTACAGAAGGACATAAAGTAAATAATTTTTGAGGGAAAATTAAGAATACTCTTGATGAATATAAAAATTATTATAATAATCCATTTATAGTCATTTTCTGTAAATTTGGGGGTCATAGGAATTACTAGAGTCAATTACCTATTCTATAGGATAACCACTTGGTCAAGGAAGAACCTTGGTGAAAATAAATGGATGGAAGAATGTTTAATAGTATTAAAGCTCTTTTATTACGAGATTACGTTGGATGACTTTTCTCTTGTATGTGTCGACATATAGTTTTTTATTTGAAAATTCAATTTGAGGAAGAATTATCTTTTCTTTTGTAGATATAGTTATAAAGGACCATTTAGGTTTATATGATCCTTGAATTTGACGCAATTATTGGTTATTAATTTTTGTGATGAAAATTTTAGGTATGAGATAACATTTGAGGTTAAATTTTGTTACCATAATTTTGAGCAATTTATCTCATTTTTTGAATGTTATAAAATATTTTTTTTGAAAAATGACAACATGCCTACCATGTGACAACACATCACGTCTAAAAAATCTGGTGGAATCGAACCCACAACCCAAGAGCCACTGGGATTTAACTTCTACCACTAGACTATGAGAAGTCCCTAGTTAGTGTGACTAGTTCTTTTTTGTTAAAATATTTTATTGATCAATAATCAATTGATTTTTGATATTATGTTTTTTCAAATGAATATCTGTAGTATAGGAATATTTTTTGGGATTAAAGGATAAATGTTATTTTGGAAGACGGTTGTTACATTGGGAACACATTATGCCTAAGGAAAATAGAATACTATAAGATTTAATTTGAGGAGTAATGGTGGTTTATTTTTATATTGGAAGAATCTATGTTTTAAATAGATATTAAGTTATAAATTCAAATTACTAACCAATCATAGAGAATCTGTGATTGCGTTAATTCTACTTCTATATGAGACTTTAAGTGTTGTTGATATTATTTCAAGATAAATGTTATGATTTACTATGAATGAATATGTGATTAAATTCTTCTGAGTTTTGGGATTCAATATTAGTTTGGATTATATTGAATAATTTTAAGGAAAATTGTTTATTGAATGGTCTTTATAGAACTTTGGTTATTGTTTGTTTAATTTTGGAAAGTTTGAATAGAATTTATTTTACTAAAGGATTATCCATTTCGTGGATCATTTGATCTTGTACTAAACATTTGGTTTTTGTTAATCTTTAAATACATGGGAAATATATAGTTTATCCTTTGTGGATTATGTCATTCTCTAGATGTTGGTTCTAGTGCTTCAGGAG